>CM038680.1:336052964-337252964 GCA_021605205.1 Aegilops longissima
CCCTTGATAACAATGACTAATGAGCCGTCAAATCACAGGTCCACTTCCACTTTGAAGTTGCTCCAGACGAAGAACCATCATGACTTCGTTGAATTCCGCTTCTTGAAGAAAACTCTGTACCAGCAGTCTGCCAGACTCTGATGAGTTACTCCAACAGAGGCCTCCTTTACGTTCATAGGATAGGAATATGAAAATCATAGGAAGTGAGATGACATGCATCTCAATTCCTATAGAGAAAAAGATGCCATTTGATGCTTAGGATAGGAATTTTTCCATTTAGTCTAGGCTAATGTCTTTGGTAATTTGCTCTAAAAACTACAGTGGTAACTAGTAGTATTGGTACATGCTAAGTGCTCGAACAGAACACACACACTAACTACTAGTACAACTACTTCTCACATCTTGGCTAGGCAAATCGTTCTCCTTCGGCTTTGTGCGACACCCACCGTGCTTGGATCTTGGCGACCTCTCCATGGCGGTAGCGTCGTCGTCCTTTTCTTTCTTCTTGGCCGGGGTGTGGTGTCAAAAGCTGGCGGATCTCGGGTAGGGGTCCCAACTGTGCTTCTAGGCGGATGATGTAACGAGGAGACAAGGGACACGATGTTTTTACAGGTTGGGCCCTCTCGATGGAGGTAATACCTACTCACCTTGATTAATATTGATGATATGGGTAGTACAAGAGTAGATCTACCACATGAGATCGAGAGAGGCTAAACCCTAGAAGCTAGCCTATGGTATGATTGTTGTTAGTCCTATGGACTAAAACCCTTGGTTTATATAGACACCTGAATAGGGTTAGGGTTACCAGAGTCGGTTACAATGGTAGGAGATCTACATATCCGTGTTGCCAAGCTTGCCTTCCACGCCAAGGAAAGTCCCATCCGGGACACGGAGACGAAGTCTTCAATCTTGTATCTTCATAGTCTAGAGTCCGGCCAAAAGATGATAGTTCGGCTATCCGGACACCCCCTAGTCGAGGACTCCTCGGTAGCCCCGAACGAGCTTCAATGATGATAAGTCTGGCGTGTTGATTGTCTTTGGCATTGCAAAGGCGGGTTCCCCTCCGAATCCTGTGTTGAATAGTGTCATAAACTTTCTTGTGAATATCGGCGCTTCTTCGGCTTCCAATAATGGCCATCTTCCGTGTGAGCGAATGTGAAAAAATCGAGGTTATCTTTACATTTTACCCCCTTGCTGTGCAAATAGGCTTGTATGCAAAAGGCGAGGATCAGATCCGGATCACACATCCTCCCATCGCGAGCCTTCGCCAGGCGCCTTTGACAAAAAACCCATTCCACCATGGACGGTCGGGCGGCTCCTCCTCTCGCGCTCAGCCCTCGGCCGGAGGGTGGGGAGATGCTCGGTCCCTTACAACAAATTAGTGGTGCTCAAACCAAAGTTCCTTCCCCGGCCTTCATGGTTCCGTGCGTTCCGGACTACGCCCACTTATAAGGCGGGAAGCAGCGGAGGCGTCCCGATCCCTCTAAGGGAGGCGGGTATGCTTGTCTCTTTCCTAATGAGAGGACTCGGATTTCCAATCCATCCGTTTCTCAAGGAGCTTACGGGTTCTCGGCCTCATTTGCACAACCTTCGCTGCCTCCATCTTGCATATAAGCGGGCTTTGTGGCCCTTCGAGCTATTTACTGGTGTTGAGGCCCATTTCGCTCTGTGGAAGAGATTGTTACGCCTTGTGCCTCGTTCTCACGAAGGTCAATATAACAAGTGGGCGGGCAGATTATGGCGCTTGTCGCGGGACGGATACTATCCGGAACCCCAAAGCGTCGAGGCAGTCCCTCGGAATGGTTTTACATGGAGGGCGTCCGCTGCGGATCCTGTTCGGATCGGCCTTCGGAGGTTTAACAACGCTCCTCTGAAGAAGAAAGCGCCTAGCTGGCGCCCGAGCCCCGGAGGGAAGATGGCCAAGGGCGTCCTTTACTTGATGAGCGAATAAGATTCTTTGGCTCATGCGGATTGACCATGATTGGAGTCATGGCAACCTACATTATGAGGGAAGTGTAGCCACTCCAATATGAGAGCCACCCGTGGGATTTCAGCAGGGGAGGACAATGCCACCGCCGCATGGCACTAAAGGGCAGGATAGGTCACCGCAGGCTGGTGAAGACCTTATCCGCCATGTACAAAGGGAAGATGAGGATTTTCTCAGTGTCGATCTCTGAAGTAGGTTCTCTTGAATAATCCTCGAAGTTTGGTAAGCAAATACCTTAGTGGCCTGTCCGATCCATGTTCCGATGGTTAAATATCTCATTTTATGGTTTCTATGCAGGGGAAGCTACGCGGGCCGTGGAAAGATACACAGCCGCCCCCCAACTTCCGAGGATCACAGAGCGGTCCTCGATCCGACCTCCGAAGAGGACCCGGATATAAAGGTGGAGCTGATCGGCGGTGTTCCACCAACAACATCGACAATGCTTTGGTTGCCATTCTGACCAACTACCCGGATTATTTCCGGCCTCCAGTGTAACCGTGACGAAGTCCGGATACCATGACCCACCGTGCTTTCCTTCTAATCACCACGTATTTGATGGTGTTTCACAGGGGTGCCTTGGCGCGGGAGGCGAGCCAGCGGCTGACTAGCCAACAAAGGGTAGTCACATTGCCCAAGAGCTGAAAAAGTTGCGGTCGGATCGAAACTCCGCCGCAGCGGTATAGCGTGTCACCATATTCCAGGATTGATTCCTGGAAGGCGTACTACGCTGGTGCTCTTTTCAAGAGCTTTCGCGGACTGAGTCAGGAGAGGTTATAATCGAACCTCACCCGGCCAGGCTCCAAAGCGGGTCGAAGCGAGGCGAGCCACGAGGTGTCGTCGGATGCTCCTCCGCGAGAGGATGCCGACAGATTGTCCGCCACCAACTCCGAGGTGGAGAGTGCCATGAATCATAGGCGCCGAACAGTTCTTCGAGGGCATGTTTCTCCCAAGAGGCCTTGAATGCCTTCAATTGGGAGATCGCACCTCCGTGCAGCTCAAGATGGTCTAGCGAACCCACGGAGCGGTATGTAAAGGACATACTGGTGAGAAATTTGCAGATTATATATGCAGTAGCCCCGAGACTTAAAATAGTTAGAATAACTGATTTAAGGATCATTTGCTATCTGAGAATCTTACAAAAAGAATACCCGACTGTCTCGGGAGCTTGAAGAATGCAAGGCCCAACTTGAGGCACTAGCCTCTGAGGGGAAGCCACAGAGACCCCCTCTACGGTAATATATGCTTCAAAAGATAAATAGTTTGTGAAGTCTGGCGTGTGTGTAGATCGGCAATAATATTGCGAGATGGCGCGGACTAGATCCGGACAAGCAACAACTCTTGCGCCGATTGAAGGCGGCGAGAATGTGCTTACAAGGGTGAGGCAAGAGAAAAATAATCTCCAAGATGCCAACACCCGGTGGGTGAGGAACTAAAGGATGTTCGTGCCCGGCTGTCGACTCAAGTGAAGGAGAATCGGCTGAAATCGCGGCATTTATAGTAAGTGCTTGAGCGAACTTTGGAAAAGAGTTGGCGAGGAAGTCAATTAATAGAGTTATATACATAGGTATGCTCACGGTGCGTCTGAGAAGAGAAATGCCGGTTCTATGGGTGACCTTCTTCCGAGCTATTGCAACTGCCTGAGCGAGTTCAGCGGGTGATGAAAGCGTCGCCAGGGCCTTGTATATCTATCTCCCTACCGAAGGCCTTGGAGAGCTTGCGAGAAGCTTGAGGGGAGCAATGGCGCTCCGAGCTATGGAAGATATCGGCTGTCGTCAAGGCGCCGAGGAGGCACAGGGCCATGGTGAAGGCAGCGGTACGAAGGCTGACCCAAACCACATGGCGAGGTCAGACTGTGGGGCCCGATGGGAAGGAGATCCCGTGAGCTTAGTGTGCGGCCAAGTAGAGTTAGCCGCAAAGTATTCCCAGCGAGGGTGTAAACTAGACAGCCTATTAGAGCGACATTGAAGAGGAATACAATCGATCAATTTGACTATGTAATTTAAAATGACATGTAAAATGCCTTCTAGCGAATTGTAGATCGTTTGCCATAGCGTACCTTTTCGCTTCAACCTCGGGACCCAATAGTCCGGAGTGTGTCCGAATACCCTCGCGGTTATGTAAAAACCGAGAATGCAGCGTGGAGACCGAGGCGTAGAGTGTCATGAGTGCTCTATCGGACAAGTGCCCAACTAGTTATGTTATATTACATGGTTAGTAAGAAACATCTTCCGGGAGAATAGTTCGTTAGGGGTTCCTTTCCACAGGAGGCATGCCCTAAAGTGCATGTCCGGACTGCGAAAAAAGCAGAAAAGCTTCTGGGGGCAGATAAATAAAAAATAATAAATAATAAATCATCTTTTAGTTCACCGACGAATATTCCCTTAAGAGCGCTAGCTTTGGCTTCACCGGTCCCAGGTACACGTCCGGTGACCAGTGGTAACAATCGCGAAGTGCTCCTTTACCACCTAGCGAACAATCGGGAGCGTGAGGAGTAAGCACAGAACTGAGCAACCCAGCTTAGCCAAAACTTAAGTCATATCGATGCATATAATGGTGAATAAAGGTACATGCGGAAGTGTGACACATGTGTTGGGCATAAAGCCCGTATAAATAAGCTTCATTGAAGAAGCCCCGGTATAATGAGCCGAATAGCGCGTCAAGTGTCTTGAACAAAGCGCAAGCGAGCCTCTAAAGGCTTCAAAAGAAGGAGGAGGAAGGAGAGAAATAAAAAGACAGCAAAAATAGAAAATGTGGGCGGAGGAAGGAGGCGAACTCGAGTCAGGCACTTAAGCGTAGAATCTTCGTAGGCGGGCTGCGTTCCATGGATTCGGCTCGAGTCGGTTATCCGATCGTTTATGAGACGGTATCTTTGCGCCGGTCGAGGACCTGGTCGATGATGAAGGACCTTCCCATTTGGGCTTGAGTTTGTCCTTTTTCTTGTCCGGCGAGCGTAGAACTAGTTCGCCAACATTGTAAGCTTTGGCCCATACTTCCTGCTTTGATATCTTGAGCCTCGCTGTTGATAAAATCACGGAGCGAGGTTTTACGCGTCGCTCCTCCTCCAATGCGTCCAAACTGTCCTGCCGATCGAGTTCGGCTTCTCTTTCTTCATACATGCGCACGCGAGGTGGAGTCATGTATTATGTCGCGAGGCAAGACTGCCTCTCGCGTACACTATAAAAATGGTGTGAATCTGGTAGTGCGATTGGCGTGGTCCGCAGCCCCAGTCACGGTCGAGCTCCTCAACCCGGTGTGTGTTAGATTCCTTGAGGACCGCACTAATGCAGGTTTAATGCCGTTCATGATTTGACCGTTTTCTCGCTCGACTTGACCGTTGGTTTGAGGTGATAGGCGAGGCGTGTCGAGCTTGATGCCCATGTTTTTGCACCATAATTTGACCTCATCGGCCGTGAAGTTGGTGCCGTTATCGGTGATGATCTTTGGGGGATGCCGTAGCGGATGCACTACCCACGATATGAAGTCTATCACCGGCCGGATTGGCCGTTTTAACGAGCTTGGCCTCTATCCATTTGGTGAATTTATCCACCATGACCAATAGGTATTTTTTGTGGGTTCCTTCCTTAGGGGTCCAACCATGTCAAGCCCCAGGACCATGACGACCAGGTGATGGGTATAGTTTTAAGAGGCGATGGGTGGCATGTAACTTTAGTTAGCAAAAAGCTGGCAACCGGCGCATCGTTGGACTAAATTCTGCGCATCTGCCGGGCATCGGCCAATAAAATCCTGTCACGGAAGGCCTTGCCTACAAGGGCCCGAGCTGCGGCGTGGTGCCCACTCAGTCCGAGCATGAATTTCACCGGGAGGTTTCACCCTTCCTCTTTGGAGATACACCATTGAAGGACTCTGTTGTGCTTTTCTTATAGAGCTCTCCTAAATGGACTTTATAGGCTTTGGATCGCCGTACTATGCTGCCGAGCCTCATTTTGGTCTTCGGGGAGTTCTGCCTAGTTAGGTAGGCTAGGAATGGTTCCGATCCCAGCGAGCGATGACCGCCATTATTTACGTGGGCGGAGGGTGTTATTCGTTAGCGAGCCTCCAGTGTGTCGAGTGTTGATTGTCGAGCGATGCGGTTGGGTCCGGATATTTATTTCCGGACTCCCTTCCATAATCGGATGGCTTGAACAGCCATTCGAGAAGATGTTAGGCGGGGCGACATCGGCGTTTTCTTGATCGATGCCAATCGTCCGCCGCCTGGTTGTTCTTGGCGATATATAATAGCATTAGTTACGCCCGAGTTTGGCGCGGCCGAGGACGGTTGTTGCCAATATGGCTTTTATTTCTTTGAATCCGGCCGTGGCGGCATCAAATCCACTCGAAGTGTTGGTGCGCGGAGGAGGCGGTAAAGTGCGCCTTTTCTCCCCCAAGCGGGAAATAAAAGCGGCTTAGAACGCTCGCATCGATCAATTTTGTATTTGCTTGAGGTCTTTGGAATATCAATTGTGCGAGCTCGGATCTTGGCTGGGTTTGCTTCAATTCCTCTACGGACACAATGAAGCCCAAGAGCTTTCGGCTAGAACTCGAAAGCGCATTTTCGGATTGAGCTTAATGTCATATTTTGGAGATTATCGAATGTGAGCCTCAAGTCATCTACTAGAGTTTCGACATGCTTGGATTTGGCGACCACGTCATCTACATATGCTTCCTTTGTTTTGCTGATCTAGTTTGCGGACATATACGAATCATGCGCTGATATGTTGCGCGGCGTTTTTGAGCCGAAGGGCATTGTGTTGAAGCGAAATGGGCGTATGGAGTGATGAATGTTGTTGCAGCTTGGTGCGGCTCCGCCATCTTGATTTGGTGGTAGCGAAATGCAGCGTCGAGGAAGCACAATGAGTCGTGTCCTGCTGTATGCGTCGATAATTTGATCAATCACGAGGGAGGAAGGGATCCTTTGGGCAAGCCTTATTAAGGTCTTTGAAATCAACACATAGGCGCCAGTTTATCCTTCTTTGGTACCATCACCAGTTTGCTAGCCAGTCCGGATGTTTTATATCTACGATGAATCCGGCTTCGGTTTAGCTAGCTCCTCTCCCATGGCCTGTCTCTTGGGTTCGAGAAAAGCGTAGAAGAGCTGTTTGGTGGCTTGAATCCTTTTAGGATATTTAGGATGTGCTTTCGGCCAGCCGAGTGGGATTCTGGCATGTCGAAGGGTGCGGGCAAAAATGTCCGTGGACTTGGATCTTTTATCAAGTATCACATCGTTACCTGTTCACCGTGGACCGCATCGCGATGAGTTCCTCGACCGCTAGGAGCTTCGGATAGTGCCTCAAGGGCTAGTGCGGCTGTCTTGTTTTTGGTATGAGTGCTATGTTGGGATCACTAGCGAGAGTGATGATTCCGTTAGGTCCGGGCATTTTAAGCTTCATGTACCCATAATGGGGTATAGCTTGAAAAATTGTGAATGCCTCTCGCCCTAATAAGTGTGATATCCACTGCTGAGCAGGGGCCACTTGAAATGTGACCTCCTCGGACCTGTAATTGTCCGTGAGCGAACACTACGTCCGATGTGATTTTCTGTGCAGCATGCTTCCGGCTAGGGATTATTCCTCTAAAGGTTGTGCTTTCGCTCAATGCGGTTCAGATCTATTTCCATTTTTGGAGGGTTTCCTCGTAGATGAGGTTTAGTCCGCTGCCGCCATCCATGAGTACCTTAGTAAGGCGAAGCCGTCCACTATTGGGCCGAGGACCAATGCGGTGGTGCTCGGGCTGTTCGAATTTAGGTTAAATCACTGGCATTAAAGGTAATAGCCGTGTCCTCCATGGATTTATTGTTGCTACTTGGTAGACTTGACAAGGTTATGGAGTGTTACGTTTCCGCATGTTATTTGATCGAAAGTCTCGAGAGCTATTAATACCGTCTTGGTGTTGGTGGGCTGGGATTACGAGGCTAGAAGCTCTTCGCCACTTTGGCCCACCTGCCATAGTATCCAACATGCTCGAAGGCTATGAGTTGGAGTGGCGCCCTACGTACTATGAATTTTGCGAGGTCCGTTTAGCCAACCCTCGATGACGGTTCCGTGCCCTTTAGGGGTTTTGTTTTTGATGTATAACCCGGTGCTTGGTGATGATGCACCCTTTATTTCGGACTAAGGCTGTATTCGGGCGGATTATCCCAAAATTTACTTTTGGTTTTCAAGCACTCTCCATCGCACAATACTTTTGTACTATGGTCACCAAGTCAACCAGCGTGTAATTTCGCGACGACTTATGGCGTTTAGGATTCCCTTGTCCGTGCAATTATTGCAGAAAATGAGATTGCGTCCTCCTCTCGGCAGTCCTTTATCCGTCCATAACCAGGAGGAATCGCCCATGGTGATGTCTTTGTTTCAGCGAGCCTGAGGCCGAAGCTCGTCGTACCAACCCCGCCGCGAGCCTCAGTTTCTTCTTGAATGTTCTGGTTTTGAGGCCCCTCAGGACCTCTGCGTTGGCCCGCTCGGCCTGGCCGTTGCTTCGGGGGTGCGCCACCGAAGCGTAGCATATCTGCATTCCCAGGTTAGCACAATATGTTTTGAAGAGGTTACTGGTGAACTACAAACCGTTGTAAGTGATGATGCGGTTCGGCACCACGAACCGGCTCACGAGGCCCTTGATGAACTTGACCGCAGAACCTGCGGGGATGGTGAGGACGGCTTCCACTTCAGCCCACTTGGTGAACTTGTCCATGGCGCACGAGAGGTAGCGATAGCCCCTGGCGCCTCGAGGAAGCGGCCTGGATATCCAGCCCCAGATCTGCGAATGGCCACGAGAGGCGATAGTTTGTAGACCTCCTGCCGGCTGATGGATCTGCTTGGCATGGAATTGGCAGTCTTCGCAAGCCTTCACTAGTTCTATGGCGTCGTTGGTAGCGGTAGGCCAATAGAAACCGCTCGAATTCCTTGCCCACGAGGGTTTGTGATGACGAGTGATGCCCACACTCCATCGTGTATATCCGCCAGCAATTCTTTCCCTTGCTCCTCGGAGATGCAGTAGCGAGTGCCACATCATTGAAGTCGCCCGATAGAGCTCTCCATCCACTGATGCGATGTACGTCTGTGGCTTGCCGCTGCCACGCATCCGCTTCCTCCTCCTTCTCCGGCAGGTCCCTTGCGTTAAGTAGCTCACAGGCTCTGCGATCCAGCACCTCTGAGGCTCCATCGTCGGAGCAGGCGCCTCCCGAGGCCGGGCCATAGGCAGGGCTCTGAGGCAGGTGGCTGGGAGCTCCTCCCAGGCTCGCCGTGTTTGATAGTGATGGCATGGCGGAGGGCTTGAAAAGCCGCTCCTCGAACACGCCAGGGCTCTGAGGTAACCGCTGGATGCTCGTTTGGCGATGTCGTCGGCCTCCTGATTGGTGCCAGCGGGCACATGCTGCAACTCAACCCCGTAACTGCTTCTCCATCCTGCGGACCTCTCGCAAGGTAGGCTTCCATGTGCTCATCTTTTGGCTCATATACCTTGTTGGAGAAATTGACAAGGAGCTGCGAATCGCCCTTGATGGTAGGCGCTTCACCCCTAGGGCAGCTGGCCTTCAAGCCCGCTATTAGACCTTCATACTCCGCTATGTTGTTGGAGACCTTTTCACCTTCTTTGGAAGCAGAGCTGCACAGCGTAGTAGAGCTTGTCTGAGTGGGAGATATGAGCATCGCCCCAGCCTCAGCGCCATGCAGAGAACGCATGTCGAGTACATGACCCATTATACAGCGCTTAAGCTTCGGGAGAGAGGACCGATCCTCGTCGGCCTTGAGGCCCGTGCCTCCGTCCATTCTGCCACGAAATCCGCTAACGCGGCCCCTTGATGACTCTGGTGGTGCTTGAATCTGAGATGAAGCGCTTGCAGTTCAATGTTCCACTTAGCGACCCTTCCGGCTGAGTTAGGGCTCTGAGCACCCTTTCAAGGGGTATCTTTGAGGCGACCTTGATGGGGTGACCACTGAAAATAGTGCCGCAGCTTGCGTGAGGCCACCAATAGCCAGCGAGGAGGAGTTTACGAGGCATGGGGTACCGCGCTTGCGTCCCGCAACACCGTGCTGACGAAGTATACTGGGTGCTCAACGAGGTTTGGAGCGCCAGTGCCGCTGGCGCCCTCCGGGGACCGTGGCGCCTCCTGAGGCGATGGGGCCTCCAAAGGCTGGTAGTCGGGGGGAGGGACCTCTTCCATCCCCAGCGCGCTCCCCTGCGGCGGCTGACCCTTCTCAGTCGCGGTAGTGTTTTCTGTGGGTCTTCCTTGTTCCTGCTTCACCTTGACCTTGGCTGCTGCTGTGGTTTTGGTCTGATGCTCTTCCCTAACCGCCACTAGAGCTGCACTGGCGGAGTAGGGAGTGGCGGCGAGGTAGAGCACCAGGGGTTCCTGCGGGCGTGGGGCCACCATGACCGGAGGGATGGTCAGGTACCTCTTGAGATCTTGGAACGCCTTGTCGGCCTCTTCAGTCCATTCAAAGGGCCCCTTTTTCTTCATTAGCTGGAAGAAAGGCAGCGCTCGTTCCCCCAACTTGGAGATGAAGCGCCCTAAGCGCATCCACGCTTGATGAGCTTACGCATTTCTCACGAGGGTCTTTGGCGGGCTCATGTCTCGGCCGCCTTGACCTTTTACAGGTTAGCCTCGATGCCTCGGTGGGATCTGAAGAAGCCCAAGAGCTTGCCTTGGGGACTCAAACACACACTTCTCGGGTTGAGCCGTGGGTTCCTTTGTGTCGAGGCTCATGAAGGTTTCCTCCAGGTCTTGTATCGGGGTTACGGCCTCCCGAGACTTCACCACAATGTCATCGACGTAAGCCTCAACATTCTTCCCAAGCTACGGACCCAAGGTGATGTGCATCAGCCATTTGGAAGGTTGCCCCGCCGCTTGCGCAGCCCGAATGGCATGCACGTAGGCAAAGACACCCCGCACGGGTCAGGAAGGCCGTCTTCTCCACGTCCTCTAACGCCATCTTGATCTGGTGATACCCGAGAAGGCATCCAAGAAGCATAACAGTCGCGCTTTCGCGGTGGAATCGGCGATCTGGTCGATCGAGGAAGCGAGAACGGATCTTGCGGGCATGCCTTGTTGAGGTTGGTGAAGTCGACACATGCGCTCCTTCCTCCCTTCTTTGGTACAGCGATAGGGTTGGCCAACCAATCCGGTATCGGACCTCGCGAATGACCCTGTGAGGCTTCTAGTTTGCGGGTCTCTGGGACGATGAAGGCTTGCTTTTCGTTTGGACTGCCGCCTCGCTTTCTACTTCTGGGCGTATGTTGGGGCACCGTGGAGGTGATGCTCGATTCGCCCGTGGGATCCCGCCAACCGATCGAGGCTCCCGGCAAATACCTTCTTGTTTGCGCTTGCAGAACTTGACGGGGCCTCCTCCCTTTCGGGCTCGGCGTTGGCGCCTATGGTGAAAGTGGCGTCGATGGACCCGTCCTCGTCTATGGGTATTTGCTTGGTCTCTGCCTTGTCTTGGGTGAACAATTTGTTTCTTCTTGGTTGGTGCAGCCCCTTGGGCTCGGGGGTCCTCGTCGGCGGGTTCTTGGCTGGCGCCGCCGTCTTGAAGGCGAGCTTGAGCACTATGGCGCATCTCCGGTGTCCCAGACGCACGTGAGGACACCGTTGCTCCCGGGCATCTTCATGAGGTTGTATGCCGGGTGAGTCGCGGCCATGAACTGGGCCAATGCTGGGTAGCCGAGGATGGCGTTGTAAGGAGGCCGATGGGGGCGATGTCGAAATCGACCTGCTCCGTGCGGAAGTTGTCGTAGGTGCCGAAAGTTACCGGGAGCCGGATCTGTCCCAAGGAGCTGGATGATGAAAGTGCAACTATCCCTAGGTGGTTTTGGTAATTCATAACAACATATAGCTCATTGAGCTAATGCTATTCCAAGACTATTGTTTCAGGAAAGCTCAATGAATGGCATGTCATGGATGATGAAAGTGGATCCCTCAAAATACTAAGGACAAAGGATTGGCTCAAGATCAAAAGCTCAAGACTCTTCATTTTACATTTTAGTGATCCAAGATCACATTGAGCCTATAGGAAAAGCCAATACTATCAAGAAGGTATGAGGTGTTGCTTAATGAGCCTCTTGCTTCACGTGCTTAGTGATATGCTCCAAAATCCTCAACTACTTTCCCACATCCACATATGACCTAAACCTAAAGCCAAAATCGGTCACACCGATTCTTTCTATCCGGCGCCACCGATTCCAAAAGTCATAGCCACTACCACAAACCCTAAGCAAATCGGTCTTACCGATAGGGATCTCGGTCTCACCGAGATGGGGTTGCAATCCCTCTGTTTCCCTTCGTAACGTTTTGATCTAACCGAAGTGAGCGACCGGTCCCACCGAGATTGCAACGTAAACTCTCTGTTTCCTTTTTGTAACATTTAGGTCTCACCGAAAAGAGCAAATCGGTCCCACCGAGTTTACCTGACCAACTCTCTGGAAAGCTTATTACCAAATTGGTCTCACTGAGTTTGTGTAATCGGTCTCACCGAGATTAAGTTATGCCCTAACCCTAACCGAATCGGCCTCACCGAGATGCATGTCAGTCCCACCGAAAATCACTAATGGTCACTAGGTTTACTAAATTGGTCCGACCGAGTTTAACGATTCGGTCCCACCGAGTTTGGTAAATTGTGTGTAACGGTTAGATTTTGTGTGGAGGCTATTTATACCCCTCCACCTCCTCTTCATTCGTGGAGAGCCATCGAAACGAACCTACACTTCCAACTTACCATTTTGAGAGAGAACCACCTACTCATGTGTTGAGGCCAAGATATTCCATTCCTACCATATGAATCTTGATCTCTAGCCTTCCCCAAGTTGCTTTCCACTCAAACCCTCTTTCCACCAGATCCAAAACCTATGAGAGAGAGTTGAGTGTTGGGGAGACTATCATTTGAAGCACAAGAGAAAGGAGTTCATCATCAACGCACCATTTGTTACTTCTTGGAGAGTGGTGTCTCCTAGATTGGCTAGGTGTCACTTGGGAGCCTCCGACAAGATTGTGGAGTTAAACCAAGGAGTTTGTAAGGGCAAGGAGATCGCCTACTTCGTGAAGATCTACCGCTAGTGAGGCAAGTCCTTCGTGGGCGACGACCATGGTGGGATAGACAAGGTTGCTTCTTCGTGGACCCTTCGTGGGTGGAGCCCTCCGTGGACTCGCGCAGCCGTTACCCTTTGTGGGTTGAAGTCTCCATCAACGTGGATGTACGTTAGCACCATCTATCGGAACCACGCCAAAAACATCCGTGTCTCCAATTGCGTTTGAATCCTCCAAACCCTTCCCCTTACTTTGTTGCAAGTTGCATGCTTTAATTTCCGCTGCCTATACACTCTTTGCATGCTTGCTTGAATTGTGTGATGATTTATCGACTTGTCCTAAAATAGCTAAAATCTGCAAATCTCTAAAATTGGGAAAAGGTTAAGTTTTAATTGGACAAGTAGTCTAATCACCCCCCTCTAGACATACTTCAAGGTCCTACAGATGACCCGCCCCCGACGCCCAAGAAAGGCCGGCTGGGCTGCAGCCGCTCCTAGGGTATGCAGAGGAGGTTGAAGGCCTCGACTGAGAGCACGTTGAGGCCAGCGCCGGCCGATGAGAGTCCTGTGTGGCCACCACGGCAGATGGTGGGGGTGCACAGCATGGGAGCGACCAGCAGGCTGAGTTGGAGGCGCTCTTCGAACTGAAGGTCAGACCGCCTTGGGCGCCGACCGTCTGGGGGCTCCTGCTGCGTGGAGACGGCGCCGTCCGACGGAATGACGGCTTGACATGGTGACTTGAGGCGGTGCCCTTGAGCCGCCCAGGAGGGCCATGGACGACCAGGTGCGGCGCAGCATGGTGGGTGAGGAAGAGGCGCGGAGCTCTTCCCAAGAGGCCACAGAGCTGCCGGGAAGGTGGAGCAGCCACGCTGCATGAGCGCCGGTGAGAACCATGGGGAGCCAGTTGGCCATGACCTGTCGTCACCTCCCAGCCGAGGATGGCCTCCTCCCACGCCACAGAAGGCCATCGGATCGGTCAGCGCCGTTATGGCCTTGCGTCGTCGGCCTGAACGTCAGACCCCGCACCCGTGCCAGGTCGGGCTAGGCTCGAGCCCCGCCCCCACGCTCGCGCTGGCGGCCGGAGCGGGCGGCGCACTACTCATCGCGAGGCGGGTCGCGGCGGTGGCGGAAGGGAAAACTCCAGCGCACCCCCTACCTGGCGCGCCAAATGTTGGATTTCGGGTTCCGGCAGACCCTTGAGGTTCGAACACTGCGGTGCGCGCGGAGATCCAACCTTCCACCGTCTCGTACCTCGCCGAATCGCAGGGACCTAAACTACTAAAAAGAATAGCACAAGAGACACAAGATTTATACTAGTTCGGGCCACCGTTGTGGTGTAATACCCTACTCTAGTTTGTGGCGTGGTGGATTGCCTCTTGGGCTGATGAGGAACAGTACAGGGAAGAACATCCTCGCGAGGGTCTGTTCTTGGTGGGTGTGATGAACTGCTAGGTGGTGTCCCGTCGCTCTAGCTTGAGGATCGGGTCTCTCTCTTTCTCTAGATGCCGATCGTCTCGATCCCCCTACTCTGAGTGTGGCTACTCCTATTTATAGGCGAAGGCCTGGGCCTCTTCCCAAATATTGGCGGGAAGGCGCCATCAATTAGCCATTTGAAGGGAATAGCGGGTACACTTATCCTGACTAAAGTTGGTCCTCGCTTGCCAAAGGCTCTGGTGATGGCGCCGCTTGGGCTCCGATGACTCCTTCCGGCCGTTGGGGCTGGTCTTGGTCTTGTTGCACGAAGCGGATGCCTTTGCTTGATGCCTCGCTGCGCTTGCTCCTTTGCACCAAAGAGGAAAGGAGGGCCTTGCTGTGGCCTGGCGCCTCGAATAAGCGCCTCGGTAAATCATGGCTTGCGTCATGGGCACCTCGCGAGGTACCCTGCCTTGAACTCTCCGCCTCCTCATGAGCCAGCTGACGAGGCCATGCACGAGAAGCTCCTCGTCGTCCCCCCGAGGCTTGGCCTTGCGAGGGTCTTGAGCTTGCGGTGATGAAGATGGGGCCGTCCTGGGCCTCCTTTGAGCCACGCCCGCCAGAGCGCGAACGAGCAAGTCTGGGGACCCCCGTTCCCGGAACGCCGACAGTAGCCCCCGGGCCCATGGCGCGCCCGAACTTGGCCGAGCAGAGAGCCGAAAGGGCAAGTGCAAAGCGTCGCGGGCCCTAACAGCCTGCGGCCTTGGGCGACGCGTGGCGGTTGGTTGGACGTGTGCGCACTGCTTCCTCACGATGCCACGGTAACCACCCGGATTCGACAAGTCCCTGCATGCAGAGTTGGGCATGATGACCGGTGATCGTGGAGGCCGACGGTTGGCCTTCGCCGGCCATAAATGCAGGCAGCGCCGCCCTTCGATCTATCCTTTGCTTCTCCTCCTCCTCGTTTAAATGCGAGTCGCCATGGCTCGATCCGCCCGGTTCTCCAAGGAAGAAAGGAAAGGCTCCTCAAGAGGATCTGACCTGCTCCCCCAAAAGCAGCTTGCTCTCTGGTGTCGGGGCAGGGCGCTCGCGGGAGGTGCCCATGCCCAGGTGCGTGCGCGGCCGCCCGCCGAGTTTCCTCTTCCCTTGTCTGGCGCAAATTGGTGGCCTCGAAGGAGGCGGCGCTTGGCGCCACGAGCGCCGGCGCCGCCCGGCCGCCCAGGTCACGGAGTGTCGTCTTCCCCCAGGTCCACATGAGGGCTCTACCAAGGAGTTGTGCCCGGCGTCGCGCGCGCCCTAAGTCTTGGATTCGTCTTCCTTCTTTCTTTGCCTCCGTCGTCCGCGAAGGAACCCTGGGACTCTGGCTGTAACCACGCCGGCTCGCGGCACCCTCATGGCCAGGCGAGGTCGCAGATAGTTGCCCAGGCGAGGTCGTCATGACTTCGAGGCTGGGGCGAGTCGCCGGGTCTGCAGGGCGAGCGCCCTCACGATCCACAGGTGCGATGGTGCTTGGTGGCGTCCTTCAAGGTCTTCGACGCGGAGGGTCACCGGTGAGTGCTGCCGGGAGAAGTGGTGGGGTCTCTTTGCTGTGGTGAGGCCGAGGCCGACCGCCCGCTCCTTGACAGCTCCTCGAGGCGGCGAAAGCGCCGGAGGATCCAGCGACTCCGCCCGAGCTCTTGGCGGCGAGACGAAGCGGCGACAGCTACGAGCCCCGAGCCTGCGCCGCTCCGGAGGCGAGGCGAGCTCGTCGAGGTTGTCGCCGCCCTGATCTGGGCGGGGTTGGCGCGGACCAGGTGGCCCATCGCTGATGATGGCGTCTACCGCGGTGGTCCACATGAGGTAGGACTCCTTAGGATTCGCGTCTTTTTTCCTGCGAGAGTCAAGAATGTACCCAGCAGAGGCTTGTAAGATGTTTGTAACCGTACATCAATATAACCCTTTTTATGAGGCGGTCTGAGATGCTCATTCTGTTCTAGCTCAGTTTCCTCCTTCCGGACCTCGTGAGGGCTTGGTGCTCTCGATGTGTCCCGATCCCAAAGCGGCTTCACCGTTCTTTGGTATGCCAGGTCGCGATGCCGTGGTCAAGGCCGGGAGGTGGCGGCCGAGTCCGTAGAACCTCACGAGTCGCGATGCTCGGGGGTCCCCTTGGCGCTCAAGCGGCCATCATTGGTGAGAAAGGAGGCGATGTTGCTAACACGGGGTTGCATTAAGTGTGGGGATGGTGTTGCTACAACTAGTGTGTCGGGAGGGTGACTTATCTTGAGGTCGGGACAATGCTTCCTGTGCGGCGCTAGGTCCGTGCCTTGGCGGCTAGAGATTGCGTGGAGAGGTGGTTTAGGCGCTCCTTGGAGGGACCTGCAGGTTCACCACAAAAGGAACAAGAGCTGCGCCGTGGCGATCGTTGATCCTGCCGTTAGTTGCTCTGGAGGCGCGAGAGGCCTCGCGAGTGTCTTTGGGGCACCCGTGAGCCAGCAGGGACTCACGAGGCCCTACCTCAAGGCAGATTGCGCTGGCTCTGGGCCTTGTCTTCGAGTGTGTTCTGCAAATTTGGCGGATCCGGTGCTCTCGTCTTGGTCCGGCTCTCGGGCTGGTCTCGGCCGTCGGCTGGCAAACCAGGTCGCGATGCCATGGACAGGACCCGGAGGGTGAGGGCGGAAAGCCGGTAGGAGCCCGAGTCGCGATGCTCGGCACCCCCCTTTAACAGCGCAAGCTGAGTTAGATGGCGCAACTCGTCCTCGGGTCCCGGCTCTCGGGCTGGTCTCAACCGTCGCTAGCAAGCCAGGTCGCGATGCCATGGACAAGACCCGGGTGAGGGCGAGAGGCGGTAGGAGCCACGAGTTGCGATGCTCGAACCCCCTTTAGCGCGCAAGCTGGGTTAGATGATGAAACTCGTCCTCGGGTCCGGCTCTCGGGCTGGTCTCGGCCGTCGCCGGCAAGCCAGTCGCGATGCCGTGGACAAGACCAGTGGGTGAGGGCGGAGGCGGTAGGAGCCACTGGTCGCGATGCTCGTGCACCCCCTTTAACGCATAAGCTGGGTTAGATGGCGAAACTCGTCCTCGGGTCCGGCTCTCGTCTGGTCTCGACCATGTTGGCAAGCCAGTCGCGATGCCATGGACAAGACCGGAGGGTGAGGGCGGAGGGCGGTAGGAGCCCGGTCGCGATGCTCGGGCACCCCCCTTTAGCGTGCAAGATTCCGCCACCGGGAAAAGGCACCAAATAACAAGCATGGTGGGCGAGAGCATAATCCTAAGGAAAAAGTAGGAAGGATACATGTCGTTGGGGTGGCCTGAGCGGCTTGGGGATGATGCAGCCGGCGCGCCCCAACAGGATAGGCTAACGACATGAAATAAAAAGGATACATGCAGGGGAGCGGACCCACGCTGCACTGGGAATAATGCTGCCTTGAAGGCGCTCCCAGCCGGAAATAAAACTTAAAGATGTCACCTGGTGATGTTGGGGATGAAGGGGTGTTGGTGTAGCAGACTCGGTTGGCTGCGGGAGCCGATCGTCCGAGCCCCTGGGCCCGAGGCCTCGGGAGGCTCCGGGCGGCGGCTCCTCGCGGAGCCATCTCCATCTCCGCCCGGCTGCGGCGTGCACGACCTCTTGAGCCTCCAGGATGGTCCTCATGAAAGCTGGTGCTTGCGGCAACCCGCGTTTGGCGAGCCATAAGGCATGCGTACATAGGCTGTGGGCGGACCCTGCATAGCGTCCCACTCGCGAGGGCAGGCGCTCTTGAGATCTGCTCGGTTGAGCCCTGGTATGTCGATCTGACAGCGCATCCACCATCCTACGCTGGATGGGGGCCCAGCAGTGGCGGCGGCTGCCCCTCATGACCCTTGACTCCTGTAGCTCTGAATGGCCTTGGCTGACGAACTCTTGAGGTTCTGCCCTCCTGGTCTTGCTCCTTCTTGCGGAAGCGTGCTTGAAACACGCCTCCACGTGGTGCCCAAGCGCCTCCTTGAGACCTTGGCGAGGTCGGCGGCCCTCGAGGGAGAGCCCGAGCCTGCTGAGGAGGCGGCAGGCGCTTCCCTATCGATGTTAGGTGGCTCCCCATGGCCGTGGCGGGCCACGAGGGGCTGTCTCTTGAGGCCGGGCGGTCGATGTCTTCTTCTTCTTGGGTGCAGCCTCGGGAGGCCTCCTGCTGCTGTGGTGCAGGTCTTCCAGCGATGCGGCTGAAAAGCTCGCTCCGGGGAGCACTGCTGCGTCTCTCTCTTCACGAGGCACCGTGATGACTCCGCCGCTTCTGGCATCTTGAGGGCGTTGTAGCCATGGTGGAGTTCTGACCATGAATTTGTGCAACGCTGGGTACAGGATGGCGTTATCGGCGGCGGATGTGGGCGATGTCGAAGTCGATGAGCTCAGTGTGGTAGTTGTCGCGAGCCCCGTAGGTGACAGGAAGACGGACCTGCTCGATCGGGACCGTGGAGCCGTCGGTGACTCCGGAGAAGGGCTTGGTTGGCTGAAGCTGACTTTAAGGCACTTGAAGATTGTTGAATGTCTCCACGGACAGGACGTTGAGCCCTACTCCACCGTCGATGAGGGTCTTCGTGACTAGCACATTGTTGATGATTGGGGAACAAAGCATCGGGAGAACTCCGGCTGTGGCTGCGCACTTGAGCTGATCCGCTGAGCTGAACGTGATGGCGCACGCCGACCACCTAAGAGGGCGCGTGGACTCGAGCTTGGGGAGGACTGCATTCACCTCGTGAGGAACTGCTTGAAGATCTGCTGAGGCCCTGGGGCTTGAGCTCCGCCCGGGATCTGACGATCGCCGCGCTTCACAGGAAGCCCCAGGCCCCTCGTCGATGACGGTCATCAATCCTCCTTGGCAGCGGCGGCGGCAGAGAGGAGGCCTGCGTTCCCCTGCAGGCGATCCTTGCAGGCTGATCCTCGGCCTTCCTTGCGAGGTGGGTCTTGCCAGCGGTCCTCGCGAGGTTGGTCGCGCCACCCTTGGCGCGGGCGCTGATCTTCCCAACGTCCTGTATTCCTTCCTCCTCCTCGGCCATAGCCCCGGTCGCTGCGCTCGGGGCGTTTGCCGCTCCTTCCTTCAGCGTGCGGCCGGAGCTCTTGACATTCATTGGTGTTGTGAGTGTGGAGGTCGTGGTACACACGATACCGGCTGCCCTTGGAGGACTCGGGCTGATCTCGCCTCGCTTGGTGTGCGGTTCGGCGCGAAATACGGCAGCCTGCGCTTCACGTCCTTGGCCTTGGACTTCTTCTCTTGGGATCCGGCGGGCATCTCGAGGAGGAGAGCGCCCTTCCTCAGCCTGGTGCACTTGGTAGCCAAGTTGAACAGCTCGAGGAGGTGCACAGATCTTCATGCATCGCCAGCTCCTCCTTCATCTTGACGTCGCGCGCCGTCGGAGAAAGCGAGATGATGGCCTCCTCCGTTACCACAGGGATCTTGAGGCGCGCGTTGTTGAAGCTGGATGTACTTTTGCGGGGTTTCTCTGGCTGCTGCTTGATTCGGCTCATGTAAACTACGGCGGGTGGCGGTCGCGAAAGTACCACAGAAGTTGGCGATGAAGCGGAGTGCGCATCTTGGTCGAGGAAGAGATCGTGCACGGGGCGGTCGAGGAGCCAAGTGCGGCCCGTCCTTGGCGCCATGAAAACCAATTCGCCATGACCTTTTCATCCCGTTGGCAGCCTCGATGCCCAGCTCGTAGAGCTGGAGGAACTCCGTAAGGTCAGCCGTGGTCGTCAGTGGCGAGGAGGCAGGTCAGCGAACTTGGCGGGCCCTGCGACGGCTGCGCCTTCGGAGGTGAAAGCGCGGCAGCCCGCCGTGGCCGCAGGGGGACTCGGATGGCAAAGAGCTTGGTCTTGTGGGCCTCCCGGCACCGCGGCCGGGGGCAGCACACGGTCTTGACGTGTTGGAGCGGGGAGTGCTCGGGCAGCTTCTTGTGGGCGAGAACTTCTTGACAGCTCTGATCTTGCAGCGCGGCGCTGGCGGAGCAGGTTTAGCCCGAGGGCCGCGCTATATGAAACGGCGCCTTCTTGAGAAGGAGGCGGCTGGCGCCCCTGAGCTTCATCGCTTCATGGGCGAGTGCGATCTGGCGAAGCGAGCGGTCGCGAAGTCGCCTCTGCAGCATGCAGACGAGCTCGGCGACTCGTCGAGCCATTCTTCGTAGAGCGTCGTCGGCGGGCAGTATACAGAGGCTTCGTTAGCGCGATGAGTGCAGCTTCGGGCCTCCATAGCGCCGCAGTAGCGCGTGATGAAGAACCAGCGAGGTGAAAGCGGCGTGGCGGTGCGGCCGTCCCGCCTCATGGGCGGAAGTCTTTGGGGCGGCGCTTCTCGCTCGTTCCCCGCCGGGCGGTGGCGGCGTTGATGGCGGTGTGACGGGAACAGCGAGGCGCCCGCCACCAGAGCCGTCTGGGCGACATGGGAGGCGAGGGCGGCTCGGCGCTTCGGCAACCCGACAGGCGTCGAACATGGTCGCGATGGTCGAGGAAGAAACGAGGCGACAAGGCAGATTCAGCGCACCTACAGCGCGCCAAATGTCGGATTCGAGTTACGCAGACCCTTGAGGTTCAAACACTGGGGTGCGCGCGGAGATCCAACCTTCCACTGTCTCGTACCTCGCCGAATCGCAGGGACCTAAACTACTAAAAACAACCGCACAAGAGACACAAGATTTATACTAGTTCGGGCCACCGTTGTGGTGTAATACCCTACTCTAGTTTGTGGCGTGGTGGATTGCCTCTTGGGCTGACAAGGAACAGTACAGGGAAGAACAGCCTCGCGAGGGTCTGTTCGTGGTGGGTGTGATGAACTGCTAGGTGGTGTCCCGTCGCTCTAGCTTGAGGATCGGGTCTCTGTCTTTCTCTGGATGCCGATCGTCTCGATCCCCCTACTCCGAGTGTGGCTACTCCTATTTATAGGCGAAGGCCCTGGGTCTCTTCCCAAATATTGAGCGGGAAGGGCGCTAACAATTGGCCATTTTGAAGGGGAACAACGGGTACACTTATCCTGACTAAAGTTGGTCCTCGCCTGCCAAAGGCTCTGTGATGACGCTTTGCTTGGGCTCCACGATGACTCCTTCCAGCCGTTGGGGCTGGTCTTGGTCTTGTTGCACCGAAACGGATGCCTTTGCTTGATGCCCTCGCCTGCGCTTGCTCGCTTTGCACCAAAGAGGAAAGGAGGACGCTGCGCGGGCTGGCGCCCGACTGGCGCCCTCGTTTGTCATGGCTTGCGTCATGGGCGCCTCGCGAGGTACCCTGCCTTGAACTCTCCGCCTCCTCATGAGCCAGCCTAACGAGGCCATGCCTGAGGAAGCTCCTCGTCGTCCGCCCCGCGAGGCTTGGCCCCTTGCGAGGGTCTTGAGCTTGCGTTGATGAAGATGTGGCCGTCCTGGGCCTCCGTTGAGCCACGCCGCAGGCCGCAGGCAGGCAAGTCTGGGGACCCCCGTTCCCAGAACACCGACATGGCAGACCCTTGAGGTTCGAACACTGGGGTGCGCGCGGAATCTCGCCCTCTACCTACCTGCACCCCGCCACCTCGCTAGGATCTAAACTACGAAAGGAACAACACAAGAGACACAAGGTTTATACTAGTTCGGGCCACCATTGTGGTGTAATACCCGACTCTAGTTTGTGGTGTGGTGGATTGCCTCTTGGGCTGATGGTGATGAACAATACAAGGAAGAATAGCCTCGCGAAGGTCTGCTCTTGGCCGGGGCGATGAACTGCTAGGGGGAGTTCAGTCGCTCTCTCTCTCTCTCTCTCTGATTCCAGCTTGCCTCTAGCTACTCATTCCAGACCCCCTACCTTGTGGGTGGCTAGTCCTATTTATAGGCAAAGGCCCTGGGCCTCTTCCCAAATATTGAGCGGGAAGGGCGCCAACAATTGGCCATTTTGAAGGGGAACATCTGGTACACTTATCCTGACTAAAGTTGGTCATCGCCTGTCAAAGGCTCTGGTAGTGACGCTGGCTTGGGCTCCACAATGACTTCCTTCCTGCCGTTGGACTGGTCTTGGTCTTGTTGCACCGAAATGGGCGCCTTTGCTTGATGCTCTCGCTGCGCTTTCTCCTTTGCACCAAAGAGGAAAGGAGGACATTGCTTGTGGTGGCGCCCTTGGCGCCCTTGATCGTCATGGCTTGCGTCATGGGCACCTCGTGAGGTACCCGCCTTGATCTCTCCGCCTCCTCGAGCCAGCCCTAACGAGGCCGTGCACGAGGAAGCTCCTTGTCATCCGCCCAGCAGGCTTGGCCCCTCGCGAGGTCTTGAGCTTGTGTTGATGAAGATGGGCCGTGATGAGCCCCCCTTTGAGCCACGCCACAGGCCATGAGCAGTGCAAGTCTGAGGGACCCCGTTCCCGAGCAGCCGACAAGTTGAGCATGCATCAGAGGGAACAACTATCTTTGAGGCGAGAACGCAACCAAGCACACCCTATATGCCGCACATGTTCATACCATTTGTGCCTTTCTACTTCACTTACTGCGCTACATTACTCAGGTTCGTACGTCCACTCCTGGGTACATGTCCATCTCGTAGTTCCAGTCCCACGTGTTCTTCATATAGATGGAACGATCCTTGCATAACACGTGCACCTTGATGCTAGATGTCTCGCGTGTTGGCAAAAGGATGAACAAAGCTCACGTAAAAAAATAGAGTGGAATAACATATATTCTAGACGACCGAGAAGGAGCAAGGAACCTCGTGGTGGAGCGTCTGCACTCATAATATTTAATATTATTCAGCGATATAAAATTAACCAATCATCTCCACGATTGGATTTGGAAGAGTCTGAAACACGGCAGCCCAAAGTAGTTACATCATACTAGTACATGGCTAACCCACGGTATCACCATATTTCTTGGCTTCCGTGAGACACCTATCTCTAGTAATCCAATAGCCTCAGACGCTTCTCCTCCTCGTCTCTATCAAAGTGCGGTGGGCTGGCGTTTCTGCCGTCTATTGAGGTCGGTTAACTATCACATGTTAGCGACATGCCAAGATTCTAAAAAATCCTTTCACGTTCGTTTTAAAAATAAAAATCCTTTCACGTTTAATTTGCTGTATGCTTTGAGCAACTTGCATGTCCTATCTGCTCTGTTTTATACTCTAACTTAGCTAGAGGTTAGACTAACTCATGACTAACCCTGAACTAACTGTAGCCAAAGAGGTGTTTGGGTGACAGGGTTATATTGACAATAAATGCACTTCATGGAGAGAGAAAAGTGACTTTTCAGTGGTCCCAATGAGAACTATCTTCAGTTAGCACCTCTTGGGCGGGATAGTTTTTTTGGTGGGTTCGGTGCAACTTGCTCCAATTTAAACCCTCATGCTTGGATACTTTAGGGCTATTTGAGCCCCAACTATCTCAAACTAACTCTAACCCATGGACCCAAACAGGGCCTATGGCCAGTCTCGACGTGGAGCAGTCGCGTGCACCGGGAAGCGGCGCTCTCTCGGCCGTCACGCCACTTCAAAGCCGGCGCTAGTGAGAGGTCGCCTCCGCTCTGGCCGGGCATTAATACGGCATGGACGCTCGAGGCGGCGCTGACCGTTCACGCGGAAGTCTTGTGGCAAGGGAGTATAGATTTTGAACCGTTTCAGGTGTAGTACTGGTAGTTTGCAAAACTATTCAATTATTGCACTCAGTTTCCTAAGAAATTGTGGTAAAAAAATGTTACTCCACAGCCTGCTTCCCTTCTCCTTCCTCTTCCACCTTGCAGACGTCCATGAAGCGACGAGTCAACCCTTATATAGGAGTGCTAGCACAAAAATATGCATGCATGACCACTAAAATTTCCATATTAAAGCGCCGCTCTGGCAGGAGTATGGCGTATGTTGTTACCTTCGGCCGGCCATGGCTACCGGGCGAGGCGGCGGCGACCAGAAGAAGAGGCGGCGGAGGGAATGAATGCAGCTACTGTTTGGGTTCGCCTTCGGCTTAAATAAATCGCAGCATCACGTGTACCAGCTGGTGCACAAATTATAACATACGTGTATGCGCTTAAGTGGGCGTCACGTAACCGGTGTGTGAGAGAGAGATTACGAGAGCAGTGCGTGTGTGTGACTCTACTCTTGGGACATGTACTCAACCTTTTGCATCGGGATATAAGTATAATGATATTTACTTTAGCTAGTGATTTACGTGGCCATGTTAACGTGGTTGTGTCAAAAAAATGTCACTTCCTGCTCGTGATTTGTGTTATATAATTACAAGCAATATTCTCGTGCATTGCACGGAACATCAATATGCATTTTTTTACAAAACACCTGTTGTGATTGACCCATGCAGGAGTAATCCCATGTGTAAAAACTAATGATATCTCGAGAATTTTATCGAAAAACTGGTATCTCGAGAATGTCATCGAAAAAATGAAAGATGAGAGATAAGGCGAGGAAGAGTGGAACGTGGTTGTGACTGGTGGTCGGAATGGGCGGAGGCATGGGGATGGACAGCGCCGGCAGGCGGCAGCGGCCACCATGCATGCTAGATTGTTCCAGAGACTTATTCCTTTTTTAATTGCTGAGCAATGAGGTTGCATGAAATAATGATGTGGAGAGAAGTGCAGGTATCTTTTGTAAAATTATCATAGTTTGCTTTCTGTCCTTAGATATAGATCATACGGCCTGTATTACAAGATGGCAGGCACACCATCACCGCGAACTCGTTTTTTATAAGGGTACAAATGATAAGTTTGCTGACTACTAAAGTAAAGTGGAATTTGTCCATGTTATGCAAGTAAATAAAGGTGATTGTTTATCATATGGGTAAGGTTGGATGAAGGGTGGTAGGAACAAATGCTCCGCCTAGAGCATGTGTGTGTGAGATGGAGTCTTAGTGTGTGTGTGTGTGTGTGTGTGTGTGTGTGTGTGTGAGAGAGAGAGAGAGAGAGAGAGAGAGAGATGGAGTCTTAGTTTGTGTGTGTGTGAGAGAGAGAGATGGAGTTTTAGTGTGTGTGTGTGGGGGGGTGTGCGTGCGTGCGTGTGTGTGTGTTTGTGTGTGTGTGAGAGAGAGAGAGAGAGAGAGAGATGGAGTCTTAGTGTGTGTGTGTGGGGGGGGTGTGTGCGTGTGTGTGTGTGTATGTGTGTCGCGGGGTCCTCTGTGGTGGATGTAATTTAAGTGTGCATGGCTTCATCATAGAGAGGTGATGTGTATGGCAGAGGCCACCAACGATGGGGTGCAAGAGAGAAAATGCCCATAGAGAGGGAAGAGAAGGTGTGCGCGCATGAGAGGAGTCGACATCGAGAGAACGTGTTTGTTCGAGAGACACCAAGGAAGACTACTATATATCGATGGTGCATGTAGGCGGGAATTAAACAAAGGGATGGTCTTATTGATTTCGGGGATATAGGGGAAGAGTGAGAGGGGGGGGTAGCTAGAAGGAGATTGTTAAGTGTGAGTGTGTGTTTTACCCATCCAGGCGGAAGTTCTGTGCACAAAAGAGGAGAACGATTCGATGTGGCGTTAGGATTGATGGTAATTAACTACGTATGGAGACATAGAGACCTTGAACGTGCATGTGTGAGAGGTATACATGTATATGTGGGATGTGTGTGTGCGCACGCGCATGATCGAGATAAAAGAAAGAAGACATAAGTCATAAGATCAACGACATGGGAGAGAAGGATCGGTATGACAATATGCATGCATGTGAGAATGCAGGGAAGAAGGCCCGACAATTGAGCATGTGTTTTTGTATTTAAGAGATAGTGGCGTGGGCTGTAGCATGCATCTATGGCGAGCAGAGGGAGTGAGGCGCAATGATTGTGCAAAAGAGACCAACCTATAAATGCATATGTATGGAGAGACATATATAGTGTGGGTGATAGGAAGCAAGACTCCATGCGAGAAAGAAATTGTTGAGGATACAGCTACGGAGTGTAAACCGCCCTGGAGGGGCCGGTTTACCCTAGTCGTGGTCGAGCCCATATGGAGCACGGAGCCTGTAAGGGAATTAAGATCCATACATGTAAACCGCCCTAATCTGTAGAATTGTATTGTAAGACAAGAAAGGAGAGACCAAACGGACTCCTATATGGGCGGATTGGGATTACATAAGCAGAGAGCGTTAACCCGTGTATATAAGGGGCGACCGGCGAGTTGGGGAGAAGAGATTGAGGCTAAGGCAAAGCTATTGCTCCCTAGTCGCGAATCATATCAATCACACCACAACTGGGCGTAGGTCTTTACCTTCATTGAAGGGGCGAACCAGATAATTCCGTGTCTTGTGTCGCATTAACCCCTCTAGGTAACCCGTACGATGGCCCTGCGACTAAGTCCTTTCATGAGGACATCTGTCGTGACAATTCCACGACAGAAATGTTGACGGAGAAACTACAGATAGATACAGAGATGGAGATTCTAGCTAGAGGGACATCCGCTAGTTTGGGTGTTGGAGATGACCGTCGGGTGGTTCAAAGGGTGAAGTTATATATGTGTGTGAGAGGGCACTTGACTGCATGTAGAGAGAAACATATGTAGTGTGCGTGATAGGAATCAAGAGTGAGGGAGAGAAAGAAGGTTGATGGAGAAACAGATAAATAGAAAGATAAATATGCTAGCTAGTGTGCGTTAGAGATAGGAGTCGAGTGGATTAGAAGGCTGGGTTATGTGTGTGGGTGTGAGAGAGATAGAGAGAGGGTGCATGTGAGTCACATACAAACAGATATCGAGAGAAATGAGATCCAGAGAGGCGGAGTTTTGTGTCTGCGAGAGAGAAAGATATTTCTAGCGAGAGTGATAGCTAGAGAGACATACGAGGGAACGCATAAGATATCTCTAGGGAGAGAGGGTGTGTGTGAGCGACATACAAGAGAACAATGGAGAAATATGAGACCACAGGAGACAGAGTTTGTGTTTGCGTGTGAGAAAGAGATATTGAAGAGGATGAGTCGTAGGTTCTCATATCTAAGGAGTGAAAGACATCTCTGTATGAGGCGTGTGCGAGTGGCACACATGGGAATAGTAGAGAGAAATGAGACCCCGGGAGACAAAGTTTTGTGTTTGTGTGAGAGAAAGAGATTCCACATGGAGAATCATAGTTAGAGACACATAGCAGGGAGCGAGATATACTTAGAGAGAGATAGAGTGATGAAGGTTGAGGGAGAGAGTTCCGTCAGTGTGTTACGAAGATAAAAGATCATTGTCGACCTACAGGTAGCATGAGAGATACCTGAGAGACAATTAACGCGTATAGGTCCAGAGAGATAGTCCTATATAAGTATGAGTGATAGCTATATGAGACGAATATCTGGATTAAAGGGGATTCAAATATTTAAACTGGAGATCACGACATCGATAATATCATAACGCAAATTGGTGTATCAAACATGCATATTCATTTGAATTTGGGCACACGTGTAATGTTATATAGTTTATCAATAATGGTGATCCATAGATTCTTCAATTACAAACAATGCATGGTTTACATGCAATTAATGTCTAAGCGGGATTACACTATATGTTGCGTGTGTGAAACACATTATACATGTTTGAGAAGTAAAAAAACCCGCATGAAACACACATTAATTGGAGGCAGTTAGCGAGGAATGCATACATTGGATTTCAACATAAAGTGGTTTCAAATATTTGAAAATCCAAATTGATGGATACAACCTTATGAATCTGAGATCATGCCATTTGTAAACCATATTTATGTATAAATGGTGTTGTGCTTTTGAAAGTATATATAAAAAATGATGTATATAGAATGTAATTCCAATTGAAAATGGATCCCTTTGAAAAAATAGAATACAAATGGGATTGAATTGAGTTGGCACGATGGCGTGCACTCTGCAAAATTTGAGCGAAGCGGAAAAGTCGCGATAATCGCACGAAACCAAAATCTGCGAGATGGAAATCACTACGCCTATCCCTGCCATGCAAAGCATATCTGCTGGATTTCTATAGGTTTCGATAGGGGTAGGTTTGTAATTTCACCCAAGCGTGGCGTAACCGCCTCTCACCCGGATTCATACGGTGGGCGCCAAAACACAGTGTGTCCTCGGCGAAATCGACTCCTCCCGATTCATATTCATACACGGTGGGCGCCAAAAACAAACTCTCGGCAAATATTGATTGTATGCGAGATTACCGTCCTATCCCCAACCGACTAATGTTGCTTTGTGATGTAGTAGAAATTTGAAGCAGGGGCTAAGTTTGTAAATTTCCTCGCATTTGAGACAAGCGCCCTGAATACATGGTTCCCCTTCCTCTCTACCTCCCTTTTCCCCATTAGGTACTCCGTGGGCGCCAAAACACCCTCTCCACCCCACCCTCCTCCCATCCGTCCGCCACCCCATCCACCGTCGTCCTCCTCACCATGCCGGACCTGATACCCCGACACTGCCGTCCATTACAAGAGGTCGACCTCTCTCATCCACGGCTTCGGATCGGGATCGTTGCATCCCGTCCTCTCGCTTCATCCCCGCCGTCGTCCACCTTGCCGGTGCCGCTCCTACGACCGTCTCATCAACCGCGCCCTGCCGCCACCGTCTACCCTCCTAGATCTGCTTCCACGCCGCCGACAGCCATCGCTACCGCAACACCCTCAAATTCTCAGCAGATGCGTACATGGCGCCGCACAGGGCGGTACTCTTCGTATCTTCTCAACTTATTTATCGCAGCAAGAAAATAGATTGCCACTTTGCTTTACTCGATTTCTTGCCTTGGTTCTGAAGTTGCCTTTGTCCGGTTTGCTCCTTCAGATCCGCCATGGCACGCTCAACACTATACTCCCAATGCTTATGGTTTTCCCTTTTATATTCCACACTAGTTAAATCACAGAGACTAAATTTCAAAATTGGGTCGATCGATTTTTGAGCTCGCGGAGTTCGCGGTGCGATCGAAGGGCTCGGGTGGTTGTGGGGCCTCGCCGAACGAAGAAAACTCGGCGGGTGGGGGTTGGGGGGGTGGGGGTGAGGTGGCGGAGGAACATAAGCGGTGGGGCCGGTGGTCCGGCCGGTGGCCCGTCTTGGTGTTCTCAGTATGGGAAGAATCGAGACGAGGAAGAAGAAGGGTTAGGAGGCGTGGGATCTTCATCCAACCGCTGAAATGGTCGAGACAGCTGGGAGTTGCATTCTTAATGCGCTCTGGTTCATCATGTGTGGGCACTTGCGCAACCAACATTTTATTATCCAAAATCTGCTTGCTCTTCTTTACCATGTTCCTCTTCCGTTCTTCTTTAATATGTACTCTCTCCGTTCCTAAATACAAGTCTTTGTATAGATTCCACCATGGACTATATATGGAGCAAAATGAGTGAATCTACACTCTAAAATGTATCTGGATACATCTGTATGTGATCCATAGTGGAAATCTCTACCAAGACTTATATTTTGGAACGGAGGGAGTATGATAATAGTACTGATATGTTCCTTGTCTTGAAGATGAGCGAGGACATTTGCGATGTAGAGGTCTATCTGCGATCGGTTGTGATGGACACTTTGAGCCTCTTTGATTCATAGGATCTTGTAAACATAGGAATAGGATTTGTAGTGGCCTGCCCACTTGAATCCTATAAGAATAACAAGGAAATGCGGGAGCTGTGTAAGCCTTTGAGAGTTACACGATATTAACAGTACCACACCTTCACTTGAAGAGAGTTGGTATCTGAAGCCTTTCTATCCGTACCGGCAATACTAGCACATATATTCCAGCAAGTTCCACTTTGCTGATTTTACTCTGATGCTTAAGGTTTTCCCGTTATATCTACACTATGATCTGTGTAGCTGCTTTGTGTCGCACTAGCAGCAGTCCACTCTTGAAGCTAAACACTGCAATGACTTACAAAATTGGCACCAAGGCATTGAGTGCCATTCTAGATGCAATGAAACTCATACGCTCCCCACCTGTTGATTCTTGTTCAGAACAAGATCCTAATGACTATTCTAACCTCGAGGAGTCAAAGGCAGATGGCCTGTCCTGTTCACCCATCAAGGTGCCTGTTCTAATTTGGCAATGTTTTATTGATTGCGGGTATCTTGCATATGTTGTCTTGCATTTCTTCTACTTTGTTGCACCGCCATCTGCTTAGTTTACTCATCATATATGTCGAGATGCCATGCCCATCCATTATCAATACATATTCCATCTGTCATCATACCATGTGTTTTCCACTCAAATGTTGTTCTTGTGCATCAGACATCAAAAAGTAAGAGGGTGATTGCCGAACCTGAAGGAGCACCAGCAAAGTCCTTGAAAAACATGGTGGTGCCGGAGAAATCAGACAGTACCCCACTTATATTGGCTGTACAACCAGTGACACAAAACATAGGACCGACTCCAGCAGACTGTACCCATACTTCACTGGCCACACCACTAGCCCCACCACATAGGACCTGCACTCCAGCAAAAGGTATACCAATTTCATTTGCCATAGCACCAGCTGTACCATAGAAAAAATCCCACTCCAGCAAAAAGTACAGCAAGTCCACCGGCCGAAGACCTATCCCAATTGCAGAGACGGCCAATTCCTGTAGATTGGAACCCCATTCCATTTATTCCCAGTTTAAAAGACAATGCTTTCAATGTTGTTAGGGACTACGTGCACATATTCCCATCATGGGAAGATTATTGTGAAGACAAACACCATTTTCACATCTTCCTGTCCAACTTACGTGTAAGTGCTATTATTCATGGTTATTATTTTCCTCTTTTCTGCTGATTGAACACATCAATGATTTACATTACATTGTTTTAACTAGGCGAGGGTCAATCTGGATAGTCATGACGAGCAAAGCTTGCTTGTGCTTTTCAAGGAAGCATTGCAGCGATGATCGGTGTTACTGAGGAAATCACACTTTGATGGCAAGTCTATAAATGAATTTCGGTGAAGTCTCCTGTGCTAAATTTAGAAGACATTGAATGGAAAAACCTTGTTATGCCTTGGTCTCGTTCGAGGATGAGGTCTGTCTATGAAATCACATGACAATTTGAACTTCTACTTTTCCACATGTGCCTTATGGATCTTTTTGCGGAAATCTGCTCGAAGAAGAATTCGGCTTGACAAAACGACGGGATATCGCAAATAAGCTGCCCGCTGCTTTGCTCTTGTTAGTACCTGTTGTCTGTATCACTGCATGCTTGCATACATACCGGTTCATTATGTGACAGCAGTATGCATGATAGCTTGCTTATCAATTGTTAGCTCCAAATTATCGATCTGTATGAATGGTTACATTAGTGTAGAATATATCCAATGCCAATGTTTTTTAGCCCTGCATTGTTCTTGTAAGTACATGCTGTCCTTTATCAATGTACTTATAATGACAAGTAGTTGTTCATGTACCATCACTCTACAACTAATTTTTCTTTGCCCTCCATTTTCTACACATCAGATCTATACTTACTCTTACCATAAGGTTGGTACTGAAGAAGTTTAGCTGTGCATTGCTCTTGGCTGTACCTTTTGCCTGTATCGCTGCACTTACATTTATAGCTACTTGGTTATGTAGCATCACTCTTCATCTTATCTTAAATATTCTCCATTTTTTTCGTATATTATCACATCTATATTTACTCTTAACAAAATTAGAATAAAGGCAATGCTTTTGAAGAAGATTCTGTGGTAAACTTCTTGAATTGCCCCCCATCAGCATGGACAAGGCCTTTATAGAGTCTGTCTTCACCAATAATGTAAGTTTGTCCATCTCAAGCCTTCAAACTTTGTTGTATATATTTGGTTAGGCATGACTGCAATAGCTGTTTATTTTCGGTGTTTGCATCAAATTGCTTGTTTAAAGTTTATTATGTAGTTCATAAACAAAAGTTTGTCCTTTCTCAATTTAAGTTTTAGTTGTACAACCAAGTTCCTTCTTCATACCATGTAAATTAAACTATCTGAGCAAGTGATCTTCTTTTGCACCGCATGTATGCTTCGGTTCTTCATCCGTAATCAGTGGTGTGGTGAACCTACCCACTACAGCACAATGTCATATTTTGCAATGTCTTAACTACGAACAATGTCATATCATTCTACTATTATTTAAACCGTCTCTTTATTTGCCAATCTGAAATGGTATAAATTGACAGCACACTAACCATTTATACTTATGAGTTCTTGATCTGTAATCCAGTGGTGTCATGAAGCTTCCAACTCCTTCACAATGTCATTTCCTGCCATGTCTTGACTTGAACAATACCATATTGTGTTAATGCAATTTTAAACTGTGTCACTTAATTCGTTAGTAAGAAATGTGATGAATTGTCAGCACTGATACTTTTATGTGCAAAACACATCATCATGCGCTTGTTTATCTTTCGAGTGAGGAAGATATAAGTGTTGGACAAGCGAGTCTCATCATCTTGCTCAGCTGCTTGCTTTTGCAACTCCCAAAGAGGGCTAACCTTTCTTGAACTCTATTGAAGTGATGTCGGTTTTGTATATTATTTTGTCGACGTGTTTATTTGCAGTGGTGGCGATCTTTGATGCCCAGTGTATGTAATCTGCTGTCTGCTTGTGCTTTATTATCATAGTGGCGAACTTTGATGCCCAGTGGATGTAATATGCCGTAATTTCTTTACTGTATAGTCTAGGTTTTTTCTTATTCATGATGCTATAGTTATTTTACTGTATATATATCCTGTCTTCGCAATAAACCGGCCAAACCGTAAAATTATGGTACATAATCGGGCCGTCATGCAATCACGATGTAGGTTGGGCCTGAAACATGCCGAACAGCTCACGGGCCGGCAGCAGCCCGAAATGAACCCCGGCCCATGATTGTGCGAATCAAATCACGGGCTTTTAACAGGCCAAAATTGTCTCGGTCCTTGTTTGGCCCAATCAGATATTGGCTGCGAGCAGGCCGGATGCAAACCAGGCCGTTGTTAGGCCCAACTATATGACGGGCTTTTAACATGCCGAAATTAATATAGGGCCGAAATGTTAAACAGGCCCTTAACAGGCCAAAACTAATATTAGGCCGAATTACTAAGTGGGCCTTTAGCAAGTGGGCCCAAAAGCATAGTGTCCAATTGACGGGCCGAATCTGATCTGGGCCATAATTGAGCCCAAAGCCTCTTAAAGGGCGGACTGATCCGGGCGTAATTTGGCCCGAACATGGTAGGTTTTAACGGGCGGATCTCATATGGGCCACTATTAGGCCGGGCGTGGCGAGCCATTAATGGACCGGATCAAATATGGGCGGCATTTGGCACAAAACATGGCAGCAGGTTAATGGGCGGCCTACTAGGGTCCTCAAAATCTTGTGGGCCTACAATTGGGCGGCCCATTAATGTCGGCGAAATCTCGTGGGCCTTTAGTGGGCGGCCCATTATGATCCATAAGAATCTTGTGGGCCTTTACAGGCGGCTCATTATGGCACACAAAAATCTTGTGGGCCTTTACAGGCGGCCCATTATGGCCCGCAAAATCTTGTGGGCCTTTAGCTGGGCCAACCCATAATGGTCCGCAAAATCTCGTGGGCCTTTAGCTGGGCCGGCCCATTATGGTCCGCAAAATCTTGTGGGCCTTTAGTTGGGCCGGCCCATTTAAACTTGATGGGCCGGTCCATGTGTCAACATATCATAGGCCGTCTCGCCCATTGGATGAGTGACACCTGCCTTAGCGGACGACACGTGTCTCCTCCGACCAATGATGATTTTACACGGAAAATCCCCATTGATCGGGGCTGTTAACGGGTTATCGGATCCAAAACCCGACCCGATAGCTTAACGGCGTTCCGTTACGGTGGATGCCACGTGTCGGTCACCCTTGACAAAAGCACTTCTGTGACGCGCGATTTATCGTCATGGAAGTGGACACTTCCGTGATGACAATTTTGGTAATGTCATGGAACACTTCTACGACGGCACAGGTATGACTATCTTGATTCTGTCATAAATTTGTCATGGATGTACATGCGTGACAAAAAACGCGACCTACTGTGACAATCACGTATCATTACAGAAGTGTATTTTTTTGTAGTGGATATATCTAGCATGGAAAGTATCGGGAACTACTCGATCGTTCTTGTTGACAGGAAAAGCATGCCACCCCAAATGTTTTATCTCTTCTCTTCTTCGCTTTGAGCTCTGGCACCTCTACAAATCCCTACTTCCCTCTGCAAAGGGCCTTTCTTTACTTTATGCAATTTTTATTTTTATTTTGAGTCTCCATCTTCTCTTATAAAGCACCAACTAAGGGGCACTATGATCTTACTTGAGCATTGGTTGTAGCTAATATGCGAGTGTGTTTCATGAATGGATCAATGATGAGCATAATGGGCTAGGGATAACTTGCTTTAGTGTTGATATTTTGAAAGACATGGTTGCTTGTTGATATGCTTGAGTATTGAAATCTTCATGTCAAAACTAGATTATTACTTTGAATCATATAAAAGTCCATATGTCCATGCTACAAAAGAAAAGAATATGTGATGAACATGTTAGGCATCATTCCACATCAAAAATTCTGTTTTATCATTTACCTACTCGAGGATGAGTAGGAATTAAGCTTGGGGATGCTGATACGTCTCCAACGTATCTATATTTTTTGCTTGTTCCATGCTGTTATATTATCATTCTTATATGTTTTACAATCATTTTATAGCAACTTTATATCATTTCTTGGGACTAACCTATTGACATAGTGCCCAGTGCCAGTTGCTGTTTTTTTCTTGTTTTTTACTTCGCAGAAAATCGATACCAAACGGAGTCCAAACGCAGGAAACTTTTTGGAGAATTTTTCTGGACCAAAAGTAACAACTTGGGCCAAAGAAGTATCGGAGGGGTGCCCCGAGGGGGGCACAACCTACCTGGGCGCGCCCTGGTGGGTTGTACCCACCTCGGTGGCCTCCCGCGTCGCCTCTTTGCTCTATAAATACCCCGAAAATCCAAAAACCCTAGGGGAGTCGACGAAACACAATTCCAGCTGCTGCAAGTTCCGGAACCACGAGATCCAATCTAGACACCATCACGGAGGGTGTCGGTGCAACAAACCCCAAGTGTGTTGCCCAGACTATTCATAGGCTCGAGAGCAAGGTTGCAACATCCAAGACAAGGCCAAGCCAGAGAGATAGCCCTTTGAGAAACCAAAGGGAGGATCAAGAAGACCAAGACCCACCAAAGGAGCAAGATACCACTAAGGAAAAACCTCCCTTGTCGGGCACGCAAGCCTAGCGGGATCAAGGTTACCCCGAAGACAAAGTCTCAAGACCACCCCGGCAAGCTTGTCGGGGATGTCGAGGGCGGATTACGCTGCCAAGGCTCCACCGCTCCACCTCACAGCAACGCAAGTCACCGATCGGTGTGGTGTCGAGCCCCCAAGTGACTAAGTGCCTGTTATTTTGCATGTGGCGGCCATTTCCGAAGGAAATCACCTCCAAATGACACCCGTCCAGAGACGTGTCACGCAGGTAGGTGACAAGGTGGCAGAACGGCACGACAAGGCTTGCCGGGCTACACTATGATGTGACACTAAGCGGTGCATTTAATGCACCTTGTCCTGTCTGCAGAGTTAGGTATGATAGCACTGTTTGCTATCTAATTAGTACACAATGACTGATTTGCCATTGTGATGGCCCCTTGATCTATAAAAGGAGGGTCGTGGCTACCTTAGAAATGATTCAGACCCTTGTACATTCATACGCGCGTGATTGCTCTTGCACCAAGGCAAACTTGCCGGGCTAGAGTGACACGCCTCCACCACGGTCCTCTCATCAATCCACCAATGCAGGAGTAGGGTTTACGCCTCGCGGCGGCCCGAACTTGGGTAAAAATTGCCTGTGTGATTGCTGTCGTGCTGCTCTGCACCCTCCGCTCTTTGTGCAATGTGCTCTTCCCCCTGTCGAACCACAAGGGGCCGATGGTCCCATAGGTGGCTATTGGGGAACGTAGTAATTTCAAAATTTTCCTATGCACACGCAAGATCATGGTGATGCATAGCAACGAGAGGGGAGAGTGTTGTCCACGTACCCTCATAGACCGAAAGCGGAAGCATTATGACAACGCGGTTGATGTAGTCGTACGTCTTCACGATCCGACCGATCCTAGTACCAAAAGTACGACACCTCCGTGATCTGTACATGTTCGGCTCAGTGACGTCCCACGAAATCTCGATCCAGCTGAGTGTTGAGGGAGAGCTTCGTCAGCATGACGGTGTGATGACGGTGATGATGAAGCTACTAGCGCAGGACTTCGCCTAAGCACTACGATGATATGACCGAGGTGGGTTATGGTGGAGGGGGGCACCGCACACGGCTAAGAGATCAATGATCAACTTGTGTGTTCTAGGGTGCCCCCCTGCCACTGTATATAAAGGAGCAAGGGGGAGGCCGGCCGGCCCTTGGGGCGCGCCAAGGAGGGGAGGGGTCCTCCTCCTAGTAGGAGTAGGACTCCCCCTTTCCTAGTCCAACTTGGAGGAGGAAGGGGAAGGAAGGAGAGGAGAGAGGAAGGGAAAGAGGGGGCGCCGCCCCTCCTTGTCCAATTCGGACTCCTTAAGGGGGGGGGCGGCGGACAGCCTTATGGCCCCTTGCCCTCTCTCTCACAAGGCCCATGTTGGCCCATTAGTCCCCCGGGGGGTTCCGATAACCCCCCGACACTCCGATAATTATCCGGTGACCCCCGGAACTCATCGGGTGTCCGAATATAGTCATCCAATATATCAATATTTATGTCTCGACCATTTCGAGACTCCTCGTCATGTCCGTGATCACATCCGGGACTCTGAACTATCTTTGGTACATCAAAACACATAAACTCATAATACCGATCGTCACCGATCGTTAAGCGTGCGCACCCAACGGGTTCGAGAACTATGTAGACATGACCGAGACACGTCTCCAGTCAATAACAAATAGCGGAACCTGGATGTTCATATTGGCTCCCACATATTCTATGAACATCTTAATCGGTCAAACCGCATAACAACATATGTTGTTCCCTTTGTCATCGGTATGTTACTTGCCCGAGATTCGATCATCGGTATCTCAATACCTAGTTCAATCTCGTTACCGGCAAGTCTCTTAACTCGTTCCGTAATGCATCATCCCGCAACTAACTCATTAGTCACATTGCTTGCAAGGCTTATAGTGATGTGCATTACCGAGAGGGCCCAGAGATTTTGATGGTGCCCTATTTAACGTGAATGCGGCCGTCTCTAAAGCAATTAGATGGCGATTGCATTTCATACAATAAAGCGACAACCATATGGCTCCTGCCAGTTGCCGATAACTCCGTTACAAAACATGATCAGCTCATACAATAAAATTTAGCATCATGTCTTGACCATATCACATCACAACATGCTCTGCAAAAACAAGTTAGACGTCCTCTACTTTGTTGTTGCAAGTTTTACGTGGCTGCTATGGGCTGAGCAAGAACCGTTCTTACCTACGCATTAAAACCACAACAATTTTTCATCATGTATGTGATGTTTTAACCTTCAACAAGGACCGGGCGTAGCCACACTCGATTCAACTAAAGTTGGAGAAACTGACACCCGCCAGCCACCTGTGTGTGAAGCACGTCGGTAGAACCAGTCTCGAGTAAGCGCGTAATGTCGGTCCGGGCCGCTTCATCCAACAATATCGCTGAATCAAAGTATGACATGCTGGTAAGCAGTATGACTATTATCGCCCACAACTCACTTGTGTTCTACTCGTGCATATAACATCTACGCATAAACCTGGCTCGGATGCCACTGTTGGGGAACACAGTAATTTCAAAATTTTCCTACGCACACGCAAGATCATGGTGATGCATAGCAACGAGAAGGGAGAGTGTTCTCTACGTACCCTCGTAGACGGAAAGCGGAAGCATTATGACAACACAGTTGATGTAGTCGTACGTCTTCACGATCCGACTGATCCTAGTACCGAAAGTACGGCACCTCCGTGATCGGCACTCGTTCGGCTTGGTGACGTCCCACGAACTCTCGATCCAGCTGAGTGTCGAGGGAGAGCTTCGTCAGCATGATGGCATGATGACGGTGATGATGAAGCTACCGGCATAGGGCTTCACCTAAGCACTACGACGATACGACCGAGGTGGGTTATGGTGGAGGGGGGCAGCGCACACGACTAAGAGATCAATGATCAACTTGTGTGTTCTGGGGTGCCCCCTGCCCCCGTATATAAAGGAGCAAGGACGGAGGACGGCCGTCCCTTGGGGCGCGCCAAGGAGGGGAGGTCTCCTCCTCCTAGTAGGAGTAGGACTCTCCCTTTCCTAGTCCAACTAGGAGGAGAAAGGGGGGAAGGAAGTAGAGGGAGAGAGGGAGGGAAAGAGGGGGCGCCGCCCCCCTCCTTGTCCAATTCGGACTCCTTAAGGGGGGCGCGGCCAGCCCTATGGCCCCCTCCTCTCTCTCACACACACAAGGCCCATGTTGGCCCATTAGTCCCCCCGGGGGTTCCGATAACCCCCCGGCACTCCGATAATTATCCGGTGACCCCGGAACTCATCCAGTGTCCGAATATAGTCATCCAATATATCAATCTTTATGTCTCGACCATTTCGAGAATCTTCGTCATGTCCGTGATCACATCCGGGACTCTGAACTATCTTCGGTACATCAAAACACATAAACTCATAATACCGATCGTCACCGATCGTTAAGCGCGTGGACCCTACAGGTTCGAGAACTATGTAGACATGACAGAGACACGTCTCCGGTCAATAGCCAATAGCGGAATTGTTGGGGAACGTAGTAATTTCAAAAAAATTCCTACGCACGCGCAAGATCATATTGATGCATAGCAACGAGAGGGGAGAGTGTAGTCCACGTACCCTCGTAGACCGAAAGCGGAAGCGTTAGCACAACACGGTTGATGTAGTAGTACGTCTTCACGATCCGACCGATCAAGTTTCAGCCCGATGACGTCCCTCGAACTCCGATCCAGCCGAGTGTTGAGGGAGAGTTTCGTCAGCACGACGGCGTGGTGATGATGTTGATGTTCTACCGACGCAAGGCTTCGCCTAAGCACCGCTACAGTATTATCGGGGTGGACTATGGTGGAGGGGGCACCGCACATGGCTAAGATATCAATGATCAATTGTTGTGTCTGTGGGGTGCCCCCCTCCTCCGTATATAAAGGGGGGAGGAGGAGAGGGCCGACCAAGAGGAGGAGGCACGCCCAAGGGGGGCAATCCTACTCCAAGTAGGTTTTGCCCCCCCTTTCCTATTCCAACTAGGAGAAGGGGGAAGGAGGAGGTGGAGAGAAGGAAGGAGAAGGGGGGCCGCCGCCCCCTTCCCTTGTCCAATTCGGATTGGGGCAAAGGGGGGCCGTGCGCCACCTCCTGGCCTCCCTCTCTCCTTTCCACTAAGGCCCATAAGGCCCAATAGCTTTCAGCGGGGGTTCCGGTAACCCCGGAACTCCGGTTTTATCCGAAACTTCTCCGGAACACTTCCGGTGTCCGAATATAGTCGTCAAATGTATCAATCTTTATGTCTCGACCATTTTGAGACTCCTCGTCATGTCCGTGATCACATCCGGGACTTAGAACAACCTTCGGTACATCAAAACATATAAACTCATAATGAAACTTTCATCGTAATGTTAATCGTGCGGACCCTACGGTTTCGAGAATAATGTAGACATGACCGAGACACGTCTCCGGTCAATAACCAATAGCGGAACCTGGATGCTCATATTGGCTCCCAGATATTCTACGAAGATCTTTATCGGTCGGACCGCATGACAACATACGTTGCTCCCTTTGTCATCGGTATGTTACTTGCCCGAGATTCGATCTTCAGTATCTCACTACCTAGTTCAATCTCGTTACCAGCAAGTCTCTTTACTCATTCTGTAATACATCATCCCGCAACTAACTCATTAGCTGCAATGCTTGCAAGGCTTGAGTGATGTGCATTACTGAGAGGGCCCAGAGATACCTCTCGGACAATCGGAGTGACAAATCCTAATCTCGATCTATGCCAACGCAACAAGTACCTTTGTAGACACATGTAGAGCACCTTTATAATCACCCAGTTACTTGTGACGTTTGGTAGCACACAAAGTGTTCCTCCGGTATTCGGGAGTTGCATAATCTCATAGTCATAGGAACATGTATAAGTCATGAAGAAAGCAATAGCAACATACTAAACGATCAAGTGCTAAGCTAACGGAATGGGTCAAGTCAATCACATCATTCTCTAATGATGTGATCCCGTTAATCAAATGACAACTCATGTCTATTGCTAGGAAACTTAACCATCTTTGATTCAACGAGCTAGTCAAGTAGAGGCATAATAGTGACACTCTGTTTGTCTATGTATTCACACATGTAGTAAGTTTCCGGTTAATACATTTCTAGCATGAATAATAAACATTTATCATGATATAAGGAAATATAAATAACAACTTTATTATTGTCTCTAGGCCATATTTCCTTCAGTCTCCCACTTGCACTAGAGTCAATAATCTAGATTACACAGTAATGATTCTAACACCCATGGAGTCTTGGTGCTGATCATGTTCTGCTTGTGAGAGAGGCTTAGTCAACGGGTCTGCAACATTCAGATCCGTATGTATCTTGCAAATCTCTATGTCTCCCACCTTGACTAGATCACGGATGGAATTGAAGCGTCTCTTGATGTGCTTGGTTCTCTTGTGAAATCTTGATTCCTTCGCTAAGGCAATTGCTCCAGTATTGTCACAAAAGATTTTCATTGGACCCGATGCACTAGGTATGACACCTAGATTGGATATGAACTCCTTCATCCAGACTCCTTCATTTGCTGCTTCCGAAGCAGCTATGTACTCCGCTTCACACGTAGATCCCGCCACGACGCTTTGCTTAGAACTGCACCAACTGACAGCTCCACCGTTCAATGTAAACACATATCCGGTTTGCGATTTAGAATCGTCCGGATCAGTGTCAAAGCTTGCATCAACGTAACCATTTACGATGAGCTCTTTGTTACCTCCATATACGAGAAACATATCCTTAGTCCTTTTCAGGTATTTCAGGATTTTCTTGACTGCTGTCCAGTGATCCACTCCTGGATTACTTTGGTACCTCCCTGCTAGACTTATAGCAAGGCACACATCAGGTCTTGTACACAGCATTGCATACATGATAGAGCCTATGGCTGAAGCATAGGGAACATCTTTCATCTTCTCTCTATCTTCTGCAGTGGTCGGGCTTTGAGTCTTACTCAACTTCACACCTTGTAACACAGGCAAGAACCCTTTCTTTGCTTGATCCATTTTGAACTTCTTCAAAACTTTGTCAAGGTATATGCTTTGTGAAAATCCAATTAAGCGTCTTGATCTATCTCTATAGATCTTGATGCCTAATATATAAGCAGCTTCACCGAGGTCTTTCATTGAAAAACTCTTATTCAAGTATCGTTTTATGCTATCCAGAAATTCTATATCATTTCCGATCAGCAATATGTCATCCACATATAATATTAGAAATGCTACAGAGCTCCCACTCACTTTCTTGTAAATACAGGCTTCTCCAAAAGTCTCTATAAAACCATATGCTTTGATCACACTATCAAAACGTTTATTCCAACTCCGAGATGCTTGCACCAGTCCATAAATGGATCGCTGGAGCTTGCACACTTTATTAGCATCCTTTGGATCGATAAACCCTTCAAGTTGCATCATATACAACTCTTCTTCCAGAAATCCATCCAGGAATGCAGTTTTGACATCCATCTGCCAAATTTCATAATCATAAAATGCAGCAATCGCTAACATGATTCAGACGGACTTAAGCATCGCTACGGGTGAGAATGTCTCATCGTAGTCAACTCCTTGAACTTGTCGAAAACCTTTCGCAACAAGTCGAGCTTTTTAGACAGTAACATTACCGCCAGCGTCAGTCTTCTTCTTGAAGATCCATTTATTTTCAATTGCTTGCCGATCATCGGGCAAGTCAACCAAAGTCCACACTTTGTTCTCATACATGGATCCCATCTCAGATTTCATGGCCTCAAGCCATTTTGCGGAATCTGGGCTCACCATCGCTTCCTCATAGTTCGTAGGTTCGTCATGGTCTAGTAACATGACTTCTAGAACAAGATTACCATACCACTCTGGTGCGGATCTTACTCTGGTTGATCCAGTAACAACTTGATCTGAAGTTCCATGATCATCATCATTAGCTTCCTCACTAATTGGTGTAGGAGTCACAGGAACAGATTTTTGTGATGAACTACTTTCCAATAAGGGAGCAGGTACAGTTACCTCATCAAGTTCTACTTTCCTCCCACTCACTTCTTTCGAGAGAAACTCCTTCTCTAGAAAGGATCCATTCTTAGCAACGAATGTCTTGCCTTCGGATCTGTGATAGAAGGTGTACCCAACAGTCTTCTTTGGGTTTCCTAAGACACATTTCTCCAATTTGAGTTCGAGCTTATCAGGTTGAAGCTTTTTCACATAAGCATCGCAGCCCCAAACTTTAAGAAACGACAACTTAGGTTTCTTGCGAAACCACAGTTCATAAGGTGTCGTCACAACAGATTTAGATGGTGCCCTATTTAACATGAATGCAGCCGTCTCCAAAGCATAACCCCAAAACAATAGCGGTAAATCAGTAAGAGACATCATAGATCGCACCATATCTAATAAAGTGTGGTTACAACGTTGGGACACACCATTACGCTGTAGTGTTCTGGGTGGCGTGAATTGCGAAACTATTCCGCATTGTTTCAAATAAAGACCAAACTTGTAACTCAAATATTCTCCTCCACGATCAGATCGTAGAAACTTTATTTTCTTGTTACGACGATTTTCCACTTCATTCTAAAATTCTTTGAACTGTTCAAATGTTTCAGACTTATGCTTCATCAAGTAGATATACCCATATCTGCTCAAATCATCTGTGAAGGTGAGAAAATAACGATACCTGCCGCGAGCCTCAACATTCATCGGACCACATACATCAGTATGTATGATTTCCAACAAATCTGGTGCTCGCTCCATTGATCCGGAGAACAGCGTTTTAGTCATCTTGCCCATGAGGCATGGTTCACAAGTACCAAGTGATTCATAATCAAGTGGTTCAAAAAGTCCATCAGAATGTAGTTTGTTCATGGGCTTTACACTAATATGACCCAAACGGCAGTGCCACAAATAAGTTGCACTATCATTATCAACTCTGCATCTTTTGGCTTCAATATTATGAATATGTGTATCACTACTATCGAGATTCAATAAAAATAGACCACTCTTCAAGGGTGCATGACCATAAAAGATATTACTCATATAAATAGAGCAACCATTATTCTCTGATTTAAATGAATAACCGTCTCGCATCGAACAAGATCCAGATAGAATGTTCATGCTCAACGCTGGCACCAAATAACAATTATTACGGTCTAAAACTAATCCCGAAGGTAGATGTAGAGGTAGCGTGCCGACCGCGATCACATCGACTTTGGAACCATTTCCCACGCGCATCGTCACCTCGTCCTTGGCTAGTGTTAAGCAATCGTAGTCCCTATTTCGAGTTGCAAATATTAGCAATGAACCGTATCAAATACCGAGTGCTCTGCGAGCTCTAGTAAGGTACACATCAATAACATGTATAGCAGATATACCTTTGTTCACCTTGCCATCCTTCTTATCCGCCAAATACTTGGGGCAGTTCCGCTTCCAAAGACGATCTGCTTGCGGTAGAAGCACTCGATTTCGGGCTTAGGTCCAGACTTGGGTTTCTTCTCCCGAGCAGCAACTTTCTTGCTGTTCTTCTTGAAGTTCCCTTCTTCTTCCCTTTGCCCTTTTTCTTGAAACTAGTGGTCTTGTTAACCATCAACACTTGATGCTCCTTCTTGATTTCTACCTCCGCAGCCTTTAGCATTGCGAAGAGCTCGGGAATTGTCTTTTCCATCCCTTGCATATTATAGTTCATCACAAAGCTTTTGTAGCTTGGTGGCGTGATTGGAGAATTCATCAATGGCGCTATCATCCGGAAGATTAACTCCCGGTTGAATCAAGTGATTATTATACCCGGACATCTTGAGTATATGCTCCTTGATGAACTATTCTCCTCCATCTTGCAGCTATAGAACTTATTGGAGACTTCGTATCTCTCAATCCGGGCATTTGCTTGAAATATTAACTTCAACTCCTGGAACATCTCATATGCTCCATGATGTTCAAAACGTCGTTCAAGTCCCGGTTTGTCAGGACCCCGATTCCAAGTCACATCGACCTAGCCGGTAACACCTCATATCACTTTGCGGCCTCACGCACGATATTCCCACCGGTGTCGCCTTACCATGGCCCGGGACCGTTTGCGCCTTTTGGCTCACGTATATGATAGTGTCGCTAGCATCCATATGACAAAGAACCCAGGCCGACATGGCTAGTCGTGAACCCAAAGCGACGCTAACCCATGGGGACATGCATACATGAATCACATCGAGCATGTCGGTCATCAGCGTATGAATTCGGGCTGTAGCACTGGCTAACAGGACTCCGGTATCCCGGCTGTAGCAGGCTAAGCAGGACTCGAATATCACCACGTGACATTTCCCGAAGGACAGACATAAGGCGAAGTGAAACACATGCCGGCCACTCAAGTGTCGAGCGGTAGTCTGGGCTAGCGGGACTCGGTGAACCAGGATGTAGCGGACTACTATCGCTCAGGAAGCACTAGACTACATTTCCCCATATGAGAGGCTGCCAAGGATAAACAACTAGATTGTCGGATCCCACACATACCAAGCATTTCAAACATACAGACAATGTGCTCAATATGTGTAAATACAACATGGCATCACAACATAACTCTATGACTCAAATATTTATTCATTAGGCTCCGAGGAGCGAGATATTACAAACATGGGTCTCATGACCCAACACTCGAGCATACAAGTCAAAGCACAAGCGGAAGCTTAACATGTCCGAGTACGTACATCTACAAATGAAAAAGGCTGAGAAGCGGACTATCTACCACATCTGCCGAGGGCTCAAGATCGTAGCTGAGGTAACAAGCTAAGCGTCGAAGTCCAAGCGGAACTACTAAGCGAGGCCGCGTCTCTCGCAAAACATAAAATAAGCAAGCGTGAGTACAAGCGTACTCAGCAAGACTTACATCATAACTATCTACATATGCATCATTATCAACAAAGGGGTGGTGGAGTTTGACTGCAGCAAGCCAGCTTTGACTCGGTGGCTATCACGAACTACATTTGCAAGTAACTCTTTTGAGGTGGCGCTACGAGTCCACATATTCACCATATCAATACACCACTATGGATCCGCTCCGTCTCCCTACGAGAACGCCATCCATAGCACTCACGCTTATCTTGCGCATTTTAGAGTATCCACTTTCACTTGTCTATGAACTGTTATAGGCAACCCGAAGTCCTTTACATGCGACACGGCTATTGAATAGATCATTTATAACCCTGCGGGGTGTACTTCTTCACACGCTCTCACCACTTACCGCCGTTTACGACATGTACTCGGCAACCTTCAGCGGAAGCCCAGCGAGGGTGTCGGCCACGGCCTACCTAAACACTCAAGTCCCTAGTCCAGGTTTATCGCCTATTCGGGTTCCATCCGCAGGTGTCCGCCGAGGTTTCCACTAACGGCCCCGAGCGATGTGTGCAGGGTTCCCGAGATACCAAGCGGGCATTCGGTACACCGTGCCACGGTGTATCTACCGCATCATAGCCCACCCCTAGGGTCAGTACTACATACGGCCTCCAACACATATCCTACAAACACCGAAACTAGTTGCAACTCACGGACGAGGACAAGGGAGGTTAAGAAGCCGAGAGAGTCAATTAAGGATCCCAATGTGTGGTAGTAACTGTTTCATGGATCACAAACACAGAACTCAGTTCTGAGGGCGGCTTCAATGAGACAACCCACCATGTACTCCTACATGGCCTCTCACCGCTACCTTTACCAAATCGTGTTCACACACTTAGCTCACACAGTAGGACTTGTTCACACGCCTCCGATTCATCCCGATGAATCGGACCGACTCAACTCTAAGCGATAGCAGGCATGACAAACAAGCATGAATGAGTAGGCACAACAAGGCTCAAACAACTCCTACTCATGCTAGTGGGTTTCATCTAATTCTTGTGGAATGACAGGTCATGTAGAGGATAAAGGGGTTCAGCTACATGATAAGTAACAGATGAATCGTTGTTGTCCTAATGCAGTAAAAGAGAGCAGGGCGAGAGAGTGGGATTGTATCGAAATGAACAAGGGGGTTTTGCTTGCCTGGCACTTCTGAAGATAATATAGTTCTTCATCGGTGTCATCGAACTCATCGTCGGTACGTCGTCTACTGAGAGGGGACAGTCACCGACAAGAGAGGAAGAACACAATATGATGCGTGATCATGACATGTCAAAATGCTGTGATTTGAGCTAATGCAACTAGCAGCAGATTAAATGGAGTTGGTTTGAATCCAAGATTCAAATTCAAACTCCATATGTGGATATTTAAATGCCATTTATATGATTTGTGCTAAACAGCAGCTATAAATTGTTCTAACATGAATTAAATGGTACAGATGGATAGATTGGATTTTTCTGATCATTTTTCATATATAATTTATCTCATTTGGAGTTACGGTTAAATTTCTATGATTTTTACAAGTTTTAAACATTTTCTGGAATTTCCTGAATTAGATTTAATCCAGAAATTCCTTTACTGCGTCAGCAATGTGCAAGCATGACGTCAGCAGGTCAAAGGGGCTGGTCCGGTTCAAACCTGAGCTGTGGGACCCATACGTCAGTGTCTCAGTCTGGTTTGGGTGTATGACAGGTGGGACCGGTCAACATTGACTTGACCAAAGTCAAAGCTGACACGTGGGGTCCACACGTATTAGTACTAATCTTAACAGAAAAATTAGACTAATCTAATCAGGCTCAGGGGCCCACATGGCGAGTGGCTCAAGGGGTGTTTAGAGTGGTCATTAGCAGCTAATGAGGCGGCCCGTCATTTCGCGGAGTTCAGCCGTGGCGACCCCAAAACACGGCGGAGGTTTGCGGAGTGGCGCTTCGTGTGATGTTGGGCCAAGCCAAGGGCACGAGAGGTTGCCCTTGATCGCGCATCCGGGGAGGCACGCGGGAGGGCGCGAGATGGCGGAGCTCGCTGGAACGAGCTTCGCGGCGGCCGGCGTTGGGCTGGGGCGAGGGCGGCTGCGGCGCTTCGAGGCGAGCAAGCGGAGTGGAGGCATCCTCTGGGCGCCAGGCGTGTCGGTGCCCACGAGCGGCGAGAGAGGCTCGGGGCGCAGGCTCGCCGGCCATGGCGGACGGCGGCCTCGGGTGACCTCGGGGCTACAGCTAGAGGGCGGGAGCAAGCAGGGGGGCAGAGGGGAAACACTCAGTAGCTCACAGCGAGCACGATGGGAAGGTGAGCGGCGTGGGGGAGGTCCGGAGGCGACGAAATCACGGCGGCGATCTCGGTAGCCCGAGGAGGAAGACGACAACGTCGAGGGCGTTGCAGCCCTTCCCGGCTCATGTGGCTCGGTGGGGTTGACGGGGACGGAGTGGCGGATCTCTGGAGCATGTTGGATGGGCGAGGGAGGGCCGGTGGGCACGGCTATGGCGAGCGGCGGCGATGGCGGCTCTCGGGCGCGTGCGAGAAGCCAGAGGAGGAGGGGAGCTCGGGGAAAGGCTGAGAGGGCCTAGGGGCGTGGCTCTCGAGGCGGCGTCGGGAGGCGGCAAGAAGCGGGAGGTGGCCGGGCGCGACGTCGGCGCTCGCCACCGAGCTGCTTAGTGCGCTGGCAAGGGGAAGAAGACGAGCGTGCCCCTGGTGGGCTGGGCCGCCAAGTGGACTAGCCAGATGGGCGGGCCAGCACAGGTAAGGCCCAGGTGGGACCTTCTCTCTCTCTCTCTCTCTAATTACATTCTTTTTTTCTATTTATTTTGATATGTTTTGAATTAGTAAAAATACTAACTCATTTTGTAAAATCCTGACGAAAATTGTGGGCACTATTTGAATTATTTCCAATAGCCCCCAAGTACTTTTAGGATTATTTGGACATTTAAAATATTTATAAGATTTAAATGTCCAAATTCAAATACTATGAATTAATTCAAAATCCAGAATAGCCTCCAAAAATATGAAACCATTTTTGGCGGAGGGGGTTTAACCAGACCAAAGATGGTGAACATTTATGAAGGGCATTTTTGGTTTCATTGAAAAGATTTTGGTAAACCCTAGTTGAATTCATTTAGTGCTAGGGTTTCAACATCCCCATTTCAAGTTTCTTAGTAATTTAAACATGATGACATGATGAGAAGGAAAAGTCAAGCAAGGGCTGATCTGGGGCTGTGACAGCTCACCCCCACTAAACAATAATCTCGTCCCGAGATTCAAGACGTGGGGTAAGAAGTCAAAGGGGTCACAAGCTAACACGATCTTCACGATCCAACTGTCCTTCTCAAGATGTTGATTCATTGCTTCATATTAATCTTGACGTCTTTGCTTTCGAGATCTTCATCCAACATGATGGCGACGGAAAGAAACTCTATAGGAAACGATCTCCTCGAAGATCGAGCACTCAAGATCAACTCGTGGAATGAGATGTTGAAACATCTCGAGTTGAGACACAAAACACATCGAGAGGGATGGAGGAACGGACGACGGGGTTTGATTGGTGGGCAAAAATTCCACGCTTAGAAAGATGGTGGATGGTGTCAAGGTGGCGAGGAAATATTTGCCAGGATTCCGTAACGGGGCACCTTGGGAAAAGTGACTCGTTGAGCTATTCCCTTAAGTGTCAAAAAGAATTACTTTTGATCCATAGATCATTGAAACTCTTTATACCAGCCTAAGGCAATCACAATCGATCATTTGAAGGAGTTCGAAAGAATGACATACTCGGACTAGAATGGATGATGTGGACTACCTTGTTGAAGACAACACAATGGATGATTTTGCTTATCATTGGAGGTGGAGGGGACCCATGGTAAGTCCACTTTGAAGATGATCCTGGACATCAACTGCTGAGAAGGACATCCCATGGAAAAATTGGCACAATGGGGTGCAAGCTGCGGACAAAATGCAAATGTTGGAATATTCCAACCATCATATCTGCCTGAGATTCAGATCTGGTTAGTGTTAGGATATTCCAGACTCATCGAGTCTAGAAAGAAAAATGAAAGTTTGCAACACAAATCGACGAGAAGATGTTGCGAGATTCTCGGGAATGAACTACGATAGCAAGCTCCAAAACATGAGCTGGTTCTGCTACTAACATGTGAACATGTTGTCCAAGACAAGAATGACCACATAGTAGTCTTATCATAAAACACTACCGAGTTCAGGTGGGGAACCATCAACGAGGATATCGAAGTCCCTACATAAGTCCGGATTAGCTCTTATGAAGGAACTCCTTCTCCTTGAACAAATCAATCAGTGGCTTGGTGTGCTAGGAACACATGTAGAGCGAAGGTTGCAAGTCTCCGAACCATAGAATACTTGGCACGTATGCATGACCGATTTGGGATGATTCCAAAGAAGCAAAATTGACTTTATCGAATCCACGGCGGCAACTTGCATCAGATGCACATGAATTAGAGGAAGTCACTACTTTCATCCAAACATATGCTTCATGAACGAAACACGAAGAAATGCTTACACAAGTTTCCAACACTAGGTTGATGCTCAACATGACTCATGGGGGAGACAAAATGCTGCTGATGGGCTCAACAACAACTCATCGGAATTTCCATATCACTGGACTTCCACCATCATGTGAACACGGTGATAGCATTGGTCAGACCAAAAGATGTAATGGTATATGCTCGAGGGATCAACCACGAGTAGGACAACATTACGAATATCGTTGGTACTGATTTGATTTGACGATAGCCCACACTCCATTCAAAGGATTGATAAGACAATAGGTCCAGCAACTGATCACAGGGACCAATCGATGAAGATATCATCTTTCTTCAACACACACTACACAAGAATATCCCTTTGGAACTAACTAAGTTAGGCAAGCTTTTATCTTCCAACTCTCCAAGTTGTTGTCTAGCTTAACCAACTAGCTCAGGGATATCCAACACAGATTCTTGGAGAAAGGGTGGTTCACAAGAAACCAACTTGATCACGAGCTCAACATAACAGTCAGGAAACAACCCGGTAACACTTCCAAGAAGATATTTGGAAAGTCACGAACCACCGGTATGTTACTAAGCTCGAGAACAATCTTGCTTTTGATGGCAAGACGATATGATCAAATGAGTGAGGACTTGACAAGATCCTAACTCATCAATCGAAGTGTGCACCAGAAATAAGGACTAGGTAGCACGACCAATCTTAGGATGATGATTTAATAACCAACACGCTAAGAATGAGGATATTGTCCATTAGCTACCAAGCAATGAGTTGCTCGGAGTATTGATTTCACACATCACAATTCACTTGTCGGCATTCCGGTTATAACAACACGAGGACCAAGGAATGAATGATGATGATGAGAAGTATCACTACGTCAAGAATTCATGAGAGTTGGTGCAGTTCTCATGACAATTCTGACATAAAGGGGGTAATACTCCAAGGTAGAACAAAACAAAGCTGAATTGGCATTGATCTGCGGAATACAACTACTTTGACCCAATCCTAGAAATGGATGAGGTACTGGAGTTTGTTTCTCCTAGTCATTCCGAAATAGAATGGCTTGACGGACCACAAGGATAATAGGCATCGATAAACACGATCGCACACATACTCTTGACTATCAATTGATAGACGAGAGTCAGAATACAACTAAAGAGGGACAACTCAAGGAACATATAACTTTTCGAGTTGTGGAGGCATGGATTAGTATGTCGAGCAAAGTTTAACATTTCTTCCGGATAACCCATGCGGAGAAGGTAGAACTGGCAGAGTCACAATATAGAATGGGCAACTCATCGAAAGCGCTCTTGTTGTGACCTTTTGGTTCAAAGGAACTCATGCCAAGGATGGTTCATGGTATGTGGAAGAATGAAATACCATGGACCTCGAGGACTATCGCAAAGTTACTAATATCCTAAAGGAACTAGCAAATACTAACAACATGAAGTAGGGTGAATCTCGGGTTCAAGAACCCAGGAATAGAATGCCTACTAACTAATAACATCACGGGATGCTTTCAAGAATAATGGCCAGAATCATCACACTAGGGATACAAAAGCATTGCTAAATTGCTAGGTGACTTCCTAAACACCTAGGGTCATAATAATAGCTCCAACATATAGGTCAAGGCAATAGGGTACCTCAACTTACCGAATAGTGTGCTTATTCTGACCAAAAAGGACATCGGGAACGGAAGGAAAGGATTTGCAAATCCATCAGACTATTTAGAGACCTGGGATGACTCGGACAACATAACGGCTGTAAATGCTCAAAATGATTTGAGACATCATGCAAAATGGTGGCATAGCCACTCAACAACATCATATCAAGGTTCCAAAATCAACAGTTAACATACGGAAGTAGTAGAAACTAAACTGGGGCTTAAATCCAACAATCTTGCAAGTCTACAGATTAGTAACACGTGATCCTGATAGAAAGATGAGAAGCCTAGTTCTTAAACCCCGTAGAAGAGAAGAGGATGACTCAAATCAGAAGGCCATGAGGTATAAGGAGTAAAAAGAGCCTTATGTAACCTTCCACAATCAATTCCCTTACATAACTAAAGCATTTCTAGACTCAACTTCGACCAGTTTGGCTTAGTAAACCTACAGGCAGTCAGGCTCTGATACCAACGCTGTTAGGACCCCGATTCCAAGTCACATCGACCTAGCCGGTAACACCTCATATCACTTTGCGGCCTCACACACGATATTCCCACGGGTGTCGCCTTACCATGGCCCGGGACCGTTTGCGCCTTTTGGCTCATGTATATGATAGTGTCGCTAGCATCCATATGACAAAGAACCCGGGCCGACATGGCTAGTCGTGAACCCAAAGCGGCGCTAACCCATGGGGACAGGCATACATGAATCACATCGAGCATGTCGGTCATCAACATATGAATTGGGCTGTAGCACTGGCTATGAGGACTCGGTATCCCGGGCTGTAGCAGGCTAGGCAGGACTCGAATATCACCGCGTGACATTTCCTGAAGGGATGACATAGGAACGAAGTGAAACACATGCCGGCAGTCAAAGTGTCCAGAGCAGTATGTGTTGGGCTAGCAGGACTCCGATGAACTGGGCTGTAGCGGACTACTATCGCTCAGGAAGCACTAGACTACATTTCCACATATGAGAGGCTGCCAAGGATAAACAACTAGATTGTCGGATCCCACACATACCAAGCATTTCAAACATACACACAATATGCTCAATATGTGTAAATACAACATGGCATCACAACATAACTCTACAACTCAAATATTTATTCATTAGGCTCCGAGGAGCGAGATATTACAAACATGGGTCTCATGACCCAACACTCAGAGCATACAAGTCAAAGCACAAGCGGAAGCTTAACATGTCTGAGTACAGACATCTACAAATGAAAAAGGCTGAGAAGCCTGACTATCTACCACATCCTGCCGAGGGCTCAAGATCGTAGCTGAGGTAACAAACTAAACGTCGAAGTCCAAGCGGAACTACTAGCGAGGCCGCGTCTCTCGCAAAACATAAAATAAGCAAGCGTGAGTACAAGCGTACTCAGCAAGACTTACATCATAACTATCTACATATGCATCATTATCAACAAAGGGGTGGTGGAGTTTGACTGCAGCAAGCCAGCTTTGACTCGGTGGCTATCTGAACTACATTTGCAAGAAACTCTTTTGAGGTGGCGCACGAGTCCACATATTCACCATATCAATACACCACTATGGATCCGCTCCGTCTCCTGCGAGAACGCCATCCATAGCACTCACGCTTATCTTGCGCATTTTAGAGTATCCACTTTCACTTGTCTATGAACTGTTATAGGCAACCCAAGTCCTTTACGCGGACACGGCTATTGAATAGATCATTTATAACCTGCGGGGTGTACTTCTTCACACGCTCTCACCACTTACCGCCGTTTACCGACATGTACTCGGCAACCTTCAAAGGAAGCCCGGCGAGGATGTCGGCCACGGCCTACCTAAACACTCAAGTCCCTAGTCCAGGTTTATTGCCTATTCGGGTTCCATCCGCAGGAGTCGGCCGAGGTTTCCACTAACGGCCCCGAACGATGTGTGCAGGGTTCCCGAGATACCAAGCGGGCATTGGTACACCGGCCATGGTGTATCTAACGCATCATAGCCCACCCCTAGGGTCAGCGCTTCATACGGCCTCCAACACATATCCTACTAACACGAAACTAGTTGCAACTCTGGACAAAGGACAAGGGTGGTTAAGAAGCCGAGAGTCAATTAAGGATCGCAATGTGTGGTAGTAACTGTTTCATGGATCACAAACACGAACTCAGTTCACGAGGGCGGCTTCAATGAGACAACCCACCATGTACTCCTACATGGCCTCTCACCGCTACCTTTACCAAATCATGTTCACACACTTAGCTCACACACAAGAGGACATGTTCACACGCCTCCGATTCATCCCGATGAATCGGACACGACTCAACTCTAAGCAGTAGCAGGCATGACAAACAAGCATGAATGAGTAGGCACAACAAGGCTCAAACAACTCCTACTCATGCTAGTGGGTTTCATCTAATTACTGTGGAATGACAGGTCATGCAGAGGATAAAGGGGTTCAGCTACCGCAGTAAGTAACAGATGAATCGTTGTTGTCCTAATGCAGTAAAAGAGAGCAGGAGCGAGAGAGTGGGATTGTATCGGAATGAACAAGGGGGTTTTGCTTGCCTGGCACTTCTGAAGATAATATAGTTCTTCATCGGTGTCATCAAACTCATCGTCGGTACGTCGTCTACTGAGAGGGGACAGTCACCGGCAAGAGAGGAAGAACACAATCAATGCATTGCGATAATATGATGCATGATCATGACATGTCAAAATGCTGTGATTTGAGCTAATGCAACTAGCAGCAGATTAAATGGAGTTGGTTTGAATCCAAGATTCAAATTCAAACTCCATATGTGGATATTTAAATGCCATTTATATGATTTGTGCTAAACAGCAGCTATAACTTGTTCTAACATGCATGAAAATGGTACAGATGGATAGATTGGATTTTCCTGATCATTTTTCATATATAATTTATCTCATTTGGAGTTACGGTTGAATTTCTATGATTTTTACAAGTTTTAAACATTTTCTAGAATTTCCTGAATTAGATTTAATCCAGAAATTCCTTTACTGCGCCAGTAATGTGCAAGCATGACGTCAGCAGGTCAAAGGGGCTGGTCCGGGTCAAACCTGACCTGTGGGACCCATACGTCAGTGTCTCAGTCTGGTTTGGGTGTATGACAAGTGGGACCGGTCAACATTGACTTGACCAAAGTCAAAGCTGACATGTGGGGTCCACACATATTAGTACTAATCTTAACAGAAAAATTAGACTAATCTAATCAGGCTCGAGGCCCACATGGCAGTGGCTCAAGGGGTGTTTAGAGTGGTCATTAGCAGCTAATGAGGCAGCCACGTCGGCTCGCGGAGTTCACCAAGTGGCGACCCCAAAACTCTGGCGGAGGTTTGCGGAGTGGCGCTACATGTGATGTTGGGCCAAGCCAAGGGCACGAGGGTTACCCTTGATCGTGCGCATCCGGGAGGCACGCGGGAGGCGCGGATGGCGGAGCTCGCGGAATGAGCTCGCAGCGGCCGGCGTTCGGGCTGGGGCGAGGGACGCTGCTGCAGCCTTCGGGCGAAACAAGCGGAGTGGAAGGCATCCTCTGGGGCGCCAGGCGTGTCGATGCCCACGAGCGGCGAGAGAGGCTCGAGGAGCGGGCTCGCCGGCCATGGCGGACGGCAGCCTCGGGTGACCTCGGGGCTACGGCTAGAGGGCGGGAGCAAGCAGGGGGGCAGAGGGGAAACACTCAGTAGCTCACTGCGAGCACGATGGGAAGGTCAGCGGCGCGGGGGAGGTCCGGAGGCGACGAAATCACGGCGGCGATCTCGGATGCCCGAGGAGGAAGACGACGACGTCGAGGGCGTTGTAGCCCTTCCCGGCTCATGTGGCTCGGTGGGGTTGACGGGGACGGTGTGGCGGATCTCTGGAGCATGTTGGATGGGCGAGGGAGGGCCGGTGGGCACGGCTATGGCGAGCGGCAGCGACGGCGGCTCTCGGGCACGTGCGAGAAGCCAGAGGAGGAGGGGAGCTCGGGGAGAGGCTGAGAGGGCCTAGGGGGGGCGCGTGGCTCTCCAGGGCGACGTCGGGGAGGGCGGCAGCAAGCTGGAGGTGGCCGGGCGCGACGTCGGCGCTCGCCACCGAGCTGCTTCGTGCACTGGCAAGGGGAAGAAGACGAGTGTGCCCCTGGTGGGCTGGGCCGCCAAGATGGGCTGGCCAGCACAGGTAAGGCCGATGTGGGTCCTTCTCTCTCTCTCTCTAATTCTGTTACTGTTTTCTATTTATTTTGATATGTTTTGAATTAGTAAAAATACTAACTCATTTTGTAAAATCCTGACAAAAATTGTGGGCACTATTTGAATTATTTCCAATAGCCCCCAAGTACTTTCAGGATTATTTGGACATTTAAAAATATTTATAAGATTTAAATGTCCTATTTCAAATACTTATGAATTAATTCAAAAATCCAGAATAGCCTCCAAAAATATGAAACCATTTTTGGCAGAGGGTTTAACCAGGACCAAAGATGGTGAACATTTATGAAGGGCATTTTTGGTTTCATTGAAAAGATTTTGGTAAACCCTAGTTGAATTCATTTAGTGCCAGGGTTTCAACATCCCCATTTCAAGTTTCTTAGTAATTTAAACATGATGACATGATGAGCAGGCAAAGTCAAGCAAGGGCTGATCTGGGGTTGTGACACGGTTCTAAGCCGTAAAGCATGGCACACTGAACTATCGAGTAGTCATCAGCTTTGCTCTGCCAGACGTTCACAACATCTGGTGTTGCTCCTGCAGCAGGCCTGGCACCCAGCGGTGCTTCCAGGACGTAATTCTTCTTTGCAGCAATGAGGTTAATCCTGAAGTTATGGACCCAGTCCATGTAATTGCTACCATCATCTTTCAACTTTGCTTTCTCAAGGAACGCATTAAAATTCAATGGAACAACAGCACGGGCCATCTATCTACAATCAACATAGACAAGCAAGATACTATCAGGTACTAAGGTCATGATAAATTTAAGTTCAATTAATCATATTACTTAAGAACTCCCACTTAGAAGTACATCTCTCCAATCCTCTAAGTGATCACGTGATCCAAATCAACTAGACCATAACCGATCATCACGTGAAATGGAGTAGTTTTCAATGGTGAACATCACTATGTTGATCATATCTACTATATGATTCACGCTCGACCTTTCGGTCTCAGTGTTCCGAGGCCATATCTGCATATGCTAGGCTCGTCAAGTTTAACCTGAGTATTCTGCGTGTGCAAAACTGGCTTGCACCCGTTGTAGATGGACGTAGAGCTTATCACACCCGATCATCACGTGGTGTCTGGGCACGACGAACTTTGGCAACGGTGCATACTCATTGAGAACACTTTTATCTTGAAATTTAGTGAGAGATCATCTTATAATGCTACCGTCAATCAAAGCAAGATAAGATGCATAAAAGATAAACATCACATGCAATCAATATAAGTGATTTGATATGGCCATCATCTTGTGCTTGTGATTTCCATCTCCGAAGCACCTCCATGATCACCATCGTCACCAGCGCGACACCTTGATCTCCATCGTAGCATCGTTGTCGTCTCGCCAATCTTATGCTTCTACGACTATCGCTACCGCTTAGTGATAAAGTAAAGCATTACAGGGCGATTGCATTGCATACAATAAAGCGACAACCATATGGATCCTGCCAGTTGCCGATAACTTGGTTACAAAACATGATCATCTCATACAATAAAATTTAGCATCATGTCTTGACCATATCACATCACAACATACCCTGCAAAAACAAGTTAGACATCCTCTACTTTATTGTTGCAAGTTTTACGTGGCTGCTACGGGCTTAGAGAACCGTTCTTACCTACGTATCAAAACCATAATGATAGTTTGTCAAGTTGGTGTTGTTTTAACATTCGCAAGGACCGGGCGTAGCCATACTCGGTTCAACTAAAGTTGGAGAAACTGACACCCGCCAGCCACCTGTGTGAAAGCACGTCGGTAGAACCAGTCTCGCGTAAGCGTACGCGTAATGTCGATTCGGGTCGCTTCATCCAACAATACCGCCAAACCAAAGTATGACATGCTGGTAAGCAGTATGACTTATATCGCCCACAACTCACTTGTGTTCTACTCGTGCATATGATATCTACGCATTAAACCAGGCTCTGATACCATTGTTGGGGAACGTAGTAATTTCAAAAAAATTCCTACGCACACGCAAGATCATGGTGATGCATAGCAACGAGAGGAGAGTGTTGTCCACGTACCCTCGTGAGACCGAAAGCGGAAGCATTAGCTGCTTGCGGTTGATGTAGTCGTCGTCTTCACGATCCGACCGATCAAGTACGAGCGTCGGCACCTCCGAGTTCAGCACACGTTCAGCCCGATGGCGTCCCTCGAACTCCGATCCAGCCGAGTGTTGAGGAGAGTTTCGTCGACATGGCGGCGTGGTGGCGATGTTGATGTTCTACCGGCGCAGGCTTCGCCTAAGCACCGCTCTGATATTATTGAGGTGGACTATGGTGGAGGGGGCACCGTACACAGCTAAGAGATCAATGATCAATTGTTGTGTCTATGGGGTGCCACCCTCCTCCGTATATAAAGGGGGGAGGAGGAGAGGGCCGGCCAAGGGGAGGAGGCGCGCCCAAGGGGGGCAATCCTACTCCAAGTAGGTTTGCCCCCTTCCTATTCCAACTAGGAGAAGGGGGAAGGAGGAGGTGGAGAGAAGGAAGGAGAAGCGGGGCCGCCGCCCCCTTCCCTTGTCCAATTCGGATTGGGGCAAGGGGGGCCATGCGCCACCTCCTGGCCTCCCTCTCTCCTTTCCACTAAGGCCCATAAGGCCCAATAGCTTCCGGGGGGTGGGGGTTCGGTCACCCCTAACTCGGTTTTATTGAAACTTCTTGAACACTTCGGTGTCGAATATAGTAAATCAATATATCAATCTTTATGTCTCGACCATTTCGAGACTCCTCGTCATGTCCGTGGTCACATCCGAGATTCCGAACAACCTTCGGTACATCAAAACATATAAACTCATAATGAAACTGTCATCGTAACGTTAAGCGTGCGGACCCTACGGGTTTGAGAACAATGTAGGCATGACCGAGACACGTCTCCGGTCAATAACCAATAGCGGAACCTGGATGCTCATATTGGCTCCCACATATTCTACGAAGATCTTTATCGGTCAGACCGCATAACAACATACGTTGTTCCCTTTGTTATCGGTATGTTACTTGCCCGAGATTCGATCGTCGTAATCTCAATACCTAGTTCAATCTAGTTACGGCAAGTCTCTTTACTCGTTCATAATACATCATCCATAACTAACTCATTAGCTGCAATGCTTGCAAGGCTTGAGTGATGTGCATTACCGAGAGGGCCCAGATACCTCTCCGACAATCGGAGTGACAAATCCTAATCTCGAAATCGCCAACCCAACATGTACCTTCGGAGACACCTGTAGAGCACCTTTATAATCACCCAGTTACGTTGTGACGTTTGGTAGCACACAAAGTGTTCCTCGGTAAACGGGAGATGCATAATCTCATAGTCATAGGAACATGTATAAGTCATGAAGAAAGCAATAGCAACATACTAAACGATCGTGTGCTTAAGCTAACGGAATGGGCCATGTCAATCACATCATTCTCCTAATGATGTGATCCTGTTAATCAAATGATAACACATGTCTATGGCTAGGAAACATAACCATCTTTGATCAACAAGCTAGTCAAGTAGAGGCACACTAGTGACACTTTGTTTGTCTATGTATTCACACATGTATTATGTTTCCGGTTAATACAATTCTAGCATGAATAATAAACATTTATCATGATATAAGGAAATAAATAATAACTTTATTATTGCCTCTAGGGCATATTTCCTTCAGGAACCTGGATGTTCATATTGGCTCCCACATATTCTACGAAGATCTTTATCGGTCAAACTGCATAACAACATACGTTGTTCCCTTTGTCATCGGTATGTTACTTGCCTGAGGTTCGATCGTCGGTATCTCAATACCTAGTTCAATCTCGTTACCGGCAAGCCTCTTTACTCATTCTGTAATGCATCATCCCGCAACTAACTCATTAGTCACATTGCTTGCAAGGCTTATAGTGATGTGAATTACTGAGAGGGCCCAGAGATACCTCTCCGACAATCGGAGTGACAAATCCTAATCTCGATCTCAGCCTCCCTAACCAGACATACAGTTGTCACAGCAACTGGAACTAGTCTACCAAATCTTTGTCTTCACCAAGCTACTAGTTCTATTCCCTACTTTATTTACATTTAAGTTTGTCTTCGTGAATTCATTGCGTGCTTGCCTGATCTATGTGACTTTAGTCTGTGAAGACTATTACCTGTTTGGCTTCATACTATCTTTCATTCGATCCATTCTCCCTAGCTGCCATTAGGCTTCGTGCTTTATCTATATTGTTTACTTGTCTATGGTCCGTCTAGGGTAGTTTATCTTCTGTTGCATATCGTATAGGTTCAATTTGATTGTTTGTCTTAAAAGACCTTGTGTTTTGAAGACTTTCATAAAAATCGCTTATTAAACCCCCCTCTAGTTGATAACTAGCACTTTCAATTGGTACCAGAGCAAGGTGCTCCCTTGTTCTGTGTGATTCGATTTAACCACCTGGAGTTTTAGCTATGTCGACTGTAGGGATAATCAAGGTCTCCGCTGCGTGCCCCGTCTTCGATGGCACTGATTAACCCTACTGGAAGAATAAGATGCGTATGCATCTTGAAGCCATTGACATCAACCTCTGGTATGTCGTCATGACAGGTGTTCCCAAGGTCGGTGAAGGTGTCACCGCTGCTGATGTCAAGAGGTTCATGCAACTGGACTCAACTGACAGGAACAAAATCTGTGGTCATCTGACAAAAGGACAGTATGGTCATGTGAGTGCTCTGGAAACTGCGAAGCTAGTCTGGGACTAGATGTCCAAGGTCAACAAAGGCATCTCAACTCAGAGAGACTCAAGGATTGATGTTCTTCGCAATCTGTAGGATCGAAAGTATGTCTAGAGGGGGGGGGGTGATTAGACTACTTGACCAAATAAAAATCTAGCCTTTTCCCAATTTTAAGTCTTGGTAGATTTTAGCAACTATCACAAGTCAAGCAATCAACCTACACATGCAATTCTAAAAGTATAGCAGTGGAATGTAGATCGCTGCATATGAAGGTAAAGGGGAGGATTTTGGGGGGAGCAAATGCAATGTAGACATGGAGATTTTTGGCGTGGTTCCGATAGGTGGTGCTATCATACATCCACGTTGATGGAGACTTCAACCCACAAAGGGTAACGGTTGCGCGAGTCCACGGAGGGCTCCACCCACGAAGGGTCAATGAAGAAGCAACCTTGTCTATCCCACCATGGCCATCGCCCACGAAGGACTTGCCTCACTTGGGTAGATCTTCAGGAAGTAGGTGATTTCCTTGCCCTTACAAACTCCTTGGTTCAACTCCACATTCTCGACAGAGGCTCCCAAGTGAAACCTAACCAATCTAGGAGACACCACTCTCCAAACGGTAATAGATGGTGTGTTGATGATGAACTCCTTGCTCTTGTGCTTCAAATGATAGTCTCCCCAACACTCAACTCTCTCTCATAGATTTGGCTATGGTGGAAAGATGATTTGAGTGGAAAGCAACTTGGGGAAGGCTAGAGATCAAGATTCTTGTGGTTGGATTGGAATGTCTTAGTCTCAACACATGAGTAGGTGGTTCTCTCTAAGTAAATGAGTAGTGGAAGTGTAGGCATGTTCTAATGGCTCTCTCCTGAATGGAGAAGAGGGTGGAGGGGTATATATAGCCTCCACACAAAATCTAACCGTTACACACAATTTACCAAACTCGGTGGGACCGAATAGTGAAACTCGGTGAGACCGACCTGGTTCAAAATGTGAATGTTAGGATTTTCGGTGGGACCGACATGATCAACTCGGTGGGACCAATGTGCTAGGGTTAGAGCAAAACTTCATCTCGGTGAGACCGATCACATGAACTCGGTGAAAGCAATTTCAGCAACAAGCAAACAGACTTGGTCAAGTAAACTCGGTGGGACCGATCTCTCATTTAGGTGAGACCGAAACGTTACGAAAAGGAAACAGAGAGTTTGCATTGCGAACTCGATGGGACCAATCGCTCATCTCAGTTAGACCGAAATGTTACGAAGGGAAACAGAGAGTTTGCAATCCCATCTCGGTGAGACCGAGATCCCTATCGGTGAGACCGAACTGATTAGGTTTCTGGCTATGGCTATGTTAAGTGAACTCGGTGGCGCCGGATAGATCAAATCGGTGGGGCCGAGTTTGACTTTAGGTTTAGGACATATGTGGAAATTAGAAAGTGGTTGAGGGCTTTTGGAGCATATCACTAAGCATTTTGAGCACGCAAGCCATTAAGCAACACCTCATCCCCTTTTAATAGTATTGGCTTTTGCTATGGACTCGGCGTGATCTTGGATCACTAAAATGAAAATGTAGAGTCTTGAGCTTTTGCCAATATGTGTCCTTAGCATTTTGAGGGGTCCACATCTCTTGTCCATGCCATGCGAGTCATTGAACTTTCTGAAATGATTATCTTGAAAGAATATTAGTTCAATGATCTATATGTTGTTATGAATTACCAAAACCACCCAGGGATCAGTTGCACTTTCAATCTCCCCCTTTTTGGTAATTGATGACAACATATAGATCAAAGCTTCGACAAATAATAATAAGAATGAAATACATCGTCGCTTTGAGAAGTATGTGATAAGCAAGAGCTCACCCTAAATTTGTGCATTATTTATGATTTGCTTTTGAATGCAAATGCACAAACGATTAGGATCATGGGCTACTCTTCCATGTCACATACATCTTGGTGGAGCGCTCAAAATGATAGAATGTGAAATATGCACTCATTACCAAGACAAAATGTGAATGATCATAGATGAGAGATAGAGAATATCATCATTCAAGCACAAACATAAAGTATGATATGATCAAGCACATGACCATATGAGTATCTCACACTCACATAAGCACAAATATTGTAGCAAGCACAAACAAACAAATAAAGTAGCAAGAGAGACAATAGAAAGCAAAACTCTCTCTCTCTCTCTCTCTCTCTCTCTCTCTCGAAGCCTATGATCTATACACTTTCTCCCCCTTTGGCAACAAGTTACCAAAAAGCTTGAAAATGCATAGTGCTATACGACACTCTAAGCTTGACCTCCGGGAGCTCCGGAGTGCGAAGATGGCATGGAGAGAACAGCATCTGTGAAGACTTTGGCTGACGTCTGAGGAACTGGAGGGGTTGCCACTGGAGGGGCAACTAAGGCTGCGGCTGCACGAGCTGAAGTTGTGGCTCCAGAGTCAATCACTGGCACTGCTGCACAGCTCTGTCTTCTAGGCACCCTCTGATAAGCATCCGTGGTGGTCTTGTCACTCCTGTCCTCAAGCTCTTCTTGTATCTTCTCCACTGAAGTCTGAATCTCTGTGACTTTGACACCCAAGTCATGAAGCTTTGTCTCAAAAATCCTTTCAAGGCTCTCTTGATTACGAGTCAAGGTAGCTAGTCCTTTCTCTATTCTCACAGTGGCCACAAGCAGATAGCTGAGCTGGTCCTTCTCGGTCTTGAGATTGACTGTGGAAGGGTCTGGAATCTTTGAAGCTCTTTCAGCATGTGCCTTCTCTCTCTTCTCTTGAGCCTCTAGAGAAGTTGCATGTGAAGCATCCATCACAACAGTGTTGTCCTCAAAATTAGGCCTCAAGGGAAGGTGCTCTCTGTCCAATAGATAAGTGCTTGTGCCCATCTTAGAATTTATGAGCATCTGAATGTGTGGACATAGCCACATGATCTCTTCCGATCTGATGCAGTTCTCTTGATATAGTCTCAACAATCAAACTCATCACTTTAAATTTCTATGGCACATCAAACATATAAAGCAAGTTGATGGAGTGGCCTCTGACCATCCTGTGATCTCCTGACTTGGGCAGCAAAGTGTGCCTCAATATAGTGTTCATGGTGGCCAAACCAGACAACAGATAGTATACTAAGCTTAGCTTGTGTGTCTCCAAGGCCTTGTCAGGTATCTCCTTGTACATATTGGCCATGGAGTTCAGTGTCATCCTCATGCTCTTCAGGGGCATTGATAAGTCTGGCCCACTATGCAATAGTAGATTGGTACCTAGTACCTTCCGTTATCCAGACAATCTTTCCATCTGGGTAGAAGTGAGCAGTGGAATAGAACTGCATGACCAACTCATCATTCCATTTGGTCAATTTTTGACCCATAAAAGTATCAACTCCATTGAATTTGAAGCTCTCATGAACTCCAGGAAAGTGATCTTCATTGCTGTCAATGTATTTTCAGTCCACCTATCTCATGTCACACACAATGGGCTTCTTATCCAAGAGGACTGTCTCACAGAAGTCCTGTTGTTCCTTAGTGTGAAACATGTAGTCCACAACATTTCTTCTTCTCACAACATAGGGGTCTGACTGTTTCCACAATCTGAGACATGCATCCTTTCTCTTCATGTTCTCAACCACTGGATGATTGTCATCATGATCAGGAATCTTTGGTTTGAGTTTTCTGAGCACTTGAGGCTCTTCTTCTTCTTCCATTTCAGGCACTAGGGCCTTGTTCTTCTCAACAGTTGGTATGTTCCTGGTGCTTCTCTTTGGTGCAGACTTAGAAGCTTGAGCAGTAACCTTGGGGCAGTCTTGAGCTTTGATGGAGCAGCCCCTGACTTGATGGCATCCCCCATCAACTTCTGAGTCTTGGGTGCTGGTGCATCATCTTCTGCATCATCCTCTTCCTCATCAGATGAATGCTTCTCAAATTCAGCCATAGGATCTACAAGCTTGCACCACCTTCCTCTCTTCCTTTCCTTCTTTTCATTTTTAGCATCACTTGCTGGCTGGGCCTTCTCTTGAGTAGATGCTCTCACTTTTGACATGGGCTTCCTCTGAGCAGGAGCCTTCTTTTTCATCCCTGGCTTGATGCCAGCAGCAACAGCAACAACTTGCTCCTTCTTGATCAACTTCTTGGAAATGACCTCTTCATCGGCAATGTAGTCCTCATCGTCAGAATCTGAATTTCTCTTCTTCCTTGTCCTGGTTGCAGCTTTTGGCAAGTTTCTTGGGGTGCTTTTGCTACCCTCATCATAGCTTCCAGAGGGACTAGTGCCCTCACTCAAGTTAACCTGCTCCTCAGATCTGTTCTGGCTGTCACTCTGATCTGACATGGCTGACACTGCAAGCTGAAAGCTGACCCTGTGAATAGATATAGTTGAGATAGAGTGGATGAGCATCACAAAGTGCGGAGATTTTGCAAAACAATCGAGTCAAAACTTAGTTTTAGTTTTCTATAGAAAGCATTTCAGAGCTACCGATTTGTTAAACTCGGTGACACCGAAGCAATATTAGAGTCTAAACTAGTGGAATCGGTCAGACCGAGACACAGTTCGGTGACTCCGAGATTGCTAGGGTTTCACTGAGAGTCGAACTCGGTCACACCGATTTGTAAGTTTCGGTCAGACCGAAAATCACAAGTGCAATGGCCTAGGCCAAATCGGTGAGACCGATTTCTACAACTCGGTCGGTCCGAGATGAATTCGGTGGAACCTAACCATAAATTTTCGAATCAAAACTAATCTAAAGGAATTTTTTGCTGGATAGAACAATCTCAAACGTGGCAAGAATCATGGCATTGTCTTCGTGCTAAGAATTGGAGTGAGAAAGCATAAAGAATCAAACTCATACCCTAACTTGGCGATGAGCTCACTACAGCGACAATGGCGGCGGAGATATCCGTTGACGCCGACGGAGACCAGCGGCACGGGGCCGCTGGCGATGAGGAGACGATCCTGATACCACGAGTCGGTAGAGCTGGATATGCGCGGGTGAAGGGTTTTGGAGAAATTCCCAAAATTTGACCCGTGGGTATATATATCCAAACCCAGTCGGTGTGACCGAGTGGAATGGCTCGGTGGCACCGAGATGCAGAATCGCAAGCGGTTAGTGCAACTCGGTGTGACCGAATTGTTCAAATCAGTTGCACCGAGATTGAAACCTAGATCAACTCAATGAACTCGGTATGACCGAAAGGAATGAATCGGTCAGACCGAAATACTTAGAGAGGTTTTGGAAGTTTAAGTCTATGACGAATCGGTGGCTCTGAGTGCTCCTCACCCAGAGGGTTCGAACCTGACTTGATCAAACTTGTTGTAGGTGTCAAAACCGGCGGATCTCGGGTAGGGGGTCCCGAACTGTGCGTCTAGGCGGATGGTAACAGGAGACAAGGGACACGATGTTTTTACCCAGGTTCGGGCCCTCTCGATGGAGGTAAAACCCTACTCCTGCTTGATTAATATTGATGATATGGGTAGTACAAGAGTGGATCTACCACGAGATCAGAGAGGCTAAACCCTAGAAGCTAGCCTATGGTATGATTGTTGTTCGTCCTACGGACTAAAACCCTCCGGTTTATATAGACACCGGATAGGGCTAGGGTTACACAGAGTCGGTTACAATGGTAGGAGATCTACATATCCGTATCGCCAAGCTTGCCTTCCACGCCAAGGAAAGTCCCATCCGGACACGGTACGAAGTCTTCAATCTTGTATCTTCATAGTCCGAGTCCGCCAGCGGTGATAGTTCGCTATCCGGACACCCCTAATCCAGACTCCTCGGTAGCCCTTGAACCAGGCTTCAATGGCGATGAGTCTGGCGCGTAGATTGTCTTGACATTGCGGCGGGTTCCTCCTCCGAATACTTCATAGAAGATTTTGAACACAAGGATAGTGTCCGGCTCTGCAAAACAAGTTCCACATACTACCGTAGAGAGAATAACCTTTGCACATATCTACTGACGTATTCCGCGGTGTGACATCACACCACGGCCGAGCCTTTATATGAATCGTTTTCTTGTCCCACCTCAGCGTGTTTAGCGGCGGTTTCTTTGGCACGTCTTATCGAGCGTAGATCGTGCCCCTTTATTCTGGGATCCTCATCAATACGGGCGTGGGTAACCCGATCGTGCCCGTTAGCACGCCTCCTCCATCGGCGAGTCCCGAGCGGTCACGGGAGGGCTCTTGGTATTCAACCTCTTTATAACGAGACCAAGGCCGCTCCTTTCTTTCAATCTCAATCGAATCCGCCCCTCGCCTCGAGTTCCAACACCAAAAGCTCCAGATTTAGGCGCCGGACCTTCAACGATGTCCGGCTCCGACCTGCACGGCGGTGGATGTCTTCCTCCGTCACGGAAGAAGATGTGCTAAAAGCCGAGAGGCGCCGGTATCTAACCGCAAAATTTCGCATAGGCTGCCTGCCCAAGGGCAGGTTATTCCCACTCCCGAGCCCGGTGAGAGCGTGGTATTCGTGTCTCACTTCCTTCAGGGTTTAGGCTTCCCGACGGACCCCTTTGTGAGGGGGCTCATGTTTTATTATGGGCTGGAATTCCATGACTTGGATCCGGAGTCCATCCTCCACATCTCGTCGTTCATTATCGTACGTGAAGCCTTCCTCCGCATTACTCCTCACTTTGGATTGTGGATCAAGACCTTCAAAGTGGAGCCGAAGATGATCAAGGGGCATCAGGCAGAGTGCGGAGGGGCTGTTATAAGCAAGAATGTGGACGCTCCATGGCCCGAGGGATCTTTTCAAGAGGAGCTCAATTTATGGCAACGGGAGTGGTTTTATATCATCGCTCCCAGGGGCACCAAATGGGCGGCGCCACCTGCCTTCCGCTCGGGTCCTCCACTGCGGCGGGCGTCATGGGTCAATAAAGGGCTCGACTGGGGACTGTCCAAGGACGTACCTCTGTTGCAGGGCCGTATTCGAGACCTCCGAGAGAGAGAGATCAATCTGGTCGTAGTAGCGCAGGTCATGCTGATTCGTCGCACCTTGCCCTGCAAACGTCGCCCCCTCCGCTTTGTGGGAGTTTAATCCGGAGGACCATGAGCTCTCCAACATTTTATGGGCGTAACGCCTGTGGAGATGTACCAACTATTCTTGGATCACAAGCAATGTGTCCGGACTTAACCGAGGACGCAGGTCTGAGCTGCAATCGCCGGATACTCAAGTAAGTAGTCTGTGACGGGACATGCTATCCGTGATATTTATCATACACTTGCCCTTAAAAGAGATATCCTTTAAACAGAGTGGATAGCAAAAGCAAAACTGATCAGTGTCCGCCCCCCCACGAGACCACGCGGATCTGTATTAACCAAGATGCTAGAGGCTGTGCCTTTTGAAGAAGGCGAAGGGGGGAATAAGGGAACTACTACCTCCGTGAAGGAGGCTATCAAGAAAGGGGGGATCGAGAATCCCTCCCTCCAAGGGGAGAAGAGGACCGCTTCTAAAGATCCACAGACCAAAGCCTCAAAGCGGGTGTCGGGGAAGCTGATCGTGGCCCACGAACACCTATGGGACCGGGTCCCTTGTGGTTCGGAGGGGGCGGAGATTGCACAAAGAGCAGATCGAAGCGATGCACACGAGCAGATTTACCCAGCTTCGGAGCTCTCCGGAGAGATAATACTCCTACTGCTGCTTGGTTGATTCTATTGTGTTCTTGCTAGAGAGCAACGAGGGCTACAAAACCTAGCATAGGTGTGTGTAGTCTCGAATGAGTCGAGTGAACTAAACCAGAACCGAACCCTTTCTACGTTGCACTTGGGACTCCTTTTATAGGCACAAGGGGTCACCACAGGTGGCAAGTAGACTAGGGTAAAATAGTAAAAACATTGGTTGGTACACCGCTTTATACAGTGTACAGTGATATATACCTAACTCTGACGGCAAGGGACAAAAGCCATAAATGTCCGTCCCTGTCGCCAGAACAGTGCAACAGGGACCGTCAAGTGCGCCACCGTTTGCCACGATGGTAGCTTGTCAGCGCCGCTTATCGCCGCTCACCGCTGGCTGCACAGCCGATTGACACGCTGCGTGCGGGAAAGCCCCATGGCGACATCGTTGGCGGATGAGCTGGAGCGAGATGAAGAGAGTCACTTGTCGCGGCAAGCGCCTTTGCCACGGCAAGGTTCTTGTCGCGCTTCGGGGCTTGTCGCTCATCAAGCCTTCCCGCAAGCTCCTCTTGCCGGGTCTTGTTTCCTTTGTGCCTGAGTGGCCTTCCGGCAAGCTCCTCTTGCCGGGCCTTGATTACTTTGTTCTTGAGTGGCTCCAAAGGAGCCGCCGAGATCTTAGCGGTCACCAGGCCAGCCTCGCCGTTAGAGTGCTGCGATTTCTCCGTGCGAGTTCGGGATACTAGGGTACCCTACTCTAGTACACCGGCAGAGCCCCGGCTGGGCCACACACGCGCCAAGCTCTGTTGGGCGGGCCCAAAAGCAATCTGCATGTGCACGCGGCTGGATCGTCACGATTATTAAGCCGGACCCACCACGTCTCCCACGAGCAGCACGTTCGGACATGGCGTCGTGGGAGAGATCGTGGGGCTTTCTTTAATGGGAAAACCGGGCGCCTCCCTCTCCCCTTATAAGCAGGGGAACAGGGCAGGGGCCCACTTGCCCATTCTTGTCACAATAGAAACCACCACCGCACCCCCTTCTTCTCGAGCCCAAAGAGAGCGGCGCCCGCCCCTTCCCCATTGCCACCGCACCATCAACGCCGTCGACCTCCTCCACCACCTTCGCCATGGTCTCAAAGTCGACAAGGGCAAAGGGTGAAATCGGCCGAGGCGCAGCGGCTCGCGGCGCTGCGGAAGGAGCGGACCCTCTTCGATCCCCTACTTGACAGGAAGGAGCTGCGGGAGCTGTATTACCTTTTCTGGTCGACGAAGACACGGGCGCACCCGCGCACGAGAGTCATTTCCGCTGCCACATCCGAGAAAGTTTCCATCAGGTATCCTTTCTTCGCGCTTTTCTTCCACTGCAGGCTCTGCCCGCCCTTTTCTGAATTCTTTTGTGATGTCATGAACACATATGGCCTCCGCCTTCTTGATTTCACCCCCAACGCTGTCCTCACCATGGCCGTTTTCGCACACCTCTGCGAGAACTTTGTCGGGTCCACCAAATGTAGCACTCTTCGCCATTACTTCATGCCCAGCGTAGAGAGGGAGAGCCGCTTGTCGGAGGGATTGCGTGGGTCTCCGGGATCGCAAGAAGGAAGCATATCTTGACGGAGAGCTGCGCAGCAAGTGGGAGGAGTGGAGAGCTGACTGGTGTTGGATCTTAGAGGAGGAGCCACAGCCTTTCACCGCCTGCGCCAAACTCCCATAGTCTTGCGGCAATGATTGGAGCAACTTGGCGCGGAGGGCGACAAGTTGAAGATTGCCGTGACCGGATCCTGCGCCTCCGCAAGCGGGGCTTACCGTAGGAGCTGTTGGCGCGGACTTCCTTCGCCGCCTCATTGCGCCTTTGCAGGAGAGGAGGAGGCCTGCTTGGGAATTCCAAAGCGCTGGACATCATGAGGCTGCGCCCGGGTTTGAACTGGAACTTTACTGTCTTGGAGCTGGACGGCATGCTGCGGCAGCTGTTCAAGCCTGATGCGGATCATCCCGAGTGGTTCATGTTGCCGAGGGGAGTCGTGCCCTTGTGCAACAACTCGTCGCTTGACAGCATCCGCGCGATGATGCCGTTGTGCGATTCCCATGGAATCGTTCCAACTTGGCAGGAGCCCACCGACGACGTCGTGCAGCAGTTCTTCGACAACTTGGCGGAAGTGCCGATCCGTGCCGACGAGCAGAAGCGGCTCACCCGCGACACCACCGAGCATGAGATGGCGCGCATCTCCACAAGGTTGGAGGAGGCGGCAGAAGCTGCCGCCGCCGGCGTGTTTGGGTTCACCGTCGAGGAGGCGGAAACAGCCGAGGCGGCAAGCCTTGCCGACCGAGAAGAGCCCGCCGGTGAGGAGGAGCAGGCCGAGCCCGACGCCAATCCGGAAGAGCCGGCCGGGGGCGCCTCCCCTCCGCTGTCAAGTAGCTTGCCCAGGAGGAGCCCGCGGCCCCGCCAAGGAGACGCCTCCGCAAGACCGGAGAAGTGGCGGGGCGGCAGACGGCTCAACAGCCGCCTCGCTCGCCCAGCGCTCCACCGCAGCAAGCACTGCAGCTGCAGAGCCGCCTCGCCGCCACAACAATGGGGCGGGGCCTTCGAGCCACGGTCCCGCCAAGCGCCCGAGGGAGCCTACTCCTCCAGCTCGTCGCTCTGGAGCGGAATTTGACTTCTCCGCTCTCAGCTCCGAGGAAGAAGAGGAAGAGTAAGTTCTTGTCGCTGCTACTTGTAATTCTTCAATTTATTGCCGTCTTGTATCGACTTGCTTCATTCTCGAGCTCTTTCCTTCTTCAGACGCTGGCTCGAGGGCGTCGAAAAGGGCCAAGACTCCGGTGGTCGTAAATCGAAGACGATTCCCTATGGCTGACAGGAGGCACGTCTGAGACTCCCTTGCGGATCCGGCAACCTTCATCAGAGCAGCCCCAAAGACAGCCCCAGCGTAAGTGTTTGGATTATCTCTTACGGTTCGGTGCGTTTGGGTGCTCCTTCTTCTTGATATCTGACTTGTTGAATTGTGTAGGAGCAGAGCAGCCTCATCGGGAGGCCCCGGAAGTCACTCTGAAGTTCTGCTTGCTTCAACTCGCCGCCGAGGAGAACTCTCCGCCAAGGGGCGCTCTCCGGCAAGGGAGGCCTCCGACAAGGGGCTTCTCGACAAGGGCAGCGCCGACGACCCTCCGTGGTGGAGACCGGGCTACAGTCCCATTGCGGGTAATCTTCTTACTTGAAAATTTCCCTTGGGTCTTGTTTTCTTTTGTTCTTCTTTTGAACATTTGTTTGACTTGTTCTTTTCTTTTTTCTCGATCATCGATCCATCTGCGGAGGGCCGATGGAGACCGAGGTTGCCGGGCGAAGAGGACGCTCGCGGCAACAATGGCAACGCCGCCAACATGGAGGAAGAGGAGGCGCGCCGACAGTCCGCCGGGCGAGGAGGCGCCAAGGCTGCCGGCCTGCAGAGGCTGAGAGGGGTCCGTGATCGTCTTGTGGCCCCGAGGCCGCAGGAGCGCCAGCCGCCGATCCCCCCGCCACCGATGCCGCACCAGACTCTGAAGAGCCCCAGCCCGGCGCCTATCTGAAGGCCGGTGAAGGTGTCTTCATCAAGCTTCCGTGGGCGTCAAGCTCCAGGGCACCTGCCGAAGGGGAGACCTTCGACGCAGAACTGCTCGCCTCCGCCGGGCTGTCGCTGGTTGACGCTCCAAGCAGTAGCAGCGGCGAGCCTGAGGAGGAGCAGCTACTGAAAAGGCTGCTGTCGCTCTACCGCGCCCGCCAAGCCAAGTTGGAGTCGAGGGAGGCGCTTGTCACGAGGGCGGGAGCTGACATGGAGAAACGCGCAGAAGAGCTCCGGCTCGCCAACAAAGAAACTCTCCGGGACATAGCAGAAGCGCGGGAGCAGCTTGCTGAGGAGCGCACGGCTTTCATCTTGGAGAAGGCCGAGGTCGAGGAGCAGCAGAGGCTTGCCGGCGAAAAACTCTCCGCGCAAGAAGGTGAGCTGGCGCAGCGGAAGATCAACCTCGATAGCTACAAGGAAGATCTTGCCGCGCGCGAGCAATCAATTGGCGGGCACCCCAGGAGGCAAAGGACGCTGCCGCGGTCGCCGAGGCCGCCAAGAAGGAACTAGAGACGAGGGTGACTCAGCTGGAGGCCACCCTCCAGAAGAGCGGCGAAGAGGTCACCGCGCTAAAGCATGAGCGTGAGAAGGACGCCTACACTCTTGGTGAGTTGCAGGGTCGTCTCGCTGAGAAGATCAAGGAGATCGACGCCGCCAAGGACTCCAAGGCGGATCTGGAGCTGAAACCCACCACCACGACGGAGGCGCCGAACGACGCCAAGGATCGAGAAGCGGTCTGTTGGAGAAGATCAAAGCCAGCGAGGAGCTGCTGTCAAATGCTGTGACCGCCCGAATAATCTCGAGACAGCATAATGCACTTTGGCGGAAGGTCTTGTGGACACCGCCGCCGCATCCATAATGGTGATGGAGCTAGGGATGGTGGATCTTGGGTACTCCACCGCGAGAATCTCAACCCAGCGTCAAGCTCAGCCTATTCTTCAAGGGCGTGTTGGCGGGTTCCAGCCGACTCGAGAGGAGATCCCAAAGCAGCTAGCTGAGGAGTCGCGCCAAGTCTGTGCCGGGCCCTCCAGAAGGTGCTGATGAAGGTGGCCTTCCGCAATCCAGGCGTCAACTTCACCAATGTCCTCAAGTCCCTGCCGCCAAGTGCTGACGTTGAAGCGCTCAAAGCCCTTGTCGCACCCATTGTGGACAGGGTGAGCAAAGTGAAGAGGGTTGATGGCGACCGCGTGGACTAGGCCGCCAAGTTTTATCTTTCCTTTGTCGCTGTTGAATATGTTTAGAACAATTCATTAGATCTGCGACAAGTTATTTTGTAATATACACTATCTTAGGCAATCGATCGCAATGTTATTTCCTTTACTCGATTTCTTCCCTTGTATGTTTATGCCCTACACTTTTAGGGGACTTGTCGGTGCAAACACCTTTGCCGCGAGCGCTGAGTGCGGAACGTCAGCAGCCTGCTGGCGATGCTGCCTCCGACAAGCAACCTTGTCGCAACTAGTTGCAGCACGCTTAAGTTGTTGAGCGGACTCGAAACAACATAAGGGCGCAAGCTAGCCATGAAGTTGGTTCCTCCGCCGCACGGGTTTTCCATACAAAGTATTATCGTTCGAGGAAGATAACTTGAAAGTTTAAAACTGATTGTTTAAACTTAGCAACTTAGCTTTTCTGTTGTTTGCTTCCCGGCAAGGTGATACTTCCTCGAGCGACACTTGGTGGCCCACACCCTTATCTTCTCCTTCCCCGGTTAACTTGTGGGTGGATGAACCTTGCCCTCTTTTGAGAAGAAAGAAGAAAAATAAAGTTATGGAGCCTAGTGGCTCATTATCGCCATCGGGTGTGGATGCTGCACAAAATGTTAGATAACACATGCATTTAAGATTATGAAAGCATGTATTGACAAGTTGTGCGCAATACATAGGCTTTATCGATGCACGGGTCTCGCGCTCGCTTTGTACAAAGGATTACATGCAACAGCGGCAAGACTTGTACAAAAGGGTGGTTGCTGGAGCGGGTTCCGCAATCGCGCTTTATGGGTAAAACTTACGAAGATGCTCTATATTCCAGAGTTGCTCACTTTGAACGCCATCTTCGGTCTCAAAGCGGACAGCGCCGGGCCTAGTGACTGTTTCACCCGATAAGGGCCTTCCCACTTCAAGGCCAACTTGTTGGGATTCTTGGCGGATTGAACGCGCCAAGAACAAGGTCGCCTTCCTCGAAGCTTCGGCATTAACTTTGTGGCTATGGTAGCGGCGCAAAGCTTGTCGGTAACGAGCAGCTCGTCTGGCAGCATGAAGACGATCCTCCTCAAGGAGCAGCGCGTCATCTTGTCGCAGCTGCTCTTGCTCAAGCTCATCATAAGCGAGCACTCGAGGTGACCCAGATCACGAGTTCCGTGGGGAGAACTGCCTCTGCTCCATAGACTAGAGCGAAGGTGTCCGCCGATGGCTCGATTTGGCGCCGCGTCTGATCGACCAAAGAACCACCGCAGCTCCTCGATCCAGTTTCTTCCGCACTTGTGCAGCCTGTCGAAAGTTCGGTCTTGAGTCCCCGCAGCACTTCAGATTTGCTCTCTCTCGCTGACCGTTGCTTCTCGGATGAGCAATGTAAGCAAAGCAGATCTTGGCGCCAAGATCTTGGGCGTCTCGCATGAAGGTGCGGCTCGTGAACTGTGTGCCGTTGTCGGTGATGATCCGTTAGGTATCCCAAAGCGGCAAACAATTGACTGAAGAACTTGATCGCCGATCGGTTGTCACCTTCCTCATCGCTTCCACTTCCGCCACTTTGTGAACTTGTCGATTGCGACGCACAAGTACTCAAAGCCCCGACAGCTTCGGGGAAAGGGCCGAGGATGTCGAGCCCCTGCACAAAAGGGCCAGGATAAAGGGATCGTCTTGAGAGCTTGAGCTGGCTGATGTATCTGCTTGGAATGGAACTTGCACGCTTCACACTTGGTTACTTGTGCGATTTGCATCCCGGAGGGCTTCGCCGGAAGAAACCTTGCCGGAAAGCTTTGCGGCAAGTGCTCTTGCGCCAATGTGGTGACCACATATGCCTCCGTGTATCTCTGCCAACAGCTTCATCCATCTTCCCGCAAATACACTTCAATTTCACACCGCTGAGTCTTCTTACATGCATGATGTTGTCAACAAACTGGTACATACTTGACCGCCGGGCTACTCTTTCCGCTTCTTCTTGCTCTTCGGAAGTTCTCCCGTCTCAAGGAAATGGACGATCTGCTGCGCCCATCTTTGGAGCCTCGTGGCTCGACAACAAGGACTAAAGGCTCATCTGTCTGCGGAACATCAGCTTCTCGGCAAGAACCTGCGGCTCAGCCGGAGCTTGATGATCCCGGCAAGCTTGCCGGAGCAAAACTTGTCGGGAGCATCGCTTCAACGAAACAAACCTTGAGGCTTGTCGGAGCAGATCGCTCCTCGGGATATTTGCGTTGATTTTGGGGACCTTTTGGCGGCGGCTTGGGAGCTCGCCGGAAAGTAGTCACCGAAACCAACTTCCTCTTCTTGCTCTGCCCGCTTGATGGTGTTACGGTTGGTTGAGTTAGCTTGAGCACAAAATTCCTGGTTCCACAGGTAACTTGAGTGCAGCACATTTTGACAGGCCGTCAGCAATATCGTTCTGAGCTCTTGGAACATGTTCCATTTGCAGGCCTTCAAAGTGCTCTTCTAGCTTCCTCACTTCATCGACGTAGGCTTCCATCAACGGACTCTGATAATCTTTATTTACTTGGCGGACGACAAGTTGCGAGTCACCCCTGACAATGAGCTTCTTGATCCCGAGGTCCACCGCGATCCTGAGACCGGCAAGCAAACCTTCATACTCTGCAGTATTGTTTGTTGCTTGTTCCTTGGGAAAGTGCATCTGGACTATGTACTTGAGGTGCTCTCTAGTGGGAGCGATAAGCAGCACGCCGGCACCGGCGCCTTGCAGCGAGAAGGCACCATCAAAGTACATCAGCCACTCTTTATTTGCCTCCTTGACGGGATGCTCGTCTCTCGAATTTCTTCATCTTGCGTTGGCGCCCACTCTGCTATGAATTCTGCCAATGCTCGCTTTGGATAGTTGAAGTGCTTTCAAACTTGAGGCCAAAGCTTGATAGTTCCAAAGGCCCACTCGACAATCCTGCCTGTTGCTTGGATTTTGCAATATCCTCTTCAGCGGAAAGCGGTGACAACTGTTATCTCATGTGCTTGGAAGTAATGGCGCAGCTTTCTCGAGGCCATGAGGAGGCCGAAAAGCAGCTTCTGCACACCAGAGTACCTTGATCTAGCCCCCTGCAGAAGGGAACTGACAAAGTAGACTGGGTGCTGCACCATCCTTTTTTGAATCTTCTCGAAATTCTGCGCAGATCCGTCCTTGTCAGGACCAGAGCTTGACGGCGAAGCCCCCTGCTTGTCGCTGGATGCACCTGCCTCGGTTGCCGGCTCATCATCTGCCTCCCTCTCCGCTACTAACGCAGCACTAACCACTTGATTGGTTGCCGCTATATACAGCAGCAACTTCTCTTGTGGCCTAGGTGCGACAAGTATTGGAGTGGAGGACAGGTATCTCTTCAAGTCTGCAGCGCAGCCTCCGCTTAGGGAGTCCATTTCATTGGACCTGCCTTTTCAAAATTTTGAAAATGGCGGGTGCGCCAGCAGACTTAGAGATAAACCTGCCGAGAGCAGCCACGCAACCGCAAGCCTTCTTACATCCTTGACGCGCTTTGGTGCTTCAATCTGCTCAATGGCCTTGATCTTGTCGGGATTGGCTTCAATTCCCACGAGACACAAAGAACCCGAGAAGCTTGCGGAAGGGACTCCAAACACGCACTTCTCGGGTTGAGCTTGAGGTTGATCTTGCGCAGATTTGCAAAAGTCTCATCCAAATCTTGAACCAGAGTTGCTTTGTCCTTGCTCTTGACCACTATGTCATCCATGTAAGCTTCTACATTTACGTATTTGTGGCTCAAAGGCATCATGGACTACTCTTGCAAAGGTTGAACCAGCATTCTTCAAACCGAAAGGCATCCGTATGAAGCAAGATGTGCCACATGGTGTAATGAATGCGGTTTTCTTTCATCCTCTTCGCCATGAAGATCTGATGATATCTCGAATATGCATCAAGAAATGAAAGCAGATCACATCCAACCGTGAGTCAACAATCTGTCGATACGCGGCAAGGGAAATGGGTCTTTGGGACAAGCTTTATTAACATCTGTAAAGTCAATACAAAGTCTCCATTTCCCATTTGCCTTGCGCACAACTACCGGATTGGCCAACCACGTGGGATGGAGCACTCCTCGACAAGGCCCGCTGCTTCCAACTTCTTGATTTCTTCTCGCTATGAATTCTTGGCGCCCACCGCTGCTTCCTAACTTTTTGCTTGACGGGCCGCGCGTGAGGACAGACAGCTAGGTGGTGCTCAATTACTTTCACAGGAACACCGGGATGTCGATGGTTGCCATGCAAACACATCGACATTCGCCCGAGAAAGCAACGAGCTCGCCTTCCTATTTAGGGTCAAGCGTGGCACTGATGGTGAAGGTACCACCAGTGCCGTCCTCCTTGGCGGGCACCCTCTTGGTCTTCGGCGGAGCTGCCATCTTCTTCTTGCACTTGCCGGTGGAGCTCGATGGTGCGTCCTCGACGGTAGCGCAGTACTCCAAAGAGGTGCGCTTGCCGGAGTGGGCATCAGAGCTCTTGCCGGACTTGGTGGTCTTCTTCCCCCGGGAGCTTCAGCGGCAAGTGATTTGCTATCTGTCGCAGCTGCTGCATCCCGGTAAATCTTGTCGGCGCAGATAAGCGCATCCTTCTTGTTGCCATGGACAGAAATGACGCTTATCGGGTCGGGCATCTTGAGTAAGTTGTAAGCATAATGAGAGGCTGCCATGAACTTGGCGAGTGCTGGACGGCCAAGTATGCCATTGTAGGGCAATGGGAAATCGGCAACGTCAAACGTGACCCTCTCAGTTCTGAAGTTGAGCTCGCTGCCAAATGTTACCGGCAACGTGATCTTCCCTTTGGGCTTGCTCCTTCCTGGGTTGATTCCTTGGAAAGTACCAGTCTCTTCGAGCTCGCTGTCAGGGATTTGAAGCTTCTGGAGTACTATAGAGGAGATCAGGTTCAGGCCGGCCCCGCCGTCAACCAACATCTTTGTGACCTTGAGGTTGCGGATGGTTGGTGAGACCAACATCGGCAAGCACCCGACCGCAGTTATGCGATCAGGGTGGTCCTCAATGTCAAAGACAATGGGCGTGCTGGACCACTTCGAGGCTGCGTGACTCCACGGATGGTTCTGCCAGCATTAACTTCTCGTGATCCATTGCTTGAGTTGGCGGTGCGAGGTATGCGAGAAGCACCACCATCAACGCAGAGGACCTCTGTTGCCTTCTCAAACTCTTGCTCATCAGCTTCATCATCTTCCATATCTTCATCGCCATCTTCGCTTCGTCCTTGTCGCGCCGCTGAAGGTCTGTCTCCTTGCCGCTGCTTGGCCTTGCCGCGCGCCTCCCCGGCTGGGTCTCTTCTTGCTAGCTGCACCTGCACCTTCCTGGGCCTTCTCCTTGTCTCGCCGCAGACTCGCCTTCAGCAGTTCAACAAGCTGCTCGACTTTCTTGCAGCTCGAGGTCATGGCCCTTGGTGCGGTGAATCTTGCAAGATCGCTTGTTGGAGTTGTCCTGCTTGTCGGCGGCCGCCACAGCTTGGCGGTTGACGTCAGCGGCAACCTCCTTGCCGGAGTCGCCAGCCTTAGCCTTGCCGGCGCCACCTCCGTTGCCGGACTGCTCGACAACTAGTACCTCTTTGTTCTTCTTCCTTCGTTGTTCCGCCACCGGTTCTTCCTTGCCGGGCGGTCTCCTCCCGTCTCGATCCTGCTTCAACATTCTCTCTCGAGTCTCCTCCTTCCTCAAAGACGCGCACACTTGTCGGCCAGGCGTGAGCTCATCGACGTCTTTGACTTTGCACATCGCCATTTCCTCCCTCATCCTGCGGTTCCGCACGTTCTGATGGAACGCGCTGATCACCGCGGCAGGGTGGACATCTGGGATGTTGTAATGCACATGACTGAATCTAAGAATGAACTTGCGCATGGACTCTCCTTCCTTTTGGGCAAGCAGGTGAAGGTCACTCTCCTGGCCATGAGGCTTGTGGCCGCCTGTGAAGGCGCCGACAAACTGATGGCACAGATCTGCCCAAGAGGATATGGAACTGTCCGGCAAGTGCATGAGCCAAGATCTGACGTTTGGCTTGAGCACCAGAGGGAAGTAGTTGGCAAGGATCTTGTCGTCTCGTCCCCCCGCAGCCTGCACCGCGATGGTGTAGATGCTGAGGAACTCCGATGGGTGTGTCCTACCATCATACTTCTCCGCTCATCCGCTTGAAGTTTTTCTTGTCGGGCCATCGACTTGCCGCAGCTCACGAGTGAACGCAGGGCAACCTACATCACAGACGGCAAGTCGCTCGTTCCTTCGGGCGCATGCATATCGACAAGGCCCAGCGCGCCTGGTAGGATTGACGCCGCTTCTCTTCGGCGCCGATGCGGGTTTGAGCGTCTTCTTCTTGTCATTCCTTAAGAACTTGGCGCTGATCACGGCGAGCTCGTGGATCCGACGATGCGGTGGAGTCGCTGTCGATGTGGATCCGAGGAGCTGGTGATCTTGGCCTTCGGGAAGGGGAGTGCATGGTGGTATCACCCCCGCAAGTCTCGTCGCCACCGGCTCGTGCCTTGTGTCCTCGCCGCTGCAAGGACGCAGTTGGTTGTCATGAACGCCGCTGGCAAAGCCGATGAGACTCTGGATTGTGGCCCTCCATTCGTCGACCTTGTCGGCCGTTGGAGGGTAGTCTAGAAGTAGCTGAGCTCTCACCAAGGCTTCCGCTGGAGTAGTAGGTGGCAACGGCGTACGGAGCGAGGAACGGGATGTGCTCGGACTCCTAACCAAGTTAGGAGGAGCAGCATCCCGTCCAAGCGACCGTACTCCGCTTGTACCGGCATGCTGGTGTGCATGCGGGTCTCGAGGGCCTCGGGATCCTCCAGCTTGGCCTTGATCCAACGAGCGTATGGTGCTACGAGCATCATGACGCTGTCGGTCCCGCGCCTCCCGAGAAGGACGCGGTGCGGACTCGACGCCGACGCTGCGCCGCTTTGTCTTTGGACCTGGCGGCGTTGTGACTCTCTCGACGACGCCCGTTTTTCCGCCAACGTTTTCCCCACCACCCGTCAGCTCGGTGGTGGTGGGTTCGACGCGGATGACTTCGCTGCTGCGAAGACTTCTTCTTCGTGCCATGTTGATGAAGATGATGATGAAGTTGCTCGTGTGACCGCCGGATCAGGTTCACACAGCCTCGACGCCCCTACCGGGCGCGCCAAAGATGTCGGGAAGTTGATCGTGGCCCACGAACACCTATGGGACCGGGTCCCTTGTGGTTCGGAGGGGGCGGAGATTGCACAAAGAGCAGATCAAGCGATGCACACGAAGCAGATTTACCCAGCTTCGAGCTCTCTCGAGAGATAATACTCCTACCGCTGCTTGGTTGATTCTATTGTGTTCTTGCTAGAGAGCAACGAGGGCTACAAAACCCAGCATAGGTGTGTGTAGTCTCAATGAGTCGAGTGAACTAAACCGAGCCGAACCCTTTCTCGTTGCACTTGGGCCTCCTTTGTAGGCACAAGGGGTCACCACAATGGCAAGTAGACTAGGTAAAATAGTAAAACATTGGTTGGTACACCGCTTTATACAAAGGTACGATGATCTATACCTAACTCGCGGCAAGGGACAAAAGCCATAAATGTCCGTCCTCGCCGCCGTAACAAAGGCAACAGGGACCATCAAGTGCGCCACCGCTTGCCACGATGGTAGCTTGTCGCGCCGCTTATCGCCGCTTCCCCTCACTGGCTGCACAGCCCATTGACACGCTGCGTTCGGGAAAGCCCCATGGCGACCGCTACGGATGAGCTGGAGCGGAGATGAAGAGAGGTCACTTGTCAAGGCGAGCGCCTTTGCCACGGCAAGGTTCTTGTCGCGCTTCGGGAGCTTGTCGCCACCAAGTTTTCCGCAAGCCCTCTTGTCGGGGTCTTGTTTTTTGTGCCCCGAGTGGCCATCCCGCAAGCTCCTCTTGCCGGGCCTTGATTACTTTGTTCTTGAGTGGCTCCAAAGGAGCCGCCGAGGATCTTGGCGGTCACCAGGCCAGCCCTGCCGCGGGGTGCTGCGACTGTCCGTGCACGAGTTCGGGATACTAGGGTACCCCTACTCTAGTACACCGACAGCGGGGGAAGAAATCTTCACCAGAGGGTCCTGCGGCGGGAGATGCCCCGGCCGCACTATTTCCCCAAGGAGATCAGCCCTCCAGCGAGCCGTAAGTAAAGGGGGGCATTTTTTTTAAAAGAGAGACATCCCCTTTTTTTCTGAAGGTAACCGAAAGTTTACCTTGTAGTTCGGATCGCAGCCCTTCACAGCAGAGATCGTCTTCAGGGGATCTTGATCCGGAGATGATGGAGAGTGAAACACCTCCGCCTGTCGTACCATTATGCGAGGTGGACGACCCTGAGGTGTCGTCGCAGAGGGTTTCTCCGAATCTGGCGGGGCCAGAAGGCAGCTGTATGTCCCCTCAAAGCCCTCCGTGTCCGCCCTTCGAAAAAGGCCACCGGACGAGTCCGGCACCAACGGGTGTATGGTCGGAAGAGCTGAAGGATCTGCTCGGGCGAGCGTCTATCTCGGGAGATCACCGTACGTTAATGGGTACGGTGATTGAAAGGATTTCATCCGCTGAGAGTGGATTGCATGAAGCCGCCGTAAGTTTACTGACGGGTTTTGAGGTACGCAAAATGATGTACCTTCTGACAGTTTTGCATATAGAATGCGCCCTGTATAGATAGTAGCCCCGAGACTTGGTGCGGTGTCAAAAATGACGGCGCCACGAGGATCATAACCCAGTATAATATGCGCTCTTCCTATGTAGGTGGCGGTTGCCCGTGGCTAGCCGGCTGATGAATTTGCTGAATCAAGCGGCAACTTGACGTGGCGGATGCGGACATCACGCTTGTTAATAAGCGGCTTGACGAGTCACAAGGTATGCAACTTCTCCGCGGACACCTGGTAAGGGAGCTTGACGCCCATGCCTTACAACATGTATGCTTAATGCAGATGGTTCCGCTGCTATGGAGAGCCTTCGGGCGGAGCTCGCCCGAGCCGAGGAGCAAGCCAGAAAAAGTGATGCGGCTGCCTTAAAGGCGGCCGCAGAGCTAAAAGCCGAACAGGCTGCTCACCGCTGAAGCAAGAAAGAAATGGCCGAGATGGCCGTGAAATTGAAGAATGCTACTGACCGTTGCGAGCTTCTTGAAGAAGAAGATCGAGCGAAATAAGAGGACCTGAAAAAGGCCGCCACCGAGGCCAAGGATACTCGATCTGCAATGACAGCTATGAAGGAGGAGCTACGTCAGGCCGGAGATATTGCGGCTGGAAAGCCCTTTCTGATGCGGAGGAAATTCACGGATCCTAAGTACGCTCAATTGGACCGGCTGTGGGGTGCGGAGGATGCTTATCTGGACTTGGCGGCGAGTGCCGCAGATGTGGCCGAACACTTCCGAGGTCAAAAGGATCATGGAATGGAAGAGCTTTTTTGGTCGCAGTTCCATAGTCCGGAGCGTCCACTTTCATTAACCGATCGTTTGGCCGAATGGGCTGAGCTGAATAGGTTGTCCGGACTTGCCATGAAGGCTGTCGTGACTCATTTGTGGCCAAAAAGGCCCGAGACAAAGAGTTATTTTGGCTTGGTGCAACAGTTCCTTGGTGTGGTGTCACATATCGATGCAATGAAGCGGTCAACATGCATACAGGGTGCGCGAATGGCTCTTGCCCGTATCAAGACATACTGGGCGGAGATGAAGGCCACCGACATTGCATCCCAAGATTCGGACAGAAGCCGAGTACCTGCCGAGCACTATTTTGAGGATGTGCTGCAGGGCGCTCGTTTAATAGAGACGCAGTGCTCGAAGGATATTATGTTTTAATGACATGTATGATTTGTGAAAACAATGTTTCAATATCATATAAGAGATTTTTATACTTGTGCGTTCAAGTATTAAAACACCTCATGTGCGGCCGTTGATGTATATGTGTATATAACCTGAAAGATGGCAGTCTTCGGCTTCAGCCCCCACGCACATAGTGTGGGGGTGTTTGCAAAAAGGCGCATTTTCACACTTAATCCAACGTCTTGGTCCTGTAAAGGAGGTGATAGCGTAGCAAACTAGGCAACCGGACTATAATGCTTTATCACTTTCACTTAGCCATAGGAGTTCGATGGTGGGGCTACTATATAGCCCATATGGGCACCGCGCTCTCCCGAATTCGGGGCGCGTATGTGCCTGACCGGGAAACGGTCCTTCATTAATGCGGGGGAATTCTAAACATTCCAGTGGGTCATCGAGTGGTTGACCAGTCTCACGCTATATCACGACAGTCAGTTTTCGGCTTTCTCTACTGAGGTGCTCACCTGGCCGAACCGGGGCACAATCGCAGTAGTTCTCCTGGTGCCGCGTTAGCCGATAGAACGCAACGTAAGGCAGCAAAACACAGGAGCTAGGCAAACCCAACATTTGACCAAATACATGATTCGGAGCTGATGCATATAAGGCCTAACTCGAGACACCGAACACTCCCTAAGGTATTCGGTCTTTATGAAAACGGGCAGAATAATTCCCTAAGCCCCTGGTGTCCAGGTACGCGCAAAAAATCTGGTGCGGCCGATGCCAAAACGCTAGCCTCCTCCTCGGTTATAGCAAGAAACCGGGTGATGTGTATCAACAAGAGACAGTAAAAAAGGTTTACGCAGGGTCTTAATCTGAAAAGAATCCTTGCAACGGGTCCCTACTTGCGCCTGCGCCCGTGTCTCCGCGCAGCCGTATCCTGGACGGGTGTAGCACGGTGTTCATAATTGAGCTTTATTGTCTCTTGTTGTACATGCGTGCAGCCCCTTGTACGGGGGTATGCCGCTAGTAGGCATTTATATGTTTACGCCGGACTCGTCTAGCCATGTCCGGGGTTCGAATGACCTATTCAGCTGCTTTGATTGCGGAGCCGGATTAGTGTGGGGCTGTCAAGGCAGTCTCACGTTCTTCCGTTCTCGAGTAACACTTGATACTCCCTTTTAATGAGATGATGCCGCGTGGACCGGGCATTTTAAGTGTAAGAGACGCAAAATGCGGTATTGCGTTAAAGCGGGCGAAAGCTTCACGTCCCAGTAGTGCTTGATAGCTACTTTCGAATGGGGCGATGTGGAAGGTTAACTTTTCGCGGAAGTTGTCGGATGAGCGAACACAACTTCTAGCAATGAGGGAGCCCGTATAATGGGCATATAGGCCTGGCATTACCCCTTTGAAGGAGGTGTTGCTATGGCGAATTTTGGTTGGGTCTATCCCCATTTTGTGGATTGTGTCCTGATATAGCAGGTTTAGATCGCTACCTCCGTCCATTAGGACTTGGGTAAATTGGAGTCCGTCGATTATAGGATCTAATATCAAGGCAGTCCATCCTGCGTTCCGGATACTTCCAGAATAGTCCTAATGATCGAAGGTGATTGGTTTTGACAACCATCGTTGGGACTCTGCCGGGATAGACCGTGCGGCGCGTGTCTCTATGGGCGCCACTCTGTTTTTCCCTTTTGTCACTTGAAGTGAGTTCACAGTTTTGACTTTTTGTGGGAAATTCTGTTGTTTTCCAATGCTCTGCTTGTGGGGTTCATCATCGTCCTCGCTTGGTGTGTCGAGCCCCTTGTGTTCGGCATTGAGTTTGCCGGACTGCTTGAAGACCCAACAATCTCTGTGGGTATGGTTTGCAGGCTTCCCGGGAGTACTGTGGATTTGGCATATTTTGTCCAAGGTTTTGTTTAGGTTGGATAGCTCGTTGCTGTAGTCCTTGAGGGGCAGTTTTTTATGATTCTGCCGGGAGCTTCTGAATCCGGCGTTGACTGCCGTGCTCTTCGGGTTGTTTCCCTTTGTCCGGCGCTGGTCCTTGCTGCGTTGTGTTTTTCCATTTCCATCCCTGACTTCGGATGTACCTGGGTCGCTGGTACTGCATCTTGCCAGCCAACTATCCTCTCCCGCGCAAAAGCGGGTCATGAGGCTTGTTAATGCAGCCATTGTTCTCGGCTTCTCCGGCCGAGGTGTCAGCGAACCATTCATCTCGGACGTTGTGTTTGAAAGCTGCTAAGGCTTCGCGTCCCCGGACAATGACTATTTGGTTCTTTTTGATGAGGAACCTGTTCCGAATTTATGGCTGACTCTCCGGGTTGTTGAGTTATGTGACTTAAATCGTCAGATCCGGAGGACGGACATAAGTCCCTTGAAAATTTGCCCGAAAAGCATCCTCGAGCTCTTCCCAACTTCCAATGGTATTTTCAGGGAGGATTTTGAGCCAATGCCGGGCTGGCCCTTTGAGCTTGAGGGGTAAGTATTTTATGGCGTGGAGATCGTCTCCTCTAGCCATGTGTATGTCGAGGATGTAATCCTCAATCCAGACTCCAGGGTCTGTTGTTCCGTCAGATGCCTCTATGTTTACGGGTTTGAATCCGCTGAATTCGTGATCCAAAGACACCTCATCGGTGAAACACGAGGTGTGCGGCACCCCTATATTTGGGTGTGTCGTGATGTTCGGATATTTGGCGTGTTGCATTGCTTGGAAGAGCTTGCTTTCTCGGCCCATAGATGGACCTAACTGGGCCATCCTTTTGATGTGAATCCTTATGCGGATCGCGTGCCGGCTTGTGTGCGGCGCCGCTTGCCGCTCCATGTTTTCCATGTGGTCGCTCATCCGACCGGGCGGCCTCTTTGTTCTTTGATTGTGGGGCTCTCACGGCCTCCTCATCAATTCAGCAGTAATTTGCGCTCGGTAGTTTCTTGTTTGGCGCATCGTCGCCAGATTTCTCTGGGTGTTGAGTACTTTGCTCCATCTGATTCGAGTGCATCTTCCGCTGTTTTGAGCTTTCGCTTCTGCTTTTTCAGGCTACGTGTAGTGGCGACGAGCCTTTTGTGGAGGTTCTTCTACTCCAACTATTTGTCCGGCGTGAAATCGTCCGGACTGTTATCTTCGCCGTGGACGGGTTGTTTATCCAAGTTGTCCTGTTCGGACGGTTGCTCGATAGCATGTTCGTCGTCCACCGGTTCGCCCTGCTCTATGGCTGGGTCTATGTGGCTGCCGTCTTTGTCGAGGCGGGACTTGGTGCGGCGTTTACGTTGCCGTTTTGACTGCTTTTCGAGGGATTTATCCTTCTAGTGTCCCATTGTTCCTCGTAGTCACTTCTTTAGGTGTATCCACCATGTATACATCGTGGGATGAGGTGGCTGTCCAGTATCCTATAGGTGCTGGTTCATGGTTGTCTCCTACATCGTCGTCCATATCATCGATGTCTTCGGAGTCGAAATCGAGCACGTCGTTTAAGCTTTCGACGGTGGCTATAAAGTGGGCAGTGGGTGGGCGTTGAATTTGTTCGTCGTCCGCATCCCAACCTTCCTGGCCGTAGTCTGGCCAGGGCTCTCCTGATAAAGAGAGAGACTTTAGTGAATTCAGGATGTCGCCAAAGGGCGAGTGCTGAAAGATGTCCGTGGTAGTGAACTCCATAACCGGCGCCCAATTGGATTCGATTGGCAGGGGCGCGGAGGGTTCGGAGTCCGGAGAGGAGTCCGGCACCTTGGAGTCACGGTCTTCGCAAAGGACAGGGATGGAGTTCGGCTCAATTGCCGTAGAGATAGTAGCCCCCGCGGCGGTGTCCAACCACTCGTCCTCGATCGGCGGAGTCGGCTCCGAGCTAAGGGTCGGAGCAGACGCTGGTGCGGCCTCGTGGCACCGCTCGCGACGAGCTAGATCGTGCCCATCGAGACAAGGCGGCGCGCGCTTGGCTGTGGCTCGAATCCGTCGAAGATCAAGTCTCCGCGGATGTCGGCCGTAGTTCAAACTCCCAAATCTGACCTGATGGCCAGGGCGAAGCTGATCTGCTCCAGATGGCCAAGTGAATTGCCCGCAGTGCAAAGCCGCCGAATACGAAGATCTGTCCGGGAGAAAAGTCTCAACCTGGACCGCGTCGTTATTGATGATCGAAGGAGCCATCGGGCCTAAGGATGACGACACAGAGGAACTCTCAATGAAAGCACCAATGTCGGTGTCAAACCGGCGGATCTCGGTAGGGGGTCCCGAATCTGTGCGCCTAGGCGGATGGTAACAGGAGACGAGGGACACGATGTTTTTACCAGGTTCGGGCCTCTCGATGGAGGTAAAACCCTACTCCTGCTTGATTAATATTGATGATATGGGTAGTACAAGAGTGGATCTACCACGAGATCGAGAGGCTAAACCCTAGAAGCTAGCCTACGGTATGATTGTTGTTCGTCCTACGGACTAAAACCCTCCGGTTTATATAGACATCGGATAGGGTTAGGTTTCACAGGAGTCGGTTACAATGGTAGGAGATCTACATATCCGTATCGCCAAGCTTGCCTTCCACGCCAAGGAAAGTCCCATCCGGACACGGGACGAAGTCTTCAATCTTGTATCTTCATAGTCCAGGAGTCCGGCCAACGGTGATAGTTCGGCTATTCGGACACCCCCTAATCCAGGACTCCCTCACTTGTGATGTAGCATGAATAGAGTTTGAGACAAGAAAAGCATAGATAGCTAGAGGGAGTACTTAGGCATTCTTGTCCATCCATTTGGCAAAAGAAAAAGACCAAACAGTCAAAGCAACAAATGCATGTCCTCGAATGAGAAAATTATGCATCCGGTATGCTCACACAATAAGATGGAAAATGAAATATGTGGCCAAGCATGCACAAACACTCTAGCATCTATCAAGCAATTGGTGATGACTAGGTCATCTAAATATGAGTATATTGACTGAGGAGTCAAATGAGAACATTTGATCGTAGGTCATACTCATCTTTTAAGCACAAGTGGGGTTACCTCTTTTACATAAAGCATTGTTGTGTTCACACCATTAGGGTTGCTTTAGCTCAATTCTTAGAGTAAATCTCCCCCTAGATGTGATATTCCCTCTAAGAGGGATGAACTAACCTTTGGTTTTGTCGATGATGACTTCATGTAGATGTTGAAGATGTGGATGCTCAATGTTGATGTAGATCATTTGGAGCAATCCATTGGAGTGAGTTTCACTTTCAATACCTACATGGGTTAGTCCCACAAGGAACAAACAAGGATATCCATAGACATAGAGTGAAATACACACAAGATGATGTCCATGAAAGCTTTAGGTTACCTTGTCCCTTGATTTACCAATAAGAGGGTTTGTGACTCCTTGAACTAGTGCAAGATGTGAAAGTTGATTGCACTTGTCCTTCCCAAAAGAGTATGAGTGAAGTATGTTGGCGGAGTCACCCTCAAGAACTCTCTAGTTCTTATTTTTCGGGATCCACATCATCTTGATGGGAATCCTTGGAGTTATAGTCATACTTTATGAAGTAGAACTTGATGTAGTCTTGGGAACCCACTTGGCCAAGGCCTTATGAGCTTCTTCAAATGCATCAATCTCCTCTTGAAGCTTGTCCTTGTCTTTTAGCTTGTGGTCTTGTGGTGGAAGATCATCTTGAGCTTGTGTCCCCTTGAAGGAAGTAGGATCATACTTCTCTTGTTGAGGAACAAACTTCGTCTTGGGGTATTGATATTCTTCCCACTCAACTCCATTGGCATTGAACTTTCGTTCAAAATCAACACCTTGATTCTTCTGGTGCCTTCCTTGCTTGCATACAATTTCCTCAAATTTCTTACTTCCGGCAAGGCTCTTGTAAACACATTTCTCTATAATTCTCTTCAATAAGCTATTATCTTGCTCAAGTGTAACTTGGCTAAGAGAATCATTAGTGGAATCAAGAGAACTACTAGAAGCAACAATATAGGATTTAGCATGATTATTGTTACTGCTAGAAGAAGAATCTTTCTTACTCTTGTTGCTAGATTTTACTTGTGGCGTGTAAGTAGACAAGAATAAACTCTTGGCAATGTAAGGAGAACTTTTCTTACGAATATCATCATTGATTGCTTTTAAAAACCCATGCTCTTGCTCTAGATTGAGCTTTTCAAAGCGTAGCTTCTCATGAGTCTTTAAAAGCTCTCGATGATCTTCTAAGGTAGTTTCATGAGCTAACTTAAGAGTGTTTAGTTCTTTAGTTAGACGCTCAATCTCCTTCTTATCATCGTCATTCGTTTATCTTGATTAGCATGATTAATAGCAAGTTCATCATAGTTTTCATCACTAGAGTTGTCAACAAGTAAATCATCATCACCTAGCAAATCATCTTCATCACTATTGAAATCAACATACTCAGGGTGTGATACCTTTGGGCCTTTAGCCATGAAGCATCTTCCAATTCCTTCATTTGGTGAGTCAAATATGTCATAGGAGTTGGTTGACACAAGTGCTAGACCAGCAACACCTTCATCTTGAGTATATTCAGAGTCAGAGTGATAACTGTGCTAGACCGGCAACACCTTCATCTTGAGTATATTCAGAGTCAGAGTGATAACTTCTCTCGGAGTGGTGGTCGGAGTCGGAACCGGATATCCATTCACCAACATGAGCTTGATGTCTTCATTTTGTGTAGCTCCTTGATGACTTGTCCTTCCTTTACGAATCCTTGCTTCTGCGATAGGTTCTTTGTTCATAACGATCATCTCTACTCCTTCTCTCCCTTGGAGGTGATTCTTCTATTTTGCTTCTCCTTTTAGGTGAGTCTTCTCTTCTTTTGTAGGGAGCCGTACACTCATTGGATTAGTGTCCGGGTCTTCCACAATTGTAGCAATTACGTTCACGACTAGAAGATCCTTTGTCATTGTAGGACCTTGACTTGGAACTTCTTTCATGGCTTCTACTCATGTAGAACTTGTTGAAGTTCTTCACCATTAAGCTCAATTCCTCATTGAAGACTTGTTTCTCACTTGATGATGTGGGAGTATCACCTGAAGCTTTGTAAGCACCACTAGACTTGTTGTGAAGCTCTTCTTTATCCTTGAGTGACATCTCATGAGCAACAATTCTACCAATGACTTCCGTTGGCTTGAGATCTTTGTAACTGGGCATCATTTGGATCAATGTGCACACGGTATCATATTTTTCATCCAAGGCTCATAGGATCTTCTTGATGATGAATCTATCGGTCATCTCTTCACTTCTTAAGCCGGCAATCTCATTTGTGATGAGAGCAAGCCTAGAGTACATTTCAGTGACACCTTCACCATCCTTCATTTTGAACTTGTCAAGTAGACTTTGAAGCAACATAGTCGGTACCTTCGTGCATATCAATCAAAGTATCCCAAATTTCCTTTGCATTCTCAAAACGGCTGATTTTGTTGAATTCTTCAGGGCACAATCCATTGAAGAGGATATCGCAAGCTTGAGCATTATATTGCAACGTCTTCAATTATTCAGCGGTAGCTTCATGATTCTTTTCTCTCCCATCGAACAATTCACCTTGCAAGTCAATACACACAATAGCCCAAACGGCGGGGTTATGTCCAAGAATATGCATTTTCATCTTATGCTTCCAACTAGCAAAATTAGTACCATCAAAGTAAGGACCTCTACGGTGGTAATTTCCCTCGCTAGACGCCATACTCTCCTAGGTTGTGAAACCAAGGCTATGATCACCACAGCTATGGAAATCAAGGCAAATGGAGACCAAAGCTCTGATACCACTTGTAGGATCGAAAGTATGTCTAGAGGGGGGGTGATTAGACTACTTGACCAAATAAAAAGCCAGCCTTTTCCCAATTTCAAGTCTTGGCATATTTTAGCAACTAACACAAGTCAAGCAATCAACCTACACATGCAATTCTAAGAGTATAGTAGTGGAATGTAAATCATTGCATATGAAGGTAAAGGGGAGGAGTTTGGAGGGAGCAAACGCAATGTAGACATAGAGATTTTTGCATGGTTCCGATAGGTGGTGCTATCGTACATCCACGTTTATGGAGACTTCAACCCACGAAGGGTAACGGTTGCGCGAGTCCACGGAGGGCTCCACCCACAAAGGGTCCATGAAGAAGCAACCTTGTCTATCCTACCATGGCCATCGCCCACGAAGGACTTGCCTCACTTGGGTAGATCTTCACGAAGTAGGCGATCTCCTTGCCCTTACAAACTCCTTGGTTCAACTCCACAATCTTGATGGAGGCTCCCAATTGACACCTAACCAATCTAGGAGACACCACTCTCCAAACGGTAATAGATGGTGTATTGATAATGAACTCCTTACTCTTGTGCTTCAAATGATAGTCTCCCCAACACTCAACTCTCTCACACAGATTTGGCTATGGTGGAAAGATGATTTGAGTGAAAAGCAACTTGGGGAAGGCTAGAGATCAAGATTTTTGTGGTTGGATTGGAATGTCTTGGTCTCAACACATGAGCAGGTGGTTATCTCTCGGAAAATGAGTAGTGGAAGTGTAGGCACATTCTGATGGCTCTCTCCTGAATGGACAAGGGGGTGGTGGGGTATATATAGCCTCCACACAAAATCTAACTGTTACACACAATTTACTAAACTCGGTGCGACCGAATAATGAAACTCGGTGAGACCGACCTGGTTCAAAATGTGAACGTTAGGCTTTTCGATGGGACCGACGTGCTAGGGTTAGAGCAAAACTTCATCTCGGTGAGACCGATCACATGAACTCGGTGAAACCAATTTCAGTAACAAGCAAACAAAGACTTGGTGAGGCAAATTCGGTGGGACCGATCGCTCATTTCGGTGAGACCGAAACTTTATGAAAAGGAAACAGAGAGTTTGCATTGCGAATTTGGTGGGACCGATCGCTCATCTCGGTTAGACCGGAACGTTACGAAGGGAAACAGAGAGTTTGCAATCCCATCTCAGTGAGACTGAACTGATTAGGATTTCTAGCTATGGCTATGTCAAGTGAACTCAGTGGCACCGGATAGATCAAATCGGTGGGGCCGAGTTTGACTTTAGGTTTAGGACATATGTGGGAATGAGAAAGTGGTTGAGGGCTTTTGGAGCATATCAGTAAGCATTTTGAGCAAGCAAGCCATTAAGAAACAACTCATCCCCTTTTAATAGTATTGGCTTTTGCTATGGACTCTATGTGATCTTGGACCACTAAAATGAAAATATAGAGTCTTGAGCTTTTGCCAATATGTGTCCTTAGCATTTTGAGGGGTCCACATCTCTAGTCCATGCCATGCCAATCATTGAACTTTCTGAAATGATTATCTTGAAAGAATATTAGTTCAATGAGCTATATGTTGTTATGAATTACCAAAACCACCCAGGGATTAGTTGCACTTTCACAATCTCTTCTTCTGCTAGCTTCAAGAGAAACGACAATGAGAATGTCCATCTCACGTTTGATCGCCTCACAGATATCACCAATGAGCTTCGTGAACTTGGCGCCACTGAGATCACCAAGCATGAAATTGTGAATAAGATACTAAGATCACTTGACAGCTCATTTGATACTTTGGCCCTGATTATTCAAGAATGCCCTGACTTCAAAGATCTCGATCTGTCTGACATACTTGAGAGGCTCGACACACATGAGTTCCAGCTATCTGACAAGAGAGATATCCATGGCCCCAACTATGGCCGATCTCGTGCTTTGAAGGCAAAAGTTGTTTCCTCATCTGAAGAAGAATCGGACTGCAGTTCTGGTGATCCTGAAGATATTGGCAAAGAGCTAGAATTGCTTGTGAGAAAGTTCCAAAAGTTCTCCAAGAAGAATCACTTCGGGAAGTTTTCAAGATCTAGATCAAGAAATGATGAGGCTTCCTCTCATGAATACAAGAAGAGAACATGCCACAAATGCAAGAAGCCAGGCCACCGCATATCTGAATGTCCTCAATGGGACAAGGAATCCAAGAAAAAGAAGAAGAGCAAGGAATATGATTCTGACGACAAAAATAAAAAGAAATCTTCAAAGTCTTCTTCCAAGTCTTCATCAAATTCTTCGTCTCACAAGAAGAGCTCATATGGCAAGGCATGTGCATTCATTGGCAAGGAGATGGATTCAGAGGAGGAGTCTGCTTCTGAGGAGGCGGTGGTGGAGTCTGAGGAGGAGTCTGATTCAGGCGTGGCAAGCCTGGCTCTAGCTTCGGCATTCGTCGCCAAGTCCATCTTCAACACTGAAGACAATGGTCACGCCGCCGACGCTGATGATGAGGACGACTCTGCTCTGACCTACTACTTCATGGCACGAGGTGCCAAGGTAAACTCACGCGATGGTTACTTTGAAACCTCTAGTGAAGATGACTCTGAATGTGAATCCAAACCTATCTATAAGACTTTTGCTAAAATTGCCACTGAACAACAAACTGCAATGGAACATATTCAAAAATTGCTAGATAAAAGCGATGACCTGTTGGACAAGGAAATGAATCAAACTCAGTACTTAATCAAAGACATAAAAAATCTTCATGTGAAGTACGAGGAACTTGAAATTCGTCATGAAACCCTGTCAGCCACTCTTGAGAAGCTTTCCTATGATTATCTTCAAAGGAGGCAAGATCTAGAGAAACTGAGAGTGTCTCATGAAGAACTTCAAAAGGAGAACAATTCACTACTCGCTCAATAGATCAGTTCCGCTCAGGAAGACTTTGTGCCACCATGTCTAAAATGTCTTGAGCGTGATAGTGTTGTCTCTGTTGCTGAATGTTCTACTGGCTCTGATGTTGCAATATCTTCAACTGCTGTTGTGGTAACTAACCCCTCTTCTGAGGATGCCACTACTATTACTGATGAGAATGCCAGGTTGAAGACATTGCTTGAAACAGGCATGTACAAAAGCCTCAAATGTCATCAGACACTATGTGATGTCCTCAAGAAACAAATTTTGAACCGAAACCCTAGGAAAGAGGGTGTTGGTTTCAAGAGGAAAATGAATGTTGATGGCTCTTAGTGGAAGCCTGAGAAGTACCACAAAACCACATGGGTTGCTGCAAAGGGACCTTTAGTGGACCCATTCACCTTATTTGGCTTCACTGGTGCTAACCCCATTATCAATGATGAATCCTTTGACACTAATTATAAGTTGTTTAAGAATCAGAATGGTGAAGTGTTTGCCAAGTTTATTGGTACTAAGTGCAGGAATGGGCCACCTTTGAACAAGATCTGGGTGCCCAAAAATTGTCTTGAGAAAATTCCTGTGAATGTCATCATGACACCACCAGGGAAGAAGACAAACCCCAGACCAAAAGCTTCATATGGTCCAAAGGCTTCATACAGACAGAAGACCTCACAAGGTCACCCTAACGCTAATGTTTTGCAGGGAAATTATCATTAGACTCATGAATATGAGTGTGTTTCATCAAATCGCTATTTTCACAAATCAAAGAACTTTTCTGCATATTCTTTTGAGTATTATTCACCTCCTTCAAAACTATTTGCTAGGGCTCCAAAGACAAAGTTCTTAGATGCTGCACTTAGACTCATTGCTTCTAAGCCACCCCTTAAGATGTGGGTGGTTAAGAAGAATTAACTTCTCTTGCAGGGAAAGGCCTCCAGCCGGAAATCACAGACTTCTGAAGTCAATGCTGGGGACCTAAAACATCTTGTGGGACGCAAGATAAAATGCCAAAATAGTCTTACCATGTATTTCGTCCCAGGGTTTCTTGACAAGCATCCTATCTTACCAAACAAGAATCATAACTTTGATAGTATGCTTGTTCGTTACATGTTTTGTGCTTCACAATACTCTTGGTGAAGCCTATCCCACTAACTGCACCGTCGGGTATGACTTCGAAAGCTACTGAGTGGATAGTGGATAGTGGATGCACTAACCACATGACTGGTGATCGAAGTCTTCTCATGGATTCAGCCCTACGTCCATCTACTAAAAGCCACATCACGTTCGCTGGCACTAGTAAAAGCAAGGTATTGGGCTTAGGTAGAGTTGCTATCTCAAAGGATCAACACATGGATAAAGTGATGCTTGTTAAATCCCTTGGATACAACTTAATGTCTGTCTTAATGCTTTGCAATCTGAACATGATTGTGATATTTGGAAAATATCGTTGCCTTGTGCTTATTGAAACTAAAAAATCTCTAGTCTTCGAAGGTTATCGAAGAGGTGATCTGTATATGGAGATTTCTCTGCAAGACCATAACTTGTCGTATGTTTTCTAGCAAAGGCTTCAGAGTGTTGGCTCTGGCATCAAAGGCTAGGACATGCGGGCATGAGGAACTTGCACACTCTCGTGAAGAATAAGCATATCATTGGCATCGAGGGTGTCAAGTTCAAGAAAGATCATCTATGTGGTGCTTGTGAAGCTGAGAACATGACTAGGGCCAAGCATCCCTCGAAGACAATCATGACTACATCACGTCCCTTCGAGCTGCTACACATGGACTTATTTGGACCTACTCACTACTCTACTCTTACTACCACTGCACATCTCTATGGCTTCGTTATTGTTGATGGTTATTCGAGATACACCTGGGTATACATAATTCTCTACAAGACTGAAGTGCAGGATGTCTTCAGATGATTTGCCAATTACGCCATGACCAACTATGGCGTCAAAACCAAGCACATAAGGAGTGACAATGGCATGTAATTCAAGAACACAGGCCTCGACACTTATCTTAATACACTGGGCATCACTCATGAGCTCTCTGCTCCATACACACCTCAGCAGAATGGCATCGTGGGGCGCAAGAACAGAACCCTCATTGAGATGGCACGTACGATGTTTGACGAGTACAAGACTCCAAGAAAGTTCTGGCCTGAAGCCATTGACACTGCTTGCCACATCATCAACAAAGTTTATCTTCACAAGTTCTTCAAGAAGACATCCTATGAACTCCTGACTGGTAAGAAGCCAAATGTTAGCTATTTCAAAGTCTTCGGTGCCAGGTGCTGGATCAAAGATCCACATCACACTTCAAAATTTGCATCGAAAGCACATGAAGGTTTTATGCTTGGTTACAGAAAGGATTCGCACACCTACAGAGTCTTCAACCTCTTTCACTATAAAGTGATTGAAACTGTAGATGTGCGGTTCGATGAGACTAACGGCTCGCAAAGAGAGCACCTACCAAATGTGCTAGATGAAGCTTCACCTAGTGAATCTATCAAGCTTATGGGCACTGGAGAAATCATACCCGCTGAGGAATAGCCTGAAGGGGAAATCATCATTTTAGCACCTAATCAGCATGAAGACAATGCTCAGTCTGAAGCCAATGCTGAAGATGAAGAAGACAACAGTCAGCAAGGGCAGAGTCTTCGCCCTGTTCGTGTGGCAAATGAAGTCCAGATTGAAAAGATAATTGATAGCATCAATGCACCTGGTCCTCTCACTCGATCAAGATCAACACAGTTAGTAAATTTCCGTGGTCACTTTGCATTTGTCTCATTATCCGAACCCAAGAAAGTTGATGAAGCCTTCATGGAACCTGCATGGATTCAAGTTGCGCAAGAAGAGCTTCAACAGTTTGAGCTGTATAATGTCTGGGAGCTTGTCAAACGTCCTGATCCTCGCAAGCACAATATTATTGGCACCAAATGGATCTATCGCAATAAGCAAGATGAGCATGGTCAATTCGTCCGAAACAAAGCTCGCCTCATTGCCCAAGGTTACACACAAGTGGAAGGAATTGACTTTGATGGAACCTTTGCTCCAGTGGCCAGGCTTGAAGCCATTTGTATACTGCTAGCCTATGCTAACCACAACAACATTCTTCTGTACCAAATGGATGTGAAGAGTGCCTTCCTCAATGGCAAAATTGAAGAAGTGTATGTTGCTCAACCACCTGGTTTTGACGATCCAAAGTGTCCTGATATGGTGTACAAACTCAAGAAGGCACTGTATGGCCTCAAACAAGCACCTCGCGCTTGGTATGACACACTCAAACACTTCCCGAAGAGCAAAGGCTTCAAACCTGGTTCTCTAGATCCTACTCTCTTCACGAAGACATATGATGGAGAACTGTTTGTCTGCCAAATCTATGTGGATAACATTATCTTTGGCTGCACTGATAAGAGATACAGTGATGAGTTTGGGCATATGATGCAAGAGCAATATCAGATGTCCATGATGGGAGAGCTGAAATTCTTCCTTGGTCTTCAAATTCGTCAACAGAGAAATGGCATCTTCATATCAAAAGAGAAATACCTCAAAGATTGTCTGAAGAAGTTTGGAATGCAAGCATGCAAAGGTTACACGATGCCAATGCCAACCAAAGGCCAATTAGGCCCCGACGACAATGGTAAAGAGTTTGATCAAAAGGTATACCACTCCATGATTGTTTCTTTATTGTACTTATGTGCATCTAGGCCAGATATAATGCTTAGCATTTGCATGTGTGCCCGATTCCAAGCAGCACCAATGGAATCGCACCACCTCGCGGTGAAGCGTATACTTCGATATTTGGTTCACACCCCAACGATAGGATTATGGTGTCCAAAGGGCTCAGAGTTTGATCTAGTTGGATTCTTTGATGCTGATTATGCTGGTGAGAAAGTTGATCGCAAGTCCACATCAGGCACATGTGAATATTTCTTGGACGATCTCTTGTCTATTGGTCTTCAAAGAAGCAGAACTGTGTATCACTCTCCACTGCTGAATCTGAATACATTGCTGATGGATCTTGCTATGCTCAGTGTCACATCCCTAGTTCTGGTATGACCTAGGCTAGCTAGTCATTTGTGCATCATGTTTAAATTCCATTTAATTTTGAAATGAGGATTTGTGAAACCCTCACAATCATTTTTGGAAATTGACCCAAGTAAAATTGCTCCAAAAGGTCCAAGAAAATGCTCATGTTGCCCTCCTCAAATATTGGACAGAGATAAAATCAAACCAATATTTTTGGGAGCTCATAAGTATTTATTCGGGCATTTGGAATTAATGCATAATTATTTGCATTGGATATATAAATGTTATACATATATTATATGTCCAAAAATTATGCCATTTATTAAGGAGCTCTGGAATAATATAACTAGCTCCTATAAAAATTGGCATAAGAAAATAAAATGATTTAGTATTTTAATTAAATCAAAACAAATGTCAGAAAATACAAAAATTAAACAAAAGGGAAGAAACCCACCTGCACTTACCTCCTGGCAGCCTGGCTCGCCCAAGGCCAACAGTCGGCCCACCGACCGGCAAGGCCGTCGTCCCTTCCTCGGCCAGAGGATAGGGCATGCGCGCCAGGCTTGCAAGCCACGCGTCCGCCACGCCACCTGCCTGCGCTGGCCTCTCCTCAACGCCTGCCATCCCGAATGTCGCCACGCTGCAGCCCGGACCTCTCTCACTCTCTCTCGCTCTCCCTCCTCCCTAGACCTCTCCCTCTCCCAGCTTGAGCGCTGCCGCCGCGCCTCCCGCCGCCCCTCGCCCCTCCGACGTGCCCACAAGCTCCGTGCCACCTTCCTCGTCCTCGCCGGACGCCTTTGAGCTGCTGCCGCCTTTCTTCACCTCCGACCGCCGTGGATCTCCGTCGCCCGCTGCCGCCGTCAGTAGAGCCCAGCCCAGCTGTTTCTTCCGGTCCTCTGTGAGCCCCTGCCGGTTTCCCCTTCTCCCTGTCTCCCCGCGGCGCCAGTGGCCAAGCGCACCGCTCAAGCCGAACTCCGCCGCCGCCACAGCTGGCCCGCGAGCTCCGGCCTCCCAGCCTCCCACCTACCCCACTAGATGCGGAGAGCACGGCTACGCCCGGTGCTCCCGGCCGCCGCCTCGGGCCTGAATCGCGGACACCGCCGCGCCCGAGGTCGCTGCCGACGCGACCCTAGCCGGCTCGACATGCGGGCCCGACCAGCCAGGTGATTAGCTTAAGGCTAATCACCATTTTGCTAACCACCCCTAACACTGACAGTGGGCCCGGCGCCCTCTAATCCTAATTAGACCAAATAAACCCCACTGTTAACTAACTGAGACACTGACGTGTGGCCCCCACACGTCAGATTTGACCTGGTCAGCGTTGTTGACTTGCTGACGCAATGCTGACGCAACTATTCATTTTCTGGAATTATTTCTAAACAGGAAATTCCAGGAAATGTTCAAAACTTCAAAAATTCATATAAATTCAACCGTAGCTCAGATTGAAATAATTTATATATGAAAAATTATCATAAAAATGCAATCTATCCATCTGTACCAGTTTCATGCATGAAAAACCAAGTTATACCTGCTGTATAAGTGAAACACTAAAATTGCTTATATAAAGAGCTTATTTTGGAGATGCATTTGAATCTTTGGTTCAAATGGACTTCATGCAAATGAATGCTAGTTGCATTAGCTCAAATAACATCACATCTTCATGCCATCTTCATGCAAAATATTGTTGCATATGATTGTGTATTGATTGCCGGCACCGTTCCTTCTCGATAGGTCCTGCTCCGGAGATGTTCCAGAGTACTGCCGAGGAGCAAAGGCCCTGTTGATCTATCGTGCAAGCAAACCCCTTGTTCATTCCAATACAATCCTACTCTCTCGCTCCTTCTCTCGTTATTGCATTAGGACAACAACGATTCATCCGCTACTTTGTGCAGTGGTAGTTGAACCCATTCCTCTGCATGACCCGTCATTGCCACAATAATAGTTGAAACCCACTAGCATGTGTAGGAGTTGATTGAGCCATGTTGTGTTCCTACCATGCTATGCCTGCTATTGCTTAGAGTTGAGTCAGGTCTGATTCATTGGGAATGGATTGGAGTGTTACGATATGTTCTGATGCTGAGAGTGAAGTGTGTGAACACGATTTGGTAAAGGTAGCGATGAGAGGCCATGTAGGAGTACATGGTGGGTTGTCTCACTGGAACCGCCCTTAAGCAATCGAGTTCTGTGTATGTTGTCCAATGACTAGCTACTACCACACATTGGAATGCTTAAGTGCCCCTCTCGACTTATTAACCAACTTGATCTCTGTCCAGGAGTCGCAACTAGTTTCTGGTGTTTGTAGGTAGTGCTATTTTTCTACCAAGTGGCACCCGGCAGGGTGGGCTTGGGACAGACTAGGCACACGTGGCCTGGTGTACCGAGTGGCACCCGGATGGTGGGCTCGGGAACCCTGCACACATCATTTGGGGCCGTGAGCGACACCCCGGCCGGATCTCCTTGCGGATGGAACCCGAATAGGCGACAAACCTGGGCTAGAGTCTTGTGTGGTTAGTCAGGTCGTGGCCGACTCCCTCGCCAGGCTTCCGCTTGAAGGTTGCCGAAATGCACGACGTGTACATGGTGGTAAGTGGCGAGAGCGTGTGTGAAGAAGTACACCCCTGCAGGGTTATCATGATCTATTCGAATAGCCGTGTCCTCGGTTATGGACTTCTTGGATGCTTACGTGGTACATAGACAACTTGAAGTGGATACTCTAAAATGCTCAAGACAAGTGTGAGTGCTATGGATGGCCTTCTCGTATGGAGACGGGAATGAATCCATAGTAGTGTATTGTGTGGTGACTAGTGGACTGTGCGCCATATCACCTCAAGAAGTTCTCGTAGTCGAGAACGGGATAGCCACAGAGTCAAAGCTGGCTTGTCGCAACTAAACCCCACATTACCCTCTTGATACAAATGCATGTATAATAGGAACTGATGTAAGTCTTGCTGAGTACCTTTGTACTCACGTTGCTTTATTTATGTTTTTGCAGCGGAGATTTCGGTCTTAATAGTAGTTCCGCTTGGACTTCGACGAGTAGCTTGTTACCACAGCTACGATCTTGTACCCTTGGGAGGGTCTTGTAGATAGTCAGGCTTCTCAGCTTTTTCCTTTTGTAGTTGTCTGTACTCAGACATGTAATGCTTCCGCTTGTTACTTGTATGCTCTGAATTATGGGTCATGTGACCCCTGTTTGTATTAATGCTATGTGGCTCTTCTGGGCCTTTATCTATATGAGTTTGCGTTATGTTGTGATGCCATGTTGTACAACACATACTTGCATGTTATGCGTACGTGTAACGTGTATTGCTATGTGTGGGATCCGACAACCTAGTTGTTTATCCTTGGTAGCCTCTCTTATGGGGAAATGTAGTCTAGTGCTTCCACCGAGCCATGGTAGTCCGCTACAGCCCGGTTTACCGGAGTCCTGCTAGCCCAAAGACTACCGCTCCTAACACTTGATCGGCCGGCATGTGATTCACTCTGTTCGTGGTTCTGCCCTTCGGGAAATGTCACGTGGTGACATCCGAGTCCTACCTAGCCTGCTACAGCCCGGGTTCCCGGAGTCCTGTTAGCCCAGTGCTACAGCCCGGATTCGCACGCTGCTGACCGACATGCTCGATGTTGATTCATGTATGCCTGTCCCCATAGGTTAGTGCCACTTTGGGTTCACGACTAGTCATGTCGGCCCGGGTTCTCTGTCATATGGATGCTAGCGACACTATCATATACGTGAGCCAAAAGGCGCAAACGGTCCCGGTCCATGGTAAGGCGACACCCGTGGGAATACCGTGCGTGAGGCCGCAAAGTGATATGATGTGTTACATGCTAGATCGGTGTGACTTAGGATCGGGGTCCCGACAGCTTTGGTATCAGAGCCTGACTACCTGTAGGATTTCCAAGCCAACCCGGTCGAAGTTGAGTCTAGAAATTCTTTAGTTATGTAAGGGAATTGATTGTGGGAAGGAACGTAAGGCTCTTTTTACTCCTTATACCTCATGGCCTTCTGATCTGAGTCATCCTACCTTTCCTACGGGGTTAAGGAACTAGGCTTTCTCTTCCGTCTATCAGGATCACGTGTTACTACTCCGTAGTCTCTTAGGATTGGTTGGTCTGAGTCATATCCTAGTTTTCAAGTACTTCCGGTGTAGCCTGTTTAGTACTATCCCAGAACCTTGAGTGGTGATGTTGGGTATGTTACTACCCCATTTTAGCAGGATGTCTCATTTTGAGCATTTTACTGCCATTATGCTGCCGGAATTGCCCTAGGAGTTTGAGAGTTACTAATTTCTTTGTCCTACATTTTACAGTCTGTAGTTGATGTTGATTCCGTCCTTGGTTTGGTTTCTCAGGAAGTCATCAGTTAAGCGAAGTTCTCATTGCTCGTAGCGTAACCACGGAGATGGTAGGGATGAGGATCCTCCCACCAGTCTTCGTTGGCAGAGTTCATGTTAGAGATGGAGAGGAACAAGCGTGAGTCTAACCTCTTGTTGGCACGTATCGAGGAGAACACCGCACATCAGTTCAAAGGATCTGTGACCATTCATGACTTCATTCGCTTGCACCCACCTACCTTTCATCATTCCATCAAGCCACTCGATGCAGATGACTGGCTCCATAGTATCACACGCAAGCTCCGTTCCGCGAACGTAGCTGAAAGTGACAAGGCCACTTATGCTGCATATCACCTGGAAGGTCCTGCTAGTCTCTGGTGGCGTAACTATGAGGCTATGTTTCCGGCTGGTCAAATTCCAACCTGGAGAGATTTCACTGAGGCTTTTCGCGAGCATCACATTCCTGAAGCCCTCATCGATCGCAAGAGAGAAGAGTTCTGTAGTTTCATCCAGGGTAAGATGGCTGTTGATGCTTACAGCAGAGAGTTTGAGAACCTTGCCCGCTATGCTTCAGAAGAAGTGTCAACGGACGCCAAGAAGCAGGCTAGGTTCCGGAAGGGTCTCAACCCCAAGTTGCGTCGTGATCTCCACTTGCACCATTGCAATACATTCCAGGCTCTTGTGAACAAGGCCATTAATGCGGAGACAGCTCAGCTCACTTACGAGGAGTCTCGTAAGCACAACCGTGATTTGGTTTCTTCCTCCGGTTCTAGTTCGCAGAAGCGCTGGATTTGGATTCCGAACTCCGCTCTTCCACCCGGTTATACACCGTGGCCATCTTGTGTGGCGCCTCACCCAGTTCAGCAATATGCTCCACCCAAGCCTGTTGGTAGACTGCCTTCCAATGCGGGTCCACGTCCAACTTCAGGGACTTGCTTCACATGCGGAGAGCCAGGACACTATGCACGGATCGCTGCTCGCACCGCTTATGCTCCACCCGGCCCGAGAAGACTGTTGGCTGTGTTAAGCCATCAAGCAAGACGATCAGTGTCAAGTCAGCTCCCACTGAACGTGGACGTGTGCATCACGTCTCAGCTAAAGACGCTCATGATGATCCAGATGTCGTTCTTGGTACACTCCTTGTCAATTGCCATCCCGCCTCGGTTCTATTCGATACCGGAGCATCTCACTCCTTCATCTCTGAAGGCTATGCTCGTTTGCACGACATGTCATTCTGTGATATGCCAACTCCGCTTGAAATCCAAATCCCAGGGTCAATATGGCAAACCACTAGAATCAGCTATGGTAATGAAATCCTTGTTGATAGACTTGTATTCCTTGCATCACTTGTAGCCCTCAAGTCCTCAGATATTAACATCATCTTGGGTATGGACTGGATGACAGCTCATCATGCCAAGATTGATTGTTACACCAGATCTGTTCAGCTTACACACCCATCCGCAAGATAGTCACCGCTCCACTAGAGTTGCAAAGCTTCAACTCTATTCTCTTAATGCCAGCCCTCTTCCGCACCTTGAAGATATCCCGATAGTCCGTGACTTTCCGGATGTCTTTCGGATGAACTGCCGGTGTTCCACCTAACGAGATGTAGAGTTCGCATAGATCTTATCCCAGAACCGCTCCAATCTCTAGGAGACCTTACAAGATGGCACCCTTAGAACTAGCCGAGCTTAAGAAACAACTTGATGAGTCCTTGCAAAGGGTTTCATCCATCCTAGTTCTTCTCCTTGGGCTTGCCCGTCCTCTTCGTCAAGAAGAAGGATGGTACAGACCGGATGGTTGTAGATTATCGTCCGTTAATTTGGTCACGATAAAGAACAAGTATCCGCTCCCGTGATCAACGACACATATGATCAGCTCGCTGGATCCTCGCCTTCTCAAGATGGATTTGAGGTTAGGCTACCACCAAATCAAGATCGAAACGGAGACATCCCCAAGACAGCCTTTGTCACTCGTTATGGCCAGTATGAGTACACCGTCATGTCCTTTGGTCTAACCAACGCCCAGCCACATTCTCCGCTTGATGAACTCGATCTTCATGGAGTACTTAGATAAATTTGTCGTGGTTTACCTCGAGGATATTCTTATTTACTCAAGAACGAGGAAGAGCATGCCAACATCTTAGACTTAAAACTCGAGAGCACCGCCTTTATGCCAAGTTCTCCAAGTGTGAATTTTGGTTGCCGTATGACCTATCTCGCCACGTGATCTCCGGTAAGGGCATTGCTGTCAATCCCGAGAGAGTTCAGCCGTTCTTGATTGGACTCCACCAAACAGTTAAACAAGTTAGGAGTTTCCTTGGTCTAGCCAGCTATTGTCGCCGCTTGTTGAAAACTTCTCCAAAGTAGCCAAACCCCTCACGGAACTTCTCAAGAAAGATAAAAGTTTGAGTGGTCCCCACAGTGTGAGTACAGTTTTCAGAACTAAAAGACGCTCGACTTCGCTCCCATACTTGTGCCACCGGATTTCACTAAAGACTTTGTTATCTCATCGTGACGCCTCACGACGGGACTAGGTTGCATTCTTATGCAGGATCGCCATGTGATTGCCTATGCATCTCGACGCTTGCATCCACATGAGGAGAATTATCCTACACATGATCTAGAGCTTGCACCGTAGTCTATGCACTCAAGACCTGGCGACACTACCTTCTTGGTAAACGTTGAGAGATCTACACCGATCACCAGAGTCTCAAGTATATCTTCACCCAACCATATTTGAACCTTAGGCAAAGACGTTGGTTGGAGTTGATCTCAGATTATGATCTAGGGATTACCTACACCCTGTGCAAAGCTAATGTCATGGCTGATGCGCTAAGTCAGAAATCCTATTGCAACAATCTCATGTTGCAGCAGGGTCAACCACTTCTCCATGAGGAATTCGTAAGCTTAACCTTCACATTGCTCCTCACGGATTCCTTTCTACCTTGGTGGCGGAACCTACTATTGCGGATCGTATCATAGAAGTCCGTATATGATACGGAATCTCCGAATTAAGAAAAATATCTCCAAGGGAGTAGCTGGTTGTTTCTCTATGGATGAACGAGGTGTTGTTTACTTTGGGAACCGCTTGGTGGTTCCCAAGAGTCAGCAGATGCAGCAATCGATTCTTAAGGAGGCGATGAATCCTCTCTCACAATTCATCCCGGTAGTACTAAGATGTATCAGACCTCGCCAGAGGTTCCGTGGACTAGGATGAAGAGAGAAATTGCTCGCTTTATTGCTAATCGTGACGCTTTGTCGTCAAGTTAAGCAGAGCATCAAAGGCCTCTTGGCACCCTTCAGCCTTTAGCTATTCCTGAGTGGAAATGGGATAAAGTTGGTATGGACTTCATCACCGCTTTCCCGGGACCAAGAAAGGGAATAACGCTATCTTCCTAGTCATTGATCGCCTCTCAAAGTGGCTCACTTCCTACCTGCTCGAGAGAGTATCACCGCTAGTCAGCTCGCTGACTTATACATTTCTAATAGTGTCACTTCATGGTGTTCCACTAGAGATCAATTCAGACCGTGGCGTCTTTTCACTTCTCATTTCGGGAGAGTTTCCAAACTGCCATGGGAACCCATCTTTCCTTCAGTACCGCTTTCCACCCTCAGTCGAGTGGTCAGGTGGAAAGGGTCAACCAAATTCTCGAAGACATGCTTAGAGCTTGCGTTATCTCATTCGGTATGGATTGGGAGAAATGTCTTCCTTTCGCCGAGATTGCTTATAACAATAGCTATCAATCCAGTCTCAAGAAAGCTCCTTTTGAGATTCTCTATGGACGAAGATGTCGAACACCTTTGAACTGGCGAAAACCGTGAAAGACAATTCTTTGGACCGGACATGATCCAGAGGCGTAAGAGCAAGTTCGCATCATTCGTGAGAATTTGAAAACAGCCCAATCTCGTCAAAGAGCCAGATGACCGTCGTCATAAGGAAGTGGCTTATGAAGTTGGCGACAAGGCTTACCTTCGGGTTACTCCTCTAAAGGGTACCCATCGTTTTGGTATCAAGGGCAAGTTGGCTCCTCGTTACATTGGTCCTTTTCGCATTCTCGCTAAACGAGGAGAGGTTGCCTACCAGTTGGAACTACCCCCACATATTTCTCGAGTTCATGATGTCTTCCACGTCTCTCAACTCAGGCGTTGCTTCTCGGATCTTATCCGCGGAGTGGACCACGAAACGCTTGATCTCCAAGATAACCTCACATACCGAGAGTACCCGGTTCGCTTGATCAAGCAGAGCGTGTTACTCGACGTCAGAACATCAAGTTTCTCAAAGTTCAGTGGTCTCATCATTCCGAGAGAGAAGCTACTTGGGAGCGAGAAGATCGTCTTCGACTGGAGTACCCCACCTTCTTTCCGTCGACCCCTGAATCTCGGGACGAGATTCTTTCAAGTGGGGGCGAGTTGTCACATCCCTAGTTCTGGTATGACCTAGGCTAGCTAGTCATTTGTGCATCATGTTTAAATTCCATTTAATTTTGAAATGAGGATTTGTGAAACCCTCACAATCATTTTTGGAAATTGACCCAAGTAAAAATTGCTCCAAAAAGGTCCAAGAAAATGCTCATGTTGCCCTCTGAAAATATTGGACAGAGATAAAAATCAAACCAATATTTTTTGGAGCTCATAAGTATTTATTCTGGGCATTTGGAATTAATGCATAATTATTTGCATTGGATATATAAATGTTATACATATATTATATGTCCAAAAATAATGCCATTTATTAAGGAGCTCTGGAATAATATAACTAGCTCCTATAAAAATTGGCATAAGAAAATAAAATGATTTAGTATTTTAATTAAATCAAAACAAATGCCGAAAATAGAAAAATTAAACAAAAGGGAAGAAACCCACTGCACTTACCTCCCTCAGCAGCCTGGCACGCCCAAAGGCCAACAAATGGCCCACCATTGACGGCAAGGCAGTCGTCCCCTTCCTCGCGCGCCAGAGGATAGGGCACGCGCTGGGCGCCCAGCCACGCTGCGTCTGCCACGCCACCTGCCTGCCTGGCCTCTCCCTCAACGCCTGGCCATCCCGAATGTCGCCACGCGCAGCCCGGACCTCTCTCACTCTCTCTCGCTCTCCCTCCTCCCCTAGACCTCTCCCTCTCCCCGCGCCCGAAGCGCTGCCGCCAACGCACTCCCCGCCGTCCCCTCGCCCCTCCGACGTGCCCACGAGCTCCGTGCCACCTACCTCGTCCTCTCCGCCAAGCCGTGCCTCGCCGGACGCCCCGTGGAGCCGTCGCCGTCGCCTTCTTCACCTCCGACCGCCGTGGATCTCCGTCGCCGCTCGCCGCCGTCAGCGCGTCCCCGAGCCCGCTGAGCTGCTCTTCCGGTCCTCTGTGAGCCCCGCGTCGGTTTCCCCTTCTCCCCTGTATCCCCGTGCGCCGTAGCCGCGCACCCGCTCAAGCCGAACTCCGGCCACCGCCGCGAGCTTCGCTCCGGCGAGCTCCGGCCTCCCCAGTTCCTCCCACCTACCCCACTAGATGCGGGAGAGCACGGGCTACGCCCCGGTGCTCCCAGCCGCCGCCCCCGTGGCCTGAATCACGGACGCCGCCGCGTCCAGAGGTCGCCGTCGACGACCCTAGCCGGCCTGACATGCGGGCCCGACCAGCCAGGTGATTAGCTTAAGGCTAATCACCATTTTGCTAACCACCCCTAACACTGACAGTGGGCCCGGCGCCCTCTAATCCTAATTAGACCAAATAAACCCCCTGTTAACTAATCGAGACAACGACGTGTGGCCCCACACGTCGATTTGACTGGTCAGCGTCGTTGACTTGTTGATGCAATGTCGACAAGAGTTATTCATTTTCTGGAATTATTTCTAAACGGAAATTCCGTGAAATGTTCAAAACTTCAAAAATTCATATAAATTCAACCGTAGCTCAGATTGAAATAATTTATATATGAAAATTATCATAAAATGCAATCTATCCATCTGTACCAGTTTCATGCATGAAAACCAAGTTATACCTGCTGTATAAGTGAAACACTAAAATGGCTTATATAAAGAGCTTATTTTGGAGATGCATTTGAATCTTTGGTTCAAATGGACTTCATGCAAATGAATGCTAGTTGCATTAGCTCAAATAACATCACATCTTCATGCCATCTTCATGCATCATATTGTTGCATATGATTGTGTATTGATTGCCGCACTGCTCCTTCTCGATAGGTCCCGCCCCGAGATGTTCCAGTACTGTCGAGGAGCAAAGCCCCTGTTGATCTATCAGGCAAGCAAACCCCCTTGTTCATTCCAATACAATCCTACTCTCTCGCTCCTTCTCTCAGTTATTGCATTAGGACAACAACGATTCATCTGCTACTTTGTGCTGTGGTAGTTGAACCCATTCCTCTGCATGACCTGTCATTGCCACAGTAAATAGTTGAAACCCACTAGCATGTGTAGGAGTTGATTGAGCCATGTTGTGTTCCTACCATGCTATGCCTGTTATTGCTTAGAGTTGAGTCAGGTCTGATTCATTGGGAATGGATTGGAGTGTTACGATATGTTCTGATGCTGAGAGTGAAGTGTGTGAACACGATTTGGTAAAGGTAGCGGTGAGAGGCCATGTAGGAGTACATGGTGGGTTGTCTCACTGGAACCGTCCTTAAGCATTGAGTTCTGTGTATGTTGTCCAATGACTAGCTACTACTACACATTGGAATGCTTAAGTGCCCCTCTCGACTTATTAACCAACTTGATCTCTGTCCAGGAGTCGCAACTAGTTTCTGGTGTTTGTAGGTAGTGCTATTTTTCTACCAAGTGGCACCCGGCAGGGTGGGCTTGGGACAGACTAGGCACACGTGGCCTGGTGTACCGAGTGGCACCGGATGGTGGGCTCGGGAACCCTGCACACATCATTTGGGGCCGTGGCGACACCCGGCGGATCTCCTTGCGGATGGAACCCGAATAGGCGACAAACCTGGCTAGAGTCTTGTGTGGTTAGTCGTCGTGGCCGACTCCCTCGCCAAAGCTTCCGCTTGAAGGTTGCCGAGATGCACGACGTGTACATGGTGGTAAGTGGCGAGGCGTGTGAAGAAGTACACCCTGCAGGTTATCATGATCTATTCAATAGCCGTGTCCTCGGTTATGGACTTCTTGGATGCTTACGTGGTACATAGACAACTTGAAGTGGATACTCTAAAATGCTCAAGACAAGTGTGAGTGCTATGGATGGCCTTCTCGTATGGAGACGGAATGAATCCATAGTAGTGTATTGTGTGGTGACTAGTGGACTCGTGTGCGCCATATCACCTCAAGAAGTTCTCGTAGTCGAGAACAGATAGCCACAGAGTCAAAGCTGGCTTGCTGCAACTAAACCCCACATTACCCTCTTGATACAAATGCATGTATAATAGGAACTGATGTAAGTCTTGCTGAGTACCTTTGTACTCACGTTGCTTTATTTATGTTTTTGCAGCGGAGATTTCGGTCTTAATAGTAGTTCCGCTTGGACTTCGACGAGTAGCTTGTTACCACAGCTACGATCTTGTACTCTTGGGAGGGTCTTGTAGATAGTCAGGCTTCTCAGCTTTTTCCTTTTGTAGTTGTCTGTGCTCAGACATGTAATGCTTCCGCTTGTTACTTGTATGCTCTGAATTATGGGTCATGTGACCCCTGTTTGTATTAATGCTATGTGGCTCTTCTGGGCCTTTATCTATATGAGTTTGCGTTATGTTGTGATGCCATGTTGTACAACACATACTTGCATGTTATGCGTACGTGTAACGTGTATTGCTATGTGTGGGATCCGACAACCTAGTTGTTTATCCTTGGTAGCCTCTCTTATGGGGAAATGTAGTCTAGTGCTTCCACCGAGCCATGGTAGTCCGCTACAGCCCGGTTTACGGAGTCCCGCTAGCCCAAAGACTACCGCTCCTAACACTTGACTGGCCGGCATGTGATTCACTTTGTTCACGTGGTTCATCCCTTCGGGAAATGTCACGCGGTGACATCCGAGTCCTGCCTAGCCTGCTACAGCCGGGTTCCTGAGTCCTGTTAGCCTAGTGCTACAGCCCGGATTCGCACGCTGCTGACCGACATGCTCGATGTTGATTCATGTATGCTGTCCCCATAGGTTAGTGCCACTTTGGGTTCACGACTAGTCATGTCGGCCCGGGTTCTATGTCATATGGATGCTAGCGACACTATCATATACGTGAGCCAAAAGGCGCAAACGGTCCCGGGCCATGGTAAGGCGACACCCGTGGGAATACCGTGCGTGAGGCCGCAAAGTGATATGATGTGTTACATGCTAGATCGGTGTGACATAGGATCGGGGTCCCGACAGCTTAGCTGTCACATCCCTAGTTCTGACAATGCCTAGTGCATGCATTAGAGTGTTGCATCATGTTTAAATTTCATGAAACTTGAACTAAGGAAATTAGAAAGCCTCAAAACTTTCTAAAAGAAGGGCAAGAACCCTTTAAATTGCATTCAGTGATTCCAAAATGCCCTAAAAATCATTCTGGTAATTTTGGTTTGATATGCTCAGCTTCTCTGGATGAAGCAAACCCTCAAGGATTATGGCATCCGCATGAAGCATGTGCCCCTCTACTGCGGCAATGAAAGCGCCATCAAGATTGCCAACAATCCAGTTCAGCACTCGAAGACAAAGCACATACAGATTCGTCATAACTTTCTCAGAGATCATGTTATGAAGGAAGACAATGATATCATTCACGTCAACACTGAAGAGCAATTGGCAGATATATTCACAAAGCCCTTGGATGAGAAAAGGTTTTGCAAGCTGCGGCATGAGCTAAATATCTTAGAATCCTCGAATGTCATGTGAATGGACACACATCCTAACACTACAAAAAAATACACTTCCGTGATGATACGTGTTTGTCACAGTAGGTCACGTTTTCTGTCATGCATGTACATCCATGACAAATTTATGACAGAATCAAGATAGTCATACCTGCTACCGTCAGAGAAGTGTTCCATGACATTACCAAAATTATCATCATGGAAGTGTCCACTTCCATGACGATAAATCGCGCGTCACAGAAGTGCTTTCGTCAAGGGTGACTGACATGTGGCATCCACCATAATGGAAAGCCGTTAATCTATCGGGTCCGGTTTTGGATCCGATAACCCGTTAACAGCCCCGACCAATGGGGATTTTCCACGTGTAAAATCATCATTGGCTGGAGGAAACACATGTCGGCTCATTGGACCCAAAGCGCCTATGATACGTCGACACGTGGCACGGCCCAACAGAAGCCCATTCGTGTGAAAAGGCCAGCCCGCTTGACTTGGTCAAAAGGTGGCGGGCCGGCCCACGACAAGCCTGTTGACGTCATGTTCGCATATAGCCCATTTACAGCCCGCTATCCCAGGGCCCGTTTACGGCCTATCCGAATTAGGCCCAGTAGCGTCATCTGGGCCATCCAATATAATTCTAGCCCATTTTAACTTCTGGCCCATGTATGGCCCATGACGTCTTTAGGCCCATATGAGGCCCTTAGTAACCCTCGGCCCCTTAACGGCCCGTGGTAAAATTGGCCCGTAATGAACAGTGTATCACTTTATACCCATTAACGGCCCATTATTCCCTTGGGCCGTTTCCAGCCCATGATATCTTTCAGCCTTCTCAGGGCCCATTTACTCTTGGGCTCATTTCCAGCATTCGATTACTTACAGCACGTTACTGTCATTTTCTGCTTGTGGGCCAAATTCAGCCCGTGGTTACAGTCGGCCCGTTTGTGTCCCGTTAACACGTTGGGCCGTTTTCATGTCGAAAAAAACCCGTTGGGCTGTTTTCATAGAGTTATCAAATACGGCCTATAAACGGCCTGTTATTATCCACGAGTAGTACAACCCATGATTGGCGAAATGATGATACGCCCCGTAGAAGGCCCATGGATCCTACGGCCTGTAAAAGGCCCATGGATCATACGGCCCGAAGAAGGCCCATGGATCCTACGGCCCGTATAGAAGGCCAATGGATCCTACGGCCCGTAGAAGGCCATCCTATGGCCCGCAGGAGGCCCACGGTTACAACAGTCCGTGTGTTGCCATGATTATTTTGGCCTAGTTTCCAAAAATAGGTTATTGTGGCCACTACAAAAACACAGAAAAAGAACTGCAGTGACTACAAGCAAACAACTAAACAAGACAATAAGGAAATAAATAAGCAAGCAATTAATGCTAGCCTATTACCTCTATTACACATATTACATCCACTGGGCATCAAAGTTCGCCACCAAAGCAAATATAGGGAACAAAGCAGATATTACATACACCGCCGTCAAAATTGGCCACCAAAGGCAAATAAGCGACAAAGAAAAACAAGAGCATAATGAAACAACTTCATAAGAGCTCAAGAAACGTGGTATCCACCATGCTGGCAATAAGCTTAGCAAGCTTATTAGCTTTGTCATGTTTGGCGCTAAAATCCTCCAACGCTTTCTTTTGCACCAGAAAGTATGCATCTGAATGCTCCAGGGACTTCCGCAGTCCTTCTCCTTCTTGTCGCAGCACAGCTGATCGATGTCTTTCAGCTTGTAGTTGAGACTCAAGAAACCGAACTGATTCGATAAAGGAGTTTGAATAGCTTGTGCAAGCGGTAGTGGCCAATAACTCCAACACTAAACCAAGACAGGACTTTGGGGTTGTCTCACTGTCTTCGAGATAGTCTTCCTTAGTTGTTTTATCAGCTTCACTGGAGACCAACAAGGATGTGTCACTATCCCGAACCTTATCTCATTACTTCCTTTACCATTGCTTAATAAGGCACTCTTCCCCAATATTCTCATCAAGATTCTAAAAGAAGAAACAAGCGGACACATAACAGTTTAGCATGTACTAGTATATGAAACTCATTTCGTGAACCAGTTCATTAGTAAGGTGGACAAGATTAAACTACCAAGTCTTCTATTGCCAAGTACTAGTACATAATAAAAGCATCAAACAAACATATATCTATGTCCTATGGTCACTGCATTGTCTTGCCAAATCAAAATAGAGACACGGTTCAAATCATATCAGTTCAAGACAAAGCAGCAGTGAAAGAATACAAAGCGTGGGAAACTACACGGTACAACAAGATTTTAGATGGGTACCATGGGTCTACATGTACAACAACACTATTGGCTCTGTTGTGATGCTAGTAATGTGCATGATATGAGAAGTCAACTGTATACACAATTGAAATTGAAATCAACAGAGCTATTGATAAGAGTAAGCCTGTTAAAGAAACATGCATGAACATACCTGTTGTGCCATTGCAGTTTCGATTGGATCCTTCAATTTAAAAATAAGTTTGTACGAGTAAATACAGTGATACAAGAGCAAAGCAGTATGCACGATAGCAATCATAGTTAAAAAAAGGCGCGCCTAAGCGAGCGCGTAAGCGCGCCGAGGCTCTAGGTGTTGGCGAAAGGCATTGCGCATAACTACGATTAATCTGTGCATAACTGCGCATAAGCATGCACTTTGGTCAGTAAAGCGCAAGGCGGTGGCAAAACGCAGAATTAACGCCTAGCGCTTTTTGAACTATGATAGCAATGGAATCTTAAATTAGAACAGTTGTTCTTCAGTGTTTAGGCACTTGTTCTACATGAACAGTCTGACAAGAAGACGCAAGAATATAGTACTTAAAATAGAAAATGAGCTCATAGACCTTACCACATTCTTGGTTCGGGACCAAGATGTAACAAAGGCGTTCCCGAAATATCGTCCAATAATGTGTCTCAAGAGAACGTAAGGGAATTTGATGAGTTTCTTTGCGGTGAAGTATGTTTTCTTGAGTAATTTTGATATTGCCACCAAGCATTCTTGAAGATAGCAGAGGTATTAGCACAGGTTACCTCATCCTGAGTTTCCAAATCGGTCCTTCTCTATAGAGAAAAATGGCAAAATTTGTTGTATTATAACCATCATGGAGGTAGGATGTATGGGAAAAAGCAAAGTAATTGCCATGAATAATATTACATACACATAACTCCCGGACAAACACACACTGAATCGGCATTTTCCTTCATCTTCAAGATAATATTTCCAAGATGGGAAGATATGCACATACGATTTAACAACATCAAATGCGATAGATGCTAAACTACGACTAGCTGGTTGTGCTTCCTCCACAGGAATTGGCGTACTAACTGCTGGAGTTGGGGTTCGCCGTGGTAGTACTGGCCCTTTGGGCACTGGACTTGTTTGGGAGCTCTGAGGTGGAGATGGTGCTGTGTCAACAGGAACTGGGTTACTATCTGCTGGGGTTGGGGTTAGATTGGGTGAAGCTGGTTCTCAGTCCGTCGCAGTAGGGGTACAATCTGCGAGAGTTTGGGTTATGTGTGGTAGGGCTGGTTCTCGTGCATGTACAACTGGGGTGCTATCTCCACCAAGAGGTAGCACTGTTTTATTTGAAGACCGTGTTTTTAGTCCGCTAGATGCTGGCATCACCCGCTCCAATTCAAATGGCTGATAAACAAGAAACATAGTTGAGTGTACAGACATTGTATGAGAGACAAATGCAATAGATAGTGTGAAAAAAAGAGGGCATGAAATAGTTGACATTTATATTGTTTAACTAAAACAGATAGCATGACATAATTTCACATATATGATGTCTATCTAAACTGGATAGCATAGCATAACATAATTCAAAGATATGATGAATAACTAAACAGGATCGCATGACATAATTCACCTACATGTTATCTAAGTAACCAGGATCGTATAATTTAATTCACATATGTGATTTATATGCTAAACAGAGGGCATTAGATATGATGTCTGAACTAAGAACATGGTGTTGAATATTGTGTATATGATGTCGAATCTATGCAATGCAAGACACCATATGCACGATATGAGCAGTATAACCGTGCCAAGTTAGAGCATACACCTCGGTGGGGGAATAGTACTGGTCATCTGTCTTTGAATCCATCTCTGAGGAGCTATCGGGGCCTAACAAGAGATCTGCTTGACGTGTAGCACCGCTCGCTCTAAAGGCCTTGTTTTCACTCCATTTTTCAATCTCCCACCCAAATGGCTGATTTACAGGAAGAGTAGTTTAATGTACAAACATTGTCGACAAATGGAAATGTAATGAAGACAAGGATGGGCAAGATATCATTCAAATATATGATGCCTGGTTAAACAGGATGGCATTGCACATTTCACATATATTATGGCTGGCTAAAAGACATGAGACTGCACAATTCCCATATATGATATAGAAACTAAACAGGTGGCATTACAGAACATGTCTAAACTAAGCAGATGACATATATGATTTCAAAAGTAGGCACTGCAAGGCAACATATGCATGATATGACTAACATCATCATGCCAAGGTAGAGCAAACACCTTGGGGGTAAATAAGAGTGGTCAGCGGCGTCTGAATCCACCTCAGAACAGATATCTTCCTCTGGATTACAATCTGGAGAAGGGTGGGGAGGGTTTGCCATTGAACCCACCATGGAGCGATGTCTGCATGACATTGTATTGCCGCAAGAAAACTCTTCTCTTTTCTCTACATGTTCAAGATGATCTGTACAATATCGACATGCATACAAAAAATATGGTGAGATTATGTAAGGAGAGCATGCAGAAATTTAGAGTGATGGTAACAACCAAAGGATGGATCCAAAAATAATGATAGCAGGCTGATGATTGCTTTAATTTAATAAAAAGACAGATGATGATTGCTTTACTATTTGTTTCCCACCCAAGATGAACAACATAGGCATACCCAAGGTGAACCAGATATTAGACAGAGATACTATTCATTGCTTCCTCGATATGTACCCCACAACTAATTTAGAACTCAAGTTTGAACATTAATTTGGACCTGACTTGGAGTCCAAGAGGTGAACAGGACGATAAAGTAGGAGGTAATTTTAAGCAATGCATAACATAAGCAGAATCAAAAGAGTCTGACCTCTCTTGTGGACCCGTGTACTCCTCACGTTCATCTGCTGAGTCGATGATGGTGATGCCGTTGCGGTTGGTGCCGGCGGCAGGGAAGGAGATCTGAGGCGGCGAAAGACGGTCAGGAGTCGTGATGTCTGGTTTGTTGGATGTTTCTGTTGACGGAGCACCCCAGGTGAGGTGGACGACGTCGCGACAGGAGCAGGACAAACCACACAAAGTTCCCTTCGACATCTACCTGTAACTGAAGTAATTCTGTAAGGGCTCATTTGGCTTGCATGATTCTAAAAACACAAGGATAGGAAAAACACCAGAATAGGATAGGAATGCACATGGTAAACAGAGCATTTGTGAACACAGGATTTCTGTCAACTTGGGTGTTTGGTTTACAGGAATTGGAAGAGCAGAGGAATGCAAAGAAACACGGCCAAAATAAAGTGAAACCATATGAAAGCGTGTACAGTTAGAATGTTATTCTGCCACTAATGCACTTGGTCTTGTTTTCATGCATAGGATTTTTAAAAGTAGGTCCAGGTGGATGTTTTGCTTCATTCCTTTCAACAAAATGCATGAATAATTGAATAGTAGAGTGCCATTGGAAAATTCCCTATTGCTATGTTTTTCCTCGAACCAAAATAGCCCTAATGGATCGACATGAATGTATAGTAATAAGTGATGCAACAAGTGTACAACCTCTTTGCCGTAGCCGTGACGACCTCAGCATCATTGGGTTGGTCGTTGAAGCAGTTGAGGCAGAGGTGGCTGTCGGAGGTGTGGAGGAAGATCTGAGGAATCTGTAGACGGCGTCCAGGGCACTGCTCTGTTGTGATGGATCGTTCTGTCGTTGGAGCAGCCCCGGTGAGCCGGAAGACGTCAAGGCTGAAGCAGCACAAGATAGACATCGTCACTCTCAAGTGGGATTCTAATAGCATCTCCAATAGATGATGTAAAATAGATGTAAAATTTACATCACCAAAAACCACCTGACTACAACAGATGAGGTAAAAATTGTTGACTCTGAACTTAACTGTCGAAACTGAAATTTACTGTGGAATATGAATGTTACTGTCAAAACTGAACGCAATGGTAGCAGAGAGGCACTTGACATGTAGTTTAGGGAGGGCCTGCAGTTCGTCTTCAACCTGCACCCCCCCCCCCTGAGCCGCCAGGCACCACCGGCCTCACCGCCGACCGCAGCGCCGCCTCACCGCCCCAAAACAACTCCCAACCGCCGGTCCACCGCCGCCTCGGCCAGCCCTATAGGCCCCCCGCCCCCCACCCTGAACCCTAAGATAGATAGTGGGGTACCTCCGTGAGCCCCGTCCCAGCTGGGTAGTTCTTCCTTAACTCCGTGAGCCCCCCCCCCCCAAAATCGATCGACCCCAAAGTCGATTCAGTCGATCAAGTGTAGCTAAATCGAGCAGCAGCAGCCTGAAGCGAGGGGAGAGCAGCAGCAGCAATGCGAGCGAGCGAGAGCCGGAGCAGAAGCAGCTGGGCGAGCGAGTGATCAAGCGAGAGCTGGAGCCGCAGCAGCAGCGCGAGCGAGCGAGCGAGAGCCGGAGCAGCAGTAGCAGATCCGGCTGGTATGGACGCCGCCGCCAAAGGGGCCTCGCACTAGGGGAGAGCCGCCATGGAGATGTCGCCCGTGGCGCCGGCTTCAAGGTAGCCGCTCGATGGGGGTGCAGGATGGAGCACCGTCGGCGCCGGGAGGTCGAGCTAAGGAGAAGGTGCGATGCGATGAGTGTACAACCTCTTTGGTGGCGCCGAGTAGGCCTCGACTTCGTCCGAAGAGTTGGTGAGGATGCTGCGGTTCTGGTGGAGCAGGTTAAGGCGGCTGTGTGGGGATGGAGCAGCCGCGATAGACGAGGCGATCGTCGGAGCAGCTCCTTGGAGGTGGAGGACGGGGCGGCTAAACCGGCGGGACGACGAGATGGACGACGGATCCTCATCCGGGGAGGTGGACGAGGGTCATCGAGCTGTTGCGGTGGACGACGTCGTCGGGGTAGATGCTCTGGCTGGGCAGCGGTGAGGTGGCGAACGAAGGAGGGTGGGGTTTCGCGGCTGGAGCGGAGAGGTTATGGCGTCCTGGGATTTTGAATGGCAAAAAGGAGGCGATGGGAGGGGGTGAACCATGACTTAGGGACGTGCTTGTCCAAAATGTAGGGTGTGACAAAAGTACCCCGCACCAATTTGAACTAGCGGCCCTTTCGGCTCAGTGTTAGAAGGGGGATTTCGCGTGTCGGGATTTGGCAGCTGGAGGGAGTTTTCGCGCGCGTTGTAATTTCGGGATAGCAAGGCGCGGGTTGTGAAGGCGCCAGTTTTGGGAGAACGATATCTGAATTTTCAGGATATAATAAAGCGCGGGTTGAATTTTAGGGACAAGCCTAACATGTAAGATTGTACTTGTACGTACCAAATCAATTCGCACTTCCCTCAACCAAAAAGAAAACAAAAAAATAAAACTACTCACACCACACAAAGAGAGAGTCTTGCCCCGTTTTACTATAAAAATGCTATTTAAAGCTACTCATATCAACAATTTAGTGCAATTAAATGCTATTCGGTAGTATGAATCCACGTTATGTCCAATTAAATTTTTTCGCTTGCTGTATAATGCATGTAACCTACTCATACCAACATTTTAGTGCATTCCAAATGTCTATACTACCGCTGCAATTCGAACTGAATTTGAATTCGTTTGTCTATTTCAATAACAATCTACAATCATGATTGTTGGCAACTCCAACCATCATTCGTGTATTACCTTAATAACACACCACATGATTACTATAGAGATAGATATGAACTATGTGTACTACATGAACTCGAATTCTATTTTTTAAATACACTTGATGTTGATTCCAAATAATAGTACACTTGATGTAGTAACTATATATCCATAATCTAAACCATGTTCCATACGTGTACACCATGTTTATCACACATAGTATAGTGCCCCGCCCCCTACATTATGTAAAGTATTTAGACTTGAGCTGCAAAAGCCACACATTAGCCCAAATTATGATCAATGTTCTATATGTTATACGTAGTACTAGCAAGATGCCCATGCGTTCCACAGAACATCAACATGATCAAGGGGAGGCCTAATTTGCAAATATGGAGAGGGGTGTGGGTATCTTTTTTCAAAATTGCCATAGTTTCCTTCCTATCCGTCCGATATAAATCGGACGGCCTATATTGCAGGATGGCACCATCATCAACAACTCCGTTTTTTTATAAAAGTAGAGATAAAATATATTATATGAAGGAAATATGCCCTAGAGGCAATAATAAAGTTATTATTTATTTCCTTATATCATGATAAATGTTTATTATTCATGCTAGAATTGTATTAACTGGAAACATAATACATGTGTGAATACATAGACAAACAAAGTGTCACTAGTATGCCTCTATTTGACTAGCTTCTTGATCAAAGATGGTTATGTTTCCTAGACATAGACATTAGTTGTGATTTGATTAATGGGTCACATCATTAGGAGAATGGTGTGATTGACATGACCCATTCCGTTAGCTTAGCACCCGATCGTTTAGTATGTTGTTATTGCTTTCTTCATGACTTATACATGTTCCTATGACTATGAGATTATGCAACTCCCGTTTGCCGGAGGAACACTTTGTGTGCTACCAAACGTCACAACATAACTGGGTGATTATAAAGGAGCTCTACAGGTGTCTCGAAAGGTACATGTTGGGTTGGCGTATTTCGAGATTAGGATTTGTCACTCCGATTGTCGGAGAGGTATCTTTGGGCCCTCTCGGTAATGCACATCACTTAAGCCTTGCAAGCATTGCAACTAATGAGTTAGTTGCGGAATGATGTATTACGGAACGAGTAAAGAGACTTGCTGGTAACGAGATTGAACTAGGTATTGAGATACCGACGATCGAATCTCGGGCAAGTAACATACCGATGACAAAGGGAACAACGTATGTTGTTATGCGGTCTGACCGATAAAGATCTTCGTAGAATATGTAGGAGCCAATATGAGCATCTAGGTTCCGCTATTGGTTATTGACTGGAGACGTGTCTCGGTCATGTCTACATAGTTCTCAAACCCATAGGGTCCGCACGCTTAACGTCTCGATGACAGTTATATTATGAGTTTATATGTTTTGATGTACCAAGGTTGTTCGAGTCCCGATGTGATCACAGACATGACGAGGAGTCTCGAAATGGTCGAGACATGAAGATTGATATATTGGAAGCCTATGTTTGGATATCGGAAGTGTTCCGGGTGAAATAGTGATTTTACCGGAGTACCGGAGGGGTTACCGGAACCCCCCGGAGGCTATTGGGCCTTATGGGCCCAAGTGGATGAAGAAGAGAGGCGGCCAAGGGGCAGCCGCGCGCCCCTCCCCCCCAAGTCCGAATTGGACAAGGAGGGGGGCGGCACCCCCCTTTCCTTTCTCCTCTCTCCTCCTCCCCCCACCCCAAGTCCTAATCCAACTAGGAAAAAGGAGGGGAGTCCTACTCCCGGTGGGAGTAGGACTCCTCCGGCGCGCCCTCTCCCCTGGTCGGCCGCACCCCCCCTTGCTCCTTTATATACGGGGGCAGGGGGGCACCCTAGAGACACAACAATTGATCAGTTGATCTTTTAGCCGTGTGCGGTGCCCCCCTCCACCATAGTCCACCTCGAAAATACTGTAGTAGTGCTTAGGCGAAGCCCTGCGTCGGTAGAACATCAACGTCATCACTATGCCATCGTACTGACAAAACTCTCCCTCAACACTCGGCTGGATCGGAGTTTGAGGGACGTCATCGGGCTGAACGTGTGCTGAACTCGGAGGTGCCGTGCGTTCGGTACTTGATCGGTCGGATCGTGAAGACGTACGACTACATCAATCGCGTTGTGCTAACGCTTCCGCTTTCGGTCTACGAGTGCACGTGGACAACACTCTCCCCTCTCGTTGCTATGCATCACCATGATCTTGCGTGTGCGTTGGAATTTTTTTGAAATTACTACATTCCCCAACAGTGGTATCCGAGCCTAATTTTATGCGTAGATGTCATATGCACGAGTAGAACACAAGTGAGTTGTGGGCGATATAGGTCATACTGCTTACCAGCATGTCATACTTTGGTTCGGCGGTATTGTTGGATGAAGTGGCCCGGACCGACATTACGCGTACGCTTACGCGAGACTGGTTCTACCGACGTGCTTTGCACAAAGGTGGCTGGCGGGTGTCAGTTTCTCCAACTTTAGTTGAACCGAGTGTGGCTACGCCCGGTCCTTGCGAAGGTTAAAACAACACCAACTTGACAAACTATCATTGTGGTTTTGATGTGTAGGTAAGAACGGTTCTTGCTCAACCCGTAGCAGCCACGTAAAACTTGCAACAACAAAGTAGAGGACGTCTAACTTGTTTTTGCAGGGCATGTTGTGATGTGATATGGTCAAGACATGATGCTGAATTTTATTGTATGAGATGATCATGTTTTGTAACCGAGTTATCGGCAACTGGCAGGAGCCATATGGTTGTCGCTTTATTTTATGCAATGCAATCGCCCTGTAATGCTTTACTTTATCACTAAACGGTAGCGATAGTCGTAGAAGCATAAGATTGGCGAGACGACAATGATGCTACGATGGAAGATCAAGGTGTCGCGCCGGTGACGATGGTGATCATGGAGGTGCTTCGGAGATGGAGATCGAGATCACAAGCACAAGATGATGATGGCCATACCATATCACTTATATTGATTGCATGTGATGTTTATCTTTTATGCATCTTATCTTGCTTTGATTGACGGTACCATTATAAGACGATCCCTCACTAAATTATCAAAGTAAAAGTGTTCTCCCTGAGTATGCACCGTTGCGAAAGTTCTTCGTGCTGAGACACCACGTGATGATCGGGTGTGATAGGCTCTACGTTCAAATACAATGGGTGCAAAACAGTTGCACACGTGGAATACTTAGGTTAAACTTGACGAGCCTAGCATATAACAAATATGGCCTCGGAACACGGAGACCGAAAGTACGAGCATGAATCATATAGTAGATATGATCAACATAGTGATGTTCACCATTGAAACTACTCCATCTCACGTGATGATCGGACATGGTTTAGATGATTTGGATCACGTGATCACTTAGAGGATTAGAGGGATGTCTATCTAAGTGGGAGTTCTTAAGTAATATGATTAATTGAACTTCAATTTATCATGAACTTAGTACCTGATAGTATCTTGCTTGTCTATGTTGATTGTAGATAGATGGCCCGTGCTGTTGTTCCGTTGAATTTTAATGCGTTCCTTGAGAAAGCAAAGTTGAAAGATGATGGTAGCAATTACACGGACTGGGTCCGTAACTTGAGGATTATCCTCATTGCTGCACGTAAGAATTACATCCTGGAAGCACCGCTGGGTGCAGACCTCTCGCAGAGCAACACCAGATGTTATGAAAGTCTGGCAGAGCAAAGCTGATGACTACTCGATAGTTCAGTGTGCCATGCTTTACGGCTTAGAACCGGGTCTTCAACGATGTTTTGAACGTCATGGAGCATATGAGATGTTCCAGGAGGTGAAGTTAATATTTCAAGCAAATGCCCGGATTGAGAGATATGAAGTCTCCAATAAGTTCTATAGCTGCAAGATGGAGGAGAATAGTTCTGTCAGTGAGCATATACTCAAGATGTCTGGGTATAATAATCACTTGATTCAACTGGGAGTTAATCTTCCGGATGATAGCGTCATTGACAGAATTCTCCAATCACTGCCACCAAGCTACAAGAGCTTCATGATGAACTATAACATGCAAGGGAGGGATAAGACAATTCCCGAGCTCTTCGCATTGCTAAAGGCTGCGGAGGTAGAAATCAAGAAGGAGCATCAAGTGTTGATGGTCAACAAGACCACTAGTTTCAAGAAAAAGGGCAAAGGGAAGAAGAAGGGGAACTTCAAGAAGAACAGCAAGCAAGTTGCTGCTCAAGAGAAGAAACCCAAGTCTGGACCTAAGCCTGAAACTGAGTGCTTCTACTGCAAGCAAACTGGTCACTAGAAGCGGAACTGCCCCAAGTATTTGGCGGATAAGAAGGATGGCAAGGTGAACAAAGGTATATGTGATATACATGTTATTGATGTGTACCTTACTAATGCTCGCAGTAGCACCTGGGTATTTGATACTGTTTCTGTTGCTAATATTTGCAACTCGAAACAGGGGCTACGGATTAAGCGAAGATTGGCTAAGGACGAGGTGACGTTGTGCGTGTGAAATGGTTCCAAAGTTGATGTGATCGCGGTCGGCACGCTACCTCTACATCTACCTTCGGGATTAGTATTAGACCTAAATAATTGTTATTTGGTGCCAACGTTAAGCATGAACATTATATCTGGATCTTGTTTGATGCGAGACGGTTATTCATTTAAATTAGAGAATAATAGTTGTTCTATTTATATGAGTAATATCTTTTATGGTCATGCACCCTTGAAGAGTGGTCTATTCTTATTGAATCTCGATAGTAGTGACACACATATTCATAATGTTGAAGCCCAAAAGATGCAGAGTTGATAATGATAGTGCAACTTATTTGTGGCACTATCGTTTAGGTCATATCGGTGTAAAGCGCATGAAGAAACTCCATACTGATGGATTTTTGGAACCACTTGATTATGAATCACTTGGTACTTGCGAACCGTGCCTCATGGGCAAGATGACTAAAACACCGTTCTCCTGTACTATGGAGAGAGCAAGAGATTTGTTGGAAATCATACATACAGATGTATGTAGTCCGATGAATGTTTAGGCTCGTGGCGGATATCGTTATTTTCTCACCTCCACAGATGACTTAAGCAGGTATGGGTATATCAACTTAATGAAACATAAGTCTGAAACATTTGAAAAGTTAAAAGAGTTTCAGAATGAAGTTGAAAATCATCGTAACAAGAAAATAAAGTTTCTACGATCTGATCGTGGAGGAGAATATTTGAGTTACGAGTTTGGTGTACATTTGAAACAATGCGGAATAGTTTCGCAACTCACGCCACCCGAAACACCACAACGTAATGGTGTGTCCGAACGTCGTAATCGTACTTTACTAGATATGGTGCGATCTATGATGTCTCTTACTGATTTACAGCTATCATTTTGGGGTTATGCTTTAGAGACGGCCACATTCACGTTAAATAGGGCACCATCGAAATCCGTTGAGACGACACCTTATGAACTGTGGTTTGGAAAGAAACCAAAGTTGTCGTTTCTAAAAGTTTGGGGCTGTGATGCTTATGTTAAAAAGCTTCAACCTGATAAGCTCGAACCCAAATCGGAGAAATGTGTCTTCATAGGATACCCAAAGGAGACTGTTGGGTACACTTTCTATCACAGATCCGAAGGCAAGACTTTTGTTGCTAACTTCGGAAATTTTCTAGAGAAGGAGTTTCTCTCGAAAGAAGTGAGTGGGAGGAAAGTAGAACTTGATGAGGTAACTGTACCTGCTCCCTTATTGGAAAGTAGTTCATCACAGAAACCGGTTTCTGTGACACCTACACCAATCAGTGAGGAAGTTAATGATGATGATCATGAAACTTCAGATCAAGTTACTACGGAGCCTCATAGATCAACCAGAGTAAGATCCGCACCAGAGTTGTACGGTAATCCTGTTCTGGAAGTCATGCTACTAGATCATGATGAACCTATGAACTATGAAGAAGCGATGGTGAGCCCAGATTCCGCAAAATGGCTTGAGGCCATGAAACCTGAGATGGGATCCATGTATGAGAACAAAGTATTGACTTTGGTTGACTTGCCCGATGATCGGCAAGCAATTGAGAATAAATGGATCTTCAAGAAGAAGACTGACGCTGACGGTTATGTTACTGTCTACAAAGATCGACTTGTTGCGAAAGGTTTTCGACAAGTTCAAGGGATTGACTACGATGAGACCTTCTCACCCGTAGCGATGCTTAAGACTGTCCGAATCATGTTAGCAATTGCCACATTTTATGATTATGAAATTTGGCAAATGGATGTCAAAACTGCATTCCTGAATGGATTTCTGGAAGAAGAGTTGTATATGATGCAACCGAAAGGTTTTGTTGATCCAAAGGGAGCTAACAAAGTGTGCAAGCTCCAACGATCCATTTATGGACTGGTGCACGCCTCTCGGAGTTGGAATAAATGCTTTGATAGTGTGATCAAAGCATTTGGTTTTGTAAAGACTTTTGGAGAAGCCTGTATTTACATGAAAGTGAGTGGGAGCTCTGTAGCATTTCTAATATTATATGTGGATGACATATTGCTGATTGGAAATGATATAGAATTTCTGGATAGCATAAAGGGATACTTGAATAAGAGTTTTTCAATGAAAGACCTCGGTGAAGCTGCTTATATATTGGGCATTAAGATCTATAGAGATAGATCAATACGCTTAATTGGACTTTCACAAAGCACATACCTTGACAAAGTTTTGAAGAAGTTCAAAATGGATCAAGCAAAGAAAGGGTTCTTGCCTGTGTTACAAGGTGTGAAGTTGAGTAAGACACAATGCCCGACCACTTCAGAAGATAGATAGAAAATGAAAGATGTTCCCTATGCTTCAGCCATAGGCTCTATCATGTATGCAATGTTGTGTACCGGACCTGGTGTGTGCCTTGCTATAAGTCTAGCAGGGAGGTACCAAAGTAATCCAGGAGTGGATCACTGGACAGCGGTCGAGAACATCCTGAAATACCTGAAAAGGACTAAGGATATGTTTCTCGTTTATGGAGGTGACAAAGAGCTCATCGTAAATGGTTACGTTGATGCAAGCTTTGACATTGATCCGAACGATTCTAAATCGCAAACCGGATACGTGTTTACATTGAACGGTGGTGATGTCAGTTGGTGCAGTTCTAAACAAAGCATCATGGCGGGATCTACGTGTGAAGCGGAGTACATAGCTGCTTCGGAAGCAGCAAATGAAGGAGTTCATATCCGATCTAGGTGTCATACCTAGTGCATCGGGTCCAATGAAAATCTTTTGTGACAATACTGGAGCAATAGGCTTGGCGAAGGAATCCAGATTTCACAAGAGAACCAAGCACATCAAGAGACGCTTCAATTCCATCCGGGATCTAGTCCAGGTGGGAGACATAGAGATTTGCAAGATACATACGGATCTGAATGTTGCAGACCCAGTGACTAAGCCTCTTCCACGAGCAAAACATGATCAGCACCAAGGCTCCATGGTTGTTAGAATCATTACTGTGTAATCTAGATTATTGACTCTAGTGCAAGTGGGAGACTGAAGGAAATATGCCCTAGAGGCAATAATAAAGTTATTATTTATTTCCTTATATCATGATAAATGTTTATTATTCATGCTAGAATTGTATTAACCGGAAACATAATACATGTGTGAATACATAGACAAACAAAGTGTCACCAGTATGCCTCTACTTGACTAGCTTGTTGATCAAAGATGGTTATGTTTCCTAGCCATAGACATGAGTTCTGATTTGATTAACGGGATCACATCATTAGGAGAATGGTGTGATTGACAAGACCCATTCCGTTAGCTTAGCACCCGATCGTTTAGTATGTTGCTATTGCTTTCTTCATGACTTATACATGTTCCTATGACTATGAGATTATGCAACTCCCGTTTGCCGGAGGAACACTTTGTGTGCTACCAAACGTCACAACATAACTGGGTGATTATAAAGGAGCTCTACAGGTGTCTCCAAAGGTACATGTTGGGTTGGCGTATTTCGAGATTAGGATTTGTCACTCCGATTGTCGGAGAGGTATCTATGGGCCCCCTCGGTAATGCACATCACTTAAGCCTTGCAAGCATTGCAACTAATGAGTTAGTTGTGGGATGATGTATTACGGAACGAGTAAAGAGACTTGCCGGTAACGAGATTGAACTAGGTATTGAGATACCGACGATCGAATCTCAGGCAAGTAACATACCAATGACAAAGGGAACAACGTATGTTGTTATGCGGTCTGACAGATAAAGATCTTCGTAGAATATGTAGGAGCCAATATGAGCATCCAGGTTCCGGTATTGGTTATTGACTGCTACGTCTTGAGCTTGCGTTGGTTTTCCCGGAAGAGGAGAGGATGATGCAGCACAGTAGCGTAAGTATTTCCCTTAGTTTTTGAGAACCAAGGTATCAATCCAAGAGGAGGCCACGCAAGTCCCTCGTACCGCACAAAGCGATAGCTACTGCAACCAACGCGATTAGGGGTTGTCAATCCTTCACGGTCACTTACGAGTGAGATCGATAGAGATAATATTTTGGTATTTTTGGTATAAAGATGCAAAGTGAAAAGTAAAATCAAAGCAAGTAAATAAAGTGATGGAGATTGATATGATGAGAATAGACCCGGGGGCCATAGGTTTCACTAGTGGCTTCTCTCAAGAGCATAGATATTCTACGGTGGGTGAACAAATTACTGTTGAGCAATTGACAGAATTGAGCATAATTATGAGTTTATCTAGGCAATGATCATGTATATACGCATCATGTCCAAAACAAGTAGATCGAAACGATTCTGCATCTACTACTATTACTCCACTCATCGACCGCTATCCAGCATGAATCTAGAGTATTAAGTTAAAAACAGAGTAACGCCTTAAGCAAGATGACATGATGTAGAGGAATAAATTAATGCAATATGATAAATACCCCATCTTGTTATCCTCGATGGCAACAATACAATACGTGCCTTGCAACCCTTACTGTCACTGGGTAAGGACACCGCAAGATTGAACCCAAATCTAAGCACTTCTCCCATTGCAAGAACTACCAATCTAGTTGGCCAAACCAAACGGATAATTCGAAGAGACTTGCAAACATAACTCAATCATACATAAAAGAATTCAGAGAAGAATCAAATATTTTCCATAGATAAGCTGGATCATAAACCCACAATTCATCGGTCTCAACAAACACACCGCAAAAAGAAGATTACATCGAATAGATCTCCACGAGAGAGGGGGAGAACATTGTATTGAGATCCAAAAAGAGAGAAGAATCCATCTAGCTACTAGCTATGGACCCGAAGGTCTGAAGTAAACTACTCACACTTCATCGGAGGGGCTATGGTGTTGATGTAGAAGCCCTCCATGGTGGATGCCCCCTCCGGCGGAGCTCCGGAACAGGCCCCAAGATGGGATCTCATGGATACAGGAAGGTACGGCGGTGGAATTCACTCAAGTTCTTTTGAGGATGCTATCTCATTCAACCCATTTAATTCAACCGGTGCAATCTCTCTTTTCAAGCAATTGTTCAACGGTGTTTATTTTGAGTGGGCCCTAACCCACAGGTCTTTTTCCAGGATCTTACCTGACTCTTCTAATTTTCCCGGAGCTTCTCAAATTCTTTTCAAAGTTTGACGTAGGAATGAGTTATCATCAGTCAAATGTCTTTCTCCAAGATCTTTCAAATTCTTTTCATCGTTGGTTCAACCTTTCTAATTTTCATTCCGGAGTGCCTCAACAATTCATGGTGGTGTTTCTCGTCGTCATTCTCGAATTTTGAAGACCGAAGAAGAGTTTCTCTTAAATCTTGCTCCATTCTCTTCAAGATTCATGGTTCTAGCTTGATGCCATCCTCTCATATTTATTTTAGATTGTGAGAATTCTTTTCACCTATCCGGAGCAATTCAGGAGTCTTTTCAGTTTGATTCTTCGGAGCCCATCATCTCAGATTTATTCATTCCAGCTTTCAGCTCTTGTTCTCCAAATCTTACCGGTGCATCATTCAAGTATTCACTAATCAGTTCATGATCTCTCCATTCTCAGGTATCTAAATTCCCTCAAGTATCTTCGTTCATTTCTAAATTCTTACGGTGGTTCGTTCAAGAGTTCTCTTCCTTCGTTTTTATATAGATTCATTCGTCTTCCCGAATCCTACCGGCGGATCGTTGAAGACCTTCCCAAGTTGAGCAATATCTCTCTTCAATCCTCTCCACGAGAATAAAGTAGTATGCCAAATCCATTGCTTGCCATCAATTTAATTGGTGAAGGATCAGCATAATGTAATTCTTATTCTTGTTTCATCGAGTAAGTTCAATTCCTTATTTTGGAGGTTCATCAAAATTCTTTATTTCATTTGTTCATCTTTCTTTCCGGAGTTCCAAGTTTTCTCGGTTATATCATTTCAAAGCTTCATCTTATCACTGCAAGGCTTCACCTGGTGTTTTCAACTTCTCTTTCTTTCTATCACCCTTTTGTTTACCGGAGTTCATCATGGAGGCTCTACATGGTGCTTCCTCAAGGATTCTTTTCATTCTTCAATTGTTCATCAAGATTTCTCTCCGAGTTAAGATCCGTCAAGCCATACTTCAAAATAAACATGGTTCCAACACATGTTTTGTTTTGAGGCGTTCAAGCATTCTTCATCTTGCATTCCAAAGTGCAATTCTCTCTATCTTATCTTTTAAGGTGGTGTTATGTCATTTTGACAGTTTCATTCATGTTTCATGATTCACTTGTTGTCAAGAATGAGATATTTAAGTCCATCAATCTCTTCATTGGAGTTATCTTGGGTTTATATTTCACCTAAAGCCTTCCCTAAGGAATGTTGCTATTATGGTGCTTATCAATGATCCAAGTTTTCCTCCTATCCTCTCAATGAAAGAAGTTTTCATCTCCGTGTTGCTCTCAATCCAATCAATTGTTTCCGTTGGTGGCAGAAGCTCACCTCATAATTTTGAGATGTTTTCATAAGCCCACTACAAGCTTATCCTTATCGTTGTTGTTTTTCAAACAACTCCGTTCAATCCTACTTCGTAAGGATGCTCTTTCTAATTCATTTATGGTGGGAGATGTTGGTTTCATTCTTTGTTCTATTCATTCCAACTTTCTATCTATCATGCATTGTTTCCGGAGGCATTGTGATGTTGCTCTCTTCGACCCATCATCTTGTTTTGTCAAGACCATGTCCTTTTTCCTTGCTTATCGATTTAACCGGAGTGTTGTGTCTATCGTTCCTCTCCTAACCGGAGTCTCATCCAGGTGCTTTCATTTTGCCAAGTTCATGTTCTACTCCTTCCATGTTCAGTTGGAGTGCTGTCAAAATTATATCATTCTTATTCATTCTTATCTCGTTTCAACCAGAGTGGTTTCAATTTCCTTCTTGTCCTTTGTGCTCATCATTCATGTCTTTGCAACCTTCAAGTTCTCGTAATGTTCCTTGTTCCTCTTTTCTAACGGATTGTTTGCAATCTCATTCATCTCTGTTGTGTTCTTTCTTTCAACTTTTCAACCTCTCAAAGTTCTTTGTTTTCACTCATTTGTCGAAGAAGCAATTTAGTTTACCTCTTATCTTCCTCTTCCTTTTCTCTCCGGTGCCATCCTAGATCTCGGGACGAGATCCTCTCGTAGTGGTGGAGTGTTGTAACGCCCCGGATGCAACTTTCCATATTCGTAACTCCGACTCTTGCCTTTCCCGGAGATGCTATATGATATTTCCTTCGTGGTTGGGTTTTTGTCTGTTGTTTTGCATTTTGTTCATGTCATGCATCTCTTCTCTTTGCATCATTTGCATTGCATCATGTCATCATGCAACCCTTTTTAAAACTCTTCTAAATAAATTGCATGGATCTTCGGTCCATTTAAATCGAGGGAAGGGTGACTTCTCTTTATAACATATCCTCCCAATATTATGGAGCTATATAAAAATATTCCATTGTTTTGGAATCACCGTAACCCACTTGCAAAATAATTTCGTGCCTTTTCTGCTCCGAGTTGACCTCAAAACCTTGCCAATATTATTTCATCATTTTCCGGAGCTCCACCAAAAATCCTCAACATTTTTGGACCTTCCCAAACCTCACTTCCTATTCAAATCATTTGAATTTAATTCAAATGAGTTTGAATTTACATCTTGCAATCTTGCCACTTCTATTTTTCTGTGGTCATGTTTATTTTTATGAGTCCAGGAAATTTGTCCTTCTGCTCAAACTCTTTTCCCTAACCCCCCCTTCTTTTTCCTTTCTCTATATTTCTTTTCTGCTTAAGAGTTTAGTGAGAGAGAGAGCCAGCCCAGCCAGGCCTCTGGCCATTTCCTCTCCACCAGGCCGGCCCAGTCTCCCTAGGCCCAGCCCACCTAAACCTAGCTCCTAAACCTAGCCCGACCCCCTCCTCCGCATCTCTCTCCCTCTCGTCCCTGCCCGCCGCCCCACACGCATGCCCGCTGCCAGGAAGGGCTTCGCCCGATCCTCTCGATCCCATCTCCCTCCTCTCGATCCCTCCTCCTCATCCCGTCGCTCCAGCCCCCACGCATCTCTCCTCGCAGCGCCACCAGGAGGGCCACCCCCTGCCTGATTCCCCTCAGCGACCAGCGAGCCCCGCGGCCCTCCGTCGCCTGCGGCCCGCGCCCGGCCTCCGCAACACCACCGGGACGGCCAACTCCGGCGGCCCTCCGTCGCCTGCGGCCGTGCCCCTCCTCTGCCTCATCCAGCGCGCCCTCTCCTTCCTCGACGGGTTTCTCCTCTGCCCGTGTCCGCACCTCGCCGCTCCCCTCGGCCTCCCGCGGCTGCTCTGTTGTCGTCGCCGTGATGCCCGCGCTCCTCCTCTGCTGCACCTCCAACGACGGGCCTCGGGAACGAGCAGCTTGCTCGGCCTTCTCTCGTGCCGCCTCCTTGCCGCTGCTCGACCAGTGCCCGCCTCCTGCTCCGGCCAAGGTTCCGTCGCCTCAAAGCCGCTGCTCTACTTCTCGAGTTGCCGCCGAGGTGTAACCCTGTGCGATAAGACCACCTAGTAATTGTTGGACTCAAGGACCATCAAGACCAAGACCGCCCGAACCACATCGACTCACGGATCGTCAAGACCATCTCGGTTTTTTTTGCAAGTACCTTTATGCCCGAAGATGTTGGATTCGCCGAAGACCGTCAAGTGTACAACTACCGTCGCCAAAGACCCGTGTACCACGAGCGGCAAGTTCAACTTCAAAACGTGAACGACTACTTCCACGATGATGCGACAAGTACCCCGACGATACGCCAAGTACCTCTACCGTCGTCTTCGGAAACGCCAAGTACCCCTACGCATGAAGACGCCAAGTCCGTTTCGGGATTCATCAAGTACCGCTACCGATGGCTCGAACGTCTACGAAACGTGTACCACTACCGTCGACCCGCAAAGACCCCGTCAAGTTCCTTGTCGTGACCCCGAACATCTACGGAACATGAACAATTGCTTCCTCTCCGAAACGTGAACCACTACCACCGCGAGAATGACTACTTCCACTACGACCCGCGAGTACCACTACTTCCCTCGACGAGATCGAACCACTCCGAAAGGCACGCTTCAAAGGTATACCCGCCGGAACGACCGCCCGTGGACGAATGCATGTTGTATGAGATGCCCGTTTGCACCGTGTCCGAAATTGTCGCTCGCTTGTTCCTCCTCGTTGCCATGCCATCGTCTCGTGGGAACCCGGTAACCGGGAACACCCCACCATCTTGCTCAACTCGCTTCCGTCACGCCTCCTTTTGCACCGATATCTCCGTGAGCTACTGGAACCGATATGTTGCCGTGGCATAATTTTCGGATATGTTGCCGTGGCACCATTTTTGTTGCGCCGCCGTGGCACCCTTTTCGTTCCGCCATGGTGACCAAATGCTTCATAATGCTCTTGTCAACGTTTTCATAAAAATTGCATAAAACTTGCACATGTCATCCGCACCATGATAACAACATTTAAATGTTAAAAATTGTTGTTTGCATTAATTTGCTTAAATGCCATGCTAAAATGTTTTATTTCATAACTAAATAACCGTAGCTCCATTTTAAATAAATTATATATGTAAATGGGGTAGAAAAATGCCTAGTTTAACATGGTGTACTTGCTTTGCATGTTTAACAACTTTAAAATTGTGTTTAGGGCAGAACAGTAGTAAATTCGAAATATGCATATGGGGTTTTACCGGAATTGTTGTTTGTTGTTCCGGCCTCATTTAAACTTGCCTAGATAGGTAGTTTCATCATGCTTCACCTCTTGCCATGTTTAACAACATTTAATATTGTTGGGTACATAACCGAGAGAGAACTAAATAAGTGTTGTGGTGTTTTGTCAATATGCAACCCGTTGCATATTGGGCTCCACTTAACTTGTAGTGTTGTTTGTGCATATTGCCATGCCATGCCTCATTAAACCGGACATGCATCATACTTGTTTGTGCATCATGACATGTTTATGTGATGGTTGTTTACCATGTTGTTTTGCTTCTTTTCGGGTTGCTTCTCTCGTTAGCTTCGGTTCCGTTCCGGAGTTGTGGGGGATTCGTTCGACTACGTCCGTTTGTCTTCTTCATGGACTCGTTCTTCTTCCTTGCGGGTTTTCAGGCAAGATGACCATACCCCCGAAATCACTTCTATCTTTGCTTGCTAGATGCTCGCTCTTTTGCTATGCCTATGCTACGATGCCTATCACTTGCTTATCATGCCTCCCATATTGCCATGTCAAGCCCCTAACCATCCTTTCCTAGCAAACCGTTGTTTGGCTATGTTACCACTTTGCTCAGCCCCTCTTATAGCGTTGTTAGTTGCAGGTGAAGATGAAGTTTGTTCCTTGTTGGAACATGGAGATGTTGTTCCTTGTTGGAACATGTTTACTTGTTGGGATATCACAATATATCTTATTTAATTAATGCATCTATATACTTGGTAAAGGGTGGAAGGCTCGGCCTTATGCCTGGTGTTTTGTTCCACTCTTGCCACCCTAGTTTCCGTCATATCGGTATTATGTTCCCGGATTTTGTGTCCCTAACGCGGTTGGGTGATTTATGGGACCCCCTTGACAGTTCGCTTTGAATAAGACTCCTCCAGCAAGGCCCAACATTGGTTTTACCATTTGCCACCTAAGCCTTTTTCCCTTGGGTTCTGCAGACTCAAGGGTCATCTTTATTTTAACCCCCGGGCCAGTTCTCCTTCGAGTGCTGGTCCAAACTAGAGCCACTTGCGGTGCCGCCCCGAGGCAACTTGGGGTATCGTCGGTTGCCGTACGTAGTGTTCATCCGGTGTGCCCTGAGACCGAGATATGTGCAGCTCCTATCAGGATTTGTCGGCACATCCGGGCGGCTTTGCTGGTCTTGTTTTATTGCTGTCGAAATGTCTTGTAGTCCGGGATTCCGAGACTGATCGGGTCTTTCCGGTAGAAGGAATATCCTTCGTTGACCGTGAGAGCTTATCATGGGCTAAGTTGGGACACCCTGCGGGTATTATCTTTCAAAGCCGTGCCATGTTATGAGGCAGATGGGAATTTGTTAATGTCCGGTTGTAGAAAACCCGAAGTTGATCTTAATTAAAATACATCAACCGCGTGTGTAACCGTGATGGTCTCTTCTCGGCGGAGTCCGGGAAGTGAACACGGTGTTGGAGTTATGTTTGACGTAGGTTGTTCTAGGATCACTTCTTGATCATAGTTGTTCGACCGTGCTTTTGCCTTCTCTTCTCGCTCTCTTTTGCGTATGTAGCCACTATATATGCTAGCCGCTTGCTGCAGCTCCACCTCACTACCCTGTCCTACCTTTAAGCTTAAATAGTCTTGATCTCGCGGGTGTGAGATTGTTGAGTCCCCGTGACTCACAGATACTTCCAAAACCAGTTTGCAGGTGCCGATGAAACCGTGCAGGTGACGCATCCGAGCTCAAGGAGGAGCTCGATGAAGATCTTGTTCATTGTGTTGTTTCGTTTCAGTTGATCAGTAGTGGAGCCCAGTTGGGACGATCGGGGATCTGGGTAGCATTTGGGGTAGTCTTCTTTTATTTTGGTTCCGTAGCCGGACCTTGATTGTATCTGTATGATGTAATGCTTTACTCATGTATTGTGTGAAGTGGCGATTGTAAGCCAACTATGTATCTCTTTCCCTTATGTATTACATGGGTTGTGTGAAGATTACCTCACTTGCGACATTGCTTTCAATGCGGTTATGCCTCTAAGTCGTGCTTCGACACGTGGGAGATATAGCCGCATCGAGGGCGTTTCAGTCATGATGATGATGAACGGAACGGTGGAAAGTTGCATGGCAATATATCTCGGAATGGCTATGGAAATGCCATAATAGGTAGGTATGGTGGCTGTTTTGAGGAAGATATAAGGAGGTTTATGTGTGAAAGAGCGTATCATATCACGGGTTTGGATGCACCGCTGAAGTTTGCACCAACTCTCAAGGTGAGAAAGGGCAATGCACGGCATCAAGAGGCTAGCAAAGGCGGAAAGGTAAAAGTGCGTATAATCCATGGACTCAACATTAGTCAAAAGAACTCATATACTTATTGCAAAAATTTAGAAGTCATCAAAAATCAAGTACTACGCGCATGCTACTAGGGGATAGATTGGTAGGAAAAGACCATCGCTCGTCCCCGACCGCCACTCATAAGGATGCACAAGCCAGGTACACTTCATGTTTCAAATTTGTTACATAACTTTAACCATACGTGCATGCTACGGGATTTGCTAACTTCAACACAAGCATTTCTCAAATTCACAACTACTCAACTAGCACGACTTTGATATTATCACCTCCATATCTCAAAACAATTATCAAGCATCAAACTTATCTTAGTATTCAATGCACTCAAAAGAAAGTTTCACATATCTTGAATACCAAGTATATTAACATTAAGCAAATTACCATGCCATTAACGACTCTCAAAATAATCTAAGTGAAGCATGAGAGATCAAGTTTATTTAAAACAAATCCACCACCGTGCTCTAAAAGATCTAAGTGAAGCACTAGAGCAAAAATTATCAAGCTCAAAAGATATAAGTGAAGCACTATGAGCAAAACTATCAAGCTCAAAAGATATAAGTGAAGCACATAGAGTATTCTATCAAATTTCAATTCATGTATGGCTCTCTCAAAAGGTGTGTACAGCACGAATGATTGTGGTAAACTAACAAGCAAAGCTTGGGGATGCCTTCCGGGGCATCCCCAAGCTTTGACTTTTTGGTGTCCTTGGATTATCTTGGGGGTGCCATGGGCATCCCCAAGCTTAGGCTCTTGCCACTCCTTGTTCCATAATCCATCAAAAGAATTCACCCCAAACTTGAAAACTTCACAACACAAAACTCAATTGAAATCTCGTGAGCTCCGTTAGAGAAAAGAAAACAAAAGACTACTTTAAGGTAATTGTCGGTGTCAAAACTGGCGGATCTCGGGTAGGGGGTCCCGAACTGTGCGTCTAGGCGGATGGTAACAGGAGACAAGGGACACGATGTTTACCCAGGTTCGGGCCCTCTTGATGGAGGTAAAACCCTACGTCCTGCTTGATTGATATTGATGTTGTTGATGTTTACAAGAGTGGATCTACCACGAGATCAAGGAGGCTAAACCCTAGAAGCTAGCCTATGGTATGATTGTAAGGGTTGTTGTGATTGTTGTCCTACGGACTAAAGCCATCCGGTTTATATAGACACCGGAGAGGGCTAGGGTTACATAGAGTCGGTTACAATGGTAGGAGATCTACATATCCGTATCGCCAAGCTTGCCTTCCACGCCAAGGAAAGTCCCATCCGGACACGGGGGGAAGTCTTCAATCTTGTATCTTCATAGTCTTGGAGTCCGGTCGATGATGACAGTCCGGCAAATGATAGTTCGGCTGATGATGGTAGTCCGGCTATCCGGACACCCCCTAATCCAGGACTCTCTTAGTAGCCCCTGAACCAGGCTTCAATGACGATAAGTCTGGCGTGTATATTGCTTGGCATTGCAAGGCGGGTTCCTCCTTCAAATGATAGAAGATTGGAAACACCAGGATAGTGTCCGGCTCTGCAAAATAAATTCCACATTCCACCGTAGAGAGAATAATAATATATACACAAGCTCAATCTGCTGACGTTTTCCGTGGCATGACGTCACACCACTAGCAAGCCATTACTCGAATTGTTTTTTACTTTACCACCTCAGCGCATTTAGCGAAGCGGTTTCCTTGGCACGTCTTGTCGAGCAGAGATCGTGTTTCCCTTAATCCGGATTCTCATCAATACGGGCGTGGGTAACCCAACCGCGCCCGTTCGCCATGCCCCCTCTATCGAAGGCGAGTTCCAAACGGTCACGGAGACGGCTCTTGGTATTCTCCCTCTTTATAACGGGACCAAGGCTCGTTTCTTTTTCTTCAATCTTCCGTCGAATCCTCCCCACGCTCCAAGTTCCAGCACCTAGAGCCCCAGATTCGAGCGCTTTGGACCTTCAACGATGTCCGGTTCCGACCTCCAGGGCCGGTGGATGCCCTCCTCCGTCACGGAGGAGGACGTGCTAAAGCTACGGGAGGCCAAGTACCTGTCTTACGAGATTTCACACAGGTTGCCTGCCGAAGGGCAGGCCATCCCCACCCCTGAGCCCGGCGAGTATGTCGTCTTTGTATCCCACCTCCGTCGGGGTTTAGGCTTCCCGATGGATCCTTTTGTGAGAGGGCTCATGTTTTACTATGGGTTGGAATTCCACGACTTGGCTCCGGAGTCCATCCTCCATATATCCGCATTTATTGTCATCTGTGAAGCCTTCCTCCGCGTCACCCCACACTTGACTGTGGTGAAGACTTTCAATGTGGCGCCAAGATGATCGGGGCGTCAGCGGAGTGTGGCGGGCGGCCATAAGTAGGAGGGCCGATGCCCGTGGCCTGCCGCTCCTTCAAGAGGAGCTCACTGTGTGGCAGCAAGAGTGGTTCTATATTACCGTTCCGAGGGGCGCAGACAAAAGCCGCCGCCCCTATTCCGCCCGGGACCTCCACGATGATTGATGTCGTGGGTCAACCAAGGGCTCAACTGGGGGCCGTCAAAGGACGTGCCCCTACTGCAGGGCCGGATTCGAGACCTCTTAACGAGGGAGATCGATATGGTGGTGGTGATGCAGGTTATGCTAATTATGCGTCTCCTGCCCTGCAAACACCGTCCTCTCCGACTATGGGAGTTCAATCCGGAGGGCCCACGGATTCTTCAACACTTCATGGGTATGACACCCCTGGAGATGTATAGCTTATTCTTCGGATCGCAAGAGGTGCGTCCGGAATTAACCGAGGATGCTGGACTAAGCTGCAATCGCCCAGATACTCAAGTAAGTAGTTCCAAGTCCGGACATACTGTTCGTTTGCCTTTCGATGATCCGCATTATGACCGATCTCCCTCTACACAGGAGTGGATAGCGGAAGCAAAATTAATACGGTGTCCGGTCCCCCTCCCCGAGACCGCGCCGGATCCCGTGCTGGTCCGGATGCTTGAGGTTGCGCCTTCGGAGGAAGGCGAAGGGGAAAACAGGAAGTCTACTGCCTCGCCTAAGGAGGCCCTTGAACGAGGGGGGATCGAGAATCCCTCCTACCGAGGGGAGAAGAGGACTGCCTCCGAAGACCCGGGGAAAAAAGCCCTAAGCGGGGAAGAAATCTTGGCGGAGGGTCCTGCGTCCGGGAGGCCCCGCCGCACAATCTCCCTTAGTGAGCCAGCCCTCCAACGAGCCGTAAGTAAAAAGAAAGGAGTTTTATAATAAGGGACATCCCTATTTGTGCTTCTGAGGATAACTAAAGTTTTTACCTCGTAGTTCGGATCTCCGTCCTTCGCAGATGAGCTCGTCTTTGGGGGACCTTCGTCCGGAGATGATAGAGAGCGAGACGCCCCCGTCCGGGGCGCCGTTGGATAGGGCGGACGAGCCTGAAGTGTCGTCACGGAGGGAGCCCCCGAGTGTGGCAATGTCGGATAGTTCGGCGCCAGCTGGTGTACGGCTGAAGGATCTGCTTGAGAAGGCGTCTATCTCAGAAGATCAGCACGCATTGAGGAGCGTGGTGATTGAAAGGATTTCGTCCACTGAAGGCGGGTTGCATGATGCCGTCAGGAGTTTACTGGCGGGGTTTGATGTATGTAAAAATGACACACCTTTTGACAGTTTTGCATATAGAATGCGCCCTGTATAGATAGTAGCCCCTGAGACTCGGTAGGTTGTCGATATCGACAGCGTCGAGGATCAAAATCGCAGGTTTTAAATTCCGTCGTGCCTATGCAGGGTGGCGGGTCGTCCGGGGCCAGCCGGACTTATGGAGTTGCTGAACTAAAGCGGCAACTCGATGTGGCGGATGAAGACATCGCGATCAACAAAGCGACTTGATGAGTCGCAAGGTAAGTGTTATCTTGGCGGACACATGGTAAGGGAGCCAAGCCAACTCCTTACAAAATTTGCGTGAAATGCAGATAGTGCCGCTCTTGTGGAGAGTCTTGGGCCGAACTTGCTCAAGCCAAGGAGCAGGCGGAAGGAGTGATCGGCAGCCTCAAGGCGGCCGAGGAGTTAGCGGCGAAAAGGCCGCACACTTGCCGAGCAGGAAGAGATAGCAGAAATGGCTGTGAAGTTAAAGAGGCTACCGACCGCAATGAGGCTCTTGGGAAGGAGCACCTAAGCGGGCAGGAAGACCTGCGGAAGGCCACCGCTGAAACCAAGAATGCCCGCCTGCAATGCGGGCCATGAAGGAAGACCTGCGCCAGCCGGGAGATTGTAGTGGCAAGCCTTTTCGCTGCGCCAAGGTTCACGGATTCAAAATATGCTCAGCTGGGCCAACTGTGGTGTCCGGAGGACCCTTATATGGACTTAGCGGCGAGTGCGGCGGATGCCGTTATGCATTTTCGAAGCCAGAAGGATCACCAGACGGAAGAGCTGTTTTGGTCTCAATTCCATAGTCCGGAGCGTTCGCTTCCGCTGACCGATCGTTTGGCTGAGTGGGATGAGCTAAATAGGTTGTCCGGGCTTGCTATGGCGGATATAGTGACCCATATCCGGCCGGATAGGCCCCAGCCGAAGAGCTATTTTGGCTTATTGCGGCAATTTCTTGGAGCGGTGCCGCATATCAAGGCGATGAAGCGGTCGGCCTGCATAGAGGGTGCGCGGATGGCGCTCGCCCGTGTAAAGACACATTGGACAAAGATGGATGCCACCGCTGTTGCGACCCCAGGTTTGGATAATAACCGGCTGCCCGCCGAGCACTATTTTGGCGAAGTGCTGCCTGGTGCTCGTGTAATAGAGTCGCATTGCTCGAAAAAATGTTACGTTCGAGTGAACGTTTATATGATGTAAAAACGATTTTTATGATGTAAGCGCCTTTTATACTTGTGCGTTCAAGTAATAGAATATCTCCTTTGCGGCCGTTCATGTATACGTATGTATAACCTGAAAGATGGCAGTCGTCGGCTTCAGCCCCCACGCACAAGCTGCGGGGTGTTCGCAAAAATAGCGTTTTCACACTTAATCCGACGTTTGGTCCTGTAAAGGAGGTGGTAGCGTAGCAAACGAGGCAACCGGACTATAATGCTTTATCACTTCACTTAGCCATGGAGTTCGAGGTGGGGCTACGACATAGCCCCTGGGGCACCGTGCTCTCCGAATTGGGCGCGTATGTGCTGGCCGAAACGGCCCTTCGTCAAGCGGAGGAATCCTAAACATTCCCAAGGTCGATCGAGTGGTTGACCAGTCTCTCGCAGTATCATGACGGTCAGTTTTCGGCTTTCTCTCTTCGAGGTGCTCGTCCAAATTAATCTGGGGCACAATCGTAGTAGTTCTCCGGAGCCGCGTTAGCGATGATACGGAACGTAAGGCAGCAAAACACGGGAGCTGGGCAAACCCAACATTTGACCAAAGACATGATTCGAGCTGATGCATATAAGGCCTAACTCGAGGCGCCGAACACTCCCGAAGGTGTTCGGTCTTTATAATAATGGGCAAAACAAAGCCCTAAGCCCCTTGTGTCCGTGCAGGCAGGTTCTCTCGGCGCGCCCGATGCCAAAACGCCGATCTCCACTCTGGTTATACTTGAAAAACCAGGGATTATAGCAACAAGAGACGAAGAAAGGTTTACGTGGGTCTTAGTCCGAAAAGAGTCCTTGCAACGGGTCCCTACTGCACGTCTGCGCCTGTGTCTCCGTTGTGCCGTGTCCTGGACGTGTGTGCACGCTGTTCATCTGTAAAAAGAGAGGAACTTGGTTGGAAAAGAAATCGTGCAAGAAAGTGCATAAAAATTGAAATATAGATTAAGAAAGCTGAGCCTATGCTAGCTCATTATGGCTTGTATGTGCAAACCCTTTGGAGGGGGTGTGCGGCTAGATAGCCCCTAGCTTATTTATTCCGGACTCGTCTAGCCGTGTCCGGGGTCTCCGGCGACCCTTTGATGAAACGATGCCACGTGGACCGGGCATTTGAAGCGTGAGAGACGCGGAATGTGGTATTGTATGGAAGTGGGCGAGAGCTTCTCGTCCCAGTGGTGCTTGATAGCTGGCTTAAGGGCCTGGCGTCGCTCCTTTGAAGGAAGTGCGGCTATGCTGTATTGTAATAGGGTCTATCCCCACTTGCGGATTGTGTCCGAATATAGCAGGTTTAAGTCACTGCCACCGTCCATCGACACCTGCGTTAATTGCAGTCCGTCTATTATGGGATCCGATATCAGGGCAGTCTATCCTGCGCTCGGATATACGGACTAATCCAGATGGTCGAAAGTGATTGGTTTTGACATCCAACCTTGATCCACTGGGGTGGATCGTCCGACACTTGTCTTGGCGAGTGCCGTGTTGGCTTTCCGTGTTTATCACGTGAAGCAAGTTTACTGTTTTGACTTCTCGAGGGAAAGTCCTTTGACTTCCGGTGCTCTGCTGGTGGGGCTCGTCATTGTCCTCGCTTGGCGTATTGAGCCCCTTGTGTCCGGCATTAAGTCTGCCGGACTGTTTAAAAACCCAACAATTTCGGTTGAATATGGTTTGCAGGCCTTCCGGGGGTACTGTGGATTTGACATATCCGATCTAAAATTTTGTTCAAATTTGATAGCTCGTCTCTGTTGTCCTTAAGAGGCCGTGTTTTATTGTCTGGCCGCCAACTTTTGAATCCGGCGTTGACCGCCGTGCCTGTGGGCTTTTTTTCTTTATTCCGTGCCGATCTTTCCTGCGCGTGACTTTCCGTTCCATCTCGATATCGGAACGACTCGGTCGCTGGTGCTGCATCTTGCTAGCCAGCTGTCTTCTCTAGCATAAAAGCGCGTCATGAGGCTTGTTAGCGCGGCCATTGTTCTTGGCTTCTCTTGGCCGAGGTGTCTGGCGAGCCATTCGTCTCGGACGTTGTGTTTAAAAGCTGCTAAGGCTTCTGCGTCCGGACAGTCGACTATTTGGTTCTTTTTGGTAAGGAACCTGTTCCAGAATTTGCACGCTGACTCTCCGGGCTGTTGGATTATATGACTCAGGTCGTCAGCATCCGGAGGGAGGACATAAGTCCCTTGAAAATTTGCTCTAAACGCGTCCTCAAGCTCTTCCCAACTTCCAACAGTGTTTTCTGGGAGGCTTTTGAGCCAATGCCGAGCTGGCCCTTTGAGCTTGAGGGGTAGGTATTTTATGGCGTGGAGATCGTCTCCTCTAGCCATGTGTATGTGTAGTATGTAGTCTTCTATCCAGACTCCGGGGTCTGTTGTGCCGTCATATGCCTCTATGTTTATGGGTTTAAACCTTGCTGGAAATTCATGATCCAACACCTCATCGGTGAAACATAGCGGGTGTGCGGCGCCCCTGTATTTGGGTGTGCCGCTGTCTTCGAACACTTGTCGTGGTGTGTTACTTCCTGGGGTCCTCTTTTTTGGCCCGTAGATGGACCTAATTGGGCCATCCGTTTTACCAGGATTATAATTCTGCTTGTGTGCAGCCCTGCTTGTTGCTTTGGGCCTGTCGTCTGGCCGTCTATCCGGCCAGGCGGCCTCTTTATTTTTTGACTGTGAAGGCTCGATGGCTTCCTCGTCAAATTCTGGCAGCAGCTTGCGCTTCGGGTAGCTCTTGGTTTGATGACCATTGCCGTATTTGTCTGCGGTCTTGAACACTTTGCTCCACTTCATTCTGAGCGTGTCTTCTGCTGTTTTGAGCTTCCGTTTCGCCTTCTTCAAACTTCTTGCAGTGGCGACTAGTTTTTTGCGTATGTTCCTATGCTCTGGTGTTGTGGTCGGACTGTTGATTGCTTCGTGAAGGGGTTGATTATCCGGCTCGTCCTGTTTGTCGTCAGCTGATCGCTGGGTCGTTAGGAAGGCTGCTTTGATCGAGGAGGGACTTGGGGCGGCGTTTGCGTCGCCGTTTTGGTTCTTTATCGGCGAGATTATCCTCTGCCGTGTCCCGTTGTTCCTCGTTATCGCTTTCCTTCGGGGTGTCCACCATGTATACGTCGTATGACGAGGTGGTCTTCTAGTGTCCTGTAGGCACCGGTTCTTGGTAGTCTCCGGCATCGTCGTCCATACCGTCGATGTCTTCGGAGTCGTAGTCGAGTATGTAGGTTAAATCGTCGACGGTGGCTACGAAGTGGGTGGTGGGTGGGATCTGAATTTCTTCGTCATCCGCGTCCCAACCGTCCTGGCCGTAGTTCGGCCAGGGCTCTCCGGATAGCGAGAGATGCTTCAATGAATTTATGATATCGCCAAAGGGCGAGTGCTGAAAGATGTCCGCAGCGGTGAATTCCATGATCGGCGCCCAATCGGATTCGACTGGCAGGGGCGCAGGAGGTACGGAGTCCGGCAGGGAGTCCGGCACCTCGGAGTCACGGGGTTTATGTGGGACAAGGTAAGTGTTCGGCTCCATCGCCGTAGAAATTGCGGCTCCCGAGGCGGTGTCCAGCCATCCGTCCTCGACTCGGCGATCGGCTCCGGACTATGAGTCGGGCGGATCCGAGTGCGACCTCAAGGTCTTGTCCGTGGCGAGTTAGGTCATGCCCATTGTGAGGGCGGCGCGCTTCGGCGTGTGGCTCAGATCCATCGAGGATCAAGTCCCTGCGGATATCGGCCGTGAAGTTTAGGCTTCAAACCTGACTGACGGCCAGGGGCGTAGCTTCGATCTGCTCCGGATGGCCAAGGGGTTGGCCCGCGATGTAAACCGCCGAATCTGAAGATCTGTCCGGGAGAAAGGTCTCACCCAGGACTGCGTCGTTGTTGATTGAAGAGGCCATCAAGCCTATCGGTGGCGACACACGAGAAACTCTCAATGAAAGCACCAATGTCGATTGTCAAAACCAGCGGATCTCGGGTAGGGGGTCCCGAATGTGCGTCTAGGCGGATGGTAACGGAGACAAGGGACACGATGTTTACCTGGTTCGGCCCTCTTGATGGAGGTAAAACCCTACGTCCTGCTCGATTGATATTGATATTGTGGATGTTTACAAGAGTGGATCTACCACGAGATCAAGGAGGATAAACCCTAGAAGCTATCCTATGGTATGATTGTAAGGGTTGTTGTGATTGTTGTCCTACGGACTAAAGCCATCCGGTTTATATAGACACCGGAGAGGGCTAGGGTTACATAGAGTCGGTTACAATGGTAGGAGATCTACATATCCATATCGCCAAGCTTGCCTTCCACGCCAAGGAAATTCCCATCCGGACACGGGGGGAAGTCTTCAATCTTGTATCTTCATAGTCTTGGAGTCCGGTCGATGATGACAGTCCGGCAAATGATAGTTCGGCTGATGATGGTAGTCCGGCTATCCGGACACCCCCTAATCTAGGACTCCCTCAGTAATGTAATGAACTCATTATTTATTTATATTGGTGTTAAACCTAGTGTATTACAACTTATCTATGGATTATAAACTATTTTACTAACCATAGATTCATCAAAATAAGCAAACAACACACGCAAAACAGAATCTGTCAAAAACAGAACAGTCTGTAGTAATCTGTAACTAACGCAAACTTCTGGACCTCAAAATATTCTACCAAAATTAGACGACCTGGAAAATTTGTTTATTGATCAGCAGCAATTGGAATCAGTATTTTATCACGTTCTGGTGATTTTTAACAATTCGGGCACTGAGCACAAAGATTCTGGAAATTACAGCAAGATCAAATAACTATCATCCAAGAAGATCCAATAGGTTCAACTTGGCACAAACACTAATTAAAAGATAAAACCACATATAAACAGAGGCTAGATGGATTATTTATTCCTAAACAGAAGCAAAAACAAAAACTAAAAAATAAAATTGGGCTGCCTCCCAACAAGCGCTATCGTTTAACGCCCCTAGCTAGGCATAAAAGCCAGGATAGATCTAGGTATTGCCATCTTTGGTAGGCAATCCATAAGTGGCTCTCATGATAGATTCATATTGTAATTTTATTTTATTTCTAGGAAAGTGTTCCATGCCCTTCTTTAAAGGGAATTGGAATCTAATATTTCCTTCCTTCATATCAATAATTGCACCAATCGTTCTAAGGAAAGGTCTACCAAGAATAATAGGACATGAAGGATTGCAATCTATATCAAGAACGATAAAATCTACGGGCACATAATTCCCATTTGCAACAATAAGAACATCATTAATTCTTCCCATAGACTTTTAATAGTGGAATCCACAAGATGCAAGTTTAGAGAGCAATCATCAAAATCACGGAAATCTAGCAAATCACATAAAGTTTTGGGAATAGTAGAGACACTAGCACCCAAATCACACAAAGCATGAAACTCATAATTTTTAATTTTAATTTTGATAGTAGGTTCCCACTCATCATTGAGTTTCCTAGGGATAGATATTTTCAACTCAAGCTTTTCTTCATAAGATTGCATCAAGGCATCAACAATGTGTTCGGTAAAAGCCTTATTTTGACTATAAGCATGAGGAGAATTTAGCACGGATTGCAACAAGGAAATACAATCAATTAAAGAGCAATTTTCATAATTAAATTCCTTCAGATCCAATATAGTGGGTTTAGCAACATCTAGATTTTCTATTTCTTTCAATCCCACTTTTATCAATTTCATCATCAAGATCTAAATACTCCGAATTCTTTGAACGCCTTCTAGGTAAAGGAAGATCATATTCAGTTTCATCAAAATTCATATTGCAAAACAAAGATTTAATAGGGGACACATCAATAACTTTTAGATCTTCAGCTTGATTTTCATAGGAATTAGAAGAACACGCTTTAATAAAGGCATCTTTGGAAGCACGCATCTTAGCGGTTCTTTCTTTGCACTCATCAATGGAAATTCTCATAGCTTTGAGAGACCCATTGATATCATGCTTAGGAGGAATAGATCTAAGCTTTAAATAATCAACCTCAAAAGAAATTCTATCAACGTTCCTAGCCAAATCATCAACTTTAAGCAATTTCTCTTCAAGCAAAGCATTAAAATTCTTTTGTGAATTCATAAACTCTTGAACACTACTCTCAAATTCAGAGGGCATCTTATTAAAATTTCCATAAGAGTTGTTGTAGGAATTTCCATAATTATTAGAAGGATTACTAGGATAAGGCCTAGGATTAAAATTCCCTCTATATGCGTTGTTACCAAAATTATTCCTACCAACAAAATTCACATCCATAGATTCATTATCATTCTCAATCAAGGTAGACAAAGGCATATCATTAGGATCAGAAGAAACACTCTTAGTAAATAACTTCATAAGTTCATCCATCTTTCCACTCAAAACATAGATTTCTTCTATAGCATGCACTTTTTTATTAGTAGATCTTTCAGTATGCCATTGAGAATAATTAACCATAATATTATCTAGGAGTTTATAACATCTCCTAAAGTGATTTCCATAAAAGTGCCTCCCGCGGCCGAATCTAAAAGATTTCTAGAAGCAAAATTCAATCCAGCATAAAATTTTTGTACAATCATCCACAAGTTCAAACCATGAGTAGGACAATTACGTATCATTAATTTCATTCTCTCCCAAGCTTGTGCAACATGTTCATGATCAAGTTGCTTAAAATTCATAATATCGTTCCTAAGAGAGATAATCTTAGCGGGAGGAAAATACTTAGAGATAAAAGCATCTTTGCACTTGTTCCAAGAATCAATACTATTTTTAGGCAAAGATGAAAACCACGCTTTAGCACGATCTCTAAGCAAAAAAGGAAATAGCTTCAATTTAACGACATCATTATCGACATCTTTTTTCTTTTGCATATCACATAAATCAACGAAGCTATTCAGATGAGTAGCGGCATCTTCACTAGGAAGGCCGGCGAATTGATCTTTCGTAACAAGATTCAACAAAGCAGTATTGATTTCACAAGATTTGGTATTGGCAAGAGGAGCAATCGGAGTGCTAAGGAAATCTTTATTATTGGTATTGGTGAAGTCACACAATTTGGTAGAATCTTGAGCCATCGCGACGAACAAGCAAACTAACACACGAGCAAACAAACGGACGAGAAAAAGGCAAGGGAAAAAGGAGGAGGAGATAGGGAAAGAGAGGGAAAATAAAACGGCAAGGGTGAAGTGGGAGAGAGGAAAACGAGAGGCAAATGGCAAATAATGTAATGCGAGAGATAGGGATTGTGATGGGTACTTGGTATGTTGACTTTTGCATAGACCTCCCGACAGCGGCGCGAAATCCTTCTTGCTACGTCTTGAGCTTGCGTTGGTTTTCCCCGAAGAGGAGAGGATGATGCAGCACAGTAGCGTAAGTATTTCCCTCAGTTTTTGAGAACCAAGGTATCAATCTAGTAGGAGGCCACGGGCAAGTCCCTCGTACCTGCACAAAACGATAGCTACTCGCAACCAACGCGATTAGGGGTTGTTAATCCCTTCACGGTCAATTACGAGAGTGAGATCTGATAGAGATAATATTTTTGGTATTTTTGGTATAAAGATGCAAAGTGAAAAGTAAAAGCAAAAGCAAGTAAATAAAGTGATGGAGATTGATATGATGAGAATAGACCCGGGGCCATAGGTTTCACTAGTGGCTTCTCTCAAGAGCATAGATATTCTACGGTGGGTGAACAAATTACTGTTGAGCAATTAGAATTGAGCATAATTATGAGTTTATCTAGGCAATGATCATGTATATAGGCATCACATCCAAAACAAGTAGATCTAAATGATTCTGCATCTACTACTATTACTCCACTCATCGACCGCTATCCAGCATGCATCTAGAGTATTAAGTTAAAAACAGAGAAATGCCTTAAGCAAGATGACATGATGTAGAGGAATAAATTCATGCAATATGATAAATACCCCATCTTGTTATCCTCGATGGCAACAATACAATACGTGCCTTGCAACCCTTTACATCCTTTGGGTAAGGACACATAAGATTGAACCCAAAGCTAAGCACTTCTCCCATTGCAAGAACTACCAATCTAGTTGGCCAAACCAAACGGATAATTCGAAGAGACTTGCAAAGATAACTCAATCATACATAAAAGAATTCAGAGAAGAATCAAATATCTTCCATAGATAAGCTGGATCATAAACCCACAATTCATCGATCTCAACAAACACACCGCAAAAAGAAGAATACATCGAATAGATCTCCACGAGAGAGGGGGAAAACATTGTATTGAGATCCAAAAAGAGAGAAGAAGCCATCTAGCTACTAGCTATGGACCCGAAGGTCTGAAGTAAACTACTCACACTTCATCGGAGGGGATATGGTGTTGATGTAGAAGCCCTCCGTGGTGGATGCCCCTCCGTGAAGCTTGAACAGGCCCCAAGATGGGATCTCGTGGATACAGGAAGGTGCAGCGGTGGAATTAGGTTTTGGCTCCTGTTACGATCGTTTGAAGTGCGTAGGTATATATAGGAGGAAGGATGCGTCGGTGGGCGTCGGGGGCCCACGAGGCGGGCGCGCCCGGTGGGCGCCCTCCACCCTCGTGACCGCCTCTGGCACTTCTTGGAGTAGGGTCCAAGTCTCCTGATTCAGGTTCGGTGAGAAGATCACGTTCCCGAAGGTTTCATTCCGTTTGGACTCCGTTTGATATTCCGTTTCTTCGAAACACTAAAATAGGCAAAAAAAACAGCAATTCTGGGCTGGGCCTCCGGTTATTAGGTTAGTCCCAAAAGTAATATAAAAGTGGAAAATAAAGCCCAATATAGTCCAAAACAATAGATAAAGTATCATGGAGCAATCAAAAAATTATAGATACGTTGGAGACGTATCGGGCATCTAAGCTTAATTCACCTCGTCCTCGGTAGGTAAATGTTAAAAGAGAATTTTTGATGCGGAGTGATACTTTGGCATAATTTCAATGTAAATATTCTTAATCATGGTATGAATATTCAGATCCGAAAGATTCAAGACAAAAGTTCATATTGACATAAAAATAATAATACTTCAAGCATACTAATCAAAATAATCATGTCTTCTCAAAATAGCATGGCAAAAGAAAGTTCATCCCTACAAAATCATATAGTTAGGCTATGCTTCATTTTCGTCACACAAAGATGTTCCCAACTTCTATACCCCGATGACAAGCCAAGCAATTGTTTCATACTTAAATAATCTCAAACTTTTCAACCTTCACACAATACATGGCGTGAGCCATGGATATAGCACTATGGGTGGAATAGAATATGATGATGGGGATTGTGTGGAGAAGACAAAAGGAGAAAGTCTCACATTGACGAGGCTAATCAACGGGCTATGGAGATGCCCATCAATTGATGTCAACATGAGGAGTAGGGATTGCCATGCAACGGATGCACTAGAGCTATGAATGCTCAACAAAAGAAAACTAGTGGGTGTGCATCCAACTTGCTTGCTCATGAAGACCTAGGGCATTTTGAGGAAGCCCATCGTAGGAATATACAAGCCAAGTTCTAAAATGAAAAATTCCCACTAGTATGAACAAGACAACTTATGAGACTCACTATATGAAAACACATGGTGCTACTTTGAAGCACAATATATGAGACTCACTACATGAAGAACAAGGTGCTACTTTGAAGCACAATATATGAGACTCACTACATGAAGAACATGGTGCTACTTTGAAGCACAAGTGTGGAAAAAAAGATAGTAGCATTGCCCCTTTTTTTAATTTTTTTTTGGGCCTTCTTTTTTTTCTTTGGCCTTTCTCCCTTTTTTTGGGACAATGCTCTATTGATATATTGGAAGCCTATGTTTGGATATCGGAAGTGTTCCGGGTGAAATAGTGATTTTACCGGAGTACGGGAGGGGTTACCGAAACCCCCCGGAGGCTATTGGGCCTTATGGGCCCAAGTGCGGCCCCTCCTTCCCCAAGTCCGAATTGGACAAGGAGGGGGGCGACACCCCCCCTTTCCTTTCCCCTCTCTCCTCCTTCCCCCCCAAGTCCTAATCCAACTAGGAAAAAGGAGGGGAGTCCTACTCCCGGTGGGAGTAGGACTCCTCCGACGCGCCCTCTCCCCTGGCCGGCAACACCCCCCTTGCTCCTTTATATACGGGGGCAGGGGGGCACCCTAGAGACACAACAATTGATCAGTTGATCTTTTAGCCGTGTGCGGTGCCCCCCTCCACCATAGTCCACCTCGATAATACTGTAGCGGTGCTTAGGCGAAGCCCTGCGTCGGTAGAACATCAACATCGTCACCACGCCGTCGTGCTGACGAAACTCTCCCTCAACACCCGGCTGGATCGGAGTTCGAGGGACGTCATCGGGCTGAACGTGTGCTGAACTCGGAGGTGCCGTGCGTTTGGTACTTTATCGGTCGGATCATGAAGACGTACGACTACATCAACCGCGTTGTGCTAACGCTTCCGCTTTCGGTCTACGGGGGTACGTGGACAACACTCTCCCCTCTCGTTGCTATGCATCACCATGATCTTGCGTGTGCGTAGGATTTTTTTTGAAATTACTACGTTCCCCAACATTATATGTAGTATAACATGTTCATAACCACACCATGTGTATCACCATTATATATATTCACACATGCGTCGGTTTAAAACACTATGATAAATTCTTCAAATATCCGAATTTGCTTTTTATAATGAAGTATGATATCTATTCATGTTTTACACCCACACAATCCTCTTATCTTTGTAGCTAGCTAGCGCTAACTTTCTCTCGTGCATGCAGACGCCTTGCATCCCTCTAACCCTCCTCAGCATTCTCTAGCTCCATCGCAAAATTCATCTTTTCACTTTAGGTCGTTCACCCATGGTGTGTGTAGGCCCCCAGCTCCTTCTTTCTGCACACATCGATCATCGCCTCTCAAGCCAGGTGTGCCTAGCACAAACACAAGCTTCCCTCTTCTCTTATCACCGTCCATGCCTCACTCCCACCACTCTTTTCATCGATCTCGTGCTACTTTACTCCTTCCCCTCGATATAGTATGACTCTACGCACACCTCCTAGATGCACCCTCTCTCTCTGTCCTTCTCCCGTGCCTCATTTGCTTCTAACACACACATGCATGTATACCGATCGATCTCCCAACATATACCTAGGTCGACTTTAACTATTCCCCCATCGATCGACATACCTCACAAGTTATGTCTCTCCTTTCTCGACAAAGGCGATTGATCTTCCTATGTAGTTATGTCTGCTTACCACAGCCATATCGCCCCCCCTCATCATTCGTGCATGCCTCCTGACCCGTCTCTCACACGCACGTGCACAGACAGGCAGCCATCCCCTCTCTTATTGATATTGCAGGCGTGCCCTCCGGTTGTCTAGCAAGCCTATCCCACCATTTGTTAGAAGCAACTCCACTACCACCCCCTCCAACACTCTAGCTCTGTCTCTCTCCCAACCTTATTCCTCTCCTACACATATGCATGGATGCCGATCGATCTCCCTTAATGCATGAGGTAGATCGATCTCCCTTAATACATGAGGTAGGCCTCTCTCCTCCTCCACACATATACCAGCCATTGTACCTCTATAGTTAATTAGGCATTCCTCCCCCCCCCCACCACACACCGATAGTCAAGTGCTGTAGGTAGGTATCCATGCCACAGAGACAAACCGCACCTGTCCCCTCTCTCGTTCTAGTAGGCCATCCACTCTATATCTTTGACGTGGGCACGCACAAATTCGATGGCACTCTTTATCGACCGCGTGCGCACACACACACATCATCCCTCTCTTCGATTCTATGCACACCTCAAGTCGATGATACCTCCACTCTCTTCTCGTGGATCGCCCCTCTATATATATGATATATCCAGGACTCTATTTCACACACATTGCATATGTTACATTTTTGATTGACCCCCCCCCCCTAAAAAAACTCTCACAAACCCACACACTATATCTCTCTACGTTTGTATCTCTCTCACGCAACCCCACGTAGGTGGTGTACGTATACAAGAAGAGAATAGGTGCACCGCGCATGTACTCACGCTTCGTGCCTAGCCACACCCGCGCGGGTACACGGTGGAGCTCATTTCTGTACGAAATGGTAGCCCACGTGCTAATTTGAATGCGTGTAGTGGTTGTTTACCTACGGAGGTTGTGTACCACGCGTGCACGAAACAAAGTTCGATTTGATGCGTTGGCGCGTTATTTTTAAATAAAGTTTTATCGCTCAATGGCACGTACACAGAATATAAACCGATTTTTATGGAGAAAAAGGTAGTCCGCTCCACTATATACAATGGAGCCTCCCTGCCTGGTTTGTCTCTCTTCAGAGTATCTCACACAAGGCCGCGGTGGCCTCTCTCTCTCTCACTGTTGGTCACTGATCTGACCGCATCCCGTCCGCCGGCAAAAAGGGAGGATGTGCATCGTTTCTCCGTTGGACGGCGCCGAGGCAGCACGTCTCGATCTGCGGTACACGCTGTTCTCTCTGACCAAGCTCCGGTGCGGTAGGGCCTACGCCACCTGCTCGCTGCCGCAGTATGTGCAGATTCCGCCCACCGCCGCTCACCTAATTACATCCCGATGACCTCCAGGTATCCCCTCCGGCCTTGCTCCACTGCCCGTCTTCACACGTCGCTGCATGTGGATCTTCCATAGTTCTTTGCACAAAACGTAGCTCGTCCGGCGTACTTCCATATTGCAATCTCGTCCTTACACCGTTTTAGACAAACACAACCATGTTGTTATCTTCCCTTAGGACAAGGAATATGCTTCTTTTTTGTCATCGCAACTGTCATCAACAATATTTGTCTTTTTACAAATTTCAAATGGGCATATTTTAGAGTGTAGATTCACTCATTTTGCTTCTTATGTGTAGTCCCTCCGTTCCTAAATATTTGTTTTTCTAGAGATTTCAACAAGTGACTACATACGGAGCAAAATGAGTGAATCTACACTCTAAAATATGTCTATATACATCCGTATGTAGTAGTCCATTTGAATCTCTAAAAAGACAAATATTTGAGTAGTCACTCGTTGAAATATCTAGAAAGACAAATACTCCGGAGTATATTTAAGAACCGAGGGGGTAGTGCACAGCCGCATGGGAGACTCAGACCGGTCGTTGCGCCGCATTAATAGTGAGTAATGAGAAGTCAAATCATAAGCCCCACCTTTCCCACTGTAAGTTGCTCGGAAGAAGCAACCATCAATACGCTCTTCTTTGAATCTGCTCATACTACTCCATCCGTCACTGTTTATAGAGCGCGCTTCAGAAAAAGAGAAAATCTCTGGGACCAAGGAGACTACAGATCGGCCTAAAAAAATAGCATTGGTAGTTATAGCACGGCGTCTATTACTAGAGGAAATAATGCGTACACACATGCATGCAGTGCTTTGATACGTCTCCAACATATCTATAAGTTTTTATTGCTCCATGCTACTTTATCTATTGTTTTGGACTATAATGGGCTTTATTTTCCACTTTTATATTACTTTTGGGACTAACTTATTAACCGGAGGCCCAACCCAGAATTGCTATTTCTTTGCCTATTTCAGTGTTTCAAAGAAACGGAATATCAAACGGAGTCCAAACGGAATGAAACCTTCGAGAACGTGATCTTCTCACCAAACGTGATCCAGGAGACTTGGACCCTACTCCAAGAAGTGATAGAGGCGGTCACGAGGGTGGAGGGTGCGCCCCCCTGGGCGCGCCCCCCTACCTCATGGGCCCCCTGACGCTCCACCGACATACTCCTTCCTCCTATATATACCTACGTACCCCCAAACGATCAGAACAGGAGCCAAACACCTAATTCCATCACTGTACCTTCCTGTATCCACGGGATCCCATCTTGGGGCATGTTCCAGAGCTTCGCCGGAGGGGGCATCCACCATGGAGGGCTTCTACATCAACACCATAGCCCCTCCAACGAAGCGTGAGTAGTTTACTTCAGACCTTCGGGTCCATAGCTAGTAGCTAGATGGCTTCTTCTCTCTTTTTGGATCTCAATACAATGTTCTCCCCCTCTCTTGTGAAGATCTATTTGATGTAATCTTCTTTTTGCGGTGTGTTTGTTGAGACCGATGAATTGTGGGTTTATGATCCAGCTTATCTATGGAAAATATTTGATTCTTCTCTGAATTCTTTTATGTATGATTGAGTTATCTTTGCAAGTCTCTTCGACCGTTTGGTTTGGCCAACTAGATTGGTAGTTATTGCAATGGGAGAAGTGCTTAGCTTTTGGTTCAATCTTGCGGTGTCCTTACCAAGTGACAGAAAGGGTTGCAAGGCACGTATTGTATTGTTGCCATCGAGGATAACAAGATGGGGTATTTATCATATTGCATGAATTTATTCCTCTACATCACGTCATCTTGCTTAAGGCGTTACTCTGTTTTTAACTTAATACTCTAGATGCATGCTGGATAGCGGTCGATGAGTGGAGTAATAGTAGTAGATGCAGAATCGTTTCGATCTACTTGTTTTGGACGTGATGCCTATATACATGATCATTGCCTAGATAACCTCATAATTATGCTCAATTTTGTCAATTGCTCGATAGTAATTTGTTCACCCGCCGTAGAATATCTATGCTCTTGAGAGAAGCCACTAGTGAAACCTATGGCCCCCGGGTCTATTCTCATCATATCAATCTCCATCACTTTATTTACTTGCTTTGCTTTTACTTTTCACTTTGCATCTTTATACCAAAATACCAAAAATATTATCTCTATCAGATCTCACTCTAAGTAAGTGACCGTGAAGGATTGACAACCCCTAATCGCGTTGGTTGCAGTAGCTATCGTTTTGTGCAGGTACGAGGGACTTGCGCGTGGCCTCCTACTGGATTGATACCTTGGTTCTCAAAAACTGAGGGAAATACTTACGCTATTGTGCTGCATCATCCTCTCTTCTTCGGGGAAAACCAACGCAAGCTCAAGACGTAGCATGCTTCCACCCCGGGTAGACACATGCATGCACTTACTCCACTCCGTAGTACTACATCAAGAGAAAATTGTGGTTACCACGCCCTAATTAATTGAGCATTAAACCAAACGCGTCTAAAGTCTCTCTGGTGGTGGAAATGCATTGAGAGAAATGCATCATAATGAAGCGCGCCCTATAAACTGTGACGGAGGGAGGAGTAGTATGAAGGTGCAAAACCAAGTACGCGTATGGCCAGTCGGTCAACGCACCTCCTCTTGGCATATCACTGACATGTGGGACCGGAGGGTGAGCAAAACGATCTCAATTGACGGCAAAATGGCCAACCCACCGTTCCTTGAGAGAGACGAGGAGCGAGAACACACAGACGGGCTCGCACGGAGGCCAAGATATATTCGAGCATGGTTGGTCGATATCATCATTACATGTTGGGCTGCCGTTTTCCGCCCTTCTCCGGAATAAATGTGTACTTTATCAAAGATTAAGAAAAATCAGAGTACAGAGGCTCCATCATGCGGTTCTAGTAGTAGTACTACTCGTACTACTAAACCTTGCGCATGGCTCTTCGCCTCTTCATGAAGTCGAACAATGATGGTACTCGCATGTTCGGTACTACTGATGTATGCCTCTCGCAATCGACACCAAATGAATCGATGCATGTCCATCGCTTTGGCGAGGGTACGTTGCATTAGTCAAAAGCGTGTGAGCTTCACCTTGTCCCGCAAGCTTCTCCTCGTTCTGCGAGTTGACGGGACACACCAACAAGTAGTGCTAGTCCATACTCCCTCCTTTCCGATTAATATGGCTTAATCTTTTTTGCGGGTAAATGAGAGAGCTTTATTCATATATAAGCATTCAGATCAGCCAAGACAGTGGTCACTAGGAAGCGAGGTACCCCGCAAAAAAAGAAGTAGGAAGCGAGGTGTTTCATCAAGCTAGCTCTCGGCCACATTCAAAGTGCAGCAAGCACGGTTCGCACAAAGATGCGCCGCAAGGTTTGCTGACCTGTTTACATGCTGAATAACAAAAAAATAGGAAATATTACCGAGCGCTCCTATTTGTAACAGGATATGAGCCAGAATTAAGCAAGAATTGTGGCGAGTGTTCCATGCAATCAACTTCCATTATCACATGCGATAACCCTCGAAGAGAACCAAATGTGTTGAAGATTGCTTTATCTCACTTAAAAAATATAATGAGAGTGCAGACGCTCCTCCATCCGGTTCGTAGTACTAGCATAGTAGGAGTACCTCTATAGACTTATAGTAGTAGTACTAGTAAACTTTGCACTTGGTTGTTCGCCTCTTCGGGAAGTGCAACAATAATAGTACTAGTATAGTGTATGCTTCTGGCAATCTGACACCGAATTAACTGTTACACGTCCACCGCCTGAGCGAAGGACAACTTGCATTAGTCAAAAGTTTCTCCTTGTCCTGCGAGCTATCGTGCGCAAGCTTCTCCCCTCCTGCAAGCTTCTCCTTGATCGGCAAGTTGACGGGACACCGCGAAGTAATGCTAGTCCATACTGCCTCCTCTCCGGTTAATATGGCTTCATTTCAAACGAGATAAATACACATGCATCATCTGTATATTTGTAAAAATACGGTCGATGGACTTCATATCGCTCATTGCGCTCAATATATACATTTTCCGGTGTTTATACGGTCACTAGCTCAACCTGGTTGAGTATGTGTGCACATGCACGTGTAGGTGGAGCACTTGAGCATGACCGTGTGTGTTCCGTCGTGTGCTCGGACATGCATGAATTAGGGGCGTGCATGCGTTTTGCGTCCATGTGTACGTGTGACTTTTGCGTACACGTAGGGGGAGTACGTGTAGGGGCCACTAAAGGAGCAGTCAAATGACACAGTAAGTTAGTCGGAAGAAGCAACCATCATTTCACTCTTCAATTACACGTACGCAATATAAAATGGTTGATATGGAGGGAAAAAGAAAACCCCTATATACACACTAGCAGGAGCCTAAGCTACAAGCGTGCTTGCTTGGGTTGCTCTCTTCACAAGCATAGAACGATGGTGGCCACACCGCTGGTAACATATCCGGCCTGATCCTCGGTGGGGAAGGAACAATGTTACTGCGTGAAGCGTCGACATCGGCGAGGGAGAAAATCCACAGTTGGTGCGTCCCAATCGGGGGTCACCGCGGTATGGGCCGATGCCGCGTCCCAACCGCCCTTCTAGCTACAGCCCGACGTCCGTTTCGAAAATATTAGTGCATGTCAACAAAAATTATACTAGTATCGATGTTCTGTTTCGAAAAAAAAGCATATAAGTTGTTACTTCTTACCCAAAGGATCTTTATATCCAACAAACACAAAATATCCATTCGACTGTTCAAAATTACTTTCACTGTTGATCTGATGTCGAGGTAATTGCTGCATCACCACCAAAACCCACCATCTCTTAAGCTAAAGTAGACCGAGCTAACCCCTATATTAGCATATTACTAAGATAAACAGAAGGCCTTTGTAGAATCATTTAGGGCGTGAGCTTGTCAATCTGAATGTGGAGGGACACCAGCTTAGCCCCGGCCAGCATCTTGGGCGGAACTGTGAAGAAGGTCAGCTCCTGCACGGCGACGTCGCCGGGATCCCTGCTGCTTGTCACCTCCATTTCCACCTTGACGGCATCGGTCCTGCCTCTGGGCTCCCCCGGCGGGCCGTTCACCCACAGCTTGGCCACGTAGTGCGGCAGTGGGGACGCCCCCGCTCTGATGCAGACGACCCACACGGTGATAGGTGCACCGATGTTGAGCACGCCGCCGACTAAGAAAAACGCGCGGTCGTCCTCCTCCGCGAATAGCAAGAGCCGTGGCTCCGACAGTGGCACTTGCAGCTGGAGAGTCTTGCCGTACTGGATCCTGTGCACGTGCATGGGATGCACGGTGCTGATGTGGTGGGAGAGCCATGGCGGCGGGCCTTCGTAGCCGCAGACGGGCACGAGGCATTTGCAGGGCGCGAGCGGACACACGCTCTGGTGATCGGCGAGCTTGTGGTAAGTGATGTAGAGCCCACAGCCTTCGTGCGGGCACTCCACCCTCACCGAGGAGAGGACGGCGTCCACCGCCGTGTTCCGCACGTCGAAGCCACCGCCGCACTCGCACTTCTGGCACTACCCCTGGTTCCCGGGGCGCTCGACGCGGCAGTCTGCGCAAGCCACGTGCCCTCCCTTGCACTGCACAAATCAATCAAACAAAACATCAATCAAGAAACCTGCACCTTGCTCGATCAGCCGAACGGACGAGGTGTATTCGAACCTCATACACTAGAGGCTTCAAGGGGCGGAGGCAGAAGGGGCAGCGGAGCAAGGTGAGGTCCATCGAGACCATAGAGAGCTCCATCGTCGGGTACTGTTCTGTCTGCATGATCTCTCCCTCCTCGTGCACAACCATCTCTCGCTTTGTTAGGGCCGGGGCATTACAAAGCTTTACCGTCACATATTCATACTACTTCAAGGTGCATTAAATCAACACATGCAAGTATCAAAAGGAGAGTCACGGCACGCATGCGTGCATTGTAATTAATGCATCGGTAAACGCAAATTATTGAAATATATCGAGTGCAGTGCTTTGACGTGTCGCGTCAACTCGTATAAGACCGAGAAGTTTGATTACTACAACGCCCTCTCGCCTTAACCGCACCTGCCTTTGGCTGCATGACAGGTGGGCCACCGACCTCTTGGGCCCACCTTCATGGACGCAAAGGCAGGAGCAGTAAGTCAATGAAGCTGCGTCCCTCCCTCGCCCATGAGCGTGGTGGCTGGCAGGACTAGGAGAAGCTTTCGTTCGCTACACGCTCTCCCTCCCGTACGCAGTGGACATGCAGTAGTTCAATCGGTGTCAGATGGCCAGAAGCATACTATACTACTCCTCCACTGCAGTAGTACTCCATCATTTTGTTCGACTTCCCGAAGAGGCGAAGAGCCAAGCGCAGCCCGGATGCTCGTGTGGCAGTTTCATGTGTAGAGTAGTCTAGGATAGCGTCTACCGTGCCTGTAAGCTTAAAATCGTTGGGGTCGGCTCCATGCTATATTTTTTTTGATTAAAATTATCTTCTAGCCCTACCTGTCATCCTGGTGATTCTAGTTTGCACGCTCATCTGGTCAAGACAGGAATATATATTTTAATTTGTGGTGGGGTAAATGTTAGAGGTTGCAGCAAATGGAGTATTGTACACTACAGGTCTTTCAGCCAAGCTTAGAGGCAACCATGTGGGTCTAGTGATATGATTTGCCGCGTCAACTTGTACAACAAGGAGAAGCTTGATTTTACTACTACACGCCTTCTCCCTCGCCCATGCCCGCGGTGGCTCGCAAACGAGGACAGACTTTTGCTTATATAGTACTACAATAGGCTATTCCTCCCGCTCGCAGTGGACGGACATGCAGCAGTGGATTCGATACTGTAGAAGCAGTAGTAGTAACATCATTGTTCGTCTTCTCGAAGAGGCGAAGAGCCAAGTGCAACCCGAACGTGGCAGTTGCGTACCTTGGAGCACGCATATAGCCAGGCTCTTGCATGAGACAAAATTGCTACGTGAGCCCACTATTGTAGTAAGTACTTGCTAGTATAGCCACAGAAACCGAAAAGGAGTATTTGCCTTTCTTGAGATTTTAACAAGTGACTAGACTACACCGAGACGGAGTACATATGGAGCAAAATGAGTGAATCTACACCGTAAATAAATACGTAGTTCTCTCGTTTTCCACTCGGCCTTGGCCGTGGTGCACAATATTGAGTATACTAGTACTATCATCTTGAAATTCTGAAGTCACCATAGGCACCTCGTCGTCGACGGGAACGCGTCTCGACATGTGATAGACGCGAGCGATCGCCTCCATAGGTGCTTGAATGCCAAGGAGGAGAGGGTAGCAGTTCGAGGCGTTGAGCAGTCAATGATGCATCCTCAAATTACTCTACATGCAGAGGGAATTAATTTTTTTTTGAAGGAGCAGAGGGAATTAATTGGAGAAGCAGAATAGAGCTAGCACGATGTGAATGCAACAGAGTTTGGATTCTCATATAAAGGCGCCCCACCACTCCAATCCATCTACTCCTTAGTCTCTGTGCAACACTGCTCACTCCAATCCAAGACCAAGTGACTAGAAGCCAGAAGCACCTATGGAGGCGATGGACGCGAGCGGCAGTCGGCTGTGCCAAATCATCCAAGGCACCGGCCTGCGGCCCCGCACCACGCCGCGTTTCCAGACGGTGCTGGCGACCGCTAGCGTCGTAGCCCTCGCCGATGCCGGCTTCGCCTCTCGCATGGACGACATGATGGTCAACTTCATCCGCAAGTTCGCCGCCATCAAGAAGCGCACGGACGACCTTGCCGTACTGCTCCAGCCCGCGCGCCCAGGCTCCTCATTGCCTACCACCCTCATCGGCCTCCATGGTGATGAACTCTTTCATGCCCTAGTGGCCTTGCAGTTGCCGGAGGTCGCGATGAAGAATGTGCACCTCGAGGCCGCGCTCATCGCGCAATGCCACGCCATGCAAGAAACCGTCGACCTGCACATCCACATCTACGGGGAAATCGTCTACATAGGCCACTACAAGGCCAGCGAGGACAGAAAGACATTGGCCTTCTTCTAGCGGCTGGAATCTTTGGACGCCATTGTTCAGAAGCACGTCGACCTGGCCACGAAAGCGGCTGCTACTTAGTCGTCGTTCGGTGGGCCGGCGCCCTGAGTCGAGGAGGTGGACGTCATTGATGGATGCATCTCTTCTTCTTGCCTCATGTAACCAGCACTGCATCGCCTCGTGGCCTTAATGTTTAATTAGTATAGGAGTATATGGCATTTTTATTTCGGCAGTAACGTTTTCACTGTGAGGTGGGGCCGCAGTTGAGAAAACCGACCATCGGCAAATCCCCACCCCGCCAAGACCAAGTGACCAGAAGCCAGAAGCACCTATGGAACCGATGGTCGCGAGCGGCAGTCGGTTGTACCAAATCATCCAAGGCGCCGTCCTGCGACCCCGCACCGCGCAACGTTTCCAGACGGTGCTGGCGACCACCGGCGTCGTAGCCCTCGCCAACGCCGGCTTCGCCTCTCGCATGGACGACATGATGGTCAACTCCATCTGCAAGTTCGCCGCCGTCAAGCGTGTGCAAGCTCCTACTAGTCATGCCAGCCACCACGCTCATGCGCGAGGAGGCGTTGTAGTAATCAAACTTCTCGGTCTTGTATGAGTTGTGCGACACATCACAGCATCAAGATTTCGATATAAGTCTTTTACACATTTCAAATGGACTACTACATACGGATGTATGTAGACATATTTTAACCGTATGTAGTCACTTGTTTCAATCTCTAAAAAGACTTATATTTGGAAACGGAGGGAGTACAATGCATGCATGCATGCCGTGACCTCCCTTTTGATACTTGAATGTGTTGATTTGATGCACCTTGCTAAATTTTGACTATAAATTTAACTAACCAAATTTTCATGCATGTCACAAAAAATTACGGGGCTGTTTGGATTGTGACTATGTTTGTCTTATGTTGCCACATTGTTTTTCCCACACTTGCCACACTTGCCTAACTTGAGTTACTCAAATTGTTAGACACACTTTGGCTTGCCTAAGGGAATCTTGCCACACTTTTTGTGTCTATGACATGTGGGGTTCACTCTTAATAAAAATATTCTTGTCTTAGGTGTGGCTAATAAAAAAGACTTATATTTAGGAATGGAGGGAGTAGAAAATATAAATAATAATGCATGTTGGGGCAACCGACGTTTCTGATAATTTTAGCCGTGGGCTTGTTCACAATTTTTATGAGGGGGTGGTTGTTCATTTAATTGAGGGACTTGTACCAGACTTGAAAGATACAAAGTGCGACCTGGCACCCTAAAAAAAAGTGTGACCTGGCACACCGTAACACCACTTGGAACAAGCGGGTAGCTATCTCAAAGAACTAGATTATTGACTCTAGTGCAAGTGGGAGACTGAAGGAAATATGCCCTAGAGGCAATAATAAAGTTGTTATTTATATTTCCTTATATCATGATAAATGTTTATTATTCATGCTAGAATTGTATTAACCGGAAACTTAGTACATGTGTGAATACATAGACAAACAAGAGTGTCACTAGTATGCCTCTACTTGACTAGCTCGTTGAATCAAAGATGGTTAAGTTTCCAAGCCATTGACATGAGTTATCATTTGATTAACGGGGTCACATCATTAGAGAATGATGTGATTAACTTGATCCATTCCGTTAGCTTATCATTTGATCGTTTAGTATATTGCTATTGCTTTCTTCATGATTTATACATGTTCCTATGACTATGAGATTATGCAACTCCTGAATACCTGAGGAACACTTTGTGTGCTACCAAACGTCAAAACGTAACTGGGTGATTCTAAAGGTGCTCTATAGGTGTCTCCGATGGTACTTGTTGAGTTGGCATATGTCAAGATTAGGATTTGTCACTCCGATTGTCGGAGAGGTATCTCTGGGCCCTCTCGGTAATGCACATCACTATAAGCCTTGCAAGCAATATGACTAATGAGTTAGTTGCGGGATGATGCATTACCGAACGATTAAAGAGACTTGCCGGTAACGAGATTGAACTAGGTATTGAGATACCGACGATCGAATCTCGGGCAAGTAACATACCGATGACAAAGGGAACAACGTATGTTGTTATGCGGTTTGACCGATAAAGATCTTCGTAGAATATGTAGGAGCCAATATGAGCATCCAGGTTCCGCTATTGTTTATTGACCGGAGACGTGTCTCGGTCATGTCTACATAGTTCTCGAACCTGTAGGGTCCGCACGCTTAACATTTGGTGATGATCGGTATTATGAGTTTATGTGTTTTGATTTACCGAAGATAGTTCGGAGTCCCGGATATGATCACGGACATGACGAGGAGTCTCGAAATGGTCGAGACATAAAGGTCGATATATTGGACGGCTATATTCGGACACCGGAAGTGTTCCGGGTGATTTCGGAGAAAACCGGAGTGCCGGAGGGGTTACCGGAACCCCCTGGGGAAGTATTGGGCCTTAGTGGGCCTTAGGGGAGAGAGAGGGCAGCAGCCCAAGAGGTGGCGCGCCCCCTCCCGAGGGGAGTCCGAATTGGACTAGGGGAGGGGGGCGCGGCCCTTGTTTCCCTCTCCCTCTCCCTTTCTTTCCTTCCCCTTCCCCCCTTCCTAGTAGGACTAGGAAAGGATGAATCCTACTCCTACTAGGAGGAGGATTCCTCCTCTCCTTGGGCGCTCCAAGGGCCGGCCGGCCTCCCCCCTTGCTCCTTTATATACGGGAGCAGGGGGGCACCCTAGAACACAAAACAGACATTGTTCTTAGCCATGTGCGGTGCCCCCACCACCATAATCCACCTCGGTCATATCGTGTAGTGCTTAGGCAAAGCCCTGCGCCGGTAGCTTCATCGTCACTATCATCACGTCGTCGTGCTGATGAAGCTCTCCCTCGAAGCTCTACTAGATCGGGAGTTCATGGGACGTCACCGAGCTGAACATGTGCAGAACGCGGAGGTGCCGTACGTTTGGTACTAGGATCGGTCGATCATCAAGACGTACGACTACATCAACCGCGTTGTCATAACGCTTCCACTTTTGGTCTACGAGGGTACGTGGACAACACTCGCCCCTCTCGTTGCTATGCATCACCATGATCTTGCGTGTGCGTAGGATTTTTTTTTTGAAATTACTACGTTCCCCAACAGGATCATAACAGGTAGTGATGACCCACAAGTATAGTGTATCAATTGTAGCTCTTTTCGATAAGTAAGAGTATCGAACCCAACGAGGAGCAGAAGGAAATGACAAGTAGTTTTCCGTAATGTAGTGTCTACAAGCGCTGAAATTGTAAGTAGCGGAGTAGTTTGATAGCAAGAAAATTTGTAACGAGCAAGTAAAAATAGTAGTAACAAAAGTGCAGCAAGGTAGCCCAATCCTTTTGAGGCAAAGGACAGGCCAAAATGGTCTCTTGTGATAAGCAAAGTGTTCTTGAGGGTACACGGGATTTTCATCTAGTCACTTTCATCATGTTGGTTCGATTTGTGATTGCTACTTTGATAATTTGATATGTGGGTGGACAGGTGCTTAGGTGTTGATCTTAATTGAACAAACCTCCTACTTATGAATAACCCTCCCGCAAGCATCCACAACTACGAGATAAGTATTAAGAATAAATTCTAACCGTAGCATTAAACTTTTGGATCCAATCGGTCCCTTACGGAATAGCGCATAAACTGGGGTTTAAGTTTCTGTCACTCTCGCAACCCACCATCTAATTGCTACTCCACGATGCATTCCCTTAGGCCCAAATATGGTGAAGTGTCATGTAGTCGACGTTCACATTACACCACTAAGGGAATTACAACATACATACTATCAAAATATCGAACACATATCAAGTTAAGATGATTACTTGCAACATGATTTCTCCCGTGACCTCAAGAACAAAAGTAACTACTCAGAAATGATAAACATGCTCATGGTCAGAGGAGAATTAAATAGCATATTAGATCTGAACATATAATCTTCCACCAAATAAACCATATAGTAATCAACTACAAGATGTAATCAACACTACTAGTCACCCACAAGCACCAATCTATAGTTCCGGTAACAAGATTGAACACAAGAGATGAACTAGGGTTTGAGATGAGATGGTGCTCTTGAAGATGTTGATGGAGATTGCCCTTCCCAAGATGGGAGAGTTGTTGGTGATGATGATGACGATGATTTCCCCCTCCTGGAGGGAAGTTCCCCCGGCGGAATCGCTCCGCCGGAGGGCAATAGTGCTCCTGCCAAGTTCCGCCTCAAGGCGGCGACGCTTCATCCCGAAAGTCCTCCTCTTATTTATTTTTCTAGGTCAAAATGACTTATATACCAGAAGATGGGCACTGGAGGTGGGCCTGGGTGAGCACAACCCACCAGGGCGCGCCTGGGCTCCCTGTCGCACCCAGGTGGGTTGTGCCCACCTGTGGGCCCCTTTGGTAGTTATTTGCTCCAATAATTCTTATATATTCCATAAAAAATCTCCGTGAAGTTTCAGCTTATTTGGAGTTGTTCAGAATAGGTAGCCTGACGTAGCTTTTTCAGGTCCAGATTCCCAACTGCCGGAATTCTCCCTCTTGGTGTGTACCTTGCAAATTATGAAAGAAAAGGCATTAGAATTACTCCAAAAAGCATTATTATGGATAAAAACATTATAAATAACAGTAAGAAAACATGATGCAAAATGACGTATCAACTCCCCCAAGCTTAGACCTCGCTTGTCCGCAAGCGAAAACCGAAATCGAAAAATATGTCCACGTGCTTTGAGAGAGAGGTGTCGATAAAAACAAAATACGGACATAGAAGCATCATGTTGATTATTATAACAGCAACAAAATTAAACGTAGGACTTCTATCATAGAACTTTTATCATATACTTCTCATGAATAAGTAATAGTTCATCACACAATCGAAGTATAAAGCAAAAACTCCCAACAAACTATGTTCTCAGTCAACTTTGCAACTACAATTCATCATCTTTTCAGGAAGGGTCACGTGTCAGAGCGTTTAGGCAAGTCCACATACTCAACCATCATATAGTTTTCTATGATTGCTAACACTCACCTCGTACCCATGAGCAAAACGTTTCAACCAGACACATAGAAAGATAGGGGCTTATAGTTCCGCCTCCCAACATACTCACCTCAAGGGTGATGTTAACAACAATAACTCATGATATCTATATTCAACTGGACATATGTGCCTAGATCTTTCCTCACCACATGATGCTTGCCAAAGGAGAAAAGTAAAAAGGAATAGAAGGAAAACTTTGACTCTTTGCATAAAAGTCAATACATAAAAGTAAAAGATAGGCCCTTCGCAGAGGGAAGCAGAGGTTGCCTTGCGCTTATTTGTTTGTATGCTCAACCCCTTAGTGCAAAAGAACGTCACGTTACATTGCCCCTTGTGATAGTGACCTTTATTATGCAGTCTGTCGCTTTTATTATTCACCATCACAAGTTCGTGCAATTCTCAATTTTCTCTTACACTAAATGATCTCACACTTTTAGAAGCAATTTTTATTTCCCTTTTGCACCGATGACAACTTACTTGAGGGATCTTTCTCAATCCCTAGGTAGGTATGGTGGACACTTGAAAATAAGATTTGGGTTTAAGGGTTTTTGGATGCACAAGTAGTATCTCTACTTAGTGCGGAATTTTTGGCTAGCAAAAATAGGGGGCAAGCATCACATGTTAAAGGATCGATGACAATATGACTTCTATGTGAATATAAACAAACATAAATCATTAAGTTGTCATCCTTGTCCAACATCAACAATTTGGCATATAATATTTTGATGAGGGCTCACAGTCACAAAATATTTCTAGGATAGTATATTTATATGTGAATCTTCTCTTCCCTTATTAATTTTTTCATGAGTTGCATCATTGACTAATGCTATGTTTGTCAATCTATAATAATATTTTCTACTTATACTTTTCCTTATGTGGTGCAATCACCTACCATAGGATTACTATATAATCTTTTGATTTATTTCTTTCCTTTCATTTCTTTCCTTTCTCTTTTTCCTTCTTTATTTATTTTCTTTTATTTTCAACATGAAAGTAAAGAAAGCCAAAAATCACACTAAACTTTATTATATAACTTGCACACGATTAAAAGGATAAATCACTAAGCAAACTCTCAAAGAAGAAAGGATCGAACTAACTTTTATTCATCTAATGCAAAAGATCGAACTAAAATAAGTAAAGGCAAAAAGATAGTGGGATGATACGATACCGAGGCACCTCCCCCAAGCTTGGCTGAAGCCAAGGGGAGTGCCCATACCCGATACTCAATTCTCCTTTGGTGGTGAAGAAGATGATGCTGATGAAGGAGAGATCTTGTCCTCGGATTTCCATGGCAATGGTGGTGGTGAGAAAGTGTAGGGTTTCCCCTTCGCTTCCTCCAATTTCTGACGGAGAATAAAATTATCTATCCTCAACTCGTCGTTATCCATCTCGAGTTTTATTATCTTCTTGCATAACGCCTCCATGCTCTCATTTTTTAGCCGGGGAGGAACCGATTCTTCTTCTTATTCTTCGGAGGTCCAGCTATAGTGCCCCGCATCCCCATAGGACTTGGGGTTTGCGATGAAATCAGCAACATAGTTCTCACCCTCAGAGTCTTGGGAAGACATAATTTCAGATCTAACTGGGAAGCAGCAAGAAAAGAGAACACATGATTTCTTCGTGATACGGTGACCAACACGTTCGGGAAGTGTATATAGATTTTTTTTTATCTTGGGGGACAAGTATACAAAAGAAAAACGGAGTACAGAAGGTGTCCCGGGTGGGCTCAACCCTTGGTGTATTGTGCCCACCAGGGGACGCTTCCTAGAAGTTTCTTTATTCCCAAAATTCTTAAATATTCCAAAACTGATAAAAAATGTTTTTGCGGAATTTTCGGAGTCCGTTTACTTACCATATCATGTACCTCCTTATTTTCATTATTCTGGAGTGTTCCGGAAGGACTCTTTTATGTGCTCTTCCGGTGTCAAAGTTTGGATAATATTACTTTCAACGTTAATAGGCGTACTTGAGATATAGTGTTTTATTCGTTTCCCATTGACAACCTTCGGGTTAGTACCTTCGGGATTATTTATTTTGATGGCTCCAGACCGGTAAACCTCCTCAATGACATATGGGCCTTCCCATTTTCAGAGGAGTTTTCCTTCAAAGAATCTGAAACGAGAGTTTTACAAAAAGAGCATATTCTCCGACTATAAACTCACGCTTTTGGATTCTTTTGTCATGCCATCTTTTAACTTTTTCTTTGAGTAAATTTGCATTTTCATAAGCTTGGGTTATCCACTCATCTAGGGAGCTAATATCAAATAACCTCTTTTCACCAGCAAGTTTGAAATCATAGTTGAGTTCTTTAACTGCCCAAAAGGATTTATGTTCTAACTCAAGAGGTAAATGACAAGCTTTTCCATAAAGTATTTTATAAGGAGACATACCCATAAGATTTTTATATGCTGTTCTATAAGCCCAAAGTGCATCATCTAATTTCTTAGACCAATTCTTCCTGGCCCTATTAACAGTCTTTTGCAAAATTAATTTTATTTCTCTATTGCTAAGTTCAACTTGACCACTAGACTGAGGATGATAGGGTGATGCAATTCTATGGTTAACATCATACTTGGCAAGCATTTTACGGAAAGCACCATGAATAAAGTGTGAACCACCATCAGTCATTAAATGTCTAGGGACTCCAAACCTTGGGAAAATAACTTCCTTAAGCATTTTAAAAGAGGTGTTGTGATCGGCACTACTAGTTGGAATAGCTTCTACCCATTTTGTAACATAATGAACAACAACCAAAATATGTGTATGCCCATTAGAGGAAGGAAAAGGTCCCATGTAATCAAATCCCCAAACATCAAATGGTTCAACAGCAAGTGAATAATTCATAGGCATTTCTTGACGCTTACCGACATTACCTATTCTTCGACATGCATCACAAGATAATACGAACTTACAGGCATCCTTGAAGAGGGTAGGCCAATAAAATCCAAACTGCAATACCTTGTGAGCAGTTCTATCTCCTGCATGATGCCCTCCATAAGGTTCGGAGTGACATTTTCGTAGCATTTGTCCCCGTTCATGCTCAGGTACACAACATCTAATAATACCATCTACTCCTTCTTTATAAAGATGTGGGTCATCCCAAAAGTAATGTCTTAAATCATAGAAGATTTTTTTCTTTTGTTGGTATGTAAAGCTAGGTGGTAAATATTTAGCAACAATGTAATTAGCATAATCAGCATACCAAGGAGTATTATGAGAAACATTTATTGAAGCTAATTGCACATCAGGAAAACTATCATCAATAGGTACTGGGTTATCAAGCACATTTTCAAGCCTAGACAAATTATCAGCTACTGGGTTCTCATCTCCTTTTCTACCAATGATATGTAAATCAAATTCTTGTAACAAGAGAACCCATCGAATAAGTCTAGGTTTAGCATCTTTCTTTTCCATATGATATTTAATAGCAACATGGTCTGTGTGAACAATTACTTTGGAATCAACAATATAAGGTCTAAATTTATCACAAGCAAACACCACTGCTAAGAATTCTTTTTCGGTAGTAGCATAGTTTCTTTGAGCACTGTCTAGAGTTTTACTAGCACAATGAATAACATTCAATTTCTTATCAACTCTTTGTCCTAGAACAGCACCAGCAACATAATCTCTAGCATCACACATAATTTCAAAAGGCAAATTCCAATCAGGTGGTTGAACAATAGGTGCAGAAATTAAGGCTTTCTTGAGTGTTCCAAAGGCTTCTAAACAATCATCATCAAAAACAAAGGGAATATCCTTTTCCAAGAGACTAGTGAGAGGCCTAGAAATTTTAGAGAAGTCCTTGATAAATCTCCTATAGAAACCAGCATGACCTAGGAAACTACGAATACCTTTTATATCTTTAGGACATGGCATTTTCTCAATTGCATCAACCTTAGCTTGGTCCACTTCAATAACTCTTTCAGAAATTTTTTGACCCAAGACAATGCCTTCATTCACCATAAAGTGGCACTTCTCCGAATTCAAGACAAGATTTGTTTGTTCATGATAATCCCCAAGTGTAGGGAATAATCGTAGCAATTCCCAAAGGTGGAAGTGATAAATATGGAGTGTCGAACCCTCAAGGAGCTAAAGGCAAGATCAATATTCTCTCAAGCCCTATCTGCCACTGATACGACTCTACGTACACCGAATGTTTGCTTCCAACTAGAAACAAGAAATAAAACTACGTTGTGGGTATGAAGAGGATAAATTTGCATGATATCGGAGAGCTAAAACATAAAAGTCGGTACTGTTATCATAAAGTTAGAATATATTACTAAATATTGTAAATAGCAAGTGTGGAATAATGATGGGTCGGTGTGCTGAATTATCCTAGGAATTTGTTAACAAGACCGGTAGTCGTCATTGCAATTTCATATGAGGGAGAGGCATAAGCTAACATACTTTCCCTTCTTGGATCATATGCACTTATGATCGGAACTCTAGCAAGCATCCGCAACTACTAAAGATCATTAAGGTGAAACCCAACCATAGCATTAAAGCATCAAGTCCCCTTTATCCCATACGCAACAACCCCCTTACTCGGGTTTATGCTTATGTCACTCAAGCAACCAACTATAAGTGAATCATGAACGTATTGCAACACCCTACAGCGGGAATCCCTCACGCTTGCGCGACACGGAGGGCACAATAGGACAGCATCAAAATAAAACATCCAAGTCGTACCAATCTATATCATCAATAAACCCAAAGACAAAGGATATATACTCAAAACATCATAGGATGGCAACACATCATAGGATCATAATATGTGGCATAAAGCACCATGTTCAAGTAGGGATTACAGCGGGGTGCGGGAGAGTGGGCCGCTTAAAATAGATGAGGATGGTGATGTTGATTAAGACGAGCACCGCGGCGATGATTCCCCTCCCGATGGCACTCTGGCACCACCGAGAGAGAGGAGGAGAGGTTCTCCCCCTTGTGCTTCCTCCTCCATGGCCTCCCCCTGGATGGGGAGAGGTTCTCCCTCTGGTCCTTGGCCTTCATGGCGATGATGGCCCCTCCGGGATTGTAGCGACCCGACCCGAATGGATCAAGTCACTGTGCTTACGTGTCATCCCTGGATCGGTAAGCTGACACACACAGTACACGAAGGATTTATAACAGAGGTAAATCACATGTATGAATAACGTAAATACCATTACCTCAATCCACATATATAGCGGAAGCAACAAGGTTGTGGATTCCCATCAACACCAACGACAAAGTTGAGTATAGGAAATCGTAACCCTAACGTATAACTTACTCGTCATCTGAAAAGTCTGCAACATGAAACGTTGCAGCCCGAAAACGGGTCAGCACATGGAATATGCTGGCAATGTAACACATAGAGAGTAATGAAAGAATAAGCTATACTACATGCATATATGGCTAGTGGAAAGCTCTATGGTTACAGTTTTTGCGAAAAAGTCAATTTTTCCCTACATCAAAGGAATAAATTTTAATTTAACTATCATGGTGGTTGAAACATCATTGAGAAGGTATAACCCCAACTCAATCCCAATTAAAGTAATTAACAACCCAACAATATTAATTTAGAGTGATGAGATACATGTAATTACTCAAGTACTAGATACTCAGAATTGTCCATAACCGGGGACACGGCTAACCATGATTAGATTGTACACTCTGCAGAGGCTTGCGCACTTTTCCCCACAAGACTTGATCGCCTCCGTTGATTTCTCGCACTACATGGTGTTTGAGAAACAGATGACCGAGACACAGTCTTTCGGAAACATTAACTCTCTACTCCGGATATATCATACCAAACCTACAAAACCCACTACCTGCTGATCTACCTCTTCAAGAGCTTCACGTAACTTACTCAACTGTAACATCCCAAATTTCCTATTTGGAATGTTTTACAATTATAGCTAAGCATCTATGCATCCTGTTTGAATTTGAAAGCCATTTGAAGTTTCAGAAAAGTTTTGAGTTTTCAAATTTGAATTCAAACTATAGCAAGTGGAAATCATTTCACAAACTATGCCTGATAAATACTTGAACAAAAGTATGAGAGGAGCAAACATGACACTCCAAAAATATCAGAGGAAACAATGCCAAAAGTTTTGAATTCAAATTTGGGTTTTATTTGAATATTGGAAAAAATGAAATTTTATAAAGTTTGGATTTTGCCTTTGGAAAATGTTCAAATGATAGGAATATTCCCGATCATTTTGGTATATATATGTCCTATATAAAATATTTATAGTTTATGTTTTAACTCTGTTTTTGTTTTATTAAAAAAATTAATTTCAAAAAAAAGAAAACACCCCTAGGCGCCACCAGAACCCCTAGCCCAGCCAGCCCAGGCCATCGACCGCACCGGCCCACCAGGCCTAATCTGCCAGCCAATGAGCCAGCCGAGCCGCCTCACCTCACCTCGCCCGAACCTGCTTCGAGCCGGTCGACCGCCCGCCCCGCACCCTCTCTCTCTCTCTGGCAGTGGACCCCACCCCCTTCTTCAACCCCTCGCCCACGCCTCGCCACGCCGCCGATCGCCGGGATCCCGTGAGATCCGGGATCCGATCTCCCCCCGATCGCCCCCCTTGCCAAGGCCGAGGCCCCTATTTAAACCCTCCCCCGCACCCCATTCCCCCCCTCGCCCCCTCGCCGGAACCCCTCCTCCTCTCTCACGCCGTCGCCGGAGCCCGAGCTCACCGCCGCCGCCATTTGCGTCGCCGTCGCCGCCCTAGACCCTCCCGACCTCCACCGACTCCACCAAGAACCCCCGAGCTCGTCCGCACCACCAGAGCCCTCCACCGACCTCCCGACGACCGGAGAGGCCAGCCTTTTCGCCGCCCGCCGCCGCCGCCGCCGAGCTCCGGTAAGCCACGGAATCCCACCCGCCGTCCGATTAAGTAATCTCGGTGTAGATTAGAACCCCAAGAAGAATCGTCTTTAAATAAAACCGGCGGGTTAAATCGGTTTAGTTTTTAAGTTAGGGTTTTATTTTTAGCCCGGCCGATTCAGTTTAACCCTAGGCCCGTTTAGTTTATATTACGCTCGGTCGTAGTTTAGGCCCATTAGGCCATTTTCTTTTATTTTCATTTTCTGTTTTAACAGAATAGTTCCATTTGAAAAATTCATATCTTTTATTCTGTTTAATATTTTAGGTGATTCTTTTTTGTTGGTTTGCAAATTTTCTATAGTTCTGTAGAAAATATATTTAGCTATGTTAAAATTAATTAAAATTGCTTTATTTTAGTTTTAGTCAGAATAGTAAATCTGTTATAACATGAGTTAGAAAAATTATTTTTGGATGATTCTTTTGTCCCAACTTTATTTTGACATTACCTAACCATAGGAATTAAATTGGGTATTTTAGGATTAATAAAAAATAGTTTTAAGCAGAATCTTGTTAATCCTAATTAATTAACTAGCTACTGTTTTCCTATTATTTTAATTAGTAAATAAATTTATTTTTAACATGTGATTGATTATTCTAGGATAGTTTCTGTTGCTTTAAGGGATGAACTTTTATTTATAATAAATAAAAGTTTTATTTTATTTTCTTAATAGGAATTGAATTAGGCCTAATAGGAGTTTCATAATAGGTTTTAATTTAATTCTTTTTGCTCCTAGTTGCTTAATGCATTCTTTTCTGTTAAGTTAACCTAAAACCATGATTAGGTTATGTTGAGAAAATATTTGTTATATAAAACTATTCTAGTTGTTGTTTGAAGTAGGAAACTTGAGTTGGTTTTTCTTTGAGTTTTCCCTTGGGTTTTTGATTTGGTTGTTTTGATGTGTTATGTTGCTATTGCTATTGCTATTGTGTTAAGTGATGATATGCTATATGCTTATTGTGATTATTGTTTGTCTCGGTAGAGTTTCCGGAGTGCGAAGCTTGCTACTACGAATCTTTAGCTTACGAGGATCATCAGCAAGGCAAGTTTTGATCATGTTATTTTCTATACCTATGTTTTTGTGCATTAGAATTTATCACCACCCCACCATGCATGCAGTAGTTGAAATTTTGAAGTTGTTAATCTTGAGTAGTATCATGTGGTAGGATGAACCAATCCCTTGTTACCATGACCCGGACGAAGTAGTTTATTTTGCTATGCTCGTGAGACGGGTTTTGGTTGAGTGAAATTCATAAGCAAGATGTGAGAGTCAATGATGATGACAACCCCATGAACTACAATGATCAAGATGGACTTGAATTCACTCTTTGGGTGGAGGACGGTTGTGGGCACCTGGAGAACCCAGTGGTTGGCGGGATGCATGGAGAAGTGCCATGACATCTTGCGGAAAGCTTCACCCAGCCACGAAGAGACGGATGGATGCCCCATGACCGAAGCTTACATGCAGCCGCAAGCCATTATGGGCTCTGGCTGGGTCAACCCTAGTAGTGACGCTGGCTGGGCGGTACTACGAGATGTAGAAGAACGGTAAGATTGGATGGGTACGGCAGTAGCAGAAGAACTCTTTGGAAGACCTGTTTCATTAGTCCTGTCTTCAAACACCATGAAGTGCGAAGACTTAAAAGGAGGAATGATTCTTGCGGGAAAAGTCGCAAACCTCTGCGAGTTAAAGATCTAATCGATTAGCCGTGTCCCGATTACGGACAATTTGAGCCTCTGGAACTTGGAAGTATTCGAAATCTCAACACTAAAACTAATGAATTAATTTGAGGGGTTTATGACTTAATAATTTGGGAATGAGATATTGGTTGGCGGAACCATCTCAATAACTACCAACAATTTGTAGTAATTTTTGCAAGCAAGTCCACTATAGTAGGAGAAAATTGGCTTTTCGCAAAATGATGAAACTTAGAGCTCCACAGCCAAAATGCATATAGTGTTAGTAACTATATTATTGTTATTCTTCATGACTTGCCGGCTTATTCAAAAGCTGACCTACATGGCTGCAACGTCTTATGTTGCAGAGATTTATTCCGATCAGGAGTGAGGCTACGCTCCGCGCTTGGCGATTGCCCTTTGGAGTCGGATGGACTCACTTTATCTTCTACGCTTCCGCAGCATTAGTAGTTTTTTCTCATGAGTTGGCCTTGAGCGAATTTATTCCTTGTAATAAAGACTCTATATGAGAAGCGTGTAATAAATTCAGGTGTGATTGAACTTTGATTATTTCATCGATGTCTTGTGAGTACCGGCATGATCTTGGGATGGTATGCATACGTAGATTTGACCGATTTTGGGTCAGGTCGCTACATCAACTATGCTAAAGCCCATAATAGCTTGTGGCTGCACACGGAAGTTTCTAGCATGAATAATCTCAGTTCCCTTTGAGCCTGGGTGGCGGTCCATAGGAAGATCACACGGGTACCCCGGATTTCAAAAAAAGCAGACAACCTTTGGGTTCCCCGTGCCTGAATCCACCCGGATGTGTATTTAAGTTGCCACCTTAAAGTAAACCATTAATTAACAATCTCACATCTGTCGTGAATATCTCTCAAACCCAAACCACGTCTACGAGCATAGCATAGCAATATAAGCAACACGTAGAAGTAACTCCGAAGGGTTTGATAGTAACAGGGCAATAGGTTCCTACCTCATCATCTACTTCCCAACACACAATTTAATGACATCCTAACCATGCAATGTTTGAGGGTTGAAACTAATGCATAAAAACTGGGTATGAAAAGGGTATGATCAAGTGTTACTTGCCTGCAAAGTTGATGAAGATGATTCACACTCAAAACTCTTGATAGGTCTACTCGTCACACTCCGGTCAATCTATCGTAATCAAGCAATAGTAGCCACACATAAGCAATCACTCAAAAGATCGGAAAGAACGAAGAAACAATTCGGAAAACTTCAAAACCAAGCAAATAACTATTGCAACATAAAACAATTTCTAACAGTACCAAAATTGTGTGTATTTGGCCTTATCAGAAAGTTTATGTCAAGAGCTTTAATATGCAAAAAGAATCAACTAAATCGGAGATACGAAACTCAAGTTACGATCAAACGAAGTTTGAATACAAATCTGTTTGAATTAAAATTTTAAAACTTTCAAAAATATGTTTGATTTGGATTACTAGATAGAGGGATCATAACAAAGATGTGGGCGTTGGTTTCGTTGAATTCCGACTAACGAGCAAAAAGTTACGGTCGTTTGAAAACCAGGGGCTAATATGTAAATAAATATATTCACGGGTAGGTCCCTGATGGAAATTAAAAAAAAAGAAAAATCTATCGAGCGAACGCTCGCTACAGAACCTAAACCGACGAAAACCGTTTGCTAAGGAGATCTAAACAGCGAACGCTCACTATATAAACTAACCAAATAAAAAAACGGGTTTTAAACAAAACCGAAACCCTAAAAAAACCGAACTTAAAGAAAAGAACCGGGGTCGGTTTATACAGTTCGCGGCGGTTTCTGAAAAAACCGGCGGCGGTGGCGAGTCGAACTCCGCGAGGCAGCGCTGGGCTCAGCGGGCGGCTCGGTCGTCGGAGGAGACGGCAGCGCCTGACGGGAGGCGGTGCTAGGCGGCGTGCGGTGGTGGCGGCGGCGGGGGCATAAGCGGCGAGGGTGGCGGCTTGGCGGCGGCGCGGATCTCGCCCGGGCGGCGACTTGGGCGCGGGCTCGGGAGGTGGAAGGCAGGGCGGGGCCTCGGGTTTTATGGAGGAGGCGGCGACTTGGCGTGCGGGAGGCGAGAGGAGACCAGGCGGCACGGACGCCGAGGTCGGCATGGTGGCGCCCGTGTGCCAGGCGGACTCCGAGCGGAGCTCGGGCACACGGGCGAGCGACATGGGCCGGCTGGGCCGTGGCCTGGCAAGCTGGGCCGGCTCGGTCCGGTCGGTCCAAAAGAATTTTTTTTTAAAAAATAGTCAAACCAAAATAAAAACAACAATAAATAGAAATATTATATAGGCATATAATATATCAAAATTTTTAGAAAAAGATTTCCTACAAGATGAACTTTATTCTAGAGTCAAATAAAATACACACAAATTCTAATAATTCAAACAATGCTACTGGTCCAATAAAATCCAATAAAAATCATTTTTAAAATACCAAAATTAATTCAAATTTATTTCTCTCCAATTTTCTGATGTAGGGAATCATGTTACCCTATTCTCCATATATTTTATTTTTGAAGAAAAATAATTTGAATAAAACTCAAATAACTCCAAATTGGATATAAATTCAAAAGAACTTTGAATTTAATCCTTTGAAACTCCCAACTCATATTTCATATAACTTGAAGAAGTCATTTTATCTTCGCTCGTGAAAATCACTGAGTTGCATAAAGTTTCAGAATTGGAAATATTTTCCAAATGAAATTCAAATATTTTCAACACCCCTTGTCATTTAAATAAATGGAAGAAGTCATGTCATCTTCTCTCCAGGGTTTTGTGATGAAAAGAATTTGAATTCCCGAAGAACATAAAAGCAAAAATGAAAGTTTGGGAAAGTCCTTTTATTCCCTCTCATTTAACTTTCAAAGGTTTCAAATTCACTCACTTTCACCAATCAATCAAACAATCAATCAAAACTATCTATTTGTTTATAACATTCCAAAATTTTAGAATTTTGGGATGTTACAAACTACACCCTTAAAATGAATCTAGTCCTCGAGATTCGGAGAAACTAGAAAGAAATAGGTTAGGGTTTGGGGTCTTCTCAAAATCCATCGATCATCACAAGGGTGCGGGTGCTACCACCCTTAGAATCATGGTTACGGTTCCATCAAAACTCATATACTCCATCCTTATCGTTGTGATGTCGGTCTTCTCAAATCGTAAGGATAATTCCTTCTCTGGGCTCTTCTGGTAGTGGCATAACCTTTTCCTCAATTCTTTTGTCCTTTACTTCTTGGTAAGGTTGTTCGAGATGGGTCTTCATAGCTGACAGTGCAGGCGCCAATACTAATCAGCTATCGATATCTCATGGTGGTCAACAATTTATGGTTTGTCCTGCAGGAAATGGGTGCAGGTTGAACCTCACCGGATGACCTACGGTTGGCAACAACTGTCGTGTACAAGGAAAAATACCTATACCATTCTAAGGTTTTGAACAAGGTTTTGATCGTCGTCTCTCTACTATAGGTAAGTCACTCAGATTTTCCATCCCGTATAGCAAGGCGAATAATAAGAGTAAGTCGGTATGGTGATCAATCCATCCCTTTTAAATCATTACCTTGTACATGGTTTAGCGAATCTCGATTCTAACACTCGGTCATCCTCACAAGCATTGCAGAATTTCTCTTGTCGACGAACCAAGTTCGGATAAATCCATTGATTCTGCAAGCCAAACAAACATCTATCGTTTCTTCACAACACTCAGGTTTTGCGTATACTCCTATAGAATCATCGGTCGATAAAATCATAACTTGCTCCAAGGTTTTTCCTTCAGCAAGAATGTGCTTGCTTCTTGGCAGGTCCTGGGCCCTGTGGGTTATGGCCCATCTCTTCACTTGTAGTCCTTGAACACATCATCTGGGCAGCTGATCGTTATTCCAACTTCCAACTTCCTAGTATACTTAAAATCCATCCAATAGTATGGTCTTCCTTCCTTCTATTGTACCAAACTGAGACGTGATTACTCAGACTCATTATGGAATTTACCTTGATCCATATTTCCAACCTCATACCTCCTTTATATCCAATAGTAATTCATCTCTTCATCCTCGTGGGATATCCCACATACCGAGATAAAAACTTATACTTATGAAGTCCATACTCCACTTCATGGAACATCATTATCCTTTCCAGGGTCAAACGTCCTTACAGGGGATTATTGGCCATTTATGCATGGCACTTCTTCAACTGGGAAACGTGAAACACCTCATGAACTCCTGACAGTCCTTCGGATGACTCCAACTTGTTGGCCACTTCTCCCATACGCTCCAAAACTTCGGTATGGTCTTTCAAATCTCGGGGCTAACTTTTCATTAACTCCAAATCGTTTAACTCCTTGCAGAGGTGGCACACGAAGATATTCTATGTTTCCGATTTTATCGACTACCTTCTTGCATTTTTGAGTCTGCATAACTCTTACTCGCTGGATGAGCTACCTTGATCTATCTCGAATCAACTTAACATTCTCTTTTGACTCCTTGATCACATTTGGTCCAAACAACTGACGGTCTCCAACTTCATCCCACATCAACTGTGTCTGGCTCCTTCTCCCATACAAAGCTTCAAAAGGGGCCATCTTCAAACTGACTTGATAGCGGTTGTTGAATGAGAACTCCGCATAAGGTAGATTATCACCACTACTAGATCCATAATCTAGCGCACACGATCTCAACATGTCCTCCAAAATCTGATTGACTCTCTTGATTTATCCATCTGTCTGCGGATGAAAGGCTGTACTGAACTCTAGCCTAGTACCCAAAGTCTGGTGCAGCTGTTTCCAAAACTTTGAGGTAAACTGTGTTCCTCTACGATGGTCCTCGGAACTCCATGCAGACATACGATCCTTGTCAAATATATCTTGGCCAACTTCGCACTTGTATAGGTGGTTTTCACTGGAATAAAGTGAGCCACTTTGGTCAAGCAAATCAACTACTACCCAGATAGAATCATATCCCGTTCGGGTTCTGGAAAATCCGGTAATGAAATCCATGCCAAGCTTATCCCACTTCCATTAGGGTCTCGGCATAGGCTGTTGTAATCCTGCTGGCTTCTGATGCTTTGCCTTCAATCTCTGACATACGTCACATACAACTACATACTCGACAATATCCTTTTTCATACCAGTCCATCAGAAACACTCCTTCAAATCCAAATACATCTTGGTGTTTCCAGGGTGAATCGAGTATGGTGAGTCATGAGCCTCCTGAAGTATTTACTTCCTGATCTTTGCATTATTGGGAACATATACACGGTCCTCGAACCATAAGGTGTCGTGCTCATCCTTACGAAAACCTTCGGCCTTTCCTTTGCTCATCCTCAGCAATCTCTTTGTCATCCTTCTAAGCTTCACGGATCTTTCCCCACAATGCAGACTGAACTTCCATTGCTGCAACAAAACCTTTGGGAACAATCTCCAATCGAAGTTCCCTGAAAATTCTCGGCTAACTCCTTTGGTAATCCTCTGCTTATGAGGGTATTCGTCCTTGTTTTCTTTATGGTTGTGTCCTATTTCTCCACAAAGCTTGCATGCACTTTCTCCATATCATTTCCATAAGGCTTCAACTTCTGGGACACAAGCCGAGACTTTAGCAGAGTCAACTTAAATTCTTTCCAAACGGTTACTCCTTGCCATCCATTGATGGTTTGTTACATCCTCTACCAGGTAGCAGCACCTCTTTCAAAGCACTGAAGAGCATGTTGGGTCATATACTTTTCAGCTATAGTGTTATTCTCCATATATTCCTCCATGTTCTGAATCCATCGGTCTGTCTTCAATTGACTCAACGGTCCAGAAAATACAAGCTCATCTCCATTCATCCTTTATTGGGTCCATGGGTTTGGGGTGGGATAAGAGAGATAGAGAGGGATACACACAATGCAAACAATAGTTTTGAAAAGACAGATTTTATTGTGGCTGTTGGAAAAACATCAAACAAATGACAGCTCACAATAAATGCATCTAACGTAAGTACAACGGGTTTTGGTCTTCTAATGGTCAATAAATCTTCAAAGACATCAAACTCTTCAAGTCTTGTTCAGATCTCCGATGGCTTCTTCTGATCATGCTTGTCCTACTCAAGTTCTTTTGCCAGATCATCTCTGTTGTCGTAAAGTCTATCAGGGCGTCCTTCAATATTTCTGGAGTTACGTTCCAAACATCTGGGTTTCAACATCCTTGACATGAACCATGGTCCTATTGTCCTTCAGTTCCTGACGAATCTCCGGTATCTCGATGTTTTTCTCCTTTAGCTTGTCTACTTTCAGTTTCAGGTTCCTGAATTCTTCATGAATTGCCTCCTTGTCAAATACGGCTTCCTGCAGATCCATCTTAAACTCCTTGATGTAATACTCCAGATCCTGGCGATATGCCAGCTAAGGTTAAAACTGCATCTTTTGCTGATAGGTGCTCCATCAGCCTTCTACCATCCAATCATTCCATGCATATGCATGCTCAACTCAGCACGGTGACAATAGCATAAGCGGGCGATAACATCATGGATAGCGTGTTTCTGCTCTTGTCATTTCCATGAGCTATCATTCCATAGTTGATATCTCCTGCCTTAGGGTTTTCCTAACAAAACTTTGAGTTTCTAACTCTCCATGTTCCGGTCTTTCTCCGATACACCTTGATCTTGGGTATTGACAACTTCCTTAGTCATCAAATTCCATAAGCGTAACCTTCCAGTCATAAAAATATGGGAATTCTTGAGCCTTCAAAATCTCATAGTCTTGGTCTTCAACAGTTGTAGTTTCCATTTACACGGTAAAATCCTCTTCATTTCAAATGGTCTTAGTTGTCCGATATCTTGTCTCCTTGGAGTGGTCTCATCAGTCGAATCTTCAAGTGGTCAAAAGGGGACAAGGGGTATGGTCTCACTAAAAGGGAATATTTGAATAATCTCAAAAGAGAAGAGAGGTAAAAGATCTTTTGAAAATGAAGTTGTAGAGAAAAATCTTTCCTATGGGCTTGTCAGTTTCTAGGGTCACGTCCTCATACCAACATGTGCTCGATACCATCTTGTAGCGACCCGACCCGAATGGATCAAGTCTCTGTGCTTACGTGTCATCCCTGGATCGGTAAGCTGACACACACAATACTCGAAGGATTTATAACAAAGGTAAATCACATGTATGAATAACGTAAATACCATTACCTCAATCCACATATATAGCGGAAGCAACAAGGTTGTGGATTCCCATCAACACCAACGGAAAAGTTGAGTATAGGAAATCGTAACCCTAACGTATAACTTACTCGTCGTCTGAAAAGTCTGCAACATGAAACGTTGCAGCCCGAAAACGGGTCAGCACATGGAATACGCTGGCAATGTAACACATAGAGAGTAATGAAAGAATAAGCTATACTACATGCATATATGGCTAGTGGAAAGCTCTATGGTTACAGTTTTTGCGAAAAAGCCAATTTTTCCCTACATCAAAGGAATAAATTTTAATTTAACTATCATGGTGGTTGAAACATCATTGAGAAGGTATAACCCCAACTCAATCCCAATTAAAGTAATTAACAACCCAACAATATTAATTTAGAGTGATGAGATACATGTAATTACTCAAGTACTAGATACTCAGAATTTTCCATAACAGGGACACGGCTAACCATGATTAGATTGTACACTCTGCAGAGGTTTATGACTTTTCCCCACAAGACTCGATCGCCTCCGTTGATTTCTCGCACTACATGGTGTTTGAGAAGCAGATGACGAGACACGATCTTTGGAAACATTAACTCTCTACTCGGATAGATCATACCAAACCTACAAAACCCACTACCTACTGATCTACCACTTCAAGAGCTTCACGTAACTTACTCAACTATGCTAGAGCCCATAATAGCTTGTGGCTGCACACGGAATTTTCTAGCATGAATAATCTCAGTTCCCTTTGAGCCTGGGTGGCGGTCCATAGGAAGATCACACGGGTACCCCGGGATTTCCAAAAAAAAACAGACAACACTGGGTTCCCCAGGTGCCTCAATCCACCCAGATGTGTATTTAAGTTGCCACCTTAAAGTAAACCATTAATTAACAATCTCACATCTATCGTGAATATCTCTCAAACCCAAACCACGTCTACGAGCATAGCATAGCAATATAAGCAACACGTAGAAGTAACTCCGAAGGGTTTGATAGTAACAGGGCAATAGGTTCCTACCTCATCATCTACTTCCCAACCCACAATTTAATGACATCCTAACCATGCAATGTTTGAGGGTTGAAACTAATGCATAAAAACTGGGTATGAAAAGGGTATGATCAAGTGTTACTTCCCTGCAAAGTTGATGAAGATGATTCACACTCAAAACTCTTGATAGGTCTACTCGTCACACTCCGGTCAATCTATCGTAATCAAGCAATAGTAGCCACACATAAGCAATCACTCAAAAGATCGGAAAGAACGAAGAAACAATTCGGAAAACTTCAAAACCAAGCAAATAACTATTGCAACATAAAACAATTTCTAACAATACCAAAATTTTGTGTATTTGGCCTTATCAGAATGTTTATGTCAAGAGCTTTAATTTGCAAAAAGAATCAACTAAATCGGAGTTACGAAACTCAAGTTATGATCAAACGAAGTTTGAATACAAATCTGTTTGAATTCAAATTTTAAAACTTTCAAAAATATGTTTGAGTTGGATTACTGGATAGAAGGGATCATAACGAAGAAGTGGGCGTTGGTTTCGTTGAATTCCGACTAACGAGCAAAAAGTTACGGTCGTTCGAAAACCAGGGGCTAATCTGTAAATAAATATATTCACGGATAGGTCCCTGATGGAAATTAAAAATAAAAAGAAAAATCTATCGAGCGAACGCTCGCTACAGAACCTAAACCAACGAAAACCGTTCGCTAAGGAGATCTAAACAGCGAACGCTCACTATATTAACTAACCAAATAAAAAAACGGGTTTTAAACAAAACCGAAACCCTAAAAAAAACCAAACTTAAAGAAAAGAACCGGGATTGGTTTATACCGTTCATGGCGGTTTATTGAAGAAAACCGGGCGGCGGCGCAGTCGAACTCGGCGAGGCAGCGCGGGCTCTCAGGCGGCTCGATCGTCGGAGGAGACAACAGGCGCACGGGTGGGCATAGGCGGCGAGGTGGCGGCTTGGTGGCGGCTGGGCGGATCTCGCGGTGGCGGTGACTTGACGGCGGGGCTCGGGAGGAGGAGAGGAAGGGCGGGGCCTCGGGTTTTATGGAGGAGGGGCGGCGACTTGGCGTGCGGGAGGGGGCAGAGGGAGACCGGGGCGGGCACGGACGCCGAGGTCGGCGCGGTGGCGCGCCGTGGTGGCGGCGGACTCCGAGCGGAGCTCGGGCACGTGGGCGAGCGACATGGGCTGGCTGGGCCGTGGCCTGGCAAGCTGGGCCGGCTCGGTCCGGTCGGTCCAAAAGAATTTTCTTTTAAAAAAATAGTCAAACCAAAATAAAAATAACAATAAATAGAAATATTATATAGGCATATAATATATCATAATTTTCAGAAAAATATTTCCTACAAGATGACCTTTATTTTAGAGTCAAATAAAATACACACAAATTCTAATAATTCAAACAGTGCTACTGGTCCAATAAAATCCAATAAAAATCATTTTAAAATACCAAAATTAATTCAAATTTATTTCTCTCAATTTTCTGATGTAGGGAATCATGTTACCCTATTTTTCATATATTTTATTTTTGAAGAAAAATAATTTGAATAAAACTCAAATAACTCCAAATTGGAAATAAATTCAAAAGAACTTTGAATTTAATCCTTTGAAACTCCCAACTCATATTTCATATAACTTGAAGAAGTCATTTTATCTTCGCTCGTGAAAATCACTGAGTTGCATAAAGTTTCAGAATTGGAAATATTTTCCAAATGAAATTCAAATATTTTCAACACCCCTTGTCATTTAAATAAATGGAAAAAGTCATGTCATCTTCTGTCTAGGGTTTTGTGATGAAAAGAATTTGAGTTCCCGAAGATCATAAAAGCAAAAATGAAAGTTTGGGAAAGTCCTTTTATTCCCTCTCATTTAACTTTCAAAAGTTTCAAATTCACTCACTTTCAGTCAATCAATCAAGCAATCAATCAAAACTATCTATTTGTTTATAACATTCCAAAATTTTAGAATTTTGGGATGTTACAGGGATCCTCCTCCATGGCCTCCGGTGATGATGGCCCCCTCCGGCAGGGTGCCACAGAGGGCCTAGATTGATTTCTCATGGCTACAGAGGCTTGCGGCGGCGGAACTTCCGATCTTGGTTATTTTATGGAGGTTTCTGTATTTATAGGAATTTTTGGCGTCGGTTTCACGTAAGGGGTGTCTCCTAGTTGTCCACGAGATAGGGGCGCGCCCTCCACCCTTGTGGACGGCTCGGGACTCTTCCGGTCCATCTCTGATGCTCCGTGGGCTTCTTCTGGTCCATGTTATTGATGATGCCATGATGTCTACTACAAAACCTTCTTCTTGTAGACAATGTTGGGCCTCCAAGTGCAGAGGTTTGTAGGACAGTAGCAAATTCCCTCAAGTAGATGACCTAAGTTTTATCAATCCGTGGAAGGCGTAGGATGAAGATGGTCTCTCTCAAGCAACCCTACAACCAAATAACAAAGAGTCTCTTGTGTCCCCAACACACCCAATACAATGGTAAATTGTATAGGTGCACTAGTTCGGCTAAGAGATGGGGATACAAGTGCAATATGGATGGTAGATATAGGTTTTTGTAATCTGAAAATATAAAAACAGTAAGGTAACTAATGATAAAAGTGAGCAAAAACGGTATGGCAATGCATTGAAACAAGTCCTAGGGTTCATACTTTCACTAGTGCAAGTTCTCTCAACAATAATAACATAACCGGACCATATAACTATCCCTCAACATGCAATAAAGAGTCACTCCAAAGTCACTAATAGCGGAGAACAAACGAAGAGATTATGGTAGGGTACGAAACCACCTCAAAGTTATTCTTTCTGATCGATCTATTCAAGAGTTCGTACTAGAATATCACCTTAAGACACAAATCAACCAAAACCCTAATGTCACATAGATACTCCAATGTCACCTCAAGTATCAGTGGGTATGATTATACGATATGCATCACACAGTCTCAGATTCATCTATTCAACCAATACAAAGAACTTCAAAGAGTGCCCCAAAGTTTCTACCGGAGAGTCAAGACGAAAACGTGTGCCAACCCCTATGCATAAGTTCACAATGTTAGGGAACCCACAAGTTGATCACCAAAACATACATCAAGTGGATCACGTGAATATCCCATTGTCACCATAGATAAGCACATGCAAGACATACATCAAGTGTTCTCAAATCCTTAAAGACTTCAATCCGATAAGATAACTTCAAAGGTAAAACTCAATTCATTACTAGAGAGTAGAGGGGGAGAAACATCATAAGATCCAACTATAATAGCAAAGCTCGTGATACATAAAGATCGTACCACCTTAAGAACACGAGAGAGAGAGAGAGAGAGAGAGAGAGAGAGATCAAACACATAGCTACTGGTACATACCCTCAGCCCCAAGGGTGAACTACTCCCTCCTCGTCATGGAGAGCGCCGGGATGATGAAGATTGCCACAGGTGAGGGATTCCCCCCTCCGGCAGGGTGCCGGAACAGGTCTAGATTGGTTTTCGGTGGCTACAGAGGCTTGCGGTGGCGGAACTCCCGATCTAGGTTATTTCCTGGAGGTTTCTGTATTTATAGGAATTTTTGGCGTAGGTCTCACGTCAGGGGGGTCTCCAAGTGGTCCATGAGATAGGGGCCCATGCCCAGGGGGTAGGGCGCGCCCCCACCCTCATGGATAGCCTGGGACTCTTCTGGCCCAACTCTTTTACTCCGAGGGCTTCTTTTGGTCCATAAAAAATCATCAAAAATTGGCACGTCAATTGGACTCGTTTGGTATTCCTTTTCTGCGATACTCAAAAACAAGGAAAAAACAGAAACTGGCACTGGGCTCTAAGTTAATAGGTTAGTCCCAAAAATCATATAAAATAGCATATAAATGCATATAAAACATACTAGAAGGATAATATAATAGCATGAATACTTCATAAATTATAGATACGTTGGAGACGTATCAACATCCCCAAGCTTAATTCTTGCTCTTCCTCGAGTAGGTAAATGATAAAAGAAATAATTTATGAAGTGTGAATGCTATCAGGTGCACAAGTTTGATCAATGATAATTTCAATCACCTTTTCTAGCATCATTATATGTCATAACAGTAGCTCATATCATAAAGCTTCTCATGATCAAGTAACAAGCTATTCACATATTAAAGTTTAGATCATAAACTTTCTTGAAAACTAACAAATAGTTCTCAGTCATCAAACAATTGCAATTCATCTTATTTTCGGGAAGGGTATGTGTAAGAGCTTTGATTTAGCAAATCCCACATACTCAACTATCATTTAATCTTTCACAATTGCTACCACTCAAAGCATATTTTTAGATCAAATAGCATCCATCGAACACAGAGAAAGATAGGGGCTTAATGTTTCACCTCCCAACTTATTTATCATATAGATAATTGTCAACAATAATAATTCATTATCAAATATATTTGAATGGCCATATATGCTAAGATCTTTCTCCACCACATGATGCTTGCCAACTAAAAAGTAGGTTGGAATGAGAAGGAATGCTACTGACTCTTGCATAAAAGTAAAAGATAGGCCCTTCGCAGAGGGAAGCAGGGATTTGCGGCGGTGCCAGAGCTCGAAGCTAAACATAGATGAAAATAATTTTGAGAGGTATGCTTTCATTGTCAACATAACGACCAAGAGTTCCCAATATCTTCCATACTAGATACATTATAGGCAGTTCCCAACCAGAAAGGTAAAGATTTTACTCCCCCTCCACCAACAATCACACTCCATGGCTTGTCCGAAACAATGGGTGCCGTCCAACTATCAACAATCCTGGGGGAGTTTTGTTTAAATTATCTGCGAATTTGTTTTTGATCTTTTGATCATAGGACTGGGCATCCCAGTTACCAGCCATTTTCTCTTGAATGATGAGCGGAGTCCACTCATCGTGAGAATAACCCACCTAGCATGGAAGATACTGACAACCCCTAGTCGCTACATGAGGGATTCGGGCATACAAAACATATTATTATTTGAAGGTTTAGAGTTTGGCACATGCAAATTTACTTGGAACGGCAGGTAAATACCGCATATAGGTAGATATGGTGGACACTCATGGAATAAACTTGGTTCAAGGAATTTGGATGCACAAGCAGTATTCTCGCTTAGTACAGATATTTTGGCTAGCAAAGGATTCTAAATAGCAAGCACCACATGTTAGAGGATCCATAACAATATAACTTCTATACAAATATACCCAAGCATAACTCATTATGTTGTCTTCCTTGGATAGCAAAGGTTTGAAAATAATTAATGGGGCTCACAATCATAGAAGATGTCCAGGATAGTATATTTATATCTGAAATCTCTCTTCCTTCAATATTCTTCCATGAATTGTTCAAGTGACCAATACAATGTTTGCTAACCTTCAAAAATTTTGCCACCTCTACTTCTTATATGTGAAGGCATTACTCCCCATGGGAAAGGCATATGAAACATATATAATTTCAGATTTATGATAGTCAAATCATTCAACCATTTACTCATAGGATATAAGTGAAGCACACGAGTAAATGACAAACTACTCCAAAAAGATATAAGTGAAGATCAATGAGTAGTTAAATAATTACGTAGCTATGTGAAGACTCTCTCTCATTTAAGAATTTCAGATCTTGGTATTTTATTCATACAGCAAGCAAAACAAAAGAAAATAAAATTACACTCCAAGCAAAACACATATCATGTGCTGAATAAAAATATAGCTCCAAGTAAAGTTACCGATGAACGAAGACGAAAGAGGGGATGCCATCCAGGGCATCCCCAAGCTTAGGCTTTTGGTTGTCCTTGAATATTACCTTGGGATGCCTTGTGCATCCCCAAGCTTAGTATCTTTCCACTTCTTATTCCATAATCCATCGAATCTTTACCCAAAACTTGAAAACTTCACAACACAAAACTCAACAGAAAACTCGTAAGCTCCGTTAGTATAAGAAAATAAAACCACCACTTAGGTACTGTTGTGAACTTATTATAAATTAATATTGGTGTAATATCTACTGTATTCCAACTTCTCTATGGTTCATACCCTCCGATACTACTCATAAATTCATCAAAATAAGCAAACAACACAGTGAAAACAGAATCTGTAAAAAATAGAACAGTCTGTAGTAATCTATATCAAACGTATACTTCTGTAACTCCAAAAATTATGAAATAAATTGGTGGACCTGAGGAATTTGTCTGTTAATCATCTTAAAAAATAATCAACCTAAAAGCACTCTCCAGTAAAAAATGGAAGCTAATCTTGTGAGTGCTAAAGTTTCTGTTTTTTACAGCAAGATCATAAAGACTTCACCCAAGTCTTCCCAAAGGTTCTACTTGGCACAAACACTAATTAAAACATAAAACCACATCTAAACAGAGGCTAGATGAATTATTTATTACTAAACAGGATCAAAAAGCAAGGAACAAAAATAAAATTGGGTTGCCTCCCAACAAGCGCTAACGTTTAACGCCCCTAGCTAGGCATGATGATTTCAATGATGCTCACATAAAAATAAGAATTGAAACATAAAGAGAGAATCATGAAGAACATGAATAGCACATTTAAGTCTAACCCACTTCCTATGCATAGGTATTTTGTGAGCAAACAACTTATGGGAACAATAATCAACTAGCATAGGAAGGCAAAACAAGCATAACTTCAAAATTTTAAGCACATAGAGAGGAAACTTTATATTGTTGCAATTCCTACAAGCATATATTCCTCCCTCATAATAATTTTCAGTAGCATCATGAATGAATTCAACAATATAACCATCACATAAAACATTATTCTCATGATGCACAAGCATATAAATTTTACTACTCTCCACATAAGCAAAATTCTTCTCATTCGGAATAGTAGTGGGAGCAAACTCAACAAAATAACTATCATGTGAAGCATAATGCAATTGAAAACTAAAATCATGATGACAAGTTTCATGGTTATAATTATTATTCATAACATACATTTCATCACAATAATCATCATAGATAGCAACTTTATTCTCATAATCAATTGGAACCTCTTCCGAAATAGTGGATTCATCACTAAATAAAGTCATGACCTCTCCAAATCCACTTTCATAATTGTCACAATAAGATTCAACACCCTCCAAAATAGTGGGATCATGACTTCCTAAAGTTGACACTCTTCCAAACCCACTTTCATCAATATAATCATCATAAATAGGAGGCATGCTATCATCATAATAAATTTGCTCATCAAAACTTGGGGGACAAAAAATATCATCTGCATCAAACATAGCTTCCCCAAGCTTGTGGCTTCGCATATCATTAGCATCATGGGTATTCAAGGAATTCATACTAACAACATTGCAATCATGCTCATCATTCACATATTTTATGCCAAGCATTCTATGTAATTCTTCTTCTAGTACTTGAGCACAAATTTCCTTCCCATCATTTTCACGAAAGACATTAAAAAGATGAAGCATATGAGGCAACCTTAATTCCATTTTTTTGTAGTTTTATTTTATAGAATAAATAGTGATAAAACAAGAAACAAAAAGATTCGATTACAAGATCTAAAGATATACCTTCAAGCACTCACCTCCCCGGCAACAGCGCCAGAAACTGCTTGATGTCTACTACACAACCTTCTTCTTGTAAACATTGTTGGGCCTCTAAGTGTAGAGGTTTGTGGGACAGTAGCAAATTTCCCACAAGTGGATTACCTAAGGTTTATCAATCCGAGGGAGGCGTAGGATGAAGATGGTCTTTCTCAAGCAACCCTGCAACCAAATATGTAGCGACCAGACCTCAAACAGTCTGACCTCTATGCATCAGTGTCATCCCTGGATTAGTAATGCTGACACGCACATTACTTGAAGGATTTATAACAGAGTAGCAACCACACACTTATTACATCGAATGTCTCAAAAGAGAACTTATTACAATAAATATGGCTTAAGGTCATCTAATAACGATAACAGCGGAAGGCTTGGAAGATAAGCGAGTCCATCAACTCCAACGGCACCACTGAGTATAGAACGACGACCTAAAGCACCTTATTCGTCGTCTGAAAAGTCTGCAACATGAACGTTGCAGCCCGAAAACGGGTCAACACGTGGAATATGCTGGCAATGTAACACATAGAGAGCAATATGCAAAAGTAATGCTATACTACATGCATATATGGCTGGTGGAAAGCTCTATGGTTACAGTTTTGTGTAAAGCCAATTTTTCCCTACTGCAAAGGAATAATTTTTATTTAACTATCATGGTGATTGTTAAACATTGAGAATGGTTGACAACATTCTCAATCCCAATTAAACATCATCATTAAAACCCAACAATATTAATTAAAGTAACATGATGAGATTCACATGATAATCCAAGTACTAGATACTCAAGTTGTCCATAACCGGGGACACGGCTAACCATGATTAGATTGATACAGTCTGCAGAGGTTTGTGCACTTTTCCCCACAAGACTCGATCTCCTCCATTGGGATTCTCTCACTACAAGGTGTTTGAGAAACGGATGACCGAGACACAGTCTTTCAGAAGCGCTAGCACCTTACGAACGGGTAGACAGTTACACCTACATCCCTCTACATCTGCTAGTCTACCATTGTAAGAGTTCGCACAACTTAGTCAACTATGCTAGAGCCCATAGTAGCTTGTGGCTGCACACGGAAGTTTCTAGCATGAATAATCTCATGATCCCATTGAGCCTGGGTGGCGGTCCAAAAAAAAGAAACAGGCAATCCTGGAATACCCAGGTACCTCAATCCACCCAGATGTGTGTTTAAGTTGCCACCTTAAATAAACCATTAATTAACAATCTCACATCTATCATGGATACACTCACCCAATCCACGTCTACTAGCATAGCATGGCATAATAAGCAAACGTAGAAGTAACTCCCAAGGGTTTGATAATAAACAGGTAATAGGTACTACCTCATCTACTTTCCCAAAACCCACAATTTAATTAGATCCTAACCATGCAATGTTTGGGGATTTATCTAATGCATAAAAACTGGGTATGAAAAGGGATATGATCAAAGTGTTACTTGCCTTGCTGATGATCCGTGAAACCTAGAGACTCAAAGTAGCAAGCAGCGCACTTCGGGTACTCTATCGCAAACAAACAAGAACACAATAAGTACTCATCTAATGCACAGGTAAAACTCAAATAAAAGATCTAACCAGAAAGTTCAACTTAAGAACTCCGGTTTGCAAAAAGAAACAACTTGAACGAAGCAATGAAAATCAAACGGCGAAAGAAACAGGCTTCATTTTACTAATATGGACCTAAGTCAAATTTTACAGAGGCAAAAACTTGTTTGAGTAGATTATTCGGAAAGAGGGTTTCGAGACAAAACTCCAGGCGCTTGAATCGCCTGATTCCGATAAAAGAGCGAAAAGTTATACTAGATCGACATTCGGATAAGAAATCGCGATCAGAAAAATCGCGGAATAAATCCGAGAAAAAGAAAAACGATGAACAGCTTAACGAACGAACGCTCGTTAACTGGATCTAAACGATGAGCGCGTTCTTTAAAACGAACGATCGAGCGAACGCTCGCTAACTAAATAAACCGGGGAAAACCGATCTAAATAAAAAAATTTAGGGTTTCTTTTAGAAAAACCGAAGTAGTTTTTCTCAAAAAAACCAGGCGTCGGCGGCGGCTCGGGCGGTACCTCCGTGAGGTCCTCCGTGGGGCGGGCGGTTCATTTGGGCTGGCGGGCGGCAGGGTTCGGCGTGGTGGGTGGTGTGGTCTTGGCGTGCGCGGCATGCATCTGGCGGCACGAGGCGGCAAGCAGGCGGCTCAAGGGCCAGGGGTGTCTGTGGCGGCTGCGGCTTGGGGTCCCAAGGAGGCCCCTGGCTGGGTATTTAAGGTGGAGGGTCGTGCGGCGGCTTGGGGGGAGGCGGAGTCCGACCCAGACTCTGCGGCGGCGGCTCGGGGAAGGCGGCGGCGCGGGGCAGGCCGGCCTGGCTGAGCTTCGGCCCAGTAGGGCGCGGGCGCGTTACTTTTTTTTTAAAATAAATTTCGCCGCGACTTAGAAAAAAATTCTAGAAAAAATAAATAAAAATCTAAAAATGCCAAAACAAATTTTCACCGCATAAATAAAATATTTAAAACGAGGTGAACATTTTCTTGGCCCTAAAATGCAACTTTTGAAAACATGCAATTTTCCTAAATTCAAATAAAATAGCGAAAAACTCCAATAAAAACTTATTTGATTTTTTTACTAAATCTTAATTATTTCTTAATTTTGGGAAAGTCATTTTATTCCCTCTCTCATATTTTGACAGTATAAATAATTGAAGATAAAATAAATAAAATCAAATGATCCTATTTTCAATATTTGAGAAAACTCAAATATGAAAATAACGAAATCTCCAACTCTCTCCGTGGGTCCTTGAGTTGCGTGAAATTTCTAGTATCGAGCCAACAAGCAATAAAATATGATATGCAATGATGATCTATGTATAACATTCCAAATTGAAAATTTGGGATGTTACAAACGTACCCCCCTTAAGATGAATCTCGCCCTCGAGATTCGGGTTGGCTAGAAAATAGGTGAGGGTGGGCCTTAATAAGATCTTCCTCTCGCTCCCAGGTGGCTTCATCATCGGTGTGGTGGCTCCACTGAACTTTGCAAAACTTGATGACCTTGCTGCGGGTGACTCGGTTGGCATACTCGAGAATTTTGACTGATTTCTCCTCATAGGTCAAATCATTACCCAACTGAATTGCATCAAGCGGCACCGTATCTCTCAGCGGTATATCAGCCATCTTTGCGTGGCACTTCTTCAACTGAGAAACGTGGAACACGTCGTGAACTCCTGACAATCCCTCGGGCAATTCCAACTTATACGCAACTTCTCACATGCGCTCCAAAACTTTGTACGGTCCCACAAAACGTGGAGCTAACTTTCCTTTAACTCCAAAGCGCTTAACTCCTCGAAGCGGGGATACTCAAAGATAAACTCTCTCTCCGACTTTGAAAACTGTCTCCTTGCGTTTAGAATCCGCATAGCTCTTTTGTCTAAACTGGGCTACCTTGAGTCTGCCGCGAATCAACTTTACCTTCTGTTCAGACTCCTTAATCAAATCAGGTCCAAACAACTGGCGGTCTCCAACTTCATCCCACAACAACAGGGTTCTGCACCTCCTTCCGTACAAGGCTTCGAAAGGGGCCATTTTTAAACTGGTTTGATAGCTATTGTTATAAGAAAACTCCGCATACGGCAAGTTGTCATCCAAACTTGATCCATAATCCAATGCACATGCTCTCAGCATATCCTCCAAAATCTGATTGACTCTCTCGGTTTGTCCATCTGTCAGTGGATGAAAAGCTGTACTAAACTCTAGTCTGGTTCCCAAAGTTTCGTGCAACTGATTCCAAAACTTTGAGGTGAATTGGGTTCCTCTATCTCATACGATACTCCTCGGAACTCCATGCAGACATACAATTCTGGTCATGTATATCTTAGCCAATTTGGCACTGCTGTAGGTAGTCTTCACTGGGATGAAATGAGCTACCTTCGTCAAATGATCGACTACAACCCAAATCGAGTCATAGCCTGAACGAGTCCTGGGAAATCCCGTGATGAAATCCATGCCTAACTTTTCCCACTTCCATTCGGGTATCGGCAATGGCTATAACAAACCAGCTGGTTTCTGATGTTCGGCCTTCACTCTCTGACTGTAACATCCCAAAATTCTAAATTTTGGAATGTTATAATAAATAAATAGTTTTGATTGATTGATTGTTTGTTGTGTGATTTATTGTGTGAAATTGAGTGAAATTTGAAAGTTTCTGAAAGTTGAATGAGAGGGAATGAAATGACTTTCCCAAACTTCCACCTTGCATTTATGATCTCCATGAATTCAAATTCTTTTCATCACAAAACCCTGGAGAGAAGATGACATGACTTCTTCCATTTATTTAAATGACAAGGGGTGTTGAAAATATTTGAATTTCATTTGGAAAATATTTCCAATTCTGAAACTTTATGCAACTCAATGATTTTCACAAGAGAAGATAAAATGACTTCTTCAAATTAAATGAAATATGAGTTGGGAGTTTTAAAGAACTAAATTCAAAGTTCTTTTGAATTTATTTCAATTTGGAGTTATTTGAGTTTTATTCAAATTATTTTCTCCAAAAACAAAATATATAGAAAATAGGGTAACATGATTCCCTACATCGAGAAAATTGGAGAGAAATTAATTTGAAGTCATTTTGGTATTTTAAAAATGATTTTTATTGGATTTTATTGGACCGGTAGCACTGTGTGAATATCTCAGAGCGACCGACCTCAGACGGTCAAGCCTCGTGTTTCGTGCCATCCTCGATCAAGTATCTTGGCACACACAAGACATCAATGTATATATCAAAGTGCAATCACATGTATAAATAACGTAAATGATATATACCTCATAAGTCACAATGAAACAAATAGTCGGGTGTGGAGTCCCATCAACGCCATCGGCAGGTTGAGTGTAGACCGTAACCTCAGTATCATAACTCTTACTCGTCGAAGAAAATCCTTGAAAGATCGAGGATGTCGCCTAGAGGGGGGGGGGGTGAATAGGCGCTTTAAAATAATTACGGTTTAGGCTTGAACAAATGCGGAATAAACCTAACGGTTAATTTGTCAAGCACAAAACCTAAAACAACTAGGCTCACCTATGTGCACCAACAACTTATGCTAAGCAAGATAAACAACTATGTGATAGCAAGATATATGACAAAGAACAATATGGCTATCACAAAGTAAAGTGCATAAGTAAAGGGCTCGGTAAGAGATAACCGAGGCACGCGGAGACGACGATGTATCCCGAAGTTCACACCCTTGCGGATGCTAATCTCCGTTTGGAGCGGTGTGGAGGCACAATGCTCCCAAAGAAGCCACTAGGGCCACCAGAATCTCCTCACGCCCTCGCACAATGCAAGATGCCGTGATTCCACTAAGGGACCCTTGAGGCGGTCACCGAACCCGTACAAATGGCAACCCTTGGGGCGGTCACCAACCCGTACACTTTGGCAACCCTTGGGGCGGTCACGGTACCACAAATTGCTCGGGCGATCTCCACAACCTAATTGGAGACCCGACGCTTTCCGGAGCTTTACACCACAATGATTGAGCTCGAACACCACCAACCGCCTAGGGCGCCCAAGCACCCAAGAGGAACAAGCTCAAGGGCACCAAGCACCCAAGAGTAATAAGCTTCTCAACTTGTAACTTCCACGTATCACCGTGGAGAACTCAAACCGATGCACCAAATGCAATGGCAAGGGCACACGGAGTGCCCAAGTCATTCTCTCTCAAATCCCACCAAAGCAACTTATGCTAGGGAGGAAAATGAGAGGAAGAACAAGAAGGAGAACACCAAGAACTCCAAGAACTAGATCCAAGGGGTTCCCCTCACATAGAGGAGAAAGTGATTGGTGGAAATGTGGATCTAGATCTCCTCTCTCTTTTCCCCCAAAAACTAGCAAGCTCGGAGAAGGTCAACAATGGGGGAAGAACACGAGCTCAAAAGGATAAGGTTCAATGGGGAAGAAGACCCCCTTTTATAGGAGGGGGGAAATCCAACCGTTACCCCACTGAGCAGCCCCGCACAGAGCGGTACTACCGCTAGGGAAGGGCGGTACTACTGATCGAGGGCGGTACTACCGCTCCTATCCAGCGGTACTACTGCTACCAAGAGAAAGTCAAACCATCGGCTCGAGCGGTACTACATCATGGAGTAGAGCGGTACTACCGCTCGAGCGGTACTACCGCTTCTCGCCGCTACTAGTGCCGCAAAACCCGACACGAAAAACTTCGTTTGAGAATCGAGGCGAAGTAGCCTGCACACAGCGGTACTACTGGCCGAAACTCCCAAGCGGTACTACCGTTCGGAGAGCGGTACTACCGCTTGAGCGGTACTACCGCTCGAGAGCGGTACTACCGCTGAGGAGCTTCAAGCGGTACTACCGCTGAGGGTCACGACTACCGCTGGCACCAATCTTAAGCCACAACCACGAAGACAAAGAATACTCCAGGAAAACCAGAACTGCCATAACTTCTTCATATGAGCTCCGAATTGAGCAAACTCAAGCTTGTTTGAAACAAGACGACGAGTAGCATCAAAACAGCCGAGGCAGGGGAGGTATGCTTAGCAAACAAAGGAGTGAAACCTCCAACCGAGAAGAACCGGCATACCCTCCAACATCAAAAACATCATAGAATATGCAAGAGAACTCCGTTTTCGATGAACTCGAGCTTGTCATAAAAATGACCATAAGCTCCAAATCTCACAAGGAGAAGAACCAAACAAGAACCAATAAAGATGATGCAAGGATGCAATGGTTTGAGCTCTCTACGAACGATACGATCAAGCTACTCATCGAGAGCCCCCCTTGATAGTACGACAATCGATCCTATAACCCGGTCTCCCAACTACCATGAGACCGGTAAAATAGAAAACCTATCAAGGGCAAACCTTTGCCTTGCACATGGTCCACTTGAGCTAGATGATGACGATCTTGACTCCCTCAAGTTGGACCACCTTTCTTGATTGCATTGGCTCAAGAAGACTAGTTGATTGCTCCCCCATACTCCACTATGGGTGAGCCACTCTTCTGCACATCTTCACAAGTCCATTGTCGCCACAATGGACGGCAAGCTTCAAGCACTTGATCTCTTCGTGATGCATCACTCGAACTTGCACACCGCAACCTAACCCCACAAAGAACTCTCACGAAGACCATGGGTTAGTACACAAAGCGTAATGGACAATGCTTACCATACCATGGGATCACTTGATCCCTCTCGGTACATCTTCTACGCTTTGTGAGTTGATCAACTTGATTCACTCTTGACTTAGTCTTGATCAACCTTGATTCTTTCCAACTCTCTTCGTTTGGATGATGTCTTGAAGGTAAACATGAATGATCACACAATCTTCTTCTTCAAGACATGCTTGCAATAAGCTCAACACTCACATGACCAATCTTTGGATAATTCCTTAATAGCACCTTGGTCAACACATAAACTCCTTGAAACCAACACATGGACTTCAAGAAATGCCTATGGACAAATCCTTCAAATATAACTCAATGCAACCATTAGTCCATAGAGAATGTCATCAATTACCAAAACCACACATGGGGGCACCGCATGTCCTTTCAATCCTGCAACATGATACGTTGCAGCCGTGTAGGTCAGTACATTGAATGTACCGGCAAGATCACAACATGAGAAAACAGATGATAAAACTATACTATATGCAATATGGCTTTGTGGCTCTGTGTTTGAGTTTTGTTTGCGTAAAAGCTGATTTATTTTCCCTACATCAAAGGAATAAATGAAGTCTGTACTATGGAGTTTTCTATCATGACATGGTTCCGCCAACCGATGTCTCATAGCCCAAAATCATCATAAGTTGCCCACAATTAAGTTATCAATCCGGTGTTGAGAGTTCGAGATAGATCCAAGTCCGAGGCTCAAATTGTCCGTAACAGGGACACAGCTAATCGATTAGGTTTAAACCTCTGCAGAGGTTTGTACACTTTACCCGCAAGATTCGATCCCTCTTTTACGTTCTCGCACTTCGGGTGTTTGAGAACAAGACGATCAAACATGGTCTTCCGAAGAGTTCCTCGACCACCGTCCGGTGCTCATCCAATCCTACCGTAGTTCTACATCCGCTAGCACCGTCCCCAGCCAGTCACAACTAAGGTCAACCAAGCGAGCCCATAGTGACTTGCGGTTGCAGGTAAGCTTCCGGGCATGAAGTATTCTTCCGTCTCTTTGAGTCAGGTGAAGCTTTCAAGATGTCATGGCGCTTCTCCATGCATCCCGCCAACCACGGGTTTCTCCAGGTGCCCGTCAACCATCCTTCACCCAAGAGTGTGTATTGAATTCTTGTCTCGAGTCTTGAAGTCTTGAGGCCTTGAAGATGCAGTCCTTGCAGATTGCATCATGGAGTTATCGTCATTGACGTAGATCCTCCATTCTCACACCACTCCCGAGCACTCATACCAACCCGTCTACAATAGCGTAGCATTAAAATAAATAACGTCCGGGCTTGGTAACAGGGTGATGGGTTCCTACCTCATGCATACTACTCAACTACAAGGATTCAATATCACTCTTTGGAGGGTTGTTGCAAAGATGCCACTAAATGCAATAAAACATAGGTATGAAAGCATGGTCAAAGTGAACTTGCCTGGTAATACTTGATGAAGATAACAACGCTGTCAGAAAATGACTTGGTAGAACTAATCGTCACTCCGTTGAAAATCTATATAGTCAAACATAGCATTCACATAAGCAAACATCCTAGCAAACAATTTTAGCACTCGAAATAACAATCAAAACAGCAAGGAAAATCGATAATAAAACTCAAACAAAATCAAAAGAAACTTCAAATAAAACTACAAAGAAAAACTACTAACGAAGATCTATGACTTTGCTACAAACATATAATATAGTTTTGCCGTAAGTAAAAACTTAACAACAATTAAAATACTAAACTAATAAATTAACAGAAAATAAAATGTAAAATAACTAATTTAACAGAGTAAAATGTAAAATGTAAAATAAAATGTAAAGTCACTATGGGCTCTGGCTTGGTTGACCTTAGTTGTGACTCTAGCTGGGACGGTGCTAGCAGATGTAGAACTACGGTAGGATTGGATGAGTACCGGACAGTGGTCAGAGGAACTCTTCGGAAGACCATGTTTCGGTCGTCTTGTTCTCAAACACCTGAAGTGCGAGAACGTAAAAGAGGATCGAATCTTGCGGGTAAAGTGTACAAACCTCTGCAGAGGTTTAAACCTAATCGATTAGCCGTGTCCCGATTACGGACAATTTGAGCCTCTGGACTTGGATCTATCTCAAACTCTCAACACCGGATTGATAACTTAATTGTGGGCAACTTATGATGATTTTGGGCTATGAGACATCGGTTGGCGGAACCATGTCATGATAGAAAACTCCATAGTACAGACTTCATTTATTCCTTTGATGTAGGGAAAATAAATCAGCTTTTACGCAAACAAAACTCGACCACGAGCCACAAAGCCATATTGCATATAGTATAGTTTTATCATCTGTTTTCTCATGTTGTGATCTTGCGGTACATTCAATGTACTGACCTACACGGCTGCAACGTATCAAGTTGCAGGATTTTCTTCGACGAGTAAGAGTTACGATCTGAGGGTTACGGTCTACACTCAACCTGCCGATGGCGTTGATGGGACTCCACACCGACTATTTGTTTCCGCTGTGACTTATGAGGTATATATAATTTTACGTTATTTATACATGTGATTGCACTTTGATATATACATTGATGTCTTGTGTGCCAAAGATACTTGATCCGTGGATGGCACAGAAACACAGAGGCTTGACCGTCTGAGGTCGGGTCGCTACACTGACATACATCACAAACTGCTACATACTCAGCAATATCCTTCTTCATTCCGGTCCACCAGAAAGTATCCTTCAAATCCAAATACATCTTGGTATTTCCTGGGTGGATTGAATACGGCGAATCATGGGTGAGGGAGTCCCGGACTAGGGGGTGTCCGGATAGCCGGACTATCGTCACGGCCGGACTCCAAGACTATGAAGATACAAGATTGAAGACTTCGTCCCGTGTCCGGATGGGACTTTCCTTGGCGTGGAAGGCAAGCTTGGCGATACGGATATGTAGATCTCCTACCATTGTAACCGACTCATGTAACCCTAACCTATCCGTGTCTATATAAACCGGAAGGTTTTAGTCCGTAGGACGAACAACAATCATACCATAGGCTAGCTTCTAGGGTTTAGCCTCCTTGATCTCGTGGTAGATCTACTCTTGTACTACCCATATCATCAATATTAATCACGCAGGAGTAGGGTATTACCTCCATCGAGAGGGCCCGAACCTGGGTAAAAACATCGTGTCCCTTGTCTCCTGTTACCATCCGCCTAGACGCACAGTTCGGGACCCCCTACCCGAGATCCGCCGGTTTTGACACCGACAATGGGCCTCTTGCAGAATCAACTTCCTGATCTCCGGGTCGCTAGGCACATAAACGCGGTTCTCAAACCATAAGGTATCGTGCTCATCCTCACGAAATCCCTTAGCTTTTCCCTTGCTCATTTTCTACTTAATAGTGGAAATCTCCTTATCCGTCTTCTGAGCTTCTCTGATCTTATCCATCAAAGTAGATTGTATCTCCAATGTTGCTACATAGCCTCTCGGAACTATCTCCAAACATAGCTCTCGAAATTCCTCGGCTAACTCTTTTGGTAAACCTCCGGTCATTAGTGTGTTGTCATGGCTCTTGCGACTCAGCGCATCTGCTATTACGTTAGCCTTTCCGGGGTGATAATGCAATCTCATATCATAATCCTTGATGAGCTCCAACCATCTCCTTTGCCTGAGATTCAACTCCTTCTGCGTGAAGATGTACTTCAAACTCTTGTGATCCGTGTACACCTCACAATGGTTTCCAATGAGAAAATGTCTCCAAGTCTTCAGTGTGTGTACTACGGCTGCTAACTCCAAATCATGAGTAGCATAATTCAACTCATGAGGCTTAAGCTGTCGTGAACCATACGAAACAACTCTTCCCTCCTGCATAAGCACTGCTCCAAGTCCTCGATGTGAAGCATCGCAATATACCTTGTAATCCTTGCTTTGATCTGGCAGAATCAACACTGGTGAGGTAACCAAACGTTTCTTCAACTCTTGGAAACTAGCCTCACATTCCTCAGTCCAATTGAACTTAGTGTCCTTCTTCAACAACTCCGTCATAGGCTTCGCAATCTTCGAGAAATTCTCAATGAATCTCCGATAGTATCCTGCCATTCCAAGAAAACTCTGGATCTCTCCAACTGTCGTTGGTGCTTCCCAGTTGGTCACAGTGGCAACTTTAGTGGGGTCCACTGCTATACCTTCTCTGGATATAACCTGTCCGAGAAATCCTACTTCCTTCAACCAAAACTCACATTTGCTGAACTTGGCATATAACTGATGTTCTCTGAGCTTCTCGAGTATCAAACACAAATGCTCATTATGCTCTTCTTCATTCTTTGAGTAGACAAAAATATCATCAATGAACACCACGACAAACTTATCCAAAAACTCCATAAAAACCTTGTTCATCATATTCATGAAATAGGCAGGTGCGTTAGTCAGCCCGAATGACATAACGGTATACTCATACAGCCCATACCTGGTGGTAAAAGCCATCTTAGGTATATCCTGCTCTCGAATCTTCAACTGATGGTATCCTGATCGCAAATCGATCTCGGAAAATACCTTAGCTCCTTGCAATTGGTCAAACAAGTCGTTGATCATTGGCAATGGGTACTTGTTCTTGGTAGTTACTTCATTCAATCCACGATAATCAACAACCATTCTCAATGATCCATCCTTCTTATCCACTATAAGTACTGGCGATCCCCAAGGCAAAGAACTTGGGCGAATAAAACCTTTATCCAGTAACTCCTTAATCTGCTTCTTAATTTCTTCCAAATCTTGTGCGGGCATCCGGTACGGTCTCTTAGATATCGGCCCTATGCCTGGCAGTAGTTCAATCAAAAACTCAATGTCTCTATCCGGTGGCATGCCTGGCAACTCCTCTGGAAACATGTCGGGGTAATCCTTTACCACGGGTACTTCCTCCTGCACAACTCCTGATAAGGAATTTACTTGCGTCCTCCTCGGCTCATGCCGTGACACGTACTTGATTCTTCTTCCTTCTGGGGTGGTAAGCAAAATCGACTTACTGGCGCAATCGATGTTCCCTCCATACATCGATAGCCAATCCATACCTAGAATCACGTCCGGACCTTGCGATTCCAGAATGATTAAATCCGTGGGGAAAACAAGCCTACCTATGCTCAAAGGTACTTGAAAACATCCACGACTGGCCATATACTCTGCTCCTGGTGAGCTTACTAGCATAGGTGTTCTAAGAACCTTGGTGGACAGTTTGTACTTATCCACAAATCCCCGTGATATGTATGAATGCGATGCACCAGTATCAAAAAGAACAATTGCAGTAAATGCCTTAACCAAAAACTTACCTATTACTACATCTAGCTGAGCTTCAACCTCCTCCACGTTAACGTGGTTCACCTGTCCCCTGTTGAAAGGGTTCGGCTTCTTTCCTGAGCTTCCATTGCCATTTCCATTTTGGGCTTCGGGACATTCATTGACATAATGTCCAGTTTTATGACACTTAAAGCAAGTGACTTGGCTCAGGTCTCTCTTGGCTGGGGTTGACGGGTTGGTGCGGATTTGTCAATTGCTTCCTCCATTCCCGTTCCCATTCTTGTAACCATTATGATTGTGTGAGCTACCTCCTCCATGGGTATGCTGAAATTGTCCTCCCGGTTTCGGGGTAAAGCATAGCTTCTGCTGAGCTCCAGAATTGTACTTTCCCTGTCCATACTTCCTCTCGGGGTTATCAATCTGTTGCTACTTCCCTTCAATCATAAGAGCACGATCTACCAACTCCTGGTAGTTATTGAAAGTAGCTACCATCAACTGCATGCTCAACTCATCATTAAGTCCTTCCAGAAACTTCTCATGCTTGGTTGCATCTGTAGCAACGTCATCTGGGGCATAACATGCTAACTTACTAAAGTCCTCCACATACTGGCTTACAGTACTCCTCCTTGGCGTAAGTTGCGGAAATCACACTTCTTCATGGCCATAGCTCCTGCTGAGACATGGGCAGTACGGAAGGCTTGCTGAAACTGATCCCATGTGACTATGTCAATAGGGTGTGTGACTGTGTAATTCTCCCACCATGATGCTGTTTTTGTAATCTAAAAATATAAAAACAGCAAGGTAACTAATGATAAAGTGAGCAAAAAACGGTATGGCAATGCGTTGAAACAAGGCCTAGGGTTCATACTTTCACTAGTGCAAGTTCTCTCAAAAATAATAACATAACTGGATCATATAACTATCCCTCAACATGCAACAAAGAGTCACTCCAAAGTCACTAATAGCGGAGAACAAATGAAGAGATTATGGTAGGGTGCGAAACCACCTCAAAGTTATTCTTTCTGATCGATCTATTAAAGAGTTCATACTAGAATAACACCTTAAGACACAAATCAACCAAAACCCTAATGTCACCTAGATACTCCAATGTCACCTCAAGTATCCGTGGGTATGATTATACGATATGCATCACACAATCTCAGATTCATCTATTCAACCAACAAAAAGAACTTCAAAGAGTGCCCCAAAGTTTCTACCGGAGAGTCAAGACGAAAACGTGTGCCAACCCCTATGCATAAGTTCACAATGTTAGGGAACCCGCAAGTTGATCACCAAAACATACGTGGATCACGTGAATATCCCATTGTCACCACAGATAAGCACATGTAAGACATACATCAAGTGTTCTCAAATCCTTAAAGACTCTATCTGATAAGATAACTTCAAAGGAAAAACTCAATCCATTACAAGAGAGTAGAGGGGGAGAAACATCATAAGATCCTACTATAATAGCAAAGCTCACGATACATCAAGATCATACCACCTCAAGAACACGAGAGAGAGAGAGAGAGAGAGAGAGAGAGATCAAACACATAGCTACTGGTACATACCCTCAGCCCCGAGGGTGAACTACTCCCTCCTCGTCATGGAGAGCGCCGGGATGATGAAGATGGCCACCAGTGAGGGATTCCCCCCTCCGGCAGGGTGCCGAACGGGTCTAGATTGGTTTTCGGTGGCTACAGAGGCTTGCGGCGGCGGAACTCCCGATCTAGGTTATTTTCTGGAGGTTTCTGTATTTATAGGAATTTTTGGCGTAGGTATCACGTCAGGGGGGTCTCCGAGTGGTCCACGAGATAGGGGCCCACGCCCAGGGGGGTAGGGCGCGCCCCCACTGAGGGAGTCCTGGACTAGGGGGTGTCCGGATAGCCGAACTATCATCACGGCCGGACTCCAAGACTATGAAGATACAAGATTGAAGACTTGTCCCGTGTCCGGATGGGACTTTCCTTGGCGTGGAAGGCAAGCTTGGCGATACGGATATGTAGATCTCCTACCATTGTAACCGACTCTGTGTAACCCTAACCTATCCGGTGTCTATATAAATCGGACGGTTTTAGTCCGTAGGACGAACAACAATCATACCATAGGTTAGCTTCTAGGGTTTAGTCTCCTTGATCTCGTGGTATATCTACTCTTGTACTACCCATATCATCAATATTAATCAAGCAGGAGTAGGGTATTACCTCCATCGAGAGGGCCCGAACCTGGGTAAAAACATTGTGTCCCTTGTCTCCTGTTACCATCCGCCTAGACGCACAGTTCGGGACCCCCTACCCGAGATCCGCCGGTTTTGACACCGACATTGATGCTTTCAGTGAGAGTTCCTCTGTGTCGTCACCGATAGGCCCGATGGCTCCTTTGATCATCAACAACGACGCGGTCCAGGGTGAGACTTTTCTCCCCGCACAGATCTTTGTATTCGGCGGCTTTTCACTGCGGGCCAATTCGCTTGGCCATCTGGAGCAGATCGAAAGCTACGCCCCTGGCCATCGGGTCAGATTTGGAAGCTTGAACTATACGGCCGATGTCCGCGGAGACTTGATCTTCGACGGATTCGAGCCGCAGCCAAGCGTGCCGCACTATCTCGATGGGCATGATCTAGCTCTGCAGCCAAACAGTGCCCTAGAGGCCGCACCAGCATTCGCTCCGACCCTTAACCCGGAGCCGGATTCCCCGATCGAGGACGAGTGGTTGGACACCGCCTCGGGGGCTACAATCTCTACGGCGATTGAGCCGAACTCCATCCCTGTCGCTGCGAAGACCCGACTCCGGGTGCGGACTCCTCTCGGCAAACCCTCCGCCCCTGCCAATCGAATCCGATTGGGCGCCAAATCATGGAGTTCATCGTCATGACATCTTTCAAAGACTCGCCCTTTGGCGACATCCTGAATTCACTAAAGTCTCTCTCTTTATCCGGAGAGCCTTGGCCGGACTACGGAGAGGAAGGTTGGGATACGAACGACAAAGAAATTCAACACCCACCCACCACCCACTTTATAGCCACTGCCGATGATCTAACCGACATGCTCGACTTGACTCAAGACATCGACGGTATGGACGACGATGCCGGAGATTTACCAAGACCCAGCGCCTACGAGGCATCGGAAGGCCACCTCGTCATATGACATATACATGGTGGACATCCCAAAAGATGGGAACGACGATGGAACAACGGAGGATGACCCTCCAAGAAGCAACCGAGCGCCGACGTCGGTGGCGCCGCTCTAAATCCCGCCACAATAAAATGGTGATTCCGCACGGAGATAATAATACCCGGACGGTGCGAAGACGACCCCTCCAGGCAGGACTCAGGCGCAGAGGAGGAGAAGCAAGTCCGCACGACGGTCTTGGCGAGAAAGAGAGGTCGAGGACTATAATTATCGCCTCCCTCCGAAGATGAGGCAAGCCTCGACGACGCACAATTTGTCGTGCACGAGGATCCCGTCGAACAGAGCGTTTCAAATGCAGGCTTATAGCCACGGCAAGCAGCCTCAAGAAAAAGCAGCAACAGCTCGTGAGCTGACCAAGACCTGCTAGGCGGCGGATGGATGAAGTCCTTGCAGCCGAAGAGTATGAACTCGAACGCCCCTCCAAAAGCTACCCCAAACGCAGGCCGTTGCCTCGATTAGAGGAGGAAGCACCAAGTGACCAGCACACGACATGGCAGACCGGCCACCCCGTGGCCGCGACAGAGAAGCCTCTCGGCCCTCCGCTCAAGCCACACCCCGACGCCGCTCAAAAAGAACAAAGGCACGAGAAAACGCGCCGGACTTGCGAGATATATTGGAGGATAAGGAAAAACATACAAGATCGATCTACGGATCGCGTGGGCGCCCAACAATGCGGGATGATTACCGTCGCGCCAGATAGAGCAAACCCGGCCGGGCCGAACACAGTAGACAAAGCTCATATGAGCTACGTCATGATATAGCCCAATACAGAGGCGCCGCACACCCACTATGCTTCACAGATGAAGTAATGGATCATCAAATCCCCGAGGGCTTCAAAACCGTAAACATCGAATCATACGATGGTACCACAGATCATGCGGTCTGGATCGAGGACTATCTCCTCCATATCCACATGGCCCGCCGTGATGATCTACATGCCATCAAATACCTCCCACTCAAGCTTAAAGGACCAGCTCGGCATTGGCTCAACAGCTTGCCAGCAGAATCAATTGGTTGTTGGGAGGACCTGGAAGCCGCATTCCTTGATAACTTCCAGGGCACATATGTGCGACCACCAGACGCCGATGACCTTAGCCACATAACTCAGCAGCCAGAAGAATCGGCCAGATAATTCTGGACACGGTTCCTAACAAAGAAAAATCAAATCGTTGATTGTCCGGATGTAGAAGCCCTTGCAGCCTTCAAACATAACATCCGCGACGAGTGGCTTGCCCGGCACCTAGGACAGGAAAAGCCAAAATCCATGGCAGCCCTCACAACACTCATGACCCGCTTTTGTGCGGGAGAGGACAGCTGGCTAGCTCAAAGCAACAACTTGGCCAAACACCCTGATAGTTCGGATACCAAGGACAGCAATGGCAGGTCGCGTCGCAACAAGAACAAGCGCCGCATTAACGACGATAATGCTGAAGATACGGCCAATGCCGGATTCGAAGCTCTAAACCCGTCACGGAAGAAGCCATTCAAAAGAAATACCGGGGCCGTCAACTTGGACCGAATACTCGATCCCTTGTGCGGATACATGGATCCCGAAAAACCAGCCAATCACACCAACAGGGATTGTTGGGTGTTCAAACAAGCGAGCAAGTTAAGTGCGAACTCAATGACAAGGGGCTGCATAGCGATGACGAGGAAGAGCGCCGCCCGAACAATAGAGGATGAAGAGTTTTCCCACACAAGTGCGGACGGTGAACATGATATACGCAACCCATATACCCAAAAGGGAGCGGAAGCGTGCACTAAGGGACGTATAACGTATATGCGATGGAGCCAGTCGCCCCGAAGTTAAACCCATGGTCTTCCTGCCCGATCACCTTCGATCGAAGGGACCACCCCACTAGCATCCGTCACGGCGGTTTCACCGCATTGGTTCTTGACCCAATTATTGACGGATTTCACCTCACCGAGTCCCGATGGACGGCGGTAGCAACTGAACCTGCTTTATCAGGATACGGTCGCAAAATGGGCATAGACCCTCAAGAATTAAACCTACAAAGACGACCTTTAAAGGCGTCATACCGGGTGTAGAGGCCAATTGTACGGGCTCAGTTACACTCGAAGTGGTCTTCGGATCCCTGGATAACTTCCGAAGCGAAGAGTTAATCTTCGACATAGTCCCTTTCCGCAGCGGCTATCATGCACTGCTCGGACGAACCGCAATTGCAAAGTTCAATGCGGTGCCGCACTATGCATACCTCAAGCTCAAGATGCTATCCCCTCGAGGAGTAATCACGGTCAATGGAAACACCGAACGCTCTCTCCGAACGGAGGAGCATACGGCGGCCCTCGCGGCGGAGGTACAAAGCAGCCTCTCACAGCAATTCTCGAGTCCGGCCACTAAGCGTCCGGACACTGTCAAGCGCGCCCGGAGTAACCTACAACAAGACCGCCTTGCACGATTCAAGCACGCATAGCAATCCGGCCCCAACCCCAGCCCTGCGAAATTGCGAAGCCAGTACTATGCGTACATAACTACGCTCTGGAGATACCATGGGCATAAGGGGAGGGGCACGACCACGGCACGCCCGGAATGCGGCTCAACCGCACTGGGGCCCCGATTGTGTCATTCTTTTCTTTTTCCTTTTCTTCCTTTTCTTACTTTCAGGACTCCGCCTTCCGAAGTCCTTTCCGCACTAGAATCGCCAACTCACGATGCAAAAGCCAGGAAGCGTAAAGCCACGCCAAGTGTTCAGGTGGTCTCTATTACGAGCATTATACCTGTTTTACATACCATCCTCGCAGCTTACCCTCGGAGGGGACATGTTAGATAGTCCCATCCCTTGCTTATCGCACTATTTGTATCGCTCCGCTTTCATTGCAGTACCTTTTGAATAAACAATACATAGCTTTTGCCTATTATTGCACTCTTTTCTTTATATGTTCATTTCATGACATTACGCACCCGTACACTTTGGTACGGCCAACACACTAGGGGCTTAAGTACCCCAAAATTATGGTGTGATAAGTCCGAACACTTTCACAAGTGCGGCACCCCGAACTTATAGCATTATATGAATCGGCTCCGAATCATGTCTTGGGTCAATAGTTGGGTTTGCCCGGCTCCCGTGTTTTGGTACCTTACGTTCCGTTATATCGGCTAAGGTAGCACCGGGAGAACCACTGCGATTGTGCCGTAGTTGAGCTGGGTCGAGCACCTCAGTGGAGAAAGCTAAAACTGACCGTCATGATAGGGCGAGAGCCGGTCGCTGTTCGAGAGGTTTTTTCGGGTCCCTAAAGACTTATGCCGCTTAGAGAGAGGAACCGGAGTTGTCCGGACAAGGCGTGGATAGCGCCCCGAACTCGGTCTTCCGAATACTAGGGGCTTCGCCGAAATTTAAAATTATAGAATTCTATGGCTAAGTGAGAGTGTTCAAGCATTATAAGTCCGGTTGCCTTGTTCATTGTGTTGAGCGCCTCCCTAGATGGACCCAAGAATGGGAACAAGAGTGCTCAAGTTTATCCCGAACATCCCAGCACTCGTGGCATGGGGGCCGAAGCCAACGACTTGCCATCTCTCAAATTTGATAAACGGCCGCACAGAAGGTAATATTTTAAATTAACAAGCATTGCTTAGTGCATATGAACAAGTTTTCAGCGTACAGGATAACAAATGTGAGTCTATTCAAAAATTACATCTTTGGAGCACTCATCCGCTATTCGGCGGGCACCCTTCAGGAGGCCCTCATAGTACATTTCGGGCGTGCGATGCTCCTTGCCCTTAGGTGGCCCGTTCGTCACAAGCTTCTCCGCATCCAGCTTGCCCCAGTGCACTTTAGCATGGGCAAGGGCCCGACGGACACCTTCAATGCAGACGGAGCGCTTGATGACTTTAATCCGTGGACAGGCGTCCACCAGCCGCTGCACTAAGCCGAAGTAGCTCCCAGGCATGGCTTGCAATGGCCATAGCCGAACTATGAGGCCCTTCATGGCCTGTTTGGCGACCTTGTAGAGCTCGACCAGCTGCTTCAGCTGGTCGCTTAGGGGCACCGGATGTCCGGCCTCAGCATACTGAGACCAGAACACCTTCTCCGTCGAGCTCCCCTCCTTGGTGCGGTAGAACGCGGCAGCATCCGATACACTACGAGGCAGATCTACGAACGCTCCTGGAGAGCTCCGAATCCGGGTAAGTAATAAGTAATTCACTTTCACATGCTTGCTCTGCATAAAGAATGACTTACCCGCCGTGATCTTCTTCATTGCCTCAATCTCCTGGAGGGCTTTTTGGGCCTCGGCCTTAGCAGCTTTGGCACTCTCAAGAGCCGAAGCAAGCTCGGACTCTCGGGTCTTCGAGTCACGCTCCAAACTCTCGTGTTTTTCCACGAGAGCCTGGAGCTCTTGCCGCACCTCCGCCTCCCCCTTCTCTCGCTCGGTGTGTTCCGCATCCGCTTTGTTTTCGGCTATGGACACCGCCTCCTTCAGGGTCGCCACCTCGTTCGTGGCCCCTGCAGTACCCATGTTATTCCTGTTATTTTTTGCAACCGAAACCTTTCTATAAGGTATTTCTTTCATAAGGTATTACTTACCTTCCTTGTCCTCGAGCTGCTTCTTGGCAAGGCCGAGCTCGTTCTCGGACCGCTCGAGGCTTTGCTTCAATGCATCGACCTCCATGATCGGTCTGGGCAGATGTCAGCAGCGTAGCCTGCATTCCCATATTGACATACTTATGTTAGACTCCTGCGTATATCTTTTTAGATCCTTAGTCCGGCTTTTCTTTCCAAACACCGAACGTAGCATCAGGGGCTACTGTCTATGCGGTAATATTTTACATATTCTAAACTTACCTCAAAGCTGTTAGAAGGCTGGTATGAGGCTTGTCAGCCCGCTCTTGGCGGATCGAATCGTCCGGATCACCGCACTCATAACAAGGCGGTGCTCCTCCTCGATGGAAGCGCTGTTAGCGCCTCCGAGAGCTATCCGGTGCCTCCGGTTGGGCGGAGGACACGGCGTCTTACCCTCTTGCGAAGGACCGCTTGCGGACTCGGAACGCTGAAGGTTCCGCATGGAGTCCGGACGAGGGTCGGGCTTAGAGCCCCTGGGGGTCTCGCCCCCCACGCGCCTGTAGTCCGGGAGGTTGCCTTGCGGCGCCTCCTGCGCCACCTCCTCTTGACCAAGCCCCCCTTGGGGCCCACCGCGGCATCGTCCGCAGCGTGAGGTGAGGAGGCGGTCGGAAGTGAAGTACTCTCCATTTCCGACGAACTCAGGGACCCGCTCGACGAAGCGACGAACTCGCCCTTGGGCGGGCTGCATGATTGTTCGGCATTAGAGAACACTATGCAATGATAAAAAAGCCATGGGTATCCGGACACTTACGATCTCGCCAGGTGCTTGGCCCTTGTTGGCCAATCCTCCTCGTCGTTGTCGGCGTTGGTGGAGAAGTCCGGAGGAAGGTTCTTCCTTCTTGGACCCTCCGGCCTCCCGGTTAGGCGGCCTTCCTTTTCTCTCCTCCCCGGCTGGGAGAGGCTTTTTTCTTCCTCCTCGTCCTCAGGAGAAGATTCTGCTTCAGAATCTGACAACACCAGGCGTCAGGAGCTCCTTCGAATTCCCGTTGCCTCCTTCTTGGCCTTCTTCTCCGGCACCACATGAGGCACCGGAGCCAGCAGCCCCGTCAATCGGGCGTCCGCTGGGTCTTCTGGCAAAGGAGCCGGACAACTAACCTGTCCGGACATCTTCAGCCAGTCCTGTTAAAGGTTAGGGAGTTTTAGATCCCACATAGAGTCAAACTATGAAAAAAGAGTCCCATAAAGGGTAAAATAACTCACCTCGCTGGCTTGACGCTGTGAGCTGAATCCGCGATCTTCGGTAGCGGATGTGGGAGCCTCGGTGCCCTTGAACAACACCTTCCAGGCATCTTCATACGTAGTGTCGAAGAGCCTTGTCAGAGTGGGGTGTTGTGCCGGATCGAACTCCCACAATTTGAAGGCCTGTTTTTGGCATGGGAGAATCCGGCGGATGAGCATCACCTGGATTACGTTGACAAGCCTGAGATTCTTGTCCACCAGGTTTCGGACGCATGTTTGGAGTCCGGATAGCTCGTCCGAATTCCCCCACGTCAGGCCCGTCTCTTTCCATGACGAGAGCCGTGTGGGGAAGCCAGATCTGAATTCGGGGGCCGCCACCCATTTTGGGTCGCGTGGCTCGGTGATGTAGAACCACCCCGATTGCCACCCCTTTATTGTCTCCACAAAGGAGCCCTCGAGCCATAGGACTTTGGCCATCTTGCCAACCATGGCGCCTCCACACTCCGCTTGACGGCTGCCCACTACCTTCGGCCTGACATTGAAGATCTTCAGCCATAAGCCGAAGTGGGGCTGGATGCAGAGGAAGGCCTCGCACACGACGATGAACGCCGAGATGTTGAGGATGAAATTCGGGGCCAGGTCGTGGAAGTCCAGGCTGTAGTAGAACATGAGCCCCCGGACAAATGGGTGAAGAGGAAAACCTAGTCCGCGGAGGAAGTGGGGGAGAAACACCACCCTCTCATGGGGCCTGGGGGTTGGAATGAGCTGCCCCGCGTCGGGCAGCCTATGTGCGATGTCGCCGGACAAATATCCGGCTTCCCGCAGTCTTGTGATGTGCCCCTCCGTGACGGAGGAGGCCATCCACCTGCCTCCCGCTCCGGACATGGTTGGAGAAGGTTGAGGTGGGATGTGTGGACTTGGGCGCTGGAGCTCGAGTGCGCGAGAATGGATGAACAAAGGAGGAAGAAGGCATAGGTGAAAAGGTGGATCCTTATCCCCTTATATGGACGGACGAGTTATCGTCCCCACCAGCTGGTAAAACTCGCTTATCTCCCAAGCGCCGTAATCAATGGCGCGGATGGGTTACCCACGTCCGTATTGATGAGAATCTCGAATAAGGGGCACGATCTATGCTTTGATAAGATGTGCCAAGGAAACCGCCTCGCTAAACGCTAAAGGTGGAACGGTAAAAACGATTCATATAAAGGCTGGCCGTGGTGTGATGTCACGCCCGAGTACGTCAGCAGATCTGTGCAAAAGTTATTCTCTCTACGGTGGTATGTGGAACTTGTTTTGCGAGCGGACACTATCCTTGTGTTCAAAACCTTCTATGAAGTATTCGAGGAGGAACCCGCCTTGCAATGCCGAAGACAATATGCGCGCCCGGACTCGTCATCATTGAAGACTGGTTCGGGGCTACCGAGGAGTCTGGACTAGGGGTGTCCGGATAGCGAACTATCATCACGGCCGGACTCCAAGACTATGAAGATACAAGATTGAAGACTTCGTCCCGTGTCCGGATGGGACTTTCCTTGGCGTGGAAGGCAAGCTTGGCGACTGATATGTAGATCTCCTACCATTGTAACCGATTCGTGTAACCCTAACCTATCGGGTGTCTATATAAACCGGAGGGTTTTAGTCCGTAGGACGAACAACAATCATACCATAGGCTAGCTTCTAGGGTTTAGCCTCCTTGATCTCGTGGTAGATCTACTGTTGTACTACCCATATCATCAATATTAATCAAGCAGGAGTAGGGTATTACCTCCATCGAGAGGGCCCGAACCTAGGTAAAAACATCGTGTCCCTCTTCTCCTGTTACCATCCGCCTAGACGCACAGTTCGGGACCCCCTACCCGAGATCCGCCAGTTTTGACACCGACACCCACCCTCGGGGACAGCCCGGGACTCTTGTGGCCCAACTCTTTTACTCCCGGGGCTTCTTTTGGTCCATACAAAATCATCAAAAATTGGCACGTCAATTGGACTCTGTTTGGTATTCCTTTTCTGCGAAACTAAAAAACAAGGAAAAATCAGAAACGGGCACTGGGCTCTAGGTTAATAGGTTAGTCCCAAAAATCAGATAAAATAGCATATAAATGCATATAAAACATCCTAGAAGGATAATATAATAGCATGAATACTTCATAAATTATAGATACGTTGGAGACGTATCATGCACTTCTTTTATGCATGATACTTATGATGAAACTACTTTTGTGCTTGATAATACTATGCCACTAGGTGGATTTCTTGATGAACAACTTGCTAGGGTTAGAGATAATGAAATTATTGAAACTGATGATATTATTGAAACCGAAGATTATGATTCTCCCCCTAGATATGAATTGCCTGCTGTACCTGAGGGTTATGTTATAGATGAAGAAACTGCTAGAGACTTCGTTGCTTGCAATGATAGAGAGGATCTTAAGAAATTGTTAGCTAAGCTGAAAGAAATAAAATCCTTGAATGCTAGAATGAAATATGGTCCCGCTTTTGCTAGTTCACCTATCTTTGTTACTGGTAAGGACTATGAATTCTCTGTTGATCTTGAGTTAATTACTTTGATTGAATCTGATCCTTTCCATGGTTATGAATATGAAGCTGTTGTGGCTCATCTTACTAAGTTGAATGATATAGCCACCCTATTTGCTCATGAGGAAAAAATTCGCTATTACTATATTCTTCAGTTGTTTCCTTTCTTATTAAAGGGTGATGCTAAGATATGGTTTAATTCTCTTGCTCCTTGTTGTGTGCGTAGTCCCCAGGATATGATATATTACTTCTCTGGAAAATATTTCCCTGCTCATAAGAAACAAGCTGCTTTACAGGAAATATTTAACTTTGTGCAAATTGAAGAAGAGAGTTGACGATGACATGTACCTAGGGTAGGTTCATAGGCCTGAGTTACACACCCTACCCAAGGACACTGCCCTAGAGTCAAAGACATTCAGAATACAACAAAAGAAACCGACTAAGTTCGCCTCGGAGTGCAATCCACTCGACCGCCTACCTCACTCGGATACCCCAGTTCCATTCGACCAAGATAAGAGTCACTCGACTACCTGAAGAATCACTCGGAGACAGAAGGCCTAACGCCACTCAAGATGGAAACAGTCAGGCGTTCACTCTGTAGCATTAATGATCATTTATAACTCTTTATAGCTGACGTTACCAATAACATCCTATCTTAATGTATATTGAACCCTGTGTAACATGGGATGGCTGGGGTCCTGGTGCACTCTATATAAGCCACCCCCTCCTCTGGCACAAGGGTTCGCACCCCCCGTAACTCTCACGCATAATCCAGTCGACCAAGCCTCAGGGCATCGAGACGCAGGGTTGTTACTTCCTCTGAGAAGGACCTGAACTCGTAAACCTTGCGTGCACAACCTCACCGTAGCTAGGATCTTGCCTCCTCCTACATACCCCCTACTCTTACTGTCAGACTTACTCCCACGACAGTTGGCGCCCACCGTGGGGCAGCTGCCTTAGCGACATCCGGCGAGGTTGCAGTTTTTCCGATCTTCATCAACATGGTTTCTGACGGTGATCTGGCTTTGGGCCGCGAGATCCGTCTCGGCGCGCTCGTCTTCATCGCCGACGACTCCGCTTGGTTACAAGAAGCCCCCATTGACGTCGAGGCCCTTCCGGTCCACGGGACGGCGCACTTCCGCGTGAGTGCTTGCGGTGTCCTCCTGCGGCAGCCGTCGACCCAGTATCGGTCGGCTCCCGCATCGTCCACCCTTCCAGTTATACGCCGTCGCAAGAGATCTGGTCGTGCGCGGCTTCAGCGCTGGGTGAAACATGCGGTGGCCCGCCAGTCGGCCACCCCTCAAGTCACGACAATCGAGCCCGATGAATCTCTCTACGGACTATTCGATCTGTCGACTGGTTCCGCTAATACTCTATCCGAGTGCGGGAGCAGCGACCCGGCGGCGGAGGTCGTCATGGTCGATACGCCACGCGGTCCACCTGGTTTCCATCGCAATGGTGGCGGCGGTCCGTCGCGCGGTCGTCACAAGTACCTTCCCGAAGCCCTCACTTCGGAGCAGAGAGATGAGTTGCATGAATGCAACATGGAGGCCCTCCACACCCCCATCACCAGAGAAACCTCTGAGGCTCGGGCCTAGGAGGCTGCGCGCCTGGCCACCTTAGCTGAGCACGCTCGTCTGGAGAATCTCAAGCACTCACTCGACAAACGCGCTCGTCGGCAGATCGAATCCAGTCGATGTCATCGACAATTGTTCCCACCTGAACCTCAGGTATATCGCACACCAGTCTAGAATCTTGCAGCCGCAACCCGTATAGCAGAGTTGATTCAGCCATCCCGTTCAGAGGCTGGTAGAGGTTTGATGCAAATTCGAGTGTTGCTTCGAGCGGCGGGGGAACAAAACTCAGCCATTTCTCAGTTGCGCAACATGATCCATGGCAGGTCCATGGTGGCGGACACAGTCCAGTCGGCTCACAGCCCAAGATCGCCTCCGCGGCGTGAGGGTCATGGGCACCGCCAGGAGCAGTACCTGGGCCGGAACCATGAGTGTCGGTGTACTAGAGTAGGGGTACCCTAGTATCCCGAACTCGTGCACCGGGCAGCTTGCAGCACCCCGCGGCAAGGCTTGTCGGGTGACCGCCAAGGTCCTCCGTGGTTCCTTTGGAGCCATTCAAGAACAAAGTATTTAAACCAAGGAGACAAGGCCCCGGCAAGAGGAGCTTGCCGGGAAGGCCAACCAAGGCATCTCAAGAAACTTGCCGCGACGCGCCACGCGTCCCGGCAAGGCTCGGCGAGCGACAAGCTTCCCGACGCGACAAGACAACGACCGCGGCAAGGCGCTTGCCGCGGCAGACTACCACTCTGTACCTGCGCTCTAGCACATCCACTAACATGTCGCCCTGGGACCTTTCCAAGCGCACGTGGCAAGAGGCTGTGCGGCCAGCGGAGCGCGGTGGCAAGCGACGCTGACAAGATCGCCATCGTGGCAAGCGGTGGCGTCCCTGACGGTCCCTGTTTGCACTGTTTGGGCGATGTAGACGGGCATTTAATGCCTTTGTCCCCTGCCGTCAGGGTTAGGTATGATACACTGTATAGGTAGCTGTACCAACCGCATTCTTTTTCCATTTTTACCCTTTGTCTACGTTGCCACCTGTCGGAGACCCCTTGAGCATATAAAAGGAGGCCCATGCGCAACGTAGAGGGGGTTCGAAGGTTCAAGCCGTAAAACACTCACGCTTAGGTCTCTTTAGCGCTTGACTGTCATCGTAGCTCTCAGCGCCCCTAGCAAGAACTCAATACACTCAAACATGCAGCAGAGGAGTGTTATCTCTCGGAGAGCTCCGAAGCTGGGTAAACCGCCGTGCTTCCGCCGATCCGCTCTTCGGCGACTCCGCCCCGCCAACCGAAGGGGCTCGTCCGCCGTCCCATAGGTGTTCGTGGGTCGATCAGCTTCCTCGACATCTTTGGCGCGCCCGTAGAAGCGCCGAGATTGCGTGAACCTGATCCGCGCTCACACGAAGCTAGATCTTCGCTTTCTTCATCGACATGCCACCAAGAAGAAGGCTTCGCGGCAGCTTGATCCGCCCATCGCCGATCCCACCACCACCGGAGCAAATGGGTGGTGGGGTAGACGCCGCGGAGAACGGGCGTCGACGAGGGAGCCCACGGTGCTGCCAGTCCAAGGACAAGGCTGCTCGGACCTCGGCGTCAGACATGCACCGCGCCCATCTCAGAGGCGCGGACCGACAGCGCCATGGTATTCACAGCACCATACGCCGTTGGACCAAGATCGAGCTGGTGGATCTCGGGGTCCTCAAGACCAGCATGCACGCCAACATGCTGGCACGAACGAGGCACGGTCGCCTGGACGGGATACTGCTCCTTCTAACATAGTTAGAAGTCCGAGCATATCCCGCTCCTCGCGCCGTCCGCCACTGCCGCCCACCACTCCAGCAGAAGCTTTGGCGAGAGCTCAACTGCTCCTGGATTACCCTCCAACAGCCGACAAGATCGAAGAATGGAGGGCCACCATTCAGTGTCTCATCGGCTTTGCCAACGGCGACACTCTGCGGCAACCAAGTACATCGCTGCCGCGGCAGGACTGCCAAGCACGAGCCGGTGGCGACGAAACCGGTGGGGGTGCAACCACCATGCACTCTCCACCCCGAAGGCCAAGATCACCAACTCGTCGGATCCACCTCGACAGCGACTCCACCGCATCATCGGATCCACGAGCTCGTCGCGATCAGCGCCAAGTTCTTCACGAACGACAGCAAGAAGATGCTCGAACTCGCATCGAGCGCCGAAGAGAAGCGCGGCGTCAATCTGACCAGCGCGCTGGGCCCTCTATCGACATGCATGCGCCAGGGAACCAGCGACTTGCCAGACGCTGTAGGTTGCCCTGCGTTCACTCGTGAGCTGCGGCAAGTCCAAAGGCCCAGCAAGAAGAATTTCAAGCGACGCATCGAGAAGTACGACGGAAGACGATCCATCGGAGTTCCTCAAAGATCTACACCATCGCGTGCAAGCTGCCGGGCGGACGACAAGATCCTCGCCAACTACTTCCACCGGTGCTCAAGCCCAATGTCGATCTGGCTCATGCACTTGCCGGACAACTCCATATCCTCCTGGCGGATCTATGCCATCAGTTTGTCGGCACTTTACAGCGGCCACAAGCCTCATGGCCAAGAGAGCGACCTTCATCTGCTCGCCTGTAAGGAAGGAGAGCCCTGCGCAAGTACATTCAGAGATTCAACAGTAAGACAACATCCCAGATGTCCACCCTACTGCATGTAATCAGCGCGCTCCATCGAATGCGAAACCGCAGGATGCGGAGGAGATGGCGATGTGCCGATCGAGACATCGGTGAACTATATGCCCCGGCCGACAAGTGTGCACGTGCCGAGGAAGGAGGAGACTCCCGAGAGAATACGTACAGCAGGATCTCGATAGGAGGAGGCCGCCCCGGCAAAGAAAAACCGGCGGCGGAACAACAGGAAAAAGAAAGGCAAAGATGTGCTAGTCGTTGAGCAGTCCGGCAACGGAGGTGGCGCCAAGAAAGCCAAAGTTGGTAGCTCCGGCAAGGAGATTGCCGTGGGCACGGACTGCCAGGCTGTGGCGGTCGCTGACAAGCAGGACGACACCAACAAGCAGTACTGCAAGATCCACCGCACCAAGGGCCATGACCTCCAGAGCTGCAAGAAGGTCGAGCAGCTCGTTGAGCAGCAAAAGGCTGAGTACGAGCGACACGACAAGGAGAAGGCCCAGGAAGGTGCTGGAGGATCCGGCAAGAAACGCCCCGGCCGAGGAGGACACCGCGGCAAGGCCAAGCAGCGGCAAGGAGACAGACCTCCCCGCGGCCGTGACAAGGATGAAGATGACGACGGCGATGAGGATATGGATGATGACGAGACCGATGAGCAGGAGTTCTAGAAAGCCACAGAGGTCCTGTGCTTTGACGGCGGTGCTTCTCTGCATACTTCACACCGCCAACTCAAGCAGTGGATGAGGGAAGTCAATGCAGCAGAACCATCCGCCGAGTCACGCAAGCCTCTGAAATGGTCCAGCACGCCTATCATCTTTGATATTGAGGACAACCCTGATCGCATAACTGCGGTCGGGTGCTTGCCGATGTTGGTTTCGCGAACTATCCGCAACCTTAAGGTCACTAAGATGCTAGTTGACGGCGGGGCCGGCTTGAACCTGATCTCCTCCGCAGTACTCCAGAAACTCCAGATCCCTGATGGCGAGCTTGAAGAGACTGGCACATTCCAAGGAATCAATCCGGGAAGGAGCAAGCCAAAGGGAAAGATCACGCTGCGGCGACATTTGGCAGCGAAGTTGAACTTTAGGACCGAGAGGGTCACTTTTGACGTTGTTGACTTTCCATTGCCTTACAATGGGATACTTGGCCGCCCAAAGACTCGCCAAATTCATGGCGGCCTCTCACTATGCATACAACATGTCAAGATGCCAGGCCCGATAAGTGTTATCTCTGTCCCTGGCGACAAGAAGGATGCTCTTATCTGCGCCGACAAGATTTACCGGGAAGCAGCAGCTGCAACAGATCGCAAGCCACTTGCCGCTGAAGCTCCCGGGGCGAAGAAGAAGACCAAGTCCGGCAATAGTTCTGATGCCCACTCCGGCAAGCGCACCTCTTCGGAGTGCTGCGCTACCGTCGAGGACGCACCATCGAGCTCCACTGGCAAGTGCAAAAAGACGATGGCAGCTCCACCAGAAACCAATAAGGTGTCCGCCAAGGAGGACGGCACTGGTGGTACCTTCACCATCAGCGCCACTCTCGACCCTAAATAGGAAAGCGCGCTCGTTGCTTTCCTGCGGCGAACGCCGATGTGTTTGCATGGCAACCGTCCGACATCCCGGTGTTCCTGTGAAAGTAATTGAGCACCATCTTGTCGCCTGTCCTCATGCGCGCCCGTCAAGAAGAAAGTCGAAGAAGCGCAAAGGAGCGCCAAGAATTCATGGCGAAGAAATCAAGAAATTGGAAGCAGCAGGCCTTGTCGAGGAGTGCTCCATCCTACGTGGTTGGCCAATCTCTGTAGTCGCATGCAAGAAGGCAAGCGGAAATGGAGGCTTTGTATCAACTTTACCGATGTTAATAAAGCTTGTCCCAAAGACCCATTTCCTTGCCGCGATCGACAGATTGTTGACTCCATGGCCGGATGTGATTTGCTTTCATTTCTTGATGCATACTCAGATACCATCAGATCTTCATGGCAGAAGAGGATGAGGAGAAGACCGCATTCATCACCCCATGTGGCACATACTGTTTCGTACGGATGCCTTTCGGTTTAAAGAATGCTGGTTCAACATTTGCAAGAGTAGTCCATGACGCTTTTGAGCCACAAATACACAGAAATGTGGAAGCCTACATGGATGACATAGTGGTCAAGAACAAGGACAAGGCGACTCTGATTCAAGATTTAGACGAGACCTTTGCAAATCTGCGCAAGATCAACCTCAAGCTCAACCCCGAGAATTGTGTGTTTGGAGTCCCCTCCGGCAAGCTTCTCGGGTTCTTCGTGTCTCAGCGGGGAATTGAAGCCAATCCCGACAAGATCAAGGCCATTGAGCAGATTGAAGCACCAAAGCGCGTCAAGGATGTACGAAGACTTGCGGTTGCGTAGCTGCTCTCAAAGAGGTTTATCTCTAGGTTCTGCTGAGCCGCCTCGCCATTTTTCAAAATATTGAAAAGGCAGGTCCAATGAAATGGACTCCGGAAGCGGAAGCTGCGCTGCAGGACTTAAAGAGATACATGTCCTCCACTCCAACACTTGTCGCACCTAATCCACAAGAGAAGTTGCTGCTATATATAGCGGCAACCAATCAAGTGGTTAGTGCTGCGTTAGTAGTGGAGAGGGAGGCGGATGATGAGCCAGCAACCACGGCAGACGCATCCAGCGACAAGCAAGGCACTTCACCGGCAAGCTCTGGTCCCGACAAGGATGGATCTGCGCAGGCGTGTGAGAAGATGCAGAAAAGAATGGTGCATCGCCCAGTTTACTTTGTCAGTTCCCTTCTGCAGGGGGCTAGGTCAAGGTACTCTGGTGTGCAGAAATTGCTTTTCGGCCTTCTCATGGCCTCGAGAAAGTTGCGCCATTACTTCCAAGCACATGAGATCACAGTCGTCACTGCTTTCAATGAAGAGGATACTGCAAAATCCGAAGCAACAGGCAGGATTGTCGAGTGGGCACTGAACTGCAAGCTTTGGCCTCAAGTTTGAGAGCACCTCAACTATCCAAAGCAGAGCATTGGCAGAGTTCATAGCAGAATGGACGCCAACACAAGATGAAGAAATTCCAGAAACGAGCATCCCCGTCAAGGAAGCAAGCAAAGAGTGGCTGATGTACTTTGATGGTGCCTTCTCGCTGCAAGGCGCCGGTGCTGGCGTGCTACTTGTTGCACCCACCGGAGAGCACCTCAAGTACGTAGTCCAGATGCACTTTCCCAAGGAGCAAGCAACGAACAATACCGCAGAGTATGAAGGTTTGCTTGCCGGTCTCAGGATCGCAGTAGACCTTGGGATCAAGAAGCTCATTGTCAGGGGTGACTCACAGCTTGTCGTCCGCCAAGTGAACAAGAGTTATCAGAGTCCGTTGATGGAAGCTTACATTGATGAAGTGAGAAAGCTAGAAGAGCACTTTGACGGCCTACGATGGAACATGTTCCAAGAGCTCGAACGACATTGCAGATGGCTCAGTCAAGTCGCCAGACTTAAGTTACCCGTGGAACCAGGGATCTTTGTGCTCAAACTGACTCAACCGTCTGTAACGCCATCAACTGGACAGAGCAAGAAGAGGAAGTTGATTTCGGTGACTATTTTCCGCAGAGCTCCCGAAGCCGCCGCCAAGAAGGTCCCCAAGATCAACACCAAAGTGCCGAGGAGCAGTCTGCTCCGCAAGCCCTAGGGTTTGTTCCGTTGAAGCGCACGCCCCGACAAGTTTTGCTCGCAAGCTTGCCGGGAACGTCAAGCTCGCTGAGCCGCAGAGTTCTCGCCAGAAAGCGGATGTTCCCAGCAGCAGCAGATGTGCCTATAGTCCTTGTTGTCGAGCCGCAAGCTCCAAAGATGGGCACGGCAGATTGTCCGCTTCTTCGAGACGGAGAACTTCCCAAGAGCAAGAAGAAGCGGAAAGAGTAGCCCGGCAACAAGTATGTACCAGTTTGTCGATGACAAACTGTACAGAACAAGACTCAACGGTGTGAAATTGAAGTGTATTCACCGGGAAGATGGACAAAAGCTGTTGGCAGAGATACATGGAGGCATATGTGGTCACCACATTGGCGCAAGAGCACTTGCCGGCAAAGCATTCCAGCAAGGTTTCTTTGGCCGACAGCCCTCCGTGATGCAATCGCACAAGTAACCAAGTGTGAAGCGTGCCAGTTCCATTCCAAGCAGATACACCAGCTAGCTCAAGCTCTCCAGACGATCCCTTTATCCTGGCCATTTTCGATCTGGGGGCTCGACATCCTCGGCCCCTTTCCCCGAGCTGTCGGGGGCTTTGAGTACTTGTACGTTGCGATCGACAAGTTCACAAAGTGGCCGGGAGTGGAAGCAGTGTGGAAGGTGACAGCACAGTCAGCAGTCAAGTTCTTCAGGTTGATTGTTTGCCGTTTCGGAATCCCTAACAGGATCATTACCGACAACGACACACAATTCACGAGCCGCAACTTCATGCAGTACGTCCAAGATCTTGGCGCCAAGGTCTGCTTCGCTTCTGTTGCTCATCCGAGAAGTAACGGTCAAGCGGAGAGGGCGAATGCTGAAGTGCTGCGCGGGCTCAAGACGAGGACTTTCGACAGGCTGCACAAGTGCGGAAAGAACTGGATTGAGGAGGCCAGTGGTTCTTTGGTCGATCAGGACGACGCCAAATCGAGCCACTGGCCAGACACGTTTCACTCTAGTCTATGGAGCAGAGGCAGTTCTCCCCACGGAACTCGTATACGGGTCACCTCGAGTGCTCGCTTATGATGAGCTTGAGCAAGAGCAGTTGCGGCAAGATGACGCGCTGCTCCTTGAGGAGGATCGTCTTCAGTTGTCAGACGAGCTGCTCGATACCAGCAAGCTTTGCGCCGCTACCATAGCCGCAAAGTTAATGCCAGAAGTCTCGAGGAAGGCGACCTTGTTCTTCGGCGCGTTCAGTCCGCCAAGAATTCCAACAAGTTGACGCCTAAGTGGGAAGGCCCTTACCGGGTGAAACGAGTCACTAGGCTCTGGCGCTGTCCGCTTTGAGACCAAGATGGCATTCCGTGAGCAACTCTGGAACATTGAGCATCTTCGTAAGTTTTACCCAGAAGCGCGGTTGCCGGAACCTGTTCCGGCAACCACCTTTTGTACAAGTCTTGCCGATGTTGCATGTAATCCTTTGTACAAAGCCGGGCGCAGACCCCGTGCATAAGTAGAGCTCATGTGCTCCGCGCATCTTGTCAATTTCATGCTTTCTACATTTTATTGCATGAGTTATCTGACACTTTGTGCAGCACCTACCCCCGGTAAGCAATAACGAGCCGTAAGGCTCCATATCTTTATTTTCTCTTCTTTCTCTTTCTCAAAGAAAGGAAGGTTCCCTCGCCCACAAGTTTGCCGGGAGGGAAGGAGAAGATAATGGTGTGGACCAAGCATCGCTCGAGGAAGTTTCGCCTTACCGGGAAGCAAACGACAGAAAAGCTAAGTTGCTAAAGTTTAAGCAATCAGTTTTAATTTTTTTAAGTTATTCTCCTCGAACGACCGTGCTTTGTATGGAAAACCTGTGCGCGGAGGAACCAACTCGTAGCTAGTTGCGCCCTTACTTTGTTTCGAGTCCGCTCAACAACTTAAGTGAGATGCGACTAGTTGCGACAAGGTTGCTTGTCGGAAGCGACACCGCCAAAGAAGTCTTGACGTCCCAAGACTCAGGCGCTCATGGCTAAGGTGCTCATACGACAAGTTCCCTAAAAGCGAGGGCAAAAACATACAAAGGAAGGAATCAAGTAAAGGAAATAACATAGCAATCACTACCCGAAATAGAGTTATATTACAAGATAGCTTGTCGCAGCTCTAATTGATTGTTCTCATAACATAACCAGCAGCGACAAGAAAAAGAGAAAACGGGCGGCCTAATCTATGCGATCGCCATCAACCCTCTTGATCCCGCTCACCCTGTCCACGATGGGTGCGACAAGGGTCTTGAGCGCTTCCACATCAGCATCCGGCGGCAAGGACTTGAGGACGTTGGTGAGGTTGAGGCCTGGATTGCGGAAGGCCACCTTCATCAGCACCTTTTGAAGAGCTCCCGGGCAGATCTGGCGCGACTCGTCGGCCAGCTGCTTTGGGATCTCTTCCCGGAGTCGCTGGAGGGCCGTCGCCACGCCTTTGAAGAACAAGCTGAGCTTGGCGCTGGGTTGGAGGTGCTCATCGGAGGAATACCCAAGGTCCTCCATCCCAGTGCCATGCGCCAGCTCCGTCGATGGCTGCAAAGAACATCCACGAGACCCTCGGTCCAAAGCTCCACATTCTCCCCGAAAGTATTCTCGGCAAGAAGATTCGCCAAGCGCCTCGTCGGCCTTGATCTTATCCTTCAAGGCCACCTCCTGCTCCCTGGCGCCGTCCAGCGTCTGAGTCAAGGTGGTCAACTTCAACTCAAGATCTGCGTTGGAGTCCATGGCGGCGCTGAGCTCCTTGCTCCTCTCGGCGAGACGGCCCTGCAGCTTGCCAAGAGTGTAGGCGTCCTTCTCGCGCTCACGCTTGAGTGCATCAAGCTCCTCGCCGCTCATCTTGAGATTGGCCTCCAGCTGCATCACCTTCGTCTCCAGCTCCTTCTTGGCGGCCTCGGCAGCTGCGGCAGCATCCTTTGCTTCTTTGAGAGCCCCGCCAAATGTTTGCTCACGCACGGCAAGATCCTCCTCGTGGCTGTCAAGGTTAATCTTCCGCTGCGCCAACTCGCCTTCCTGCGTAGACAGCTTCTCGGCAGCAAGCCGCTGTTGCTCTTCAGCTTCAGCCTTCTCGAGGAGGAAGGCTTTGCGCCTCAGCGATTGCTCCCGCTCCTTTGCTGTGGACCGAGAGCTTCCTGGTTGAGGCCCCGGAGCTCCTCCGCTGCGTCGATGTCTGCTCCCGCCTTCGCAACAAGCGCTTCTCGGGATTCCAGCTTGGCTTGTCGGGCGCGGTAGAGCGACAGCAGCTTCGCAGCACTGCCTCCTCCTTAGACTTCGCCGCCGCTGCTGCTCAGCCAGAGACCAGCGTCAGATCCAGCGGAGGCGAGCAGCTCTTCGTCAAAGGTTTCTCCTTCGGTCGGCGCCGGGCTCGACGCCTGTGGAGCTTGATGAAGACGCCATCGCCGCCTTCAAATAGGCGTCTGGCTGGGGCTCTTGAGCTCGACGCTGCAGAAGCGGCGGAGGGATCGACGGTCGGCGTGGCGCCAGACGCTCTCGTGGCCTCGGGGCCGTCGGTCGATCGCGGACCTCGCCCGGCTCTGGGCGGCAGCTTTGGCGGCCTCTTCGCGGCCAGGGCTCCTCGGCGCCAGGCTTCTTCTTCGATGGCGGCAAGGCGTCGTCGGATAAGCCAGCAAGCCCTCCTCCTCCCGGTGACCTCGGTCTCCATTGGCTCTGTGGCAAATGGATCGGCGACGACCGAAAAGAAAGAAAAGTCAAGCAAATATTCAAAAGAAAATCAGAAGAAGAAGAACACAAGGAAGTTTTCAAGCAAGAGGATTACCAGACTAGGATCTGCAGCCGTGGTCTCAACTAACGGAGGGCCGCTGGTGCTATCCCTTGCCGGAGAACTGTCCCTTGCCGGAGAAGTCTACCTTGCCGGAGAATGCTCCCTTGCCGGGGAATCCTCCCTTGGCGGTGTAGTCGAAGCAGATGGCATTTCGGGAGCGGCTTCCGGGCACTCCTGGTGAGGCTGCTCTGCTCCTACACAAACCAACAGTCAGATATCAGCAAAGAAAGAGCACCCATGCAAGCCTAACAGCAGGAGGTAAACCATATACTTACGCTGGGGGTTGCGCTGGGGGCTGCTTTGAGGAAGAATTGCCGCGTCCGGCAAGGTGGTCTCGGACGCGCCTCCTGCTGTCGCGGTGGGTTCGTCCTCGATGACAATCACCGGGGCCTTGGCTCTCTTCGACGCTCTCTTGGCCAGCGTCCTGAAAAGGAATGGGTTCAGAGTGAAGCAAATCAGATACAAGACAAAGCAACAAGAATTGAAGAACTACAAGTACAGCAAAGAATCTTACTCTTCTTCTTCCTCGTCGGAGCTGAGTGCGGAGAGATCAAATTCTGGCTCGCCTCCGGTGCGACGAGGCGGAGGAGTGGATTCCCTTGGCCGCTTGGCGGGAGCAGAAGCGGTGGTCTGGGAGGGCCCCGCTCCAGTTGCCGCAGCAGCGTGAGGTGCTCCCGCGGCAACAGCGCTTGCCGCGGTGGAGCGGGCTGCCGCGCGGGCGCGGTGGCCAGGGCTCTGCCGTCTGCCGCCCGCCACATCTCCGCCCTAGACGCCTTCTTGGTGGAGCTGGGGCTCCGCCATGCAAGCTGTCCGAAGGAGGGGAGGAGGCGCCCTCGGCGGGCTCGCTCTACTCAGCTTCAGGCCCGACAAGCTCTTCCTCGTCGGCAAACTCCCCTCGCTCGACAAGGCTTGCCGCCTCTGCTACCTCTGCCTCCCCCACGGTGAATCCGAACTCGCCCGCGGCAGCGGATGCTGCCGCCTCTTCCAGCCTGGTGGCGATGCGCTGCATCTCATCATCGGTGGTGTCGCGGGTGAGGCTCTTCTGTTTGTCGGGGCGGACCGGCACTTCTACCAGGCTGTCAAAGAACTCCCGCACGATGTCATCTGCAGGCTCTTGCCAGGTTGGGACAATTCCATGCGAGTCGCACAACGGCATCATTGCACGGATGCGGTCGAGCGAGGAATTGTTGCAGAGCGGAACGACACCCCACGGCAACCTGAACATTTCGGGATGATCAGGATCGGTCTTGAACAGCTCCAAGAGCATCGCGTCCAGTTCCAAGACGGTGAAGTTGAAGTTGAGGCCCGGGCGCAGCCTCATGATATCCGCCGCATTCTGGAACTCCCAGGCGGGTCTCCTCCTCTCCTGCAAGGGGGCGATGCGGCGGCGAAGAAAGTCTGCGCCAACGGTGCCTACAGTGAGCCCGGCAAGCCTGAGGCGCAAGATCCGGGTGACGGCAATTTTCAGCCTAGCGTCTTCCGGAGCCACGTTACTCCAATCGTTGCCGCGCACTATTGGGGTTTGGCGCTGGGCGGTAAATGGCTGCGGGTTCTCCTCGACAATCCAGCACCAGTCTGCCCTCCATTCCTCCCACTTGCTGCGGAGCTCTCCCTCCAGATAAGCTTCCTTCTTGCCAATCCTCGAGATCCAAGCGATTCCGCCGGCAAGAGGATCCCCTCTCTCAACTCGGGGCATAAAGAAGTGGCGGAAAAGAGCTACGTTTGGATGGACTCCGACAAAGTTTTCGCAGAGATGTGCGAAAACTGCCATGGTCAGAACGGCATTGGGGGTGAAGTCAAGGAGGCGGAACCCGTAGGTGTTCATGATATCACAGAAAAATTCAGAGAAAGGCGGGCAAAGCCCGGAGTAGAAGAACAGCGCGAAGAAAGGGTATCCATTCGGAGTCAGTTCCGAAGCGGCAGACGGGAGTACCTTCGTGCACGGATGCGCTCGCGTCTCCGTCGACCAGAAGAGGTAGTAGTACTCCCTCAGATCCTTCGCGGCGAGCTGAGGGGAAGATTGCCGCTCCTTTCGCGAAGCCCATGAAGCAGCTGCGCCTCGGCCGACTTCACGGCCTTCCCTTGTCGGCTTCGGAGCCATGGCGGAGGTGGTGGGGGAGATCGATGGCGTTGGTGATGCTGGTGGCGATGGGGGGCGGAGCGCTGCTCTCTTTTCAGCCTTGGGAAGAAGGAGGGAACAGCGGAGGTTTTTCGAGATTGGACAGCAACTGGCGAGATGGGCGAACTGCCCCTGTTTCCCCTGCTTATAAAGAGGGAGGGGGCAGGCTGTAAGTGCATCTAGTGCCCCTTAGTGATTTTGGTGTATTGAAGACTTATAGGTTAAGTAACTGATGCGTTTGTAAGTGTACACAGGTCTATAAGTCTATGAGGAGTTTGATATTTACAGAGAAAGTCGACCCTAAAATGAATTTCTTCAATCAAGAATTTGATATTCAAGACTTTCGAAGACTTTGAAAGTGAAGAAATTGGTGTGATTCTAAAGACTTGGTAATCGCTTGAGGAATATGAAGCGTGAAGACTTTTGTTTTCGTAGTTTCATTTTCTCTTTCTTGAGTCATAGGAAACACCGTCTTCGTTAAAGGGGTCGAGGAAATACTAAGGAAAAATTTCCATTTGATGCTCAACTCAAAATCCTCACCTACCAATCCCTTCGAGTGAAGCCTTTGAAATCTCATACAGTTCAATCAATTTCTTCAAAGGATGAGACGAAGCTCTTCCGTCACCGAGGAATTTGTTCGATCGAGGAGTTAGGAATTCGCCAGGTCATGAATTGCCTACAAAGGAGGAACATGATAGCCCCGAGGAATTTGATGTTCAAATTTCCGACCGTTCTGTCGTGCTACGCTACCGCTGTCCCAAATATCTTATCCACCTAACGGTCATATCATTGAAGGGCATTTATGTCTTATCATGTCGGGCTGCTCCTAGGCTATAAATAGCCGCCCCACAACCACTAGTTGGTTGGCTGCTCCGAGAGAACTTGACACTTGTCATTTGAGAGCAACCCATCCTCCGAGGACTTTGAGCGAAAATCATCAAGTGAGGAAAACCCAAAGTGAGGAAAATCCCAAAAACCAAACCCCTACAAACCCAAAGTGATTGAGCATCACTGAAGAAATTGATCCCGCATGGATCCGACGCTTTTTACCTTTGAAGACTGTACTTCTTCCAGACGGTTAGGCGTCACGGTCTAGAGCATCCAAGAGGAATTGTGGATCGCCGAGTGACCAAGTATGTGAAGGTTTGGAAGTCACCTGAAGACTTACCACGAGTGATTGGACGAGGTCTGCGTGGCCTTAGTTCAAGGAGAATACAGTGAGGACTTGGTGTCCCGAGCTGCGTGCTCAAGGATGGGGGTGTCCGGACTGCGTGTCCTCGAGTTTAAATACTCAGCCGCTCCAACCAGACGTATAACCGAGACAGCAGTTGGAACTGGTCTACCAAATCATTGTCTTCACCAACCTAATCTGGTTCTATTTCCTCAACCCTTTCATTTCCTCATTCTTGTGTTGAGTGTTTGTCATATCTGTGTTTGAAGACTTTGATCAAGACTTTCTCAATTTCCTCGCTTCAATTTCTTCATCTGTTTGTCTTCATCTTGTGTTATCCTGTGATTACGCTTTCGACTCTGTGATTGTCTTCATTTCATCATGATGACTATGCTTGTAATCTGTTATGCTTACTTCGAGTACTTATTCCGCTGCATGTATTTCTTCGCTAAGGAATTTCCTCACCGCAAATTCCTCGATGAAGAATTTGTAAAATTCATAAAATCGCCTATTCACCCCCTCTAGTCGATATAACGACTTTCAATTGGTATCGAGCAAGGTACTCCCTTGTTACGTGTGATTTTGGTTTAACCACCGGAGTTTTAGTTATGTCGACCGCAGTATGATCAAGGTCTCAGCAGGTGTCCTACCTTCGATGGGACGGACTACCCCTCTCGGAAGAACAAAATGCGAATGCATCTTGAAGCAATTGACAACGATCTACGGTATGTTGTGACAAAGGTGTTTCCTCACCACACCCTCTCTCGAATGATGCTGATGTGAAGAGATTCAAGCAACTCGATTCTCAAGCGAAGAATATCATATGTGGCCATCGAGCAAAGGTCAATATGGAAGAGTGAGTGCTTTGGAATCTGCCAAACTCATCTGGGACAGGCTGTCCAAAGTAAATGAAGGTGTTTCAACTCAGCGTGACTCTCGAGTTGATGTTCTTCGGAATCTCTTCAACCGCTTCAAAAGACTCGACAACGAAAATGTTCAACAAACCTTCGATCGCCTCACTGACATCTCAAATGAGCTTCAAGCACTGGGTGCCACTGACATCACCGACCATGAGGTGGTGAAGAAATTGCTAAGATCGCTTGATTCCTCATTTGACACTCGCACCGATGATACAAGAACGAGCTGATTACAAGTCTCTTGATCCTGCCGATATCCTCGAAGGCTAAATACTCACGAGTTCCAGCTTGTCAAAAGAGAGATCTCTATGGTTCGGCTATGGAAGAACACGTGCCTCAAGGCCAAGGCTGAATCTGAATCAGAAGTGAAGAATCTGTAGTAGCCTTGGAGATCCTCAAGAATTTGGCCAGAGCTAGCACGCTCGTGAAGAAATTCCAGAAATTCACAAGACGTGGTCGCTTTGGAAAATCCTCAAGAAGCGTGATTCCTCATCTAGTGACTATAAGCGAAGACTTTGCCACAAATGCAAGAAACCTGGTCACTATATCCAAGATTGTCCTCGATGGGAAAAGGAATTGAAGAAGAAGAAACACAAGGATTACAGCCTACGATGACGTGAAGAAGAAGAAGAAATCATCAAAATCTTCATCATCAAAATCCTCAAAACCTTCTTCTCACAAGAAGAGCAGCTCCAAAAGGCTCGGCATTCATTGGCAAGGAAATGGACTCAAGCTGAATCGAGGAAAATGAGGAAGAGGAGGAGTCTCAAGAATCAATCTGTGTGGCTAGTCCGGCTCTTGCTATCGCTTATGTTAGCAAGTCCATCTTCAACATCAAGAAACTGACTCCACCAACAAACCTGATGAGGAAAATGATGACTACGCCCCACCTATTGCTTCATGGCAAAAGGTGCTAAGGTACTCAATTTCACCTCCTCTGAATCTAGTGAAAATGAATCTGATGAGGATCTCAAGCCCAGCTACTCTAAACTTGCTAAGATTGCTATAAAGCAACAAAGGGCTTTTGAAAAGGTTCAAAACATGCTAGATAAGAGTGATGATATGTTAGGTGAAGAAATGGATCGCACTCAAGCCTTGATGAAAATCTTCAGAAAGTTCACCTAGGCTTGACAGCCTTCAAGGTCATCATAACACTCTCTTAATCGATCATGAGAAACTTTCTTATGAATTTCTTCAAAGAAAGCAAGATCTTGAGAAGCTAAGAGCGAGTTATGAAGATCTTGAAGGAGCGCGATTCATTACTTGCTCAACAAATCAGCGCCTCTCAAGAAGAATTTGTTCCTCCATGCTTAAAGTGCATTGAACGTGAATCGCTAATTCTTCACCAATGTTCAAATGCTTAAACTGTTACAAATTCTTCACCTGCCTCTGCTATCACTAATTCCTCACCGAGGACATTGCTAGTATCACCGACGATGCAGGGTTGAAGGAATTGTACATGACAGTATGTACAAAAGCCTCAAAGGGCATCGACTCTTTGTGATGTGCTTAAAAGCAGATCCTCAACAGAAACCCTAGGAAAGAGGGTATTGCCTTTGAGAGGAAACTCAATGTCGATGGAACGTCTCGAAGCCCGAGCAGATCCCAAAACCTCATGGGTTGCTGCAAAGGGACCTCCAGCTTGATCCATCTACCTTATCTGGTTTTACATGTGAATTTCCTCATTCGATGATGAGTCATTTGACTCAAACTATAAACTGTTCAAAAATCAGAATGGTGAAGTATTTGCTAGATATGTTGGCACTAATCTGCAGAACGGTCCCCTATGAAGAAAATCTGGGTTCCCAAGAAGTGCCTTGAAAGTCTTCGTGAATGTCCTCATGACACCACCAAAGGAAGAAAAGGAACCCCAGATCAAATTCTTCATATGGACCAAATTCTTCATATGGATCCAAGTCCTCATACGGACCAAATTCCTCACGTGGATCAAATTCCTCAAAAGGATCAAAGTCCTCATATGATTATCATCGTGCTAACAACTCGCTTTCGCAGGTAGAGCTAAGGGCTATGAATATGTGCATTATTCTTCAAACCAATATGTTCATAAGTCCTCAAGAATTTCTCTCGCTTATTCATATGCTTACCCTAACCCTCTTATGTGAAACGAAATGGTTTGGCCTCTATGCCACCATTCTCATATGGTGCTTGCAGAATGATGAACTCTTTGCCACCCCTTCGATGTGGGTGGTGAAGAAAAGAACTAATCTCTTCTGCAGGTCAGTCTCCGGCGTGCCTCAACGTCTCAAGAAATTGCTGGGGCCCGACAAATTGCACGAAAGGACGCAGCTAATCATGATGAAATGAACTTTCATTTCACACGCCCTCATAATGCTTATCTGAATATTGATGATGAAATTCATCGATGAACTTGATATCATATTCTTCACCGATGAAGTATATGAGATCGTAAGTTGTACTAATTCATCTGCAGGATGATCAACCCAAAGCCACCGAGTGGGTTCTCGATAGTGGATGTACAAATCACATGACCGGTGACAAGAATCTATTGATGGATGCTCCTTATCACCGTCACATCTCAAGCATATCATCTTTGCCGACAAAGGCAAAAGTCGTATTGGGACTTGGTAAGGTTGCTATCTCTAAGGACATGCACATGGACAAAGTCATGCTTGTTGAGTCTTTAGGATATAACCTCATGTCGGCCTCAATGCTTTGTGATCTTGATATGGTTGTTATCTTTGGCAAGTATCGTTGTGTTGTGATTATGGAAGTCGACAATTCCAAAGTCTTCAAGGCTTTAGGAGAGGAGACTTGTATATTGTTGATTTCTCAACAGGTCCACAACCGCCATGTGCCTACTTGCAAAAGCTTCGTAAGGCTGGCTATGGCATCGACGACTTGGTCACGCAGCATGAGGAATTTGCACACGCTTGAAGAAGAAGCATGTCATTGGCATTGAGAATGTCAAATTCCTCAAGGATCACCTATGCGAGCCCGTGAAGCTGGAAAAATGACCAAGGCCAAGCATCCAAATAAGACTATCATGACCACTACTCGTCCCTTTGAATTACTTCACATGGACCTCTTGGTCCCAATCATTACTCAGTGTCACTAATGATGCATCTCTTTATGGCTTTGTTATTGTTGATGATTACTCTCGCTACACATGGGTACACATTGTTACTTACAAAAATCAAGTGCAGGAAATCTTCAAACGATTTTCCTCGAGGGCTTCAACCAACTTTGGTGTGAAGATCAAGCACATCGAGTGACAATGGAACTGAGTTCAAGAATTCGGTCTTGATGATTATCTTGATGAACTTGGTATTACTCATGAGTTATCTGCTCCCTATACTCCTCAAAGAAATGGCGTCGTGGAGCGCAAGAACAGAACTCTTGTGGAGATGGCTCGACTATGCTTGATGAATACAAAACGCCTAGTCGCTTCGGATTGAAGCAATTGACACTGCGTGCCACATCATCAACAGAGTATATCTTCACAAATTCTTCAAAAGACTGCCTATGAACTCCTCAACGACAAGAAACCCAATGTAAGTTATTTCAAAGTCTTCGTGCTAAATGCTGGATTAGAGATCCTCACCACACCTCTAAATTTGCACCAAAGCACATGAAGGTTTTATGCTTGGTTACGGAAAGGACTCGCACACCTCAGTAGTCTTCAACATCACTCTTCACAAGATTGTTGACATCAGAGATGTGCGGTTCGATGAAACTAATGGCTCGCAAAGAGAGCACCTACCTTCGTGTTAGACGAACCAGCACCGAGGATTCCATCAGGTTCAAGGCAACCGAGGATGTCATTCCTCTCAAGAAACTGCTGAAGAATTCATTCCTGACGCCAAGAACGCCGAGTGATGCACTGAAGATAATGTCAAGAAAATGGTGATGAGGAAAATGGTCAAATTCCTCAAGACAACCAGCTCATCCTCGCGTTGCAAAAGAAGTGCAAGTTGACAAAATCATCGATGACATTGAAGCGCCAGTCCTCTCACTCGCTCAAAAGCTTCACACTTATCTAACTTTTGTGGGCACTATGCTTTTGTCTCTATCACAGAGCCCACTAAGGTAGATGAAGCATTTCGAGCCGGAGTGGATTCAGGCCATGCAAGAAGAATTACATCGATTCGAGCTCAACAACGTCTGGAACTGGTCAAACGTCCAGATCCTCGCAAGCATAATATCATTGGCACAAAGTGGATCTACCGCAACAAGCAAGATGAAAATGGTCTTGTGGTGAGGAATAAGGCACGACTAGTAGCTCAAGGCTACACGCAGTTGAAGGAATTGATTTCGATGAAACTTTTGCACTGTTGCTAGACTTGAGTCTATTCAGATATTACTCGCCTATGCTAACCATCACAATATCACTTTATATCAAATGGATGTGAAAAGTGCATTCCTCAATGGTAAGCTTGAGGAAGAAGTATATGTTGCTCAACCCCTGTGTTTTGAAGATCCAAAGAATCTCGACAAAGTCTTCAGACTAAATAAGGCCCTCTATGGCCTCAAGCAAGCCCCTCGGCGTGGTATGATACATTGAAGGAATTCTTCGTGAAGAATGGCTTCACACCCGTTCACTCGACCCTACTCTCTTTACTAAATCTTATGATGGTGAACTGTTTGTGTGCCAAATATATGTTGATGATATTATCTTTGGCTGTCTTGACCAACGTTATAGTGATGAATTTGCTTATATGATGAGTGAAGAATATCAAATGTCTATGATGGGAGAGTTGAAATTCTTCTTAGGTCTTCAAATTCGTCAACAACACAATGGCATATTCATATCTCAGAGAAATACCTCAAAGATGTCCTCAAGAAATTCGCATGCAAGATTGCAAAGGCGTCAAAATTCCTATGCCCACAAATGGCCATCTATGCATCGATGAAAATGGTATTGACTTCGATCACAAGGTATACCGCCCATGATTGGTTCTCTATTGTACTTATGTGCATCTAGGCCAGATATAATGCTTAGTGTTTGCATGTGTGCCCGATTTCAAGCTACACCAAGGAATCACACCATAAGGCTGTGAAGCATATTCTTCGATATCTAGCTCACACACCAACACTAGGATTATGGTACCCCAAGGGCTCTACTTTTGATCTCATTGGATATTCGACTCGACTATGCTGGTGATCGTGTGGACCGCAAGTCAACATCTGGTACTTGTCATTTCCTCGGACGATCTTTGGTCTGTTGGTCCTCGAAGAAACAGAACTGCGTATCACTATCCACTGCTGAAGCTGAATACATTGCTGCTGGCTCGTGTTGTGCTCAATTGCTATGGATGAAGCAAACCCTCAAGGACTACGACATCAACGTGAAGAATGTGCCTCTCTACTGTGACAATGAGAGTGCCATCAAGATTGCTCACAACCCAGTTCAGCACTCGAAGACAAAGCACATTCAAATTCGTCATCATTTTCTTCGTGATCATGTGTTGAAAGGCGACATCTCCATCGAGCACGTGAAGATCAAGAACAGCTAGCTGATATCTTCACTAAGCCCTTGGATGAGAAGAGATTTAGCAAGTTGCGGTGTGAGCTAAATATCTTAGAATCTTCGAACGTTCTTTGAAAAGGACACACATCCTAACACTTATGCAAAATTGATGACTTAGATGTGCAACACATGAAGAAACGTTTTTCTTCAATCAATGAAGAATAACACTCTAAATGTGAAGAAATTAATGAAGAAATTGATTCTCGTAACCCTCGACAATTGTACGCGGTGTCCAAATCATCATTCTTATACGGTGGGTCACGCCACCACCAAAGTTGAAAATCTTCAATTTGAGTTTTTCCTCGCTTTTGAAATTCCTCGCTTTTGAAATTCTTCAGTTTTTCAAATTCTTCAACTTTGCAAATTCTTCACTGCTTCCGTCTTTTTCTTCATTGGCTATATATATATATGGATTTATGTCCTCTACAAGATTCACTTATGGCTATTTCTTCAAGTCGCTTTTACGCTAAGTGAATGTGATCGGACCCTTCCCTCTATGCTATACTCAACCCAATCCATTCACAAATTCTTCATGTGCGTTCTACTTTGAAACTCGCTCAAATTCTTCATCGTGTCCTTGATAATGAAGAAATTGCGAACGGAACTTTTAAAACGAATCTTATCCAAACTTCGATTTTACCGCTCAAACCGTTCCGCATCCCATGATGCATTATTATATCCACCCACGATCGCACACGATCTCCACTACACTGTACGTGGGTGACACACGTCGTGAGAAGGGAAGCGGTCAGGGGCACGTTCGTCCTAAATCTTCGGACGAGCCGTTTTTCACCGTGGCTATAAATACCCCTCTCTCCCTTCCTCACTCTTTTACCTCGCTCGACCTCTCTCCCGCTCGAGCTCCTCGAAACCCTAGCGCCGCCGCTACTCCATCGTCGCCGGTGAGGAAAAGCTTCACTGCCTTGACCTCTTCGCCGACGTACTCTCGCCGACCGTGGAATTTCTTCACTCCGCCGTCGCCGTAGCTGATTTCCTCTGCCAAGTTAGGGCGGAGAAGATCGAACAGACGAACTTCTAAACTGTTCATCTCAGTTCGTCGTGTTCTTCACTTGGTAAATTAAAATTTACTTTTATTTACTCGCTTTGATTCTCAAATTTTCTTCAAATTCTTCAAAGGTGTTTATTTCAAATTCTTCACACATATGAACACCTCAAATCTCTTGACTCATTTCTCTAAGCTATGATTTTCTTCAAGATTCCTCAATTGTGTGGATCTTCGATCTATACAACTCGAACCTAAGATAAAGAACGCTTATTGAAATTCTTCAAGGCTCATCTGGTCAAAATCCTCAAACTTGTTCTTTTGAAAACCCTCCGAGAACGCATATGACCTCTTCAAATTCCTCGCACCTATACTCTGCTCACAGTACAAATGTCTGCTGTTGAATCCCTAGGTTCTCATCAACTTAACTCATTTGCAGCGCTCCTCGAAGAAAACTGCACACTTCTTCAGAGAACTCAATTGTTCAACTTCCTCACCAAGAAAATGGCAGATGGTAAGAAGCCGCAGAAGGAGGAAAGAAACCCGAGGTCATGACAGATTCAAATCCCCGAGGAAATATATGCTGACTATTGCACACCGATGAGGAAAGCAAAACCAACGCAAGGTGCGATTCAGAAAATTGAACGGAGATGGGCACGGAATGGAAGGAATACCGCTATGTTACACCTAAGTACATGAAGAAATTCGCTAAATCCTCCATGCCCAAGAGCTCCTTTGGCACCAGCCAAATAGCTGATCCCACTAGCATCAAACGCGTGAGGACTTTCACGATGAATGGGCTAAACGCCAAGCTAAGTTGGCTAAGCAAGCAAAGGAAGCGGTGAAGAAATTCAATGAGGATTCTGCGCTTTGCTGCCACATCGAGGTCTCGGTCAAACCGAGGAAATCGATGCAAAAGAAGTCTGCAACTAAGCCAAGTGCTTCTTCATCTGTGCCCTCACGGCCAAGTTCCTCAGCAGCTCCTTCCAGGCAAATTCCTCAGCAGCAAATTCCTCACACCGCTGCTGTTCCATCAAAGTCCTCAGCTGCTCCGTCCAAACCTTCAGTTCCGGTGCACCTGGCCACATGTCAAAGGACTGCTGGTTTCTCAATTGACTCACGCATCTCTGCAAGTTCCTCAGCTGCCCCCAATTCTTCATCTGGCCCGACTCTGTTGAAGACAAAAGCAACCGCTGGACGTGGTCCACGGCCTAGCCCAAAGAAGAAACAGCTTATAGTTCACGTGTCATCTGATGATGAGGCATCTGATGAAGAACTTGAAGAAATCATCAGAGATCGCCAAGTTAGAGCTGCAAGAGCCAAGGGTACATCTGTGCCACTGCTTTTGGACCCGAAGAAAGTCCTCGATTTCATCGACCTCTGGCACAATGATCCAAATACCCTCTCGCTCGATCTTCCTTTGACACCGGCCAAAGTCATATGTTGACTCACTTCATTGTGAAGAAAATGGAAGTTCGAGAAGGCGAAGGAAATCAAGAAGGCTCAATATAGGAAGGAAAGGTTCTCAAGAAAATGTTGTCAAGATGACACCGAGGAACTCCTTCAAATCCAAACCGACATTCAAAACCTCAAGAAGGACTTTGACACATACTATGCTGATTGGCAAGTTGTCAAGACCAGATTCGCTCAATCGACGAAGAATCTCACAAGTGTTGCAACACCTGCAACATGAAAATCCTCGGTCAAGCCTCCGCTCAGCCTAATGAAGAAAATGCCAAGAACGCTGAAGCTCAGCCTCTGAAGAAAATGCTGATTCCAGTGGCTGATGAAGAAATTCCAGCCACCGAAGAAATCGCCAGGCACCCACTAGTGGTGCGCTCAAGAAATTGCTCAAGACAGGGAACTGCATCGCTTGCTCTCAAGAAACTGCACCAAATTCCTCAGCTCCTCCTGCGCCAACTCCAGCTCCAATTCTTCCATCCGCTCGATGTGAAGAAAACCAAGGCTGGAACGAGCTGCTGTGAAGAAAAGAAAAGCATCACCAAGCGTCGATTCTTCGCTGCGAAGAAAATGAAGCCAATGACCAGCTCATTGAGAACCCGATTGATGCTATTCCAATTTCTCCATTCCATCAAAGGAAGTAGTTCCTTTGGAGAAGAATATGAAATTCCAACTGGATCGATGAAGAACATCAATCTCCTGCTTCGTCGAGAGAAAATTGATGAAGAAATTGAAGTGGAAGCAATCCTTCAACCCCAGTCATTCCTCATCGACCATGAAATTCCTCAAGCTGGTATCGAGGAAATTGAAAATGAAGATGTGGATATTGGATGCACCACTCCGGTAATCAATGATGACTTTTGGGAAAGTCAGATCCCAATACTCCGCTCTTCACCCCGCTTCAACAAGTTCCTCACTCACCGCATGATCGTCCCAGATAGACTCAAGAAAATCAACCAACTGGTTACGTGCATGAAGAAATTCCAGCCACTAGCGCCGATGAAACTGCTGCTGCTGCTGAAAATCCTCGATCGCATGTTGAGGATCAAGAAATTCCTCAAGTCAAGAACCTGAACTTACGATTCCCGAGGTGGTGATGCAACTGATCGACACCCTCTCGCCAAAGCGTAAGAATCCGTTCTCGACCAAACAAAAGTTCAAGGCTAAGGATTTCTTTGTCGAGCATGTGTTCTTCATCGAATATAATCCCTATGGTTCTCGCTCGGATTAGGAAGAGGCGCTTACGACTGCCACCAAGCCAACTTCTATTCCTCGGTGCTTTTCAACAAGGACAAAATCTTCGATCATGCTCATATTCCTCATGTGGATATGGAGTCACTGCCAGGCTTTGAGCCCGTCCTAAGTGTTCTTCACGATGCAGGTCTTCTAAACTTTTGCACTGATATTTGTGATTGGAACGAAGAGCTAATACTTCAGTTCTATGCAACACTGCACATCACCGGAGACGCTGAAGATGTGACTTCATGGGTCTTGGATTAGATGACCGAAAACACCCACTACAAGGCACCAGCAAGTGAATTGCTTCGTGCCCTTCCACTCAGTCCTCCGATTGATGGGGCTCGTCGCATCTATGAAGAAAAGGAACTTTCAAATCACTATATGCAAGTGTTGATGAAGCCATTGAAACCAAGGCAAGCTCCAAGGACCAAATTCCTCGTCAAGGAATTGTTATATGTGCCTCGAACAGTCTATCGGATTCTGACGAAGACTATGAGTCCTATCAAAGGCCATGACTCGAATGATGAAGAGGTCGTTGGCATCATGAAGAATATGCTTTTCAACATCATCCATGGCGTTCCCGTCAATTTCCATGATTTCTTCATGAGGACTCTGGCTAACATTGCCATGTCACCTTTTGAGCTGAAGCCTTATGCGCCTTGGATTATGAGATTCATCAGTCAAGATCTTCACCGAATTACAAAGTCGATACTTTGAACCACTGCAGCTACCGCCCCGATTGAAGTCCTCAAACGCCAATTGCCTCACCGATGAAAAGGGAAAGGCTACTCGCTGTGATAGATGAAGGCATTCGTCCATTGGATGGACAGTTTATAAAGCAGCATCCTACTCCACCAATGATGACTCGCCACACATGACTCAAAGAAGAAATACCTCGCTTAAGCATAGTCCTCAAGCTATCGCACCTGTGGTGATGACCGATCGTGAGTTACTCCTCGCCTTCATCGGAAGGTTGATCGCAATCACAAGTGGGTCAAACGTCGCTTTGGCACTCTTCTTTACAACATGACCTCAACTCACAATGCAAAGAAGAAAAACCACTACTATCTTCATGAAACCTTCAAGCGCTCTGGGCTGTTCTTCACATGTCTACAATGAAGAAGAACTGAAATCAATGGGACTCAAGGAAGAATTTGACTGGTCTGCACCTCCTCCAAGAAATTCAAGAAGGTCAAAGTTCCTTCCTTAGTGGCCAGCTCCTATTCTTCATCTCGCGACATCGATGAAAATGAAGATTTGGAAGACATCGCCGCTGGTCCTACTTCGACAAACAACCCGACAATGTCAAGGCGCCCGCCTTCAACTTGAACTTCTTCAAGAGCGTTAGTCCTCGCCGATCCTTTTGGTCATTCGATGACAAAGGGGAGAAATTTGAGTTAGTCTTCAAGCGGGTCTCGCTTTTGTCTATATACAATATTCTATTAAGTTACAACTCGCTCTTCCAAACCTTTTATTGGATCGAGTTGTAATCTTAAACCCGATGGTGCTTTGATACTTTTGATGCATTATGCTTTTGCTCTATGCTCGATTACATGAGTGTTGATATGCATTGATCCTTGTTATGCTCGATCCTCATGAGCTCGGTGAAAATCTTCAAATCGATTTGGGATCGATACTTATGAAGAGTTTCAAATTCCTCATACGCATTGGGCTCGATACTCTATACATTATTTTGCATGCTCGCATATCATCAAGCACCATATTTCATCATGCATTTCAAATTCCTCATATTATATGTCAAATGCGTATGAATTACAAGATATAGGGGAGATCTCCATGATTCAATTCTTCAAATGTGCATTGCCTCAAAAGCAAATTCCTCACTATGCACATCTTCGGGGGAGTTCTTCTATATCTTGCAATCAAAATCCTCATTATCAGTATTTACACTTCATATATTTATCCTCGTTGAAAACTTAACTCAGATTGTCATCAATCACCAAAAGGGGAGATTGTAAGTGCATCTAGTGCCCTTAGTGATTTTGGTGTATTGAAGACTTATAGGTTAAGTAACTAATGCGCTTGTAAGTGTACACAGGTCTATAAGTCTATGAGGAGTTTGATATTTACAGAGATAGTCGACCCTAAAATGAATTTCTTCAATCAAGAATTTGATATTCAAGACTTTCAAGACTTTGAAAGTGAAGAAATTGGTGTGATTCTCAAGACTTGGTAATCGCTGAGGAATATGAAGCGTGAAGACTTTTGTTTTCGTAGTTTCATTTTCTTTTCTTGAGTCATAGGAAACACCGTCTTTGTTAAAGGGGTCGAGGAAATACTAAGGAAAAATTTCCATTTGATGCTCAACTCAAAATCCTCACCTACCAATCCCTCGAGTGAAGCCTTTGAAATCTCATACAGTTCAACAATTTCTTCAAAGGATGAGACGAAGCTCTTCCGTCACCGAGGAATTTGTTCTCGACCGAGGAGTTAGGAATTCGCCAGGTCGAATTGCCTACACAAAGGAGGAACATGATAGCCCCGAGGAATTTGATGTTCAAATTTCCGACCGTTCTGTGTATACGCTACCGCTGTCCCAAATATCTTATCCACCTAACGGTCATATCATTGAAGGGCATTTATGTCTTATCATGTCGGGCTGCTCCCTAGGCTATAAATAGCCGCCCCACAACCACTAGTTGGTTGGCTGCTCGAGAGAACTTGACACTTGTCATTTGAGAGCAACCCATCCTCCGAGGACTTTGAGCGAAAATCATCAAGTGAGGAAAACCCAAAGTGAGGAAAATCCCAAAACCAAACCCCTACAAACCCAAAGTGATTGAGCATCATGAAGAAATTGATCCCGCGTGGATCCAACGCTTTTTACCTTTGAAGACTGTACTTCTTCCAGACGGTTAGGCGTCACGGTCTAGAGCATCCAAGAGGAATTGTGGATCGCCGAGTGACCAAGTATGTGAAGGTTTGAAGTCACCAAGACTTACCACGAGTGATTGGACGAGGTCTGCGTGGCCTTAGTTCAAGGAGAATACGGTGAGGACTTGGTGTCTGAGCTGCGTGCTCAAGGATCGGGTGTCCGGATCTGCGTGTCCTCGAGTTTAAATACTCACCGCCCCAACCAGACGCATAACCGAGACAGCAGTTGGAACTGGTCTACCAAATCATTGTCTTCACCAACCTAATCGGTTCTATTTCCTCAACCCTTTCATTTCCTCATTCTTGTGTTGAGTGTTTGTCATATCTGTGTTTGAAGACTTTGATCAAGACTTTCTCAATTTCCTCGCCCAATTTCTTCACTGCTTTGTCTTCATCTTGTGTTATCCTGTGATTACGCTTTCGGTACTCTGTGATTGTCTTCATTTCATCATGATGACTATGCTTGTAATCTGTTATGCTTACTTCTGAGTACTTATTCCGCTGCATGTATTTCTTCGCTAAGGAATTTCCTCACCGGCAAATTCCTCAGTGAAGAATTTGTAAAATTCATAAAAATCGCCTATTCACCCCCCCTCTAGTCGATATAACGCACTTTCACAGGCGTTCCGTCTTTCCAAATAAAGAAACTACCCACGATCTCTCCCACGACGCCGCATTAGACGCGTGCCGTTCGTGGAGGGCGTGGTGGGTCCGGAGTGAGTTACGGCGTAACCCGGGCCGCGTGCTGCGTGCTCTGCTTTTGGGCCTGGCCCACAGCGCTTCGCACCGTGTGTGGCCCAGTTCCGGGGCTCTGCCGGTGTACTAGAGTAGGGGTACCCTAGTATCCCGAACTTCGTGCACGGGCAGTTGCAGCACCAGCTGGCAAGGCTTGCCGGTGACCGCCAAGGTCCTCCGTGGTTCCTTTGGAGCCATTCAAGAACAAAGTATTTAAGCCAAGGAGACAAGGCCCCGGCAAGAGGAGCTTGCCGGGAAGGCCAACCAAGGCATCTCAAGAAACTTGCCGCGACGCGCCACACGTCCCGGCAAGGCTCGGCAAGCGACAAGCTTCCGGACGCGACAAGACAACGACCGCGGCAAGGCGCTTGCCGCGGCAGACTACCACTCCATACCTGCGCTCCAGCACATCCACTAACGTGTCGCCCTGGGACCTTTCCAAGCGCGCATGGCAAGAGGTTGTGCGGCCAGCGGAGCACGGTGGCAAGCGACGCTGACAAGATCGCCATCATGGCAAGCGGTGGCGTCCCTGACGGTCCCTGTTTGCACTGTTTGGGCGACGTAGACGGGCATTTAATGCCTTTGTCCCCTGCCGTCAGGGTTAGGTATGATACACTGTATAGGTAGCTGTACCAACCGCATTCTTTTTCCATTTTTACCCTTTGTCTACGTTGCCACCTGTCGGAGACCCCTTGAGCATATAAAAGGAGGCCCATGCGCAACGTAGAGGGGGGTTCGAAAGGTTCGAAGCCAGAAAACACTCACGCTAGGTCTCGTTAGCAGTTGGAGTGTACTGTAGCACTCAGCGCTCCCTAGCAAGAACTCAATACACTCAAACATGCAGCAGAGGAGTGTTATCTCTCAAGAGCTCCGGCTGGGTAAACTGCTCGTGTGCCGCCTCGATCCGCTTCTTCGTGCGACCTCCGCCCCCCGCCGAACCGAAAGGGGCTTGATCCGCCGGTCCCATAGGTGTTCGTGGGTCAGATCAGCTTCCCCGACAATGAGCAGTATGATCATCGACTCGGCCGTGATGACCGCTGTCGAGTGCCTACGCCCCCTCCAAGGGGCGCATTGTATGTGTCCCGCCAGTACGATGACAGGTGGACGTATGGCGATGAGCGAAGGGCCCCAGTCGACCCAAGAGAGCCCGGGTTTGATGCAAGATCAGTTCTTGTGCAGGGTATGGTCTACACAGGCTAGGCACACAGAGAAGGACTAAATAGAGATCGTCCAGTTGGTAGCAGAGTGCATGTTTCTGGGCCTGAATGTTTCAGTAGAGCCATCAGAGCTGCTGAGATCCCTCCCAACTTCAGGTTGGCAATGGGAGTGAGTAAGTTTACCGGTGAATCGAAGCCAGACACTTGGTTAGAGGATTACCGAGTGACTGTGCAGATTGGTGGCGGCAATGATGATGTGGCCATGAAGCACCTCCCTCTGATGCTGGAGGGTTCAGCCATAGCTTGGTTTCATCAATTGGCTCCTGGTAGTATCTTTAGTTGGGAAGAATTGGCTGATACGTCTCCAACGTATCTATAATTTTTGATTGTTCCATGCTATTATATTATCTGTTTTGGATGTTTAATGGGCTTTAATATACCTTTTTATATTATTTTTGGGACTAACCTATTAATCGAAGGTCCAGTGCAAATTGCTGTTTTTTTGCCTATTTCAGTGTTTCGCAGAAAAGGAATATCAAACGGAATCCAAACGGAATGAAACCTTCGCGAGGATCTTTTTTGGAACAAACACAATCCAGGAGACTTGGAGTGGAGGTCAAGGAAGCCACGAGGCGGCCACGAGGTAGGAGGGCGCGCCCCCCACCCTCGTGGGCCCCTCGTAGCTCCACCGACCTACTTCTTTCACCTATATATACTCTTATACCCTGAAAACATCGAGGGGAGCCACGAAACCACTTTTCCTTCGCTGCAACCTTTTGTACCCGTGAGATCCCATCTTGGGGCCTTTTCCGGTGATCTGCCGGAGGGGGATTCGATCACGGAGGGCTTCTACATCAACACCATAGCCTCTCTGATGATATGTGAGTAGTTTACCACGGACCTTCGGGTCCATAGTTATTATCTAGATGGCTTCTTCTCTCTCTTTGGATCTCAATACAAAATTCTCCTCGATCTTCTTGGAGATCTATTCGATGTAATACTTTTAGAAGTGTGTTTTCCGAGATTCGATGAATTGTGGGTTTATGAACTTGATTATCTATGAATATTATTTGATTCTTCTCGGAATTCTTATATGCATGATTTCATATCTTTGCAAGTCTCTTCGAATTATCGGTTTAGTTTGGCCTACTAGATTGATCTTTCTTGCCATGGGAGAAGTACTTAGCTTTGGGTTCAATCTCGCGGTGTCCTTTCCCAGTGACAGCAGGGGCAGCAAGGCACGTATTGTATTGTTGCCATCGAGGATAAAAAGATTGGGTTTATGTCATATTGCTTGAGCTTATCCCTCTACATCATGTCATCTTGCCTAATGCATTACTCCGTTCTTATGAACTTAATACTCTAAATGCATGCTGGATAGCGGTCGATGTGTGGAGTAATAGTAGTAGATGCAGAATCATTTCGGTCTACTTGACACGGACGTGATGCCTATATTCATGATCATTGCCTTATATATCATCATAACTATGCGCTTTTCTATCAATTGCTCGGCAATAATTTGTTCACCCACCGTAATATATGCTATCTTGAGAGAAGCCACTAGTGAAACCTATGGCCCCTGGGTCTAGTTTATATCATATAAGTTCCCAATCTACAATTCTAGTTTACTATTTATTTTGCAATCTTTATTTTCCAATCTATAGAACAAAAATACCAAAAATATTTATCATATTATTTTTATCAGATCTCACTTTTGCAAGTGGTCGTGAAGGGATTGACAACCCCTTTTATCGCGTTGGTGGCAAGGTTCTTGATTGTTTGTGTAGGTACTAGGCGATTTGCATGTAGTCTCCTACTGGATTGATACCTTGGTTCTCAAAAACTGAGGGAAATACTTACGCTACGTTGTTGCATCACCCTTTCCTCTTCAAGGGAAAACCAACGCATGCTCAAGAGGTAGCAAGAAGGATTTCTGGCGCCATTGCCGGGGAGATCTATGCACAAGTCAAGACATACCAAGTACCCATCACAAACTCTTATCCCTCGCATTACATTATTTGCCATTTGCCTCTCGTTTTCCTCTCCCCCACTTCACCTTTGTCGTTTTATTCGCCCTTTTTCGTTCGCTTCCTTCCGCTTGCTTCTTGTGAGTCCGTGTGTTAGATCGTTTGTTTCGCCATTATGGCTAGTCCTTCTATCATTATTAGTACTCCCGATCATGAAGTTCTTAATTTTAAACAAAGGGAGGGAGAAAATCTAAAAGATGCTTGGTATAGAATTTGCAATGCTCAGAATAGATCCACTAGGAAGCAATCTACTTCCGTTGTTCTTCGCAATTTTTATGTAGGCATCACTCCTTGGAACAGATATATTCTTGATACCATTACCGAAGGGAATTTCTTGGGTAGCCATACTTTTGATTCTTATAATGCTATGTTAGATTTATTTGGCCCACCACCTCTTTTGGTCAATGGAACTATTTTAACTTTGGAACATGTGATGCAAAGGCTTAAAATTATCGAAAATAAAGTTGCCAATGTAGATTTGATTGAGAATTTGGATAAAAAGATCCACAACCAAATTACCCAATATGGATCTAAGGTAGGAGTTACACTGAAATTTTTTCGAGAAAAAGAACCCATAGTTAATGAAAAGATAGACCAAGATTCCACTAGAATTGATAAACTTGAGGATGTTACTCCCAATTTAGGGTCTGCCTTTTCTGCCGTAAGAAACACTTTGAATCCTCCTACTACCAAAGTTGCCAATTTTATGTATGTTCCTAAAAATAAGGGTGAATCTTCTAGTAAGGAAAATGCGGATCTCAAATCAATAAGTGTTCACCCCAAATTTTTCGCTATCATTAAGGAACCTTTTGCTACCAATGAATTTTTGATTTTTTGCCTAGGAGTTTGATCATTAATAAAAAGAAGGAAACTCCTAAGGGTTATAAGTGTTCTATTGAAGGATTGCCTACCAAAGATGATAATACTTAGATCTATTCTTGTTTTTATGCCTAGCTAGGGGCGTTAAACGATAGCGCTTGTTGGGAGGCAACCCAATTTTTTTTTGTTCCTTGCTTTTTGTTTCTGTTTGGTAATAGATAATTCATCTAGCCTCTGTTTAGATGTGGTTTTATGTATTAATTAGTGTTTGTGCCAAGTAGAACCAATAGGATCTTCTTGAGTGATAGTTCTTTGATCTTGCTGAAAAAGGCAGAAACTTTACGCTCACGAAAATAATTGTTTAAATTCACCAGAACGTGATAAAATACCAATTCCTTTTGCAGTAGATCAGTATACAAATTATCCAGGTTTTCCTAGTTTTTAAGAATTTTTGGTCTTCCAGAAGTATTCGAACAAATCAGATTGCTACAAACTGTTCTGTTTTTGACAGATTCTGTTTTTCGTGTGTTGTTTCCTTATTTTGATGAATCTATGGCTAGTATCGGGAGGTATGAACCATAGAGAAGTTGGAATACAGTAGGTTTAACACCAATATAAATAAAGAATGAGTTCATTACAGTACTTTAAGGTGGTGGTTTGTTTTCTTATACTAACGGAGCTCATGAGATTTTCTGTTGAGTTTTGTGTTGTGAAGTTTTCAAGTTTTTGGGTAAAGATTTGATGGATTATGGAATAAGGAGTGGCAAGAGCCTAAGCTTGGGGATGCACAAGGCACCCCAAGGTAAAATTCAAGGACAACCAAAAGCCTAAGATTTTGGATGCCCCGGAAGGCATCCCCTCTTTCGTCTACGTCTATCGGTAACTTTACTTGAGGCTATATTTTTATTCACCACATGATATGTGTTTTGCTTGGAGCATCTTGTATGATTTGAGTCTTTGCTTTTTAGTTTACCACAACCATCCTTGCTGTACACACCTTTTGGGAGAGACACACATGAATTGGAATTTATTAGAATACTCTATGTGCTTCACTTATATCTTTTGAGCTAGATAATTTTGCTCTAGTGCTTCACTTATATCTTTTAGAGCACGGTGGTGGTTTTATTTTATAGAAATTCTTGATATCTCATGCTTCACTTATATTATTTTGAGAGTCTTTCAGAACAGCATGGTAATTTGCTTTGGCTATAAAGTTAGTCCTAATATGATAGGCATCCAAGAAGGGTATAATAAAAACTTTCATATAGAGTGCATAGAATACTATGATACTTGATAGTTGTTTTGAGATATAAAGGTGGTAATGTTAGAGTCATGCTAGTTGGGTAATTTTGGAATTGAGAAATACTTGTTTTGAGGATTGCAAGTCCCATAGCATGCACGTATGGTAAACGTTGTGTGACAAATTTGAAGCATGGGGTGTTCTTTGATTGCTTTCCTTATGAGTGGCGGTCGGGGACGAGCGATGGTATTTTCCTACCAATCTATCCCTCAAGGGGCATGCGCAGTAGTACTTTTCTTCGAGGGCTAATAAACTCTTGCAATAAGTATATGAGTTCTTTATGACTAATGTGAGTCCATGGATTATATGCACTCTTACCTTTTCGCAATTTGCTAGCCTCTACGGTACCATGCATTGCCCTTTCTCACCTTGAGAGTTGGTGCAAACTTTGCCGGTGCATCCAAACCCCGTGATACGATACGCTCTATCACACATAAGCCTCCTTATATCTTCCTCAAAACAGCCACCATACCTACCTATTATGGCATTTCCATAGCCATTCCAAGATATATTGCCATGCAACTTTTCACCATTCCGTTTATTATGACACGCTCCATCATTGTCATATTGCTTTGCATGATCATGTAGTTGACATCGTATTTGTGGCAAAGCCACCCTCATAATTCTTTCATACATGTCGCTCTTGATTCATTGCATATCCCGATACACCGCCGGCATTCACATAGAGTCATATTTTTGTTCTAGTATCGAGTTGTAATATTGAGTTATGAGTAAACAAAAGTGTGATGATCATCATTATTAGAGCATTGTCCCATGTGAGGAAAGGATGATGGATGTTATATTCCCCCACAAGTCGGGATGAGACTCCAGACGAAAAAAGAGAGGCCAAATAAGCCCAAATAAAAAAATAGGCCAAAGAAGCCCAAACAAAAAAAAAGAGAAAAAGAGAGAAGGGACAATGTTACTATCCTTTTTCCACACTTGTGCTTCAAAATAGCACCATGATCTTCATGATAGAGAGTTTCTTATTTTGTCACTTTGATATACTAGTGGGAATTTTATATTTTAGAACTTGGCTTGTATATTCCAATGATGGGCTTCCTCAAAATGCCCTAGGTCTTCGTGAGCAAGCAAGTTGGATGCACACCCACTTAGTTTTTTTATGAGCTTTCATATATTTATAGCTCTAGTGCACCCGTTGCATGGCAATCCCTACTCCTCGCATTGACATCAATTGATGGGCATCTCCATAGCCCGTTGATTAGCCGCGTCAATGTGAGACTTTCTTCTTTTTTGTCTTCTCCCATAACCCCCATCATCATATGATATTCCACCTATAGTGCTATATACATGGCTTGCGCTCATGTAATGTGTAAGGGTTGAAAAGGCTGAAGCGCGTTAAAAAGTATGAGCCAATTGCTCAGCTTGTCATCGGGGTTGTGCATGATGGGAGCATTTTGTGTGATGAAAATGAAGCATGGCCAAACTATATGATTTTGTAGGGATAAGCTTTCCTTGGCTATGTTATTTTGATAAGACATAATTGCTTGGTTAGCATGCTTGAAGTATTACTATTTTATGTCAACATTAAAACTTTGTCTAGAATCTTTTGGATCTAAAAATTCATGCCACAATAAAGAGAATTACATTGAAAAATTATGTTAGGTAGCATTCCACATCAAAAATTCTATTTTATCATTTACTGTAACATCCCAAATTTCCTATTTGGAATGTTTTACAATTATAGCTAAGCATCCTATGCATCCTGTTTGAATTTGAATGCCATTTGAAGTTTCAGAGAATTTTGAGTTTTGAATTTGAATTCAAACTTTGGCAAGGGAGAAACATTTCAAAAACTAAGCCTGATAAATACTTGATCAAAAGTATGAGAGGAGTAAACATGACACTCCAAAAATATCAGAGGAAAACATTGCCAAAAGATTTGGATTCAAATCTGAATTTTATTTGAATTTGAAAAAAATGGATTTTTATAAAGTTTGATTTTGCCTTTGGAAAAATGTTCAAATGAAAGGAATATTCCCTGATCATTTTGGTATATATATACCCTATATAAAATATTTATATTTTAAAAGTTATACTCTGTTTTGTTTTATTTTAAAAATAAATTTTAAAAAAGAGAAACCCACCCAGCGCCACCAGCCCCCTCCCCACCAGTGCCGAACCCCCCACCGCCGGCCCACCGAGCGGCCCAGAGGCCAGCCTCATACCGACCGAGCCGCCTCACTCGCCTCTCTCTCTCTCACCGACAGGACCCCACCCCCATCGTCAACCCCGCCCCCACGCCACGCGCGTCGCATGGATCGCGGATCCCGAAGGATCCGGGATGCCGATCCCCTCCGATCGCCCCCCCGAAGCTAGGCCGAGGCCCCTGGCTATAAAAGCCGTCGCCCCGCACCCCATTCCCCCTAGCCCTCGCCGGACCCCCTCCTCCTCTCGCTCGAGCTCACCGGAGCCCGAAGCTCTCGCCGCCGCCATTCTCGTCGCCGTCGCCGCCCTAGCCCTCCCGACCACCCCGACTCCACCAAACCTCCCGAGCTCCTCAAGACCGGCCGGCAACTCCCCCGACCTCCCCGACGACCCGAGCCCTCAACGCACTCTCGCCGCCGCCGCCGAACTCCGGTTAGTCGCCGAATCACCCCCCCCCCCCCCGTCCGATCTCTAACCACCGGCTAGGATTAGACCCCGAAGGGGTATGTTTTTTTATAAAAGAAAACCGGCCCGGTTCGTCCGGTTTATTATTTAGTTAGGTTTTTATTTTAGCCCGGTCTGTTTTAGTTTAACCCGAGGCCCTTTTAGATTATATTACGCCCAGTGCGTAGTTTAGGCCCATTAGGCCTTTTTCTTTTATTTTTGTTTTAACAGAATAGTTTCTGTTTTGAAAAATTCATATCTTTTATTCTGTTTATTATTTTTAGATGATTCTTTTTTTGTTGGTTTGCAAATTTTCTAAAGTTTCTGTAGAATATATATTTAGCTATGTTAAAATTAATTAAAATTGCTTTAATTTAGTTTTAGACAGAATAGTAAATCTGCTATAACTTGAGTTAGAAAAATTATTTTTGGATGATTCTTTTCGTCCCAACTTTATTTTGGCATTGCCAAACCATAGATATTAATTTGGGTATTTTAGGATTAATAAAAAAATAGTTTTAAGCAGAATCTCATTAATCCCAATTAATTAACTAACTACTGTTTTCCTATTAATTTAATTAGTAAATAAATTTATTTTTAACATGTGATTGATTATTCTAGGATAGTTTCTATCACTCTAATAGATGAACTTTTATTTATAATTAATAAAAGTTTTATTTTATTTTTCTTAATAGAAATTTGATTAGGCCTAAAAGGAGTTTTATAATAGCTTTTTAATTAATTCTTTTTGCTCCTAGTTGCTTAGTGCATCCTTTCCTGTTAAGTTAACCTAAAACCATGATTAAGTTATGTTAGGGAAATTTTTATTATATAAAACTACTTTTAGTTGTTGTTTGAAGTAGGAAAACTTTGAATGGGTTTTTCTTTGAGTTTTTCCCTTGGATTTTGATTTGGTTGTTTTGGTGTGTTATTTTACTTTGTTATGCTATGTGATCCTATTGCTATGTGCTTATTGTGATTTGTTTGCCTCGGTAGAGTTTCCGGAGTGCGAAGCTTGCTACTACGAATCTTTAGCTTACGAGGATCATCAGCAAGGCAAGTTTTGATCATGTTATTTCTATACCTATGTTTTTTGTGCATTAGAATTGTCACCACCCCACCATGCATGCAGTAGTGAAATTTTGAAGTTATTAAACTTGAGTAGTATCATGTGGTAGGATGAACCAATCCCCTTGTTCCATGACCCCGGATTTAAGTAGTTTACTTTGCTATGCTCGTGAGACGGGTTTTGGTTGAGTGAAATTCATAAGCAAGATGTGAGAGTCAATGATGATGACAACCCCATGAACTACAATGATCAAGATGGACTTCAAAATCACTCTTGGGTGGAGGATTTGTTGACGGGCACCCCGAGAACCCAAAGGTTGGCGGGATGCATGGAGAAGCGCCATGACATCTTGCGGAAAGCTTCACCCAGCACGAAGAGAAGGATGGATGCCCCATGACCGAAGCTTACTCTGCAGCCGCAAGCCATTATGGGCTCTGGCTGGGTTGACCCTAGTAGTGACGCTGGCTGGACGGTACTACGAGATGTAGAAGAACGGTAGGATTGATGGGTACGGCAGTAGCTGTAAGAACTCTTTGGAAGACCCTGTTTCATTCGTCCGCCTTCAAACACCATGAAGTGCGAAGACTTTAAAGGAGGAATGATTCTTGCGGGAAAGTCGCAAACCTCTGCGAGTTAAAGATCTAATCGATTAGCCGTGTCCCGATTACGGACAATTTGAGCCTCTGGAACTTGGAAGTATTCGAAATCTCAACACTAAAACTAATGAATTAATTTGAGGGGTTTATGACTTAATAATTTGGGAACGAGATATTGGTTGGCGGAACCATCTCAATAACTACCAACAACTGTAGAAATTTGCAAGCAAGTCCACTGTAGTAGGGAAAAATTTGCTTTTCGCAAAATGATGAAACTTAGAGCCCCACAGCCAAAATGCATATAGTGATAGTAAGTTTATTATTGTTGTTCTTCATGACTTGCCAGCTTATTCAAAAGCTGACCTACATGGCTGCAACGCCTTATGTTGCGAGGTATATTCGATCGAGTGAGGCTACGCTCCGCGCTTAGCGATTGCCCTTTGGAGTCGGATGGACTCGCTTTACTTCGACGCTTCCGCAGCATTAGTAGTTTATTTATCATGAGTTGGCCTTGAGCCGAATTTATTCCCTTGTAATAAAAACTCTATATGAGAAACGTGTAATAATATTCAGGTGTGATTGAACTTTGATTACTTTATCGATGTACTGTGAGTACCAGCATGATCTTGGGATGGTACAGACATAGAGATTTGACCGATTTTGGGTCAGGTCGCTACATTTACCTACTCGAGGACGAGCAGGAATTAAGCTTGGGGATGCTTGATACGTCTCCAACGTATCTATAATTTTTTATGGTTCCATGCTATTATATTATATGTTTTGGATGTTTAATGGGCTTTAATATACCTTTTTATATTATTTTTGGGACTAACCTATTAACTGAAGGCCCAATGCAAATTGCTGTTTTTTTTGCCTATTTCAGTGTTTCGAAGAAAAGGAATATCAAACGGAATCCAAACAGAATGAAACCTTCGCGAGGATCTTTTTTGGAACAAACGCAATCCAGGAGACTTGGAGTGGAGGTCAAGGAAGCCACGAGGTAGGAGGGTGCGCCCCCACCCTCGTGGGCCCCTCGTAGCTCCACCGACCTACTTCTTTCGCCTATATATACTCTTATACCCTGAAAACATCAAGGTGAGCCACGAAACAACTTTTCCACCGCCGCAACCTTTTGTACCCGTGAGATCCCATCTTGGGGCCTTTTTCGGCGATCTGCCGGAGGGGGATTTGATCACGGAGGGCTTCTACATCAACACCATAGCCTCTCCAATGATGTGTGAGTAGTTTACCACAGACCTTTGGGTCCATAGTAATTAGCTAGATGGCTTCTTCTCTCTCTTTGGATCTCAATACAAAGTTCTCCTCGATCTTCTTGGAGATCTATTCGATGTAATACTTTTTGCGGTGTGTTTGCCGAGATCCGATGAATTGTGGATTTATGAACTTGATTATCTATGAATATTATTTGATTCTTCTCTGTATTCTTATATGCATGATTTGATATCTTTGCAAGTCTCTTTGAATTAGCGGTTTAGTTTGGCCTACTAGATTGATCTTTCTTGCAACGAGATAAGTGCTTAGCTTTGGGTTCAATCTCGCGGTGTCCTTTCCCAGTGACAGCAGGGGCAGCAAGGCACGTATTGTATTGTTGCCATCAAGGATAAAAAGATGGGGTTTATATCATATTGCTTGAGTTTATCCCTCTACATCATGTCATCTTGCCTAATGCGTTACTCCGTTCTTATGAACTTAATACTCTAAATGAATGCTGGATAGCGGTCGATTTGTGGAGTAATAGTAGTAGATGCAGAATCATTTCGGTCTACTTGACATGGACGTGATGCCTATTGATACGTCTCCATCGTATCTACTTTTCCAAACACTTTTGCCCTTGTTTTGGACTCTAACTTGCATGATTTGAATGGAACTAACCCCGGACTGACGTTGTTTTCAGCAGAATTGCCATGGTGTTATTTATGTGCAGAAACAAAACTTCTCGGAATGACCTGAAACTTCACGGAACATCTTTTCGGAAATAAAAAAATCGTTGCAAAAGATGAAGGCCAGGGGCCCACCATGTGTCCACGAGGGTGGGGGGCGCCCCCCTAGGGCGCACCCCCCTACGTCGTGGGCCCCCTGAGGTTCCTCCGACGCCAACTCCAACTCTATATATTTGCTTTCAGAGAGAGAAAATCAAGGAGAAGAAATCATCGCATTTTACGATACGGAGCCGCCGCCAAGCCCTAAAACCTCTCGGGAGGGCTGATCTGGAGTCCGTTCGGGGCTCCAGAGAGGTGGATTCGTCGCCGTCGTCATCATCAACCATCCTCCATCACCAATTTCATGATGCTCACCGCCGTGCGTGAGTAATTCCATCGTAGGCCTGCTGGACGGTGATGGGTTGGATGAGATCTATCATGTAACCGAGTTAGTTTTGTTAGGGTTTGATCCCTAGTATCCACTATGTTCTGAGATTGATGTTGCTATGACTTTGCTATGCTTAATGCTTGTCACTAGGGCCCGAGTGCCATGATTTCAGATCTGAACCTATTATGTTTTCATGAATATATGTGTGTTCTTGATCCTATCTTGCAAGTCTATAGTCACCTACTATGTGTTATGATCCGCAACCCAAGTGACAATAATCGGGACCACTCCGGTGATGACCATAGTTTGAGGAGTTCATGTATTCACTATGTGCTAATGCTTTGTTCTGGTTCTCTATTAAAAGGAGGCCTTAATATCCCTTAGTTTCCATTAGGACCCCGCTGCCACGGGAGGGTAGGACAAAAGATGTCATGCAAGTTCTTTTCCATAAGCACGTATGACTATATTCGGAATACATGCCTACATTACATTGATGAATTGGAGCTAGTTCTGTGTCACCCTATGTTATGACTATTGCATGATGAACCGCATCTGGCATAATTATCCATCACCGATCCAATGCCTACGAGCTTTCCATATATTGGTCTTCGCTTATTTACTTTTCCGTTGCTACTGTTACAATCACTACAATACACCAAAAATATTACTTTTGCTTTCTTTACTTTTGTTACCGTTACCATTACTATCATATTACTTTGCTACTAAACACTTTGCTGCAGATACTAAGTTACCCACGTGTGGTTGAATTGAAAACTCAACTGCTAATACTTGAGAATATTCTTTGGCTCCCCTTGTGTTGAATCTATAAATTTGGGTTGAATACTCAACCCTCGAAAACTGTTGCGATCCCCTATACTTGTGGGTTATCAAGACTATTTTTTGGCGCCGTTGCCGGGGAGCATAGCTCTATTCTTTGAGTCACTTGGGATTTATATCTGCTGGATATCAAGAACTTGAAAGACGCTAAGACAACAATTTATCCCTCAACTACGAGGGGAGGTAAGGAACTGCCATCTAGCTCTGCACTTCATTCACCTTCTATTTTGAGTAAGCTTGCGACACCTAAACCTGCTTCTGCTATTCGTTCTGATATGTCGCATGTTATTGATGATGCCACTTCTGCTATGCATGATACTTATGATGAAACTACTTCTATGCTTGATACTACTGTGCCCCTTAGTGAATTTCTTGATAAACAAATTGCTAGGGCTAGAGAGACAGACATTATTGAAACTGAATATATTGATGAAAGTGATGATGAAGATAGGCCTGTTATTCTTGAGGGTTATGTTTTTGATATGGAATCTTCTGCAGCTATTTTAGCTTGCAAAGATAGATATGAACTCAAGAGATTATTAACTGAATGGAATAAGCAATCTCTTAAAGATAGACTGAGGCCTGACCCTGCTTTTGCTACTTCACCTATTTGTGTTGCCGATAAGGATTATGAATTCTCTGTTGATCCTAATATAATTACTTTGGTTGAATCTGATCCTTTTCATGGCTATGAATCTGAAACTGTTGTGGCACATCTTACTAAATTAAATGATATAGCCACCCTATTCACTAATGATGAGAGATCTCGCTACTTTTATATCCTTAAAATATTTCCGTTCTCATTAAAGGGTGATGCTAAGATATGGTTTAATTCTCTTGATCCTGGTTGTGTGCGTATTCCCCAGGATATGATTTATTACTTCTCTGCTAAATATTTCCCTGCTCATAAGAAACAAGTTGCTTGGAACTTTGTGCTAATTGAAGAAGAGAGTCTCCCACAAGCTTGGGGGAGGCTTCTCAAGTTACTTAATGCTTTGCCTGATCATCCTCTTAAGAAAAATGAAATACCTGATATCTTTTATAATGGACTAACCGATGCTTCCAGAGATTACCTGGATAGTTGTGCTGGTTCTCTTTTCAGGGAAAGAACACCGGATGAAGCTGAAATTCTATTGAATAATATGTTGACAAATGAAAATAATTGGGCACCACCTAAGCCAGCTCCTGCTCCAATTACTGAGCCTATTCCTAAACCAACTCCGAAGAAGAGAGGTGTTCTATTTCTCAGTCCTGAAGATATGCAAGAGGCAAAGAAATCTATGAAAGAAAAAGGTATTAAAGCTGAAGATGTTAAGAATTTACCTACTATTGAAGAAATACATGGTCTTAATCTACCGCCTGTTGAGGAAACATATGATCTTAATCCTTTACCTATTGAAGAGCCTCCTGGTCTTGATAACCCGACACAGGTAGTAAAGGTAAATTCTCTCTATAGATATGATAGAGCTGAAATCCCTCCTAATAAAATTGCTAGCCAATGCTTGGATGAGTTTGATAACTTTATGTTTAAGCAAGAAGATTTCAATGCTTATTTTGGTAGACAATTAAAAAAATGCTTATATGATTAAACACTTGGGTGATTATATGGCTAATATTAGAGGTGAACTTAAACTTATTAGAAAACATGCTTCTATGGTTACCACTCAAGTAGAACAAGTACTTAAAGCTCAAAATGATTTGCTCAATGAAATGAATAGTAAGAAAAATGGTTATGCTGTTAGAGTGGCTACTAGAACTGGTAGAATGACTCAGGAACCTTTGTATCCTGAAGGCCACCCTAAGAGAATTGAGCAAGATTCTCAGATAAATAATATTGATGTACCTAGTTCTTCTAAAAGGAATAAAAGTAAAAACGATAGGACTTTGCAAACCTCTAGTGAGCCTATTGCTGAAACACCTGATAATCCAAATGATGTCGCTATGTCTGATGCTGAAACACAATCTGGTAATGAACATGAACCTAGTGAAAATGTTAATGATGATGTTCATGATGATGCTCAACCTAGTAATGATAATGATGTAGAAATTGAACCTGTTGTTGATCTTGATAACCCACAATCAAAGAATCAACGTTATGATAAGAGAGACTTTGTTGCTAGGAAACATGGTAAAGAAAGAGAACCATGGGTTCAGAAACCCATGCCTTTTCCTCCCAAACCATCCAAGAAAAAGGATGATGAGGATTTTGAGCGCTTTGCTGAAATGATTAGACCTATCTTTTTGCATATGCGGTTAACTGATATGCTCGAAATGAATCCTTATGCTAAGTATATGAAAGATATTGTTACTAATAAGAGAAAGATACCGGAAGCTGAGATTTCCACCATCCTTTCTAATTATACTTTTAAGGGTGGAATACCAAAGAAACTTGGAGATCCAGGAGTACCTACTATACCATGCTCCATTAAAAGAAACTATGTTAAAACTGCTTTATGTGATCTTGGAGCCGGTGTTAGTGTTATGCCTCTCTCTTTATATCGTAGACTTGACTTGAATAAGTTGACACCTACTGAAATATCTTTGCAAATGGCTGATAAATCAACTGCTATACCTGTCGGTATTTGTGAGGATGTGCCTGTTGTGGTTGCAAACGTTACTATTTTAACGGACTTTGTTATTCTTGATATTCCCGAGGACGATAGCATGTCTATTATTCTTGGAAGACCTTTTTTGAACACCGCAGGGGCTGTTATTGATTGCAACAAAGGCAATGTCACTTTTCATGTTAAGGGTAATGAGCATACGGTACACTTTCCGAGGACACAACCTCAAGTTCATAGTATCAATTCTATTGGAAAAATTCCATCGATTATATTTGGAGGTTTTTAATTTCCTCTTCCTACTGTCAAGAAGAAATATGATATTCTTATTATTGGGGATGTGCATATCCCCGTTGAGGTAACATAGTATTATTCGAAATTTCTCCAGTTCCATGTTATTCGGAATGAGTTCGTTAACAAGACTTGATCAACCTTGTTAGTGGATTCCTTTTGATGAGCATGAGATGGATGAAACTAGAAGGCACAACCTTCTGTACCCCCTCTCTGTTTTCTGTTATTTAGTTGAAATAAAGTAAAAATAGTATTTTCTGTCTGTTTTCTGATTTATCCGTGCAATATAAAAATACCCCAAAAATAAAAGTTCTCCAAATGCCTTGAAAATGAAATATGATTTTTTTCTAGAATATTTGAGGATTTATGGAACTGAGAACACACCAGGGGGGTGAACCACCTGGCCACGAGGGTGGAGGGCGCGCCCCCCTAGGGCGCGCCCCCTGCCTCCTGTGCCCACGGTGGCCCCCCTCCACTTATTCCTGCACCCATCCTCTTCTTCTTCCTCCCACAAACACGAATATCTGGTTCAAGCACGAGTTCTAGCTCACTTTGATGCGATTTTCGATCTCCTTGCTCAAAGCACCTCTCACAAAACTGCTTGGGGAGATTGTTCCTTGGTATGTGACTCCTCCATTGGTCCAATTAGTTTTTGTTCTAGTGCTCTATTCATTGCAAATTGGTGTTGCATAGGTGACCATGTTCTTGAGCTTGCATGTCAAATTTATATGGTTCCAAGTAGTTCTAATGCTTGATATAGGCTCTAGGCACATGTAGGAGTAGTTGCTATCAATTTTGTTGAGCTTGGTTCACTTTTGTTTGAAGTTACTAAAAATTTCAGAATATTTCAGAAAATGATGAAGAGACTTTTGAGGGGCTCATTGAGCCGAAGCTCAAAGGAAAAGCAAAATGAAGAAGCACAGAGGCCCAAATATAATTTGCCTCGTACCGTGGAGGTCCGGCCGTGTGAATGGCCTTCCGATGACTTCTTGAGACAAGCTGGGATTTATGAGGATTTTTATTCATTGGCTGATAATGCTGGCCTCACCGACTTCCTCCGCGACCAACGTCATCAGTATCTCCTACTCACTAATACTTCTGTGCAAAACTTCTACTATTTTCCTAAGGAATCACCTCCTTCAGTAGAGTTTCATTTATATGATGTTGTTAAGAAGATGCCATTAGCTTAATTTTGCAAGGTTTGCAAAATACCCTTTGAGGGTACATTAGATGAACCACACCGAAAATATGTGGAAGAATTTATTGACACCATCACTGTGGGAGAAACCAGAAAGGTTTCTGATGCAAGAATCACTAGCATACATTTTCCTGTTTTACGCTACTTTACCTTATTTACTAGTCGTTGCTTGATTGGTCGCGGAAACTGTGGAAACCTTAGTGTTCCTGATATTATAATTTTGTTCCATGGTTTATACCGCGATAACACTGTTAGTATGGGCGGAATTATTGCTAAACGATTAAGTTTGAACCGTACTAAGGGCCCCATCTTTGGAGGTATTTATGCTTCACGCCTAGCTGCACATTTTAACATACCCATTAGGCTTTATGAGAAAGAAGAAAAATTGCTACCTAGCGCTCATTTATATTATAAGAGTATGCTAGCGCATGATTTTATTGTTAAGGGCAGGGAAGGGGAGCTTAAATATAAATTGTACTTTAATAAACATCACCCTGAGACTATTACCTTTCCTGCTCTTTCTTTGTTTAACTTGTCTGAAGGTCCTTATCTCATTCCGTGGGCGGCTGTTCAAGCCTACCGGAACCCTACACTAGCCCCAGAGCCGGAACCACAATGTGAGCTTCCACGTCAGTCTGTTTATTCTTGGGATCCGGAGATGGCTGCCAGCAAGTGGCAGTCGGAGTCCTCTTCATCACAGTACGACCCCAGCTACACCTACGGGTATCCGCCAGGCCATCCCTGGCAATGAACCAACTTAGGTCAAAAGCCTAAGCTTGGGGGAGTACGTATTTCCCACCAACATTACATTTATGTATACACACACACTCATTGCTAGACGTTGGTGCTCATACTTTCTCATTGTATTATCCATGCTAGTTTATTTTCTTTTTCCTGCTTTCTTCTTGTGTGTTTAATAAATTTTAAGAAAAACCAAAAAAATTAGTAGTAGCTTCTAGTAGTTTACTTTTCTTGTTGTAGTAGTAATAATTAAAAGAAAACCAAAAAATATTTCCCGTTCTTCTTTTTGCTTGTTGACAGCTTTCCCGTGTAAATAGTTTTTCTTTTCTTTTCTTTTCTTTGGGGGTCGATAGGAGAAGACCATAATTAAATTGTTTAAGTGGCTCTTATATGCATTATTGTTGATTTAACCAAGAGCCCATGTTGCCTTGTCTTCTCCTGTTTATTGAATGCTCGCAGATTCCAGCTTAGTCCAATGCACGTGCACTCTTATTATTATTCACTTCGTTCGGTCGTGCAAGTGAAAGGCAATTATGATGATATATGATGGACTGACTGAGATGAGAAATATGATGAGTTCATCATTCTTGATTCAGCTTATTATGAATAAACATGGTTGCAATGACAATTAGAGATCATAGTAGCTCGTGCCATGCTTGATTAGCTATGAGTTATAATGGTTTACCTTGTGTGCCAACATGCTATTAAAATGGTTGTGATGTGGTATAGTGGGGTGGTATCCTCCTTTGAATGTTTTAAGTGACTTGACTTGGCACATGTTCACACATGTAGTTGAAACAAATCAACATGGCCTTCACGATATTTATGTTCATGGTGTATTATATCCTACTCATGCTTGCATCCAATGTTTATTAATTTTAATGCATGTTCATGACTGTTGTCGCTCTCTAGTTGGTCGCTTCCCAGTCTTTTGCTAGCCTTCACTTGTACTAAGCGGGAATACTGCTTGTGCATCCAATCCCTTAAACCCCAAAGTAATTCCATATGAGTCCACCATACCTTCCTATATACAGTATCTACCTACAATTCCAAGTAAATTTGTATGTGCCAAACTCTAAACCTTCAAATAAACATTCTGTTTTGTATGCTCGAATAGCTCATGTATCAACTAGGGCTGCCCTTATCTTCCATGTTAGGCGGGTTATTCTCAAGAGGAGTGGACTCCTCTCCTCACTCACGAGAAAATGGCTGGTCACCGAGATGCCCAGTCCCATGCTTTATGCAAACTAAATCAAAATTAATTGCAAACAAAACCCCCCTGGGACTGTTGCTAGTTGGAGACACTCGTTGTTTTGAGCAAGTCATGGATTGATGCTTGTTGGTGGAGGGGGAGTATAAACTTTACCATTCTGTTTGGGAACCGCCTATAATGTGTGTAGCATGGAAGATATCTCCATCTCTTAGTTGTTATGTTGACAATGAAAGTATGCCGCTCAAAACATTATTTATCTCTATTTCAAAACCGAGCTGTGGCACCTCTACAAATCCCTGCTTCCCTCTGCGAAGGGCCTATCTATTTACTTTTATGTTGAGTCATCACCCTCTTATTAAAAAGCACTAGCTGGAGAGCACAACTGTCATTTGCATCCATTACTGTTAATTTATATTGGGTATGACTATGATTGGATCTCTTTTACCATGAATTACAATGTCTAGTCAGTCCTTGATCTTTAAAGGTGCTCTGCATTTATGTTTTGCGGTCTCAGAAAGGGCTAGCGAGATACCATCCTGTTATATCATATTATGATTGTTTTGAGAAAGTGTTGTCATCTGAAATTTATTATTATGACTCGCTAGCTGATTATGCCATTGATATGAGTAAATATGAGACTTGAGAATTATTGCAAATGTGGTTAGTCATGATCTTTGCTGAAAAATTGAATGATGGCTTTACATATTTACAACAACAAGAGCAAACAGAGTTTGCAAAAGTTTTTCTGTATCACTTTCAGTTTGTCAACTGAATTGCTTGAGGACAAGCAAATGTTTAAGCTTGGGGGAGTTGATACGTCGCCGTCCTATCTACTTTTCCAAAAACTTTTGCCCTTGTTTTGGACTCTAACTTGCATGATTTGAATGGAACTAACCCCGGACTGACGCTGTTTTCAGTAGAATTGCCATGGTGTTATTTATGTGTAGAAACAAAACTTCTCGGAATGACCTGAAACTTCACGGAACATCTTTTCGGAAATAATAAAAAATCATTGCAAAAGATGAAGGCCAGGGGGCCCACCACCTGTCCACGAGGGTGGGGGGCATGCCCCCCTACCTCGTGGGCCCCCTGAGGCTCCTCTGACACCAACTCCAACTCTATATATTTGCTTTCAGAGAGAAAAAAAATCAAGGAGAAGAAATCATCGCGTTTTACGATAGGGAGCCGCCGCCAAGCCCTAAAACCTCTCGGGAGGGCCGATCTAGAGTCCGTTCAGGGCTCCGGAGAGGGGGATTCGTCGCTGTCGTCATCATCAACCATCCTCCATCACCAATTTCATGATGCTCACCGCCGTGCGTGAGTAATTCCATCGTTGGCTTGCTGGACGGTGATGGGTTAGATGAGATCTATCATGTAATCCAGTTAGTTTTGTTAGGGTTTGATCCCTAGTATCCACTATGTTCTGAGATTGATGTTGCTATGACTTTGCTATGCTTAATGCTTGTCACTAGGGCACGAGTTCCATGATTTCAGATCTGAACCTATTATGTTTTCATGAATATATGTGTGTTCTTGATCCTATCTTGCAAGTCTATAGTCACCTACTATGTGTTATGATCCGGCAACCCCGAAGTGACAATAATCGGGACCACTCCCGGTGATGACCATAGTTTGAGGAGTTCATGTATTCACTATATGCTAATGCTTTGTTCCGGTTCTCTATTAAAAGGAGGCCTTAATATCCCTTAGTTTCCATTAGGACCCCGCTGGCACGGGAGGGTAGGACAAAAGATGTCATGCAAGTTCTTTTCCATAAGCACGTATGACTATATTCGGAATACATGCCTATATTACATTAATGAATTGGAGCTAGTTTTGTGTCACCCTATGTTATGACTGTTACATGATGAACCGCATCCGGCATAATTATCCATCACCGATCCAATGCCTATGAGCTTTACATATACTGGTCTTCGCTTATTTACTTTTCCGTTGCTACTGTTACAATCACTACAAAACAACAAAAATATTACTTTTGCTTTCTTTACTTTTGTTACCGTTACCATTACTATCATATTACTTTGCTACTAAACACTTTGCTGCAGATACTAAGTTATCCAGGTGTGGTTGAATTGACAACTCAACCGCTAATACTTGAGAATATTTTTCTTTGGCTCCCCTTGTGTCGAACCAATAAATTTGGGTTGAATACTCTACCCTCAAAAACTGTTGCGATCCCCTATACTTGTGGGTTATCACCTATATTCATGATCATTGCCTTAGATATCATTATAACTATGCGCTTTTCTATCAGTTGCTCGGCAGTAATTTGTTCACCCACCATAATATATGCTATCTTGAGAGAATCCATTAGTGAAACCTATGGCCCCCGGGTCTACTTTATATCATATAAGTTTCCAATCTACAATTCTATTTTACTATTTATTTTGCCATCTTTATTTTCCAATCTATACAACGAAAATACCAAAAATATTTATCTTATTGTCTTTATCAGATCTCACTTTTGCAAGTGGCCGTGAAGGGATATACAACCCCTTTATCATGTTCATTCCAAGGTTCTTGATTGTTTGTGCAGGTATTAGGCGATTTGCGTGCAGTCTCCTACTAGATTGATACCTTGGTTCTCCAAAATTGAGGGAAATACTTACGCTACTTTGCTACATCACCCTTTCCTCTTCAAGGGAAAACCAACGCATGCTCAAGAGGTAGCATTGACCCGAGTGTTTGTCAGGACATTTGAAGGCACCTGCAAACGACCTGCTGGGCTGACCGAATTACAGCATTGTGTCCAGAAACAGAATGAAACTTTGAGAGATCACACCCTGAGATGGACCACTCTTCATCATACCGTGGAGAATGTGTCAGAGCATCAGACAGTTTGCGCCTTTAAGGAGGGCGTTCGATACAGAGAGCTTAACCTGAAATTTGGACGGACAGGGGACATGTCCCTGGCTCGGATGATGGAAATAGCCACTCGATACGCTAACGGCGAGGAAGAAGACCGACTCCGCAGTGGCAAGAACAAACCAGTCGCCCAGGACATCGGAGGAGGAAATTTTAGTCGGAAGCAGAAGCACAAAGCCGAACCTGCAGGTCCTAGTGAGGCCGCAGTTTTGAACCAAGGGAAATTCAAAGGAAAGCCTAAGGGGCCATTGATTCCCAAGAAAGTGAAAGATCAAGCGGGAAATGATGTGCTTGATTTGCCGTGTCACATACACACCAAGAAAGATGAAGAGGGAAACCTGATTTACCCCAAGCATACCACTCGACAGTGTCGACTCCTAATCCAGAGCTTCCGAGAGGGTCAGCCCAGTGAAAAGGAAAAGGAATCTAATAAGGACGAGGACAAAGAGGAGGATGATGGTTACCCCAATGCCAATGCCACTTTAGTGATTTTTGCTGACATCGAGAGCAAAAGTCAACTGAAAGTTATCAACAGAGAAGTTAACATGGTTGCTCTGGCAATGCCGACGTATCTGAAGTGGTCAAAAACTCCCATTACATTCGACCAGTCCGATCACCCAGCGCATGTTGCTACCCCGGGCAGCAAGCGTTGGTGGTCGACCAAGTTGTTGGGGGCACTCGACTGACCAAGGTCTTGATGGACGGTGGCAGTGGTTTGGACATTTTGTACGCTGAGACCCTCCGAGGGATGGGCATTCTGATGTTCAAGCTCAGTGAAAGCAACATGCGATTCCACAGAGTCATCCCAGGGAAGAAAGCCGATTCACTCAGTCAGATCACTCTTGACGTGGTTTTCGGTGATTCAAAGAATTACCGTAAGGAAAAGTTGACGTTTGAAGTGGTGGATTTTCATAGTGCCTACCATGCTGTTCTGGGCAGGCCTGCATATGCCCGTTTCATGGCTCGGCCGTGTTACATGTACCTGAAGTTGAAGATGCCTCGCCCCAGAGGTGTGATCACAGTCACTGGAAATCGGCAGAGAGCAGAAGAGTGCCTCCAGAAGGGCTCAAAGATTGCCGATGAACAGATGGTGGCAGTAGAGATGCAAGAATACCAGAAGAATGCAAATCCGAGTGATTTGTTGCGTGCTAAGAAGCCTGCTTCAGAGTCCGCATTTCAGTCGTCCGGTGAAACAAAGCCAGTTCACATTCACCCGACCGATCCCAATGCTGCTCCGACTCATATCTCAACCACACTCGACAGCAAATAGGAAGAAGCGCTCATCCAGTTCCTCCGTGAGAACTGGGACATCTTCGCATGGAAACCATCGGACACGCCGGGTGTACTGATACGTCTCCAAAGTATCTATAATTTTTTATTGTTCCATGTTGTTTTATTATCAATCTTGGATGTTTTATAATCATTTTATATCATTTTTTGGTACTAACCTATTGACAAAGTGCCAAGCGCCAGTTGCTGTTTTTCCATGTTTTTTACATCGCAGGAATTCAATATCAGACGAAGTCCAAATGCCACGAAACTCCACGATGATTTTTATGGGCCAGATGGAAGGCGATGGGCCCTGGTTGCACCTGGGGGGTGCCCCGAGAGGGGCACAACCCACCAGGGCGCGCCAGGAGGGCCAGGCGCGCCCTGGTGGGTTGTGCCCACCTCGGGTGCCCCCTGGACCGCCTCTTTGCTCTATGAATACCCCAATATTCCAGAAACCCTGGGGGAGTGGACGAAATATTCATCCAGCCGCCGTAGAGTCCCGAACCACCAGATCTAATCTAGACACCATCTCAGATGGGGTTCACCACCTCCATTAGTGCCTCTCCGATGATGCATGAGTAGTTCTTTGTAGACCTTCGGGTACGTAGTTAGTAGCTAGATGGCTTTGTCTCTCTCGTTGAATTCTCAATACAATGGTCTCTTGGAGATCCATATGATGTAACTCTTTTTGCCGTGTGTTTGTTGGGATCTGATGAACTTTGAGTTTATGAGCAGTCATATCTTTTTATATCCATGAAATTTATTTGAGTTTCTTTGATCTCTTATATGCATGATCTCTTATAGCCTCGTATTTCTTCTCCGATATTTGGGTTTTGTTTGGCCAACTTGGGAAGAGGTGCCCGGTAGTGGGTTCGATCTTACGGTGCTTGATCCCAGTGACAGAACGGGAACCGACACGTATGTATCGTTGCTACTAAGGATAAAAAGACGAGATCTATATCTACCGCCAAATAGATAAACGGCTCTTGTCTACATCATGTCATCGTTCTTATTGCATTACTCTGTTTTTCCATGAACTTAATACACTAGATGCATGCTGGATAGCGGTTGATGTGTGGAGTAATAGTAGTAGATGTAGGCAGTAGTCGGTCTACTAATCTTGGACGTGATGCCTATGTAATGATCATTGCCTGGGTATCATCATAATTATTTGAGGTTCTATCAATTGCCCAACAGTAATTTGTTTACCCACCGTTTGCTATTTTTCTCGAGAGAAGCCACTAGTGAAACTACGACCCTCGGGTCTTCTTTCTCATATATTTACTTGAAATATACTTTTCCTTTGCATTTTTATTCAGATCTATTAAACCAAAAATACAAAAAAAATACTTTGTTGCACTTTATTTTATTTGCGATCTATTATTTCAATCTATTACAACTTTCTCCCGTCCATGCACCGTTTACGCGCCTGCACCCGAAGGGATTGACAACCCCTTTAACACGTCGGGTTGCGAGGTGTTGTTATTTGTGTGCAGGGGTTGTTTACATTGTGTTGCTTGGTTCTCCTACTGGTTCGATAACCTTGGTTTCATTTCTGAGGGAAATACCTACCGCCGCAGTGGTGCATCATCTCTTCCTCTTTGGGGAAATACTGACGTAGCTTCAAGCGACATCAAAAGGAATTTCTGGTGCCGTTGCCGGGGACGATCTTCATCATAACCAGGTTCCTAATCACAAATCTCATCTCCTCTCAATTTACATTATTTGCCATTTGCCTCTCGTTTTCCTCTCCCCCACTTCACAAAAAATTGTCGTTTTATTCGCCCCTTTTTTCGTTCGATGTTTTCTCGTCAGATCTCATGTTTGCTTGTGTTGCCATGTGCCTTCTATATGCTTGCATCTTGTCTTGCTAAAGATCTATTGATATGGATCCCCATCCACTTGCTAATATTTTTAAAAGATCCAATCATGATGAACCAATTGCTAGTGAGTTGAGTGCACTAGATTATCTTTATGAATTTTTGCTTGAGACTCGTGAATCTGAAAATTGTGATGAAGAAATCTATGAAGTGATTCATGATAACTCCTTGAATGAAAAGCATGATTGCAATAATTTTATTATAAATTCTATCAATGTCAATTTTACTAATAATATGCAAAACCCCAAGCTTGGGGAATGCTTGTTTTGTAATGTCCGCCACTTATTGCAATGATCATGATTGGGGTGATAATGTTTCTTATGATCTTGAAAATTTATTTAAGCCTCATGATGAATATGTTTGTGATAATATTGAAAGTGGGTTTGGAAAGTGTCAACTTAGCTAAAAATAATCCCCCATATTTGGAGAGTGTCAATCTTATGAAATTTTTTATGAAAGTGGGTTTTGAGAGGTCATGACTTTTTTTGATGATAATCCCACTACTTTGGAAGAGTGTCAACTTTGCATGCATGTGGATCATAAAGACAAAATTTTATATGATAGTTATATTATTGAATTTGATTATGATCCTGCATATAATTATTATGAGAGAGGAAAATATGGTTGTCGATATTTTCATGTTATTAAATTTCCTCTCGTTATGTTGAGATTGTCAATGTTTTATTCCTCCCCTTTGCATATGCTAGATATTTCTTGTCTTGACAATTTGTTTCCCTATAAAATTCCTATGCATAGGAAGCATGTTAGACTTAAATGTGTTTGTCACATGTTTCATGATGCTCTATTTGTGTCTCAATCATTATCTTTCATGTGAGCATCGTTGAAATCTTATGCCTAGCTAGGGGCATAAAACGATAGCGCTTGTTGGGAGGCAACCCAATGAATAAAATTTATTTTTGCTTTTTGCTTTCTATTCTTGTGTGTTTACACAATTATGCTACTATTATGATTGTGTTTTTTCTGTTTTAGTTAGTGTTTGTGCCAAGTAGAACCAATAGGATCTTCTTGGGTGATAGTTGTTTGATCTTGCTGAAAAAGATAGAAACTTTGTGCTCACGAAAATAATTGTTAAAAATCACCAGAACGTGATAAAATGACAATTCTTTTTGAGAAGATCAATATACAAATTATATAGGTCGTCCTAGTTTTTCAGAATTTTTGGAGTTCCAGAAGTATTCGAACAAATCAGATATCTACAAACTGTTCTGTTTTGACATATTCTGTTTTGTTTGTGTTGTGTGCTTATTTTGATAGCTCTATGGTTTTCTTTGATGAGTTTTTGCCATAGAAAAGCTGGAATACAGTAGATATAATAAAAAAATAAGAGTTGGTTTGATACTGCACTTATAGTAGTGGTTTATTTTTCTTACACTAACGGATCTCACGAAGGTTTTGTTAAGTTTTGTGTGATTGAAGTTTTCAAGTTTTGGATTATCTTATGATGGATGAAGGAAGGATGTAAGAGCCTAAGCTTGGGGATCCGTTTCTGGCGCCGTACCCTGAAAGGGATTGACAACCCGTTTAACACGTCGGTTGCGAGGTGTTGCTATTTGTGTGCAGGGGCTGTTTATGTTGTGTTTTTTTTATGGGAAGGACAGTAGGAGAGGCTCCTACTGTAATTTCAAATATAAGGAAGAAGCTTACATAGTTACATCATTACATCATATGTACAAACAGCTCCATCCAGACCACCCACAGTGGGAGTGGGGATCACTAATCAAACAAAGAACTAGATGAAAATTCTATCGTATCAAAGATCATCTAGGAAGGAGTCTATGAGAGGAAAGTACTCTCTCTTGGTTCTGTGTTGCAGGAGACCAAAATCTTCCTTGAATCTTGTAAGCCAGGAGTTGATGGATGGGTCTACCCTTCTGAAATGCTTGTTATTTCTCTCCTTCCATAAACTCCAGGAAGCTACAAGGAAGATATCAAGGAAAAGGGGCCCGCTCCAGGTATCTTTGGTTGTTTGGAGAAGGTGTAGACGGAATTGAGAAGTGGGCCAAACGATTCCAAGTTTACCCCAGCATGCTTGACTAAACGGACACGTAAAGATCATGTGATCCACCGTTTCTTCATCCGGACCCCCACATAGAAGGCAGCTATGGTCATCTCCGATGTCATAATGGCGTCGTTTGAGCATGTTGCGTGTGTTTAGCCTGTCGTGGAAAAGGAGCCAACCGAATACCTTAATCCTCATGATGCAATGAGATCGCCAAAGACTTTTGAAAATGGGGTGGGCTTGGGCATTTCTGAAGAGATACTGATAGTAGTCTCTAGGCCTGAACTCCGTTTTGCCCCAAACATAGTGCCAAACATCATTAACGGACGTGGTCGGGCTCATGTGCAAGGAGAGCAATTGGATGTCACGCACCTCAGACAGAGCTAGAGGCGAAAGCGGTAGATGAAAGGCCTCAGCAAATGACGTAGTCTCCAAGAATTCCTTGATGGAAGCATCCTCCTGAATGGCAAAAGAGAAAGCATGGGGGTGTGTGGTTTGGAGTACATCTTGTCCCCATAAATCCTTCCAAAACAACGCAGACGTGCCCGACACCACTTGCACATGAGAGACCCCTCGGAAAGTCGGAGTGAGTTTCAAAATGTCTCGCCACCAGAAGGAGCCGACCGGTGGCATGGCATGTGGGATTTTATCAGTATAGTAGGTACTCCACAAAAGATGAACCCAGGGAATGTCCATCTTGTTGTAAAACTTATGAAGGAATTTCAAAAGCAAAGCTTCATTAAGCAGCTTGATGTTGATGACCCCGAGGCCTCCATGCTTCTTAGGTTTACACACCAAATCCCAGGCAGCAAGAGAGTTGCATTTCTCCCCTTGCTCACTTTTCTTGGTCCAAAGACATTTTCTTCTGATCTTGTCGAGCATCTCAAGCAGTTTCGGTGAGAATTTGAGAGTGCGCATGGCATAAATGAGGAGCGAGGTAACAGTAGCATTGAGCCAAGTAAGCCTCCCCCCCATACGACATCATAGCAATGGTAGGTGTGAGCCGACGTTCAGCATTGCAGACCATCGGCATAAGATCAAGGATCGTTGGTTTGGAGGTGCCAAGAGGCAAACCAAGGTAGGTGAACGGCATCGATCCAACAGAGCAACCAAAAAGGTTAGCAAAGATAGTGAAGGAAATATGCCCTAGAGGCAATAATAAAGTTATTATTTATTTCCTTATACCATGATAAATGTTTATTATTCATGCTAGAATTGTATTAACCGGAAACATAATACATGTGTGAATACATAGACAAACAGTAGTCACTAGTATGCCTCTCTCGGACTAGCTCATTAATCAAAGATGGTTATGTTTCCTAACCATAGACATGTGTTGTCATTTGATTAATGGGATCACCTCATTAGAAGAATGATGTGATCGACATGACCCATTCCGTTAGCTTAACACTTGATCGTTTAGTATGTTGTTAATGCTTTCTTCATGACCCATACATGTTCCTGTAACTATGAGATTATGCAACTCCCGTTTACCGGAGGAACACTTTGGGTACTACCAAACGTCACAACGTGAATCGGGTGATTATAAAGGAGTACTACAGGTGTCTCCAAAGGTACTTGTTGGGTTGGCGTATTTCGAGATTAGGTTTTGTCACTCCGATTGTCGGAGAGGTATCTCTAGGCCTTCTCGGTGATACACATCACTTAAGCCTTGCAAGCATTACAACTAATGAGTTAGTTGTAAGATGATGTATTACGGAACGAGTAAAGAGACTTACGATAGCGAGATCGAACTAGGTATTGGATACCGACGATCGAATCTCGGGTAAGTAACATACCGATGACAAAGGAACAACGATGTCGTTATGCGGTTTGACCGATAAAGATCTTCGTAGAATATGTAGGAACCAATATGGGCATCCAGGTTCCGCTATTGGTTATTGACCGAGAATGGTTCTAGGTCATGTCTACATAGTTCTCGAACCCGTAGGGTCCGCACGCTTAACGTTTCGATGACAGTTCATTATGAGTTTATAAGTATTGATGCACCAAGGTTGTTCGAGTCCCGGATGTGATCACGGACATGACGAGGAGTCTCAAATGGTCGAGACATAAAGATTGATATATTGAAGCCTACATTTGGACATCGGAAGTGTTCCGAGTGAAATCGAATTTATACGAGTACCGGAGGTTACGGAACCCCGGAGGTCTATGGGCCTTAATGGGCCATAAGAGAGAAGAGGAAGGGCCGCCAGGTGGGCTGCGCCCCCTCCCCTCTAGTCCGAATAGGACAGGAGAGGGGGCGGCCCTTCCTCTTCCCCTCCTCCAATCCTAATCCAACTAGGAGAGGGGGGAGTCCTACTCCCTGGGAGTAGGACTCCTCCAGCGCGCCTCCCAAGGCTGGCCGCACCCCCTTGGCTCCTTTATATCTGGGGCAGGGGCACCCCATGACACACAAGTTGATCTACGGATCTTTCCTTAGCCGTGTGCGGTGCCCCTTCCACCATATTCCACTTCGGTCATATCGTCATGAGCTTAGGCGAAGCCCTGCGCCGGAGAAGTCATATCGTCATGAGCTTAGGCGAAGCCCTGCGTCGGTGGAGCATCAACATCGCCCCACGCCGTCGTCTGACGGAACTCATCCCGACACTTTGCTGGATCGGAGTCCGGGATCGTCATCGAGCTGAGCGTGTGCGTAACTCGGAGGTGCCGTGACGCTCGGTGCTTGGATCGGTCGGATCGTGAAGACGTCGACTACATCAACCGCGTTGTTATAACGCTTCGCTTTCGGTCTCACGAGTGTACGTGGGCGGACACTCTCCCCTCTCGTTGCTATGCCATCACCATGGTCTTGCGTGATCGTAGGAAAACTGTTGAAATTACTACGTTCCCCAACAAAGGCATCCGAGCCTGGTTTTATGCGTTGATGTCATGTGCACGAGTAGAACACAAGTGAGTTGTGGACGATACAAGTCATACTGCCTACCAGCATGTCATACTTTGGTTCAGCGGTATTGTGAGATGAAGCGGCCGGACCGACATTACGCAGACGCTTACGCGAGACTGGTTTCACCGCTCCGAGCACTCGTTGCTTAAAGGTGACCGGTGGGTGTCTGCTCTCTCACTTTAGTTGAATCGAGTGTGGCTACGCCCGGTCCTTGAGAAGGTTAAAAGCGGAGTCTATTTGACGAAGTATCGTTGTGGTTTTGATGCGTAGGTAAGAACGGTTCTTGCTCAGCCCGTAGCAGCCACGTAAAACTTGCAACAACAAAGTAGAGGACGTCTAACTTGTTTTTGCAGGGCATGTTGTGATGTGATATGGTCAAGACGTGATGCTATATTTTATTGTATGAGATGATCATGTTTTGTAACCGAGTTATCGGCAATCTGGCAGGAGCCATATGGTTGTCGCTTATTGTATGAAATGCAACGCCATGTAATTGCTTTACTTTATCACTAAGGAGTAGCGATAGTCGAGAAGCAATAGTTGGCGAGACGACAACGATGCTACGATGGAGATCAAGGTGTCGCGCCGGTGACGATGGTGATCATGACGGTGCTTGGCGATGGAGATCACAAGCACAAGATGATGATGACCATATCATATCACTTATATTGATTGCATGTGATGTTTATCCTTTATGCATCTTATCTTGCTTTGATTGACGGTAGCATTATAAGATGATCTCTCACTAAAATTATCAAGAAGTGTTCTCCTGAGTATGCACCGTTGCCAAAGTTCAGTAGTACCCGGACACCACGTGATGATCGGGTGTGATAAGTTCTCGTCCATCTACAACGGTGCAAAACAGTTGCACGCGCAGAATACTCGAGTTAAACTTGACGAGCCTAGCATATAACAGATATGGCCTCGGAACACGGAGACCGAAAGGTCGAATGTGAATCATATAGTAGATATGATCAACATAGTGATGTTCACCATTGAAACTACTCCGTCTCACGTGATGATCGGACATGGTTTAGTTGATTTGGATCACGTGATCACTTAGATGACTAGAGAGATGTCTGCCTAAGTGGGAGTTTATTAATATGATTAATTGAACTTAAATTTATCATGAACTTAGTACCGATAGTATTTTGCTTGTATATGTTTATTGTAGATAGATGGCTCGTCTGTTGTTCCGTTGAATTTTAATGCGTTCCTTGAGAAGCAAAGTTGAAAGATGATGGTAGCAATTACACGGATCGGGTCCGTAACTTGAGGATTATCCTCATTGCTGCATAGAAAATCACGCCCCGAAGCACCGCTGGGTGACAGGCTGCTGCAGATGCTTGAGCCGAAGTTGTGAACGTCTGCAAAGCAAAGCTGATGACTACTCAATAGTTCGAGTGTGCCATGCTTTACGGCTTAGAACCGGTCTTCAACGACGTTTTGAACGTCATGGAGCATATGAGATGTTCCAGGAGTTGAAGTTAATATTTCAAGCAAATGCCCGGATTGAGAGATATGAAGTCTCCAATAAGTTCTATAGCTGCAAGATGGAGGAGAATAGTTACGTCGGTGAGCACATACTCAAAATGTCCGGGTATAACAATCACTTAATTCAGCTGGAGTTAATCTTCCGGATGATAGTGTCATTGATGTAATTCTCCAATCACGCCACCAAGCTACAAGAGCTTCGTGATGAACTATAATATGCAAGGGATGACTAAGACAATTCCTGAGCTCTTCGTGATGCTAAAAGTCATGGAGGTAGAAATCAAGAAAGAGCATCAAGTGTTGATGGTCAACAAGACAACTAGTTTCAAGAAAAGGGCAAAGGGAAGAAGAAGGAAACTTCAAAAGAACAGCAAGAAAGTTGCTGATCAAGAGAAGAAACCCAAGTCTGGACCTAAGCCTGAAATGAGTGGTTTTACCGCAAGCGGATCGACATCGAAGCGGAACTGCCCCAAGTATTTGGCGGATAAGAAGGATGGCAAGGTGAACAAAGGTATATGTGATATACATGTTATTGATGTGTACCTTACTAGAGCTCGTAGTAGCACTGGTATTTGATACTGGTTCATTGCTAATATTTGCAACTCAAAGCAGGGACTACGGAATAGACGAGCAATCGGCAAAGGATGAGGTGACGATCTTGGCGTGGGAAATGGTTCCAAAGTCAATGTGATCGCGGTCGACACGCTACCTCTACATCTACCTTCGGGATTAGTTTTAGACCTAAATAATTGTTATTTGGTGCCGGCGTTGAGCATGAACATTATATCTGGATCTTGTTTAATGCGAGACGGTTATTCATTTAAATCAGAGAATAATGGTTGTTCTATTTATATGAGTAATATCTTTTATGGTCATGCACCCTTGAAGAATGGTCTATTCTTGTTGAATCTCGACAGTAGTGATACACATATTCATAATGTTGAAGCCAAAAGATGCAGAGTTGATAATGATAGTGCAACTTATTTGTGGCAATCGCCGCTTAGGTCATATCGGTGTAAAACGCATGAAGAAACTCCATACTTGATGGGCTTCGGAATCACTTGATTATGAATCACTTGGTACTTGCGAACCGTGCCTCATGGGCAAGATGACCAAAACGCCGTTCTCGGAACTATGGAGCGAGCAACTGATTTGTTGGAAATCATACATACCGATGTTTGTGGTCCAATGAATGTTGAGGCACGCGGCGGGTATCGTTATTTTCTCACCTTCACAGATGATTTGAGCAGATATGGGTATATCTACTTAATGAAACACAAATCTGAAACATTTGAAAAGTTCAAAGAATTTCAGAGTGAAGTGGAAAATCATCGTAACAAGAAAATAAAGTTTCTACGATCTGATCGTGGAGGAGAATATTTGAGTTACGAGTTTGGTTTACATTTGAAACAATGTGGAATAGTTTCAACTCACGCCACCGGAACACCACAGAGAAATGGTGTGTCCGAACGTCGAATCGTACTTTACTAGATATGGTGCGATCTATGATGTCTATTTCCGATTTACCGCTATCGTTTTGGGGTTATGCTTTAGAGACGGCCGCATTCACGTTAAATAGGACACCGTCAAAATCCGTTGAGACGACGCCTTATGAACTGTGGTTTGGCAAGAAACCAAAGTTGTCGCTTCTTAAAGTTTGGGGCTGCAATGCTTATGTAAAGAAACTTCAACCAGATAAGCTCGAACCCAAATCGGAAAAATGTGTCTTCATAGGATACCCAAAGGAGATGTGGGTACACCTTCTATCACAGATCTGAAGGCAAGATTTTCGTTGCTAAATTCGGATCCTTTCTAGAGAAGGAGTTTCTCTCGAAAGAAGTGAGTGGGAGGAAAGTAGAACTTGATGAGATAATCAGTATCTACTCCCTTATTGGAAAGTAGTTCATCACAAGAAATGGTTCTGTGACAACTACACCAATTAGTGAGGAAACTAATGATGATGATCATGAAGTTTCAGATCAAGTTACTACTGAACTCGTGGGTCAACCAGAGTAAAATACGCACCAGAGTGGTACGGTAATCTTATTCTGGAAGTCATGTTACTTGACCATGGCGAACCTACAAACTATGAAGAAGCGATGGTGAGCCCAGATTCGCAAAATGGCTGGAAGCCATGAAATCTGAGATGGGATCCATGTATGAGAACAAAGTATGGACTTTGGTTGACTTGCCCGATGATCGGCAAGCCATTGAAAATAAATGGATCTTTAAGAAGAAGACCGACGCCGATGGTAATGTAACTGTCTACAAAGCTCAACTTGTTGCGAAAGGTTTTCGACAAGTTCAAGGGGTTGACTACGATGAGACTTTCTCACCAGTGGCGATGCTTAAGTCTGTCCGAATCATGTTAGCAATTGCCGCATTTTATGATTATGAAATTTGGCAAATGGATGTAAAACTGCATTCTTGAATGGATTTCTAGAAGAAGAGTTGTATATGATGCAACCAGAAGGTTTTGTCGATCCAAAGGAACTAACAAAGTGTGCAAGCTCCAAATGATCAATTTATGGTCAGTGCAAGCCTCTCGAGTTGGAATAAACGCTTTGATAGTGTGATCAAAGATATGGGTTTATACTGACTTTGGAGAAGCTGTATTTACAAGAAAGTGAGTGGGAGCTCAGAGCATTTCTGATATTATATGTGGACGACATATTATTGATTGGAAATGATATAGAATTTCTGGATAGCATAAAAGGATACTTGAATAAAAGTTTTCAATGAAAGACCTCGGTGAAGCTGCTTACATATTGGGCATCAAGATCTATAGAGATAGATCAAGACGCTTAATTGGACTTTCACAAAGCACATACCTTGATAAAGTTTTGAAAAAGTTCAAAATGGATCGTGCAAAGAAAGGTTTTTACCAGATTACAAGGTGTAAGATTGAGTCGACTCAATGCCCGACCACAGCAGAAGATAGAGAGAAAATGAAAGATGTTCCTATGCTTCAGCCATAGGCTCTATCATGTATGCAATGCTGTGTACCAGACTGACGATGCTTAGCTGTAAGCTTGGCAGAAGGTACCAAAGTAATCCAGAGTGGATCATCGACAGCGGTCAAGAACATCCTGAAATACCGAAAAGGACTAAGGATATGTTTCTCGATATGGAGGTGACAAAGAGCTAGTCGTAAATGGTTACGCCGATGTAAGCTTTGACACTGATCCGGACGATTCTAAATCGCAAACCGGATACGTGTTTTTATTAAACGGTGGAGCTGTCGGTTGGTGCAGTTCTAAACAAAGCGTCGTGGCGGGATCTACATGTGAAGCGGAGTACATAGCTGCTTCGAAGCAGCAAATGAAGGAGTCTGGATGAAAGAGTTCATTTCCGATCTAGGTGTCATACCTAGTGCATCGGGACCGATGAAGATCTTCTGTGACAATATCGTGCAATTGCCTTGGCAAAGGAATCCAGATTTCACAAGAGGACCAAGCATATCAAGAGACGCTTCAATTCCATTCGGGACCAAGTCCAAGTGGGAGAAATAGAGATTTGCAAAATACATACGGATCTGAATGTTGCAGACCGTTGACTAAGCCTCTTCCACGAGCAAAACATGATCAACACCAAGACTCCATGGGTGTTAGGATCATTACTTTGTAATCTAGATTATTGACTCTAGTGCAAGTGGGAGATCAAGGAAATATGCCCTAGAGGCAATAATAAAGTTATTATTTATTTCCTTATACCATGATAAATGTTTATTATTCATGCTAGAATTGTATTAACCGGAAACATAATACATGTGTGAATACATAGACAAACAGATAGTCACTAGTATGCCTCTATCGACTAGCTCATTAATCAAAGATGGTTATGTTTCCTAACCATAGACATGTGTTGTCATTTGATTAATGGGATCACCTCATTAGAAGAATGATGTGATTGACATGACCCATTCCGTTAGCTTAACACTTGATCGCTTAGTATGTTGTTAATGCTTTCTTCATGACCCATACATGTTCCTCGTAACTATGAGATTATGCAACTCCGTTTACGGAGGAACACTTTGGTACTACCAAACGTCACAACGTAATCGGGTGATTATAAAGGAGTACTACAGGTGTCTCCAAAGGTACTTGTTGGGTTGGCGATTTGAGATTAGGTTTTGTCACTCCGATTGTCGGAGAGGTATCTCTAGGCCTTCTCGGTGATACACATCACTTAAGCCTTGCAAGCATTACAACTAATGAGTTAGTTGTAAGATGATGTATTACGGAACGAGTAAAGAGACTTACCGTAACGAGATTGAACTAGGTATTGGATACCGACGATCGAATCTCGGGTAAGTAACATACCGATGACAAAGGAACAACGATGTCGTTATGCGGTTTGACCGATAAAGATCTTCGTAGAATATGTAGGAACCAATATGGGCATCCAGGTTCCGCTATTGGTTATTGACCGAGAATGGTTCTAGGTCATGTCTACATAGTTCTCGAACCCGTAGGGTCCGCACGCTTAACGCTTCGATGACAGCTTCATTATGAGTTTATAAGTATTGATGCACGAAGGTTGTTCGAGTCCCGGATGTGATCACGGACATGACGAGGAGTCTCGAAATGGTCGAGACATAAAGATTGATATATTGAAGCCTACATTTGGACATCGGAAGTGTTCCGAGTGAAATCGAATTTATCGGAGTACCGGAGGTTACCGAACCCCCGGAGGTCTATGGGCCTTAATGGGCCATAAGAGAGAAGAGGAAGGGCCGCCAGGTGGGCTGCGCCCCCCTCCCCTCTAGTCCGAATAGGACAGGAGAGGGGCGCCCTCCCTCTTCCCTCCTCCAATCCTAATCCAACTAGGAGAGGGGGAGTCCTACTCCCGTGGGAGTAGGACTCCTCCAGCGCCCCCCAAGGCTGGCCGCACCCCCCTTGGCTCCTTTATATCACGGGCAGGGGCACCCCATGACACACAAGTTGATCTACGGATCTTTCCTTAGCCGTGTCGGTGCCCCTTCCACCATATTCCACTTCGTCATATCGTCATGAGCTTAGGCGAAGCCTGCGCCGGAGAAGTCATATCGTCATGAGCTTAGGCGAAGCCCTGCGCCGGTGGAGCATCAACATCGCTACCACGCCGTCGTCTTGACGGAACTCATCCCGACACTTTGCTGGATCGAGTCCGGGATCGCCATCGAGCTGAACGTGTGCAGAACTCGGAGGTGCCGTACGTTCGGTGCTTGGATCGGTCGGATCGTGAAGACGTACGACTACATCAACCGCGTTGTTATAACGCTACCGCTTTCGGTCTACGAGGGTACATGGACGGACACTCTCCCCTCTCGTTGCTATGCCATCACCATGGTCTTGCATGATCGTAGGAAAACTGTTGAAATTACTACGTTCCCCAACAGATAGTTGCAGCCTCGTCAGACAAGTTGATTGGTATGAGCGTGGACTTCTGGAAATTGATTCTTAAGCCGATCGAAGAGGCATAGTCAGTGAGTATCCCTTTCATGGTGGCAGCTTGTTGCAGACATGCAGGCATTACAAGAATTGTATCATCCGCGTATTGAATCACCGGATATTCCGATTGGCTAGCGCAAGGGAAAGGCAGCTGGATTCGTCCTTGTCGGAAGGCCTCATTGATGGCAGCCTGAAGGAGGTCAGCAGCAAGAACAAAGATTAGTGGTGAGAGCGGATCTCCCTGGCGCACACCCGTGCGGCAATGAAACTGTCGGCCAGGAACTCCGTTAAGAAGCACAGAAGATCTGCTAGTGGAGAAGATACAGTCAATCCAAGAGAGCCATTTTTCATTGAAACCCATGTGCTTCATGATATTAAGCATGGGAGCGTGCTCAATCGTGTCGAAAGCTTTGGCGAAATCTAGCTTTAGAAGAATGATCTCTCGCTTAGAGGGTTGAAATTGGTGGATATACTGGAAGGCCCAGGCGAGGCAGTCTTGAATCGTGCGGCCTTTGATGAACCCGAACTGGTTAGCATGAACAATTTGCGATATGACACGTTGTAGCCGATTCGCAAGGAGTTTGGTAAGCAACTTCAGACAGCAGTTGAGCAGTGTGATTGGTCGATAGTCATTAACCGTCTCAGGTGAGTTGGTTTTTGGGATCAGAGTAATGAAACCGTCATTTATGCTTGTCAGGTCCAGACTACCTTCATGGAATTGGGTCACAAAGAGCATAGAAGTCATGCTTGATCAAAGGCCAGCAGGCTTTCAGAAAGGCACCACTAAATCCATCCGGGCCGGGCGCCCGATCGGAAGGCATGTCCTTAATTATTTCATCAATTTCCGCATGCGTGAATTTATCAGTCAGGTGGTCCAAGTTAGTGTGACGTTGGATTATGTCAGGGAGACTGAACCTCATTTATGTTGTGTTGCTTGGTTCTCCTACTGGTTCGATAACCTTGGTTTCATTTCTGAGAGAAATACCTACCCCCACAGTGGTGCATCATCCCTTCCTCTTTGGGGAAATACCGACGTAGCTTCAAGCGACATCATGTACCCAGGGGACTGGCTGAGCACCGTTTCCGAGTCGACCCAAAAGCAAAACCCGTTAAAGAGCATCTCCGTCGGTTCGCCGTGGAGAAGAGGAAGGCAATTGGCGAGGAAGTGGCTCAGCTTCTGGCAGCTGAGTTCATGCACGAGATATACCACTCCTAGTGGCTCGCCAATGTTGTCATGGTCCCCAAGAAAGATGATTCACTTTGTATGTGTATCGATTTCAAACACATAAATCGGGCCTGCCCGAAAGATCATTTCCCTCTCCCCCGCATCGACCAAATTATCGACTCGATTGCAGGATGTGAGCGTTTGTCCTTTTTGGACGCATATTCCGGGTACCATCAGATCTGACAGTATGGGCCCGACGAAATAAAAACAGCCTTCATCACCCCATTCAGGTGTTTTTGCTATGTTACCATGCCTTTTGGTCAAGAATGCCGGCGCCACATTCATGCGCATGATTCAGAAGTGCCTGCTCACTCAAATCAGTCGGAATGTGTAAGAATACTTGGATGACATCGTGGTCAAGTCACGTAAAGGTTCCGACCTACTGACTGGCCTCGCTGAAACCTTTGCCAACTTGAGAAGATATGATATCAAGCTCAACCCGTCAAAGTGCACATTCGGAGTCCCGGGTGGAAAGTTACTCAGTTTCCTTGTTTCCGAACGAGGGATCGACGCAAACCCAGAAAAGGTTGGAGCAATTCTCCAAATGAAACGCCATGTGCGTGTGCATGACGTGCAGAAGATTACTGGTTGTTTGGCCGCGTTGAGTCGATTCATCTCTCGTCTCGGTGAAAAGGCATTGCCTCTTTACCGAATGATGAAGAAGTCTGACAAATTCGAGTGGACTCCTGAATCTGAAGCAGCGTTTGTGGACCTCAAGGCCCTCCTTTCCACCCAGCCGGTGCTTGCCGCCCCAATCAGCAAGGAGCCTCTACTACTGTATATTGCAGCCACTGGACAAGTTGTCAACACACTGCTCACAGTCGAGCGGGAGAAGAAGGCAAAGCCTACAAAGTTCAACACCGAGTGTATTATATTTCTGAAGTCTTGACTCCATCCAAGTAGAGATATGCGAAGCTTGTTTATGGAATCTACTTGACCATGAAGAAAGTTGCACACTACTTCTCAGACCACTCGGTTTGAGTTGTCAGCGACGCTCCATTATCAGAAATTCTAAACAATAGGGACGCAACTGGTCGAGTGGCAAAGTGGGCGATTGAAATCCTTCCGTTGGATATCAAGTTTGAGGCAAAGAAAGCAATCAAGTCCTAGGCAATAGCCGATTTCCTTGCCGAGTCGATTGAGCAGCAACAGTCGACTCAGATTCACTCGGAGCATTGGACGATGTTATTTGATGGGTCCAAGATGCTGAATGGCTCTGGTGGTGGTGTGGTCTTGGTATCCCCAAGAGGCAACAAACTCAGCTATGTCCTCCAGATTCAATTTGATTCTTCAAACAATGAAGCTGAGTATGAGGCACTTTTGTATGGATTGCGTATGGCCATCTCACTCAGCGTCCGTCGCCTGATGGTCAACGGCGACTCAGACTTGATGGTCAATCAAGTGATGAAGGAATGGTATATTAGGAGTCCAGCAATGACTTGTTATTGCAACGCAGTAAGGAAACTAGAGAAGAAGTTTGAGGGGTTAGAGCTCCACCACATACCCCGAATCAAGAATCAGGCTGTTGACGATCTGGCAAAGTTAGGTTTCACTCGGAAACCTAACCCAGCAATGTGTTCTTGGAGCATCTCCACACCCAGTCAGTCCAAGAAGATCCTTTCAAGAGTAGCCCCCGCAACCGATAAGTTCAATCGACCCGACTGAGATTAAAGTCCCGGCCGTGGTCGGCCTAATCATAGAAGTTTTGGTAGTCACCCCCGACTAGACGGTACCATATATTGCGTATCTACTCAGTAAGGAGCTTCCAGAAGATGAAGATGAGGCCCGTCAGATTGTCCGTCGATCCAAAGCCTTCATAGTGATAGGTGGACAACTTTACAGAGAGAGTGTTACCGGAGTTGCTCAGCGCTGCATCTCCCCAGAAGAAGGTCGAATTATCCTAAATGAGATCCACTCAGGGACGTGTGGTCACCATGCGTCCTCTCGGACCATCGTGGCCAAAGCATACAGAGCAGGATTCTACTGGCCACGTGCAAATGAGATGGCAAAAGATATAGTCAACAAGTGCGAAGGCTGCCAGTTCTATTCAAACATGTCTCACAATCCTTCATCTGCCTTGAAGACTATTCCACTCGTCTGGTTGTTTGTAGTTTGGGGTTTGGATATGGTTGGACCCTTCAAGACCGGCAGAAGTGGTTTCACTCATTTGCTTGTGGCAGTCGACAACTTCACCAAATGGATCGAAGCAAAGCCTATCAAGAATCTTGATTCAAGCACTACCATCAGTTTCATCAGAGAGCTGATATTTAGATATGGAGCCCCTCATAGTATCATCACAAATAACAACTCAAACTTTGATTCTGATGAGTTCAGAGCGTTTTGTGCTTCTCAAGGCACTCGGGTCGATTACGCATCCGTTGCACACCCGCAGTCGAATGGGCAAGCAGAAAGGGCGAATGGCTTGATCCTTCAAGGGCTGAAACCCCGACTGATGCGTGATCTCAAGCATGCAGCCGGAGCTTGGGTGACTGAATTGCCGGCTGTCTTATGCGGACTGAGAACAACTCCCAACCGGTCGACCGATGGAACTCCTTTCTTCATGGTGTATGGTGCTGAAGCTGTGCTGCCGAGTGATTTTCTGCACAACGCCCCCAGAGTGGAACTCTTCGCAGAAGCAGAACAGGCACGCCAAGATGCGGTTGATCTCCTGGAAGAAGAACGAGAGATGGCTCTGATCTGGTCGACCATCTATCAAAAAGACCTGTGTTGATTCCATGCCCGTAGTGTCAAAGGTCGAGCATTCCAAGAAGGAGACCTTGTGCTCCGAGTGCATCAGAAACGACCTCACAAACTCGCTCCGTCCTGGGAAGGCCCCTTCATCATCACCAAGGTGCTCCACAATGGGGCATATCACCTCTACAAAATAGACAATAAAGAAGACAGAGCCACGCTCGTGGAATGCGGAGCTGCTCCGCCGGTTTTATACCTAAAACACTCGGATCGACGAGTTGTAATAAGAATCCTTCAGTTTGCTTATCAAAGACAAGATTTGTGTTGTATCTTAATGATTGTTATTCCATAAGCATATGTGTCCAAATCCCCCAGTGGGTGCTTAGCCACGAACCTGATTCGCCTAAGTCTCAAAAACACTCCGATTGAAGAGCGACCCTCTCACTCGGGGGCTTAGCCGCGAACCTGATTCGCCTAAGTTTCAACACTACTCCGAGTGGAGAGCAATCCTCCCACTCGGGGGCTTACCTGCAACCCCGTACTCGCGTAAGTTTAAAAAATACTCTGAGTGAAGAGCAATCATCCCACTCGGGGGCTTAGCTGCGACCCCGTACTCGCCTAAGTTACAAAACACTCCGAGTGGAGAGCAATCCTCCCACTCGGGGGCTTAGCTACGACCCCGTACTCGCCTAAGTTTCAAAAACACTCTGAGTGAAGACCGACCCTCTCACTCGGGGGCTTAGCCGCGAACCTGATTCGCCTAAGTTACAACACTACTCTGAGTGGAGAGCAATCCTCCCACTTGGGGGCTTAGCTGCGACCCCGTACTCGCCTAAGTTTCAAAAACATTCTGAGTGAAGAGCAACCCTCTCACTCGGGGGCTTAGCCGCAAACCTGATTCGCCTAAGTTACAACACCACTCCGAGTGGAGAACAATCCTCCCACTCGGGGGCTTAGCTGCGCCCCCGTACTCGCCTAAGTTAAAAACCACTCCGAGTGAAGAGCAACCCTCTCACTCGGGGGCTTAGCCGTGACCCCGTACTCGCCTAAGTTAAAAACCACTCCGAGTGAAGAGCAACTCTCTCACTCGGAGGCTTAGCTGTGACCCCGTAATCGCCTAAGTTAAAAAACCACTCCGAGTGAAGAGCAACCCTCTCACTCGGGGGCTTAGTCGCGAACCCGATTCGCCTAAGTTACAAAAATCCTTCGAGCTGCGTCACAAGTGCAACGTCCGCTCCATCCTGATCTGCAAGGACGACAAGGTGCAGGTCGTGTGCGACACCTAGTGCTCATATTCGCGGCCCTCTTGTCGGAGCTGCATCACAAGTACAACGCCCGCTCTATCCTAATCCGCGAGGACAACGAGGTGCAGGTCGAGCGCGGCACCTGGTGCTCATGCCCGCGGCCCTCTCGTCGGAGTTGCGCCACAAGTACGACATCAATTCCAAGTGAAGAATCAAGTTTCATTCGGAGTTAAGAGATCTGAAAATGGTAAAGACAAAGCAACCATATTCAAAGAAAAACCAAGTTTTGATAAATCCAGCAAAGTTCAGAACCGTGAACAAAAGTACTCGGGCGTCAGGCCCGAAAGAGTTTAATGGTTACAGAATGACTCGACATTCCGAGGAAAATAAAAGTGAGGGATTAAGTTTGTTCACTCAGCGGGAGGAGGGCTAGCTAGCTCGACGAACTCGTTCAAGTCGATTCCATCAGCAATACGAGTGGCAGCGTCGATGAAGGTCTCCATGAAGGACTAGAATTGGAGCTTCTTAGTATTGGTGACCTTGAGAGCCGCCAGCTTCTCTTCTCTAACTTCCTTGCAATGGACACGGACCAGCGTCAGTGCCGCAGTGAGCAGATGATTTCTTCCACGCCTGCACTCGACCAGGGATTTCATTGAGTCGAGTCATCAGAGACTCGAGGTCATTCTGGAATGGCACACCTGGCCAGAGCTCTGTGTCAATCCGCAGTACCTCCACTTTCAGTCGAGCAAGATAGTCCATGACATTGGCGAGGCGAGCTTCCAGTCATAGCACGTTCATCGCAGCTTCGTCCTTGACGGGGGAGTTAATGGGGTCCAGATTCGTCTTGATTCACCCAGTCTCTTCCTCGAAATTTTGGTAGAATTCTACACATACACAGAAAAATGGTGAGTCGACAGTCGCCCGATGAGTCGGCAGTCACAAATCAGTCGGACAAGCGAAAGTACCTTCAAGCATAAGGAACATCTTCTTGGCAAGTCCTCCTAGATAAGCCTCCAGTTCGTCTCTTTTCCGTGTGAGATCTCCGACCTTGTCAGTTAGGGCCACCTTGTCCTTCTTCAGTTGCATGACTTCTTTGTTGGCTTCATCAATGGCAGTCTTTAGCTTGGCGTTTTCCTCTTCTAGCTTACCGACTGAAGCTAGCTTCTTGTCGGCAAGATCAGTTTTCTCCCGCACTGTCTTCTAGGCCGCTGCGAGGTCGAGGTCCTTCTGCTCCAGAGCCTGCTTCATTTTGTCTAAAGAAATAACATTCTTCAGACGAGCTTGTAGTTGACGATTTTCACTACACACATCTGTTCGAGTGGAGTCACTCGATTTAAAGATCGAAAAGAAAAGATGACAAAGCAAACAGTCGACAGGTTGTTACCTCCCATGGCAGTTGCTTCATCCTTAGCTTTCTGCAAATTCTGCTTGGCCAGTTCCAGATCAAGATTGAGCTGAATTTGTTTATGCTCCAATTCAGCGAATTGGGCCCCGAGCTCACAAGATTTCTGCAGTCGGCAAATAAGACATGTCAGTCGAGGGAAACAAAGATCGATTGCTTCCGAGCGATGAGATACAAGTTCAAGTTATTACGGCAAAAAAGAGTTCTAAGACTACCGTCGAATCAAACATTCAACAGTAGTCTCGGGGACTACACCCAGTGGGTGCACTTGGCGTGCCCCCACTGGTTCGATTTCCCACTCGACATGGTCTGCCCAGTACGAGTGGAAGGAGTAAAAAAAGAGACAACATTTGTTCTCAAACCACCTCCGACTGCCCACAGTCGATCGTGGTCTCGGGAACTACACCCAGTGGATGCACTTAGCGTGCCCCCACTGGTCCGGTTCCCACTCGGCACGACCTGTCTAGACCGACTGGAAATACTACAAACAAACATTTCGCAAAGACCCCCGCCGAATCAAACATTCAACGGCGGTCTCGGGGACTACACCCAGTGAGTGCACTCTGCGTGCCCCCACTGCTTCAAAAGTACACTCGACACCTAGTCGACTCAAGTGACAAAGCTACACAACAAAAGTCAAAACACCAGTTCTGTCAGGACTGTCGTGCGACATATGCCAAAGGATGGCTTATCATGGTGGGGGAGAGTAAGACGTCGCCAGTTCCTGGAAACGGGATAAGGCATAGACATGTACACCGACGCATCTTACCCAGGTTCGGGGCTCTCCTAGGAGATAACACCCCTAGTCCTGCTCCGCGGGGTCTCCGCATGATCACTAAATTAGCAAGGTGGCTACAAGCTTGCTCCTTGAGTTGTTTGGCTAGAGGAGGAAGAAGGACAAGGCTAGCTCTACTTCTCTCTCTATGTGGTGTGTGCTCTCTATGAGGCTGAACCCTTTGCATGGGTGCCATGGGGGTTTATATAAGCCTACCTCCCAGGGGTACAATGGTAATCCGGCTGGGTGTAGGACCGAGCTATCAGTGACTCTGGTGGCCGGCTTCTCCGCCGGCTGCTGGGGCCCGCCGCCTGGTGGGTCCCGCCAGCTGTCTCGTACTTGACCGACAGGCCGCGCCCGCCGCTTGTGGGTCCTGCCGGCTGCTTAGTACTGTGGCAGCGCCACTGATGATGTGTGCTTTGTCGGGGAGGGCATGGCTACAATCCTTCCGCCTGGTGGGCGTTCACTATAGCCACTCCCCGTCTCTTCTGGCTAATGGCGCGCGGACTCCGAGGGAGGGGAAGGGCCGCCTGCTAGGAGTTTGCCTCCCACCGAGCCGGCTGGTCAAGGCTCGCCACCTTCTGGCGTCTCACAGACAAGTAGGGCCCGCCGCCTGCGGGCCGTACCGACAGCCCATCGTGGGAGCATGGCTTCATCTGCCATGGGTGATGTCACGGCACCGTGGGCCACGCTCGCCTGGATTCGGGCGGCAGATCGCACCGTGGCTATGTTCTCGCCTCGATTCGGGGCGGCAGATCGCATCAGTAGCCATGCCCCGTCTCGTCGTTGTAATGAGGTGCTGACTTTGAGGGAGCGGGGCTTCTAGGATCCGGCCTCCCTGGAGGCCGCCTGCTAGGAGTTGGCCCATCGCATGGCTGCCCTCTGGGCTTGGCTGCCTTCCAGCAGTCGGCCGCTTGGACCAGCCGGCCCTAAGAAGGCGGCCCTTCGTCTTCAAGGCTTGAGGGGCGCAGCCAGCCCCTCTCGGCGTTATGGGAACGGGGTCCCCAGACTTTCCTGCCTGCGGCCCACGGCGTGGCTCCACTCGTGGCCCAGTACGGCCCGTTTTCACCAACAAACACTCAAGACCCTCGCGAGGGGCCAAGCCTCGCGAGGCGGATGACACAAGACCTCCTCGGGGGCAGCCTCACCAGGCTGGCTCGCGAGGGGCGGAGAGATCAAGGCAAGGCGAACCTCGTGAGGTTCCAATGATGTAAGCCATCACGACCAAGGCCAGGCGGGCGCCAGCGCGCACAGTGTCCTCATTTCCTCTTTGGTGCTGAGGAGGCAAGCGCGGGCGAGGAGTACCGAGGCATCAGGCAAAGGTTTCCACATCGGTGCAACGAGACCAATACCAGCAGGACGGCAGGACGAAGGTCACCGTGGAGCCCAAGACGGCGTCACCACCAGAGCCTTTGGCAGGCGAAGACCACCTTTAGTCAGGATAGCTTGTACTAGTTGTCCCTCTTTGAATTTGGCCGTTGTTGGCTCCCTTCCCGCTCAATATTTGGGGAGAGGATCAGGGCCTCTATAAATAGGACTAGCCACCATAGTGGGAGGCGACTGGGAACAGATTCAGATCATCCTCACACTCACCAAGCACAAGAACACCTTGCCTCAGGAGGCTGTTCTTCCCCTTGTACTATTCATCCTCAGCCCAAGAGGCAATCCACCACACCACACTGGAGTAGGGTATTACACCAGAATGGTGGCCCCAACCAGTATAAATCTCGTGTCTCTTGTGTTGCGAGTTCGTCGAGCTAGGCTTTGAGATCGCGGTGAGGCTGAGGGCGTGATTAGGCAGGGGGAAATCTTGGTGCGCACCCTAGTGTTCGAGCCTCAAGGGTTTTGCCGGAACACAAAATCCAACATTTGGCACGCCAGGTAGGGGTGCGCGGGGCTTTCCTTCCGTCAATTTGCGCTCCGCCGACACTCCGCGGCTCTGATGTCCGGCAACCCGAGGACCAACACCGACCGCTGGGCAGCTCGGCCAGCCCGGGTGATGTCGTCTGCCCAAGAAGACCTCAACCCCGCACCCTAGGCAGCGAGCGCACCGCCAAACGCTGCGGGGTGCGGGCGGCGTGGTCACACGTTGTCCGCCCTTACTCCACAACAAGCGCGGGCAGCCGCAAGGGCCTCAAGCCACGCCGCGGCCACGACGCCGCACACCTGACGGGAACAAGCAAACCTGAGGGCCGCGCTCACGGTGGCTCGGGAGCTGCTGCGATGCCGGTTAATGGAGAGCGGCCAGGATGCGTTGCTGGAGCGCGTCGCCGAGCTCCTAGACGCTGCCGCCTCGGGAGCACCGCCCTTCTGCTCCCTGCTCACACCTCAGGCCGCAACCAGATTGCATGGCGGGCCTCGCCACGCCCACGCGCCCCCGGGCACACCGCTGGGCTTGATCGACACCGGCGTGACCAACGGCACCGGACGCCCAATCGCACCTGCGCCACCTCCAATGAGCGCGGGTACGAGCATTCCCACCTACAGCCCGGGCGGGATTCCACCCTACCATCCTCAGGGCAGTGTGCTGGGCCGGGCGACATGGAGCGTGGGGCACTACGGCGAGGTCTTCGAGGCGACGACCTCGGAGGCCTACGTGCCCCCCATGATGGACCAGGAGTACGCGCTGGAAGACGACCCCAACTTGTTCCTCGAGCTGGGCTGGGAAGAGGAGGCACTAGAAGCTGAGACCTTCCAGGAGCCTCTCGGGAGCCTCACCAACCGTGCCGGCGAAAACAGCTACAGGGTACCACTAGTCTCTTAGGAGCAAGCTTATGCTAACCATGGGTCGCAGGAGGATCAGGTCACAGCAGCGGATGGCGGCCCCAGCTCGACAGCCTCCCTTCCGCCAAGAGGAGCGCACTGGGGGTTGCAGGAGAGGGGCCGGGAGCAAGGCCCCTCCCTGCGCCGCACGGAGCAAGGTGTCCCCCGGAGGTAGGCCCTCTGCCGGGAGGCGCTGGAGAGCCTTCCCTCGGCAGAGGACCCGTGGTCGCCGAGGGCGCCGCTGGCGTCCCCTTTGCCCCTTGACGTCCTGGTTTCCGGACACCCCCAATGGTGGTCGAGGGCGGCGCAAGGCGGGGCCCTCGTCTGGCAATATGAAGTAAGGCTCGCGCCTGTGAAGGTCTCCGCTCATGACACTCTCACGTAATAATGAGTGGGGTTGTACACGCCCCGGAGTCTCAGGAGTGCCACCCTCGGGCCTCGGGGGCTCCCTCCCACATCCAAGTGGCAGCACTTAGCTCCGCGCTGGTGAGAAGACAAGAAGACTAGACTAGGCGCCGGATGCGACCATTTGCGTTTAACCTCTTTTCTATAGCCTTGCTTTCTGGCTTGGATTTAAGTTGAAGTTGAATTTTCATTGATGTGCGCGGGGGGTGCCTTTTCTCATTCTTGTGATCTGGTTTCTGCCTTAATTCAGAGTTTGCGCCTGCTGCCTCCTCCTGGCGAGCCCCTCGCGAGCGGGGGTTGGGCATAGCACGCGAACGCTGCACGCATGCCCTGCCATGACTGGCGCTTGCTTCTCGTGAGGTCCCCTCGGACGGATCGGCGGGCTCCTCAGAGGCTCCTCGGAAACTCGCGACCTCACGAGCCAGTTCGGGACCTGTTCTGGCTAAGGTAAATTACAACAACGAACTCGCCACAGGATTCACCGGTTCATGAAGACATATATCCAGCTTGGCCTAAGGAATAGAGACAGCAATCTGTTGACATGAGGGGCTTCCCCTCCCAAAATGCTCTTACAACCTCCAGGGCCGTGCCCGAGTTTTCGCATGCAGGATAAACAATAGGGAAGCACGGGTTCAATTGGACATGTCGCTCACGGTGTCCCCCGGGTCGCCTTCAGACGCGTCACTAGTGTCGCTGTCGCCGTCGCTGGCGTCCCGATCGCCATCACCGGCGCCGCCCTCGCCGTCATCGACCACGTCGCCTTCATCCGCCGCGACCACCACCACATCGTCATCGGAAGTGAAGGCCCTGACCAGCGTGTCCACATTTTCTTCCACCCATCACGCCAGGTCACCCCAGATGGCCTCGGGTACAGGAGCAATGGCGGCATCAAAATCGAAGTTAGGGTAAGTGTTCTGAAGGTGGCTGAGGACGCGGGAGAACGTGCGCCCGAGAAAGCTGCGACTCCTCTCTTCAACAAGCTGGCGAGCCCTCTCGGACCAGCTCTCCAGACACGTCACCACGTCGGTGAAGAATCGGAGGTGACTGGCATAATCATTCGCGTGGGGATGAGGGGCATTTTCGTCGCACATATAGCCCTGTGCCATGTTGGCCCTGTTCCTGAGGTCTTGGAGCATGGGGGCGTGCACGCGCTCCAGCGTCCGCTGTTGAAGCACTTCCTCCCTGCTCTGCTGCGCGAAGGACTCGGCGTTGGCGACCCGCTGCTGAAGAAGAAGTAGCTCGGTGTGGGCAGAGGCCAGCTCGGCCTGCGCTGAGACCAGGGCAGCTACGGCGGCCTCCTCGCGCTGTTCCGCCTTCGTCAGCCTAGACTTGAGGGCAGCAGTCCTGCCCGCAGCCTCGGCCTCTATAAGCTTCAACTTCAAGTCATACCTACCCACAAGATCCACGCAAGCCTCGGCCACACGGCGGTCAACATCCTCCTGGGCCCGGGCCTCGCGCACGCCGACGGCATCCTCCGCTAGAGCAACTTGACGCTCCCTCGTCTCAACCGCTCAAGCTCGAGGCTGCGCTCCATGGCTTCCAGCGCTAGCACTTCCTCGCGCTTTAGAATCTCTTCCTCCTCGGCAGGCGTCCCCCTCATCGATGCAAGGGCGGCTTGGCGCGCCTCCACCTGCCACTCCAAGGAGGCGCTCCAGGCCTGGAGCTCCCACGCGCGTTTCTCTATGATCTCATGGCGGCGGTCGGCTTCTCGGGCTTCTTCCAAGGCTCGGGAGCAGGCCTCGCGCGAGGTCGCGAGAGACGCCATGCCGTTTGCATTATCAAGCTCGCGCTGGTGGTGCCCGAGGTTGATGGCCACCTTCAGCTTATGCCGCTCCTCCATCAGCCGAAGACCCTCGGCCTCGAGGCGTGCATCTATGTCCGCGAGTTCCCCACCGAGCCGGTTCATCGCGCCCATCGCCTCCCGAAAAAGCTCGTGACGGACGACGCTTCATTCGTATGCAAACTCAAGCGCGCGGCCGATTCCGTCCTCCACCATGGGAGTTGCCGACGGGGTCCGAAGCGGCTCGCTCCCTCTCGGCAGGGGGCTGGGGGCTGCTCCCCCTCGGACGCTGGCCGGGCCCCGAGGGGGGCCCAGGTAGGCGTAGACCTGCCGCTTGAAGAGGAGCCCAGGATCGAAGCCATCCAGCCGTCGTCCATGACCAGAGGAGGAGCCCTTGGCACGCCGACCGCACTCCAAGCAAGGCCGCGAAGGAGAGTTGGCAAAGGCACGGGCTCGAGGCACATTGCAGGCAGGCTTGCTTCTCCAGCCGACCCCATTCCGGGGGCGGCGCGCGGGCTTGGGGCGCTCAAGGCTAGAGGGGAGTTGAGGCAAGAGGAGGTTGCTCCTCAGGAGACTCCACGGCCTTGGCGGAAGGGATCCTGAAGAGCCACCATCAGGAAGGGAAGCGACACTCAAGGAATTACAAAAATAAGGTACTTACTCGTCTATGGCGATGTACTTCCTATTTTTCAACGGCCGGACGGTGCCGCTGCTGCAGCTTGGAGACCCCTTCCTCTTACGGAGCGTCGCGAAGTCCACGCGGACCCGGCCCAAGCGTTGTACGTGGCAACTAGCGCGTTGCGCGGCTGGTGGTGCACCCAAGGAGACGACCTCAGGAGCGCCAGGTTGGGGAGAGCTATCGGGCACCACCTCTCGACAACCTGCCGTGGCCTCAGGAGCTTCGGCCTCCGGAGCAGCGGACTGCGTCGCCCCCTCAGCTGCCGCCCTAGGACGAGAATCACAGGTTCTCGAGGATGACGCCTCGGGAGCCTCAGGTAGCATCGACACCTCGGCACCCGCGCCTTCGGCCTCCAATGGTGCTTGCCTCCCTGCGTCCACTCTTGGGGCAAGCTCGTCGCTGACAACAAGGAGAGGAACCACGGTGACGGGATTCTCACGAGGCCCCACAAGGCCGACTGAACGTAGCCCCCATTCATCGAAGGAGGGCATCTGCCCCATGAACTCCACCATGTTCGAGTAGCTATACAAGCAACAACCCTCCTGCGGCAAATCACCCGGCGAGGGGTCACCGGCCAAGACTTTGAGCACCGCTCTTCATGCCTCGGCCGGAAGCCCCGATTCCTGAAGCCTCATGCGATCTTGGTTGCCGGTCAGGGCCCACATCAGCCGGGAATGGCGCTGGAGTGGGGCGATGCGGCGTCGGAGGAACTCCTTCATCGCCTTGGGCTTGGTCACACCAAGATCCTTCAGCCTCCTCAGCCGGAGCCAGATGAAAGAGAGACGGGAACTCACGAGCTCCTCGTGACCCCAGCCGGAGCTGGGGACGGCGGGTGACAACGGGGGCAAGAGCAGGGGGCTGAGTACCTCGACATCAACATACACCCACCGCGTCCGAAACTCACTCGTAGATGGCGGGAGATCAAAGTCAATCCCCGAGCCGTCTGTCGCCGCCACGGCCTGGAAGCTCAGGCACCCCGAGCACTACCGGGGATTGGTCAGGTGCAGTGAGAAGAAATGGCGCAAGACGGCTACAGAGGGAGCAATGCCCACCATGGCCTCGCAGGCAAAGGCGAATACGGCAAGAAGGGCGACATATTGGGGATCAAGGTGCAGCATATGGATCTGGTAATGGGAGAGCACGACATTGAAAAAGGCGGAGAAGGGAGGAACCAGGCCAGCCCATAGGGCATCGATGAAGAACTCGACCTCGGTGGCCGTCCTATCGATGGTGGCTCGGGACGCGGGCCAGGCCACTGTCCCCCCCCCCCCACTCGTTGAAGCTGGTAGTGAGCGCATGTCAGACTTTACCCATGGCTTCCTGGTTGAGCACCCGCGATCGGCCGACGGCGGGGTCGACGGCCGGAGGTGGGCTGGCTGAGGACAGGGGCTTCTTCCCTTTCTCCGTCCGGTTTGGCGCCATGGCGATAGATAGGACTGAGCTCGAGTCAGATTGGAAGAGGAAGCAGGGGTACGAGGAAGGGAAGAGATTGGGGAATGCGTTGCCAGCAATGGGGAAGTAACTGTGTAGGATGCCGTGGCCGCCTATCCAGGCGGATTTCAAGGCTGCATGAGGAAGCGGGGCCACCCACGTCCAATCAACCGCCACGCGTCGACCAAGGACACAAGCTGTTGGGGCTCAAAGGCCCAAGACTTGCCCTTTGGCTTCGCCTTTGAAGCCAAGTCCGAGCGCCGCTTTGGGCCCGGGCTACTGCCGGTGTTCGGGAATGGGGTCCCAGACTTGCTCGCTCATGCCCACGGCGTGGCTCCACTCATGGCCTAGTATAGACCATCTTCATCAACAAACACTCAAGACCCTCTCGAGGGGCCAAGCCTCGCGAGGTGGACGACACAAGACCTCCTCGGGGGCAGCCTCACCAGGCTGGCTCGCGAGGGGCGGAGAGATCAAGGCAAGGCGAGCCTCATGAGGATCCAATGACGTAAGCCATGATTTACTAAGGCCAAAGGGCGCCAGCAGCACAAGGTCCTCGCTTCTCTTTGGTGCTAAGGAGGCAAGCGCAGGCGAGGAGTACCGAGGCATCAGGCAAAGGTTTCCACATCGGTGCAACGAGACCAAGACCAGCAGGATGGCAGGATGAAGGTCATCGTGGAGCCCAAGACGGCGTCACCACCAGAGCCTTTGGTAGGCGAAGACCACCTTTAGTCAGGATATCTTGTACTAGCAGTCCCCCTTCGAATTTGGCTATTGTTGGCTCCCTTCCCGCTCAATATTTGGGGAGAGGACCTGGGCCTCTATAAATAGGACTAGCCACCACAGTGGGAGGCGACTGGGAACAGATTTAGATCATCCTCACACTCACCAAGCACAAGAACACCTCGCCTCAGGAGGCTGTTCTTCCCCTTGTATTGTTCATCCTCAGCCCAAGAGGCAATCCACCACACCACACTGGAGTAGGGTATTACACCAGAACGGTGGCCCGAACCAGTATAAATCTCGTGTCTCTTGTGTTGCGAGTTCGTCGAGCTAGGCTTTGAGATCGCGGTGAGGCTGAGGGCGTGATTAGGCAGGGGGAAATCTTCGTACGCACCCCAGTGTTCGAGCCTCAATGGTTTTGCCGGAACCCGAAATCCGACAGCCCCGTTGTCTTAAAATACCACGGGGAGCAGATGAGGCTACCCGTGGTCATTTACTCCGACAGTCGTCCCCGAAGCTGGTGGGGCGCCGTGGCTGAAGAAGTGAGAAGCCTCAACAGCTTCCTACTTCGAGTGGTCTAGTTGCATTGCTTCATCCGTCTTCTGAAGTGTCCACTGGTGGGAGTCGGCCATGACCAGGCTGTCCGCCTGGTGATTTAGAAACGTCAGGTGGGAGCCAGGTGGCATGCCAGCCGGGCGCCAGTCTTGCCGCCTGCTGTCCACACGCGACGCGGCGGCAGCCAGCCGAGCTAGCCTGCCAGCCCACGCGCGCGATGGGACATCGCCGCAGGCTGGGCCCCGCCACTACCAGGCATTGGCACGCGCGCGGATCCGCTGCGGCCGAGGCAGACGGTTGAGATTCCGGGGCGCAGTTAATACATGTCGTTGCTACGCGGTAATCCTGGGATTATGGGGAGTGGGCGCAGTTAATCCCATGACCCCCACGTTCTCGCCCCCTCGGCTCCGCCTCCTGGGGCTATAAGTTGGGGGAGGAGGGGGCGGTAAACGCACGCGCGCCCTCCTCTCCCTTTTCCTTCACCGTTCCATCTCTTCTTTCTCTCCGCTGCCGCAACGCCCCTGCTTCTTGCTGAGGTGCTGCCGCAGCCCACCGTTGCCGGGCTTCTTCTTGCCGCGGCCTCGCCCGCTCGCCGCCGCGCCATCGAAGAGCACTGTAACGCCCCCGATGCGGCTATATCTCCCACGTGTCGAGGCACGACTTAGAGGCATAACCGCATTGAAAGCAATGTCGCAAGTGAGGTAATCTTCACACAACCCATGTAATAAATAAGGGAAAAGATACATAGTTGGCTTACAATGCCACTTCACACAAGACATAAATAAACATCCATCATTCGAGTACACTCAAGGTCCGACTACGGAACCGAAATAAAGAAGATACCCCAAATGCTACACAGATCCTCGAATCGCCCCAACCGGGCACCACTATCGATCATCCGAAAAGACACATAGTAACGACCACGCCTCGCCGAACTCCCACTTGAGCTCGGTGGAATCACCGACCGCCTCATCGAACTCCGCAACTGTTTTGAAGTATCTCGAGTCACGGGACTCAAAGAATCTCACACCAGATCAAGACTATTTAAGCTTATAGGAAGGACTGAGTAGTAAAGTGGAGCTGCAGCAAGTTTATCAGCATATATGGTGGCTACATCGCAAAAGAGAGCGAGAAGAGAAGCAAAGCACGGTCGTGAAACTAGTAGTGATCAAGAAGTGATCCCGAACTACTTACGCCGACATAACTCCAACATCGTGTTCACTTCCCTTGACCACGAGAAGAGACCATCACGTTACACACGCGTTGATGTGTATTTTATTGAGGTCAACTTTAGGTTTTCTACAACCGACATTAACAAATTCCCATCTGCCTCATAACCGCGGGCACGGCTTTGAAAGATATTACCCTCGCAGGGTGTCCCGACTTAGCCCATTATAAGCTCTCACGGTCAACGAAGGATATTCCTTCTACCGGGAAGACCCGATCAATCTCGAATCCCGGACTACAAGACATTTCGACAAAGAATAAAACAAGACCAGCAAAGCCGCCTGACAGCCGACAAATCCCGATAGGAGCTGCACATATCTCGCTCGTGGCACATCCGGATGAGCAGTCCATACAACTAAAACCAAACCTCAAGTTGCCTTGAGGGGCGCCAGACAAAGACTCTAGTTCGGGCCAGACTGGAGGAGCACTGGTCCGGGGTTATGTCACATCCCGATAGACCATGCATTAGGGTGTGCATCATGTTTACTTTTCATCTGAATTTGAAATGGGAAGCAGAAACCCTGTAACACCCCCCTTTAAAATAACTAGGGTTTACTAAAATTTAATTCAATGAACTGAATGCCCTTCAAAATGCTCATCCTCTTTGTTTGGGTTTAAGATCCATGTCAAAGAAGGTGGAACATTTTCTAGGTCACCCAAGGGTTCTAAATTTAATTCACAAAATTCTGAAATGGGCATTTTAAATTATGAAAAATATTTTAAGTGTTCAAAAATTGTCAAACTAAAATGTTTCATGTTGGGAATATTCCAACAAGTGACCAGGAGCATGTTGGTAATTTTTGAAATAGTTTTGGTATTTTTAAAAAACCCTAACAGAGTTGCAGAAAATAGAAAAGACTAAAAAAAAGAGAAAGACTTACTGTCAGCCGCTGATCGCCCACTCGCTGCCCAGCCCAAAGAGCCAGCCCAATGAGCTGCTTGGCTCGCCAGCAGCAGCTCGGTGTCGGCCGGCGAGCGCAGGGCGCGCCACGCAGCTGGCCGCCGCCTCGCTCGCCGCCGCCACCGCCCGGACGACCCACGCTGTCGCCCGACCCCTCGACACCTCACTTCCCCGCCTCTCTCTCTCTCGCTCGCTCGACCTGGCCGACGCCATCGCCGACACGCCACTGCCGCCGCCGTGGTTCCCGCCGTCCCCAAGACTCACCGCCATGTCTGCCGCCCACCAGACCTGGCTACTCCCTAGCCAGCTAGTCCCTCGCCCAAGACCCCGAGGCTACTACTCCGACTCGACCGAGTCCAAGGTCACGGAGATCCCCATCGCCGCCGCCGCATCACCCACCCCGACCCCGACGAAGCTTCCTGCAGGTTCACTACGAACCTAGCTACCCCCTATCCTCTCCGTTCTTCCTTCTTGCACCACAGCGAGCACCGACGATCGCTCGAACTCCACACCGCGCGCTGTCAGCCGACGAGCCTCCGTCACCTTTTGGCCGCACCACTATGTCCATCACACTCACCACTTCCAACGAGACTAACCACGACTTCTCGCCGAGGCCGCTAACCCCTAACTCGCTCGGTGGTCGAGCCTCGTCGCCGCCTCGACTGTCGCCGGGCGCCCACTCCGCCACCCTCACCCAACCGACCCCACCAAACACCGCGGCTCACCTCTAGCTACTCAGATGCTCCCAAGGCCCATTTGGAGCCCGAAAGTGCAAAGGCACTTGCTCCGCTGCCTGGCTCGCCCAGGCGGCTAGACGCCGTGAGTTGACCTCACCAGGCCCCTGCTGACTCTCTCGAGTCAATGATGTGGGCCCCTCCAGCTAAAACTAATTAGGATTAGTTCTAACTAAAACTAATTAGTTAAATTAACTCGACATGCGGGTCCCACTGGTCAGCTTTGACCTGGACGACCTGCTGACCCCTCGACGCCATGTTGACTCATGCCGACGATTAATTCAAATTCTGGAATTATTTTTATATAATAAATTCCGAATATAATTCAAATTTCAAATGCTTATAACTTTTATTCTATAACTCCAAATGCAAAGATTTATATATGAAAATTTATCAGAAAAATACACTCTATCCATTGGTACAGGTTTCATGCATGTTAAAACAAGTTAACTATGCTGAATAACCAGAATAAGATTTTGCACCATTAGGACTAACTCACATGATCTATCATTTGAACCTTTGGTTCAAATGAGATCATCCTCGTCCCTTCAACTTGCATTAGGCCAACACACATTCATCTTGCCATGTCATAGCATGCATCATATTGTTGCATATTGGTTGTATGTTTATTTTGGTGTGTTTCATGATAGGTTCTGCCTCAAGATAACCTCGATAACCCATCTCAAGGGCAGTTCTCACCCCAGCCCATCAGCAAGCAATTCATTGAACATTCCGATACAAACCCATGTTCTCGCTTCGCTCTCATTTTACTGCATTAAGACAACGCGATTCAACTGCTGTGTGTGCGGTAGTTGAACCCACTTCCTTTGCATGACTGTCATTGCCACAAGAATTAGATGAAACCCACTAGTATGTGTAGGAGTTGATTGAGCCATGTTTGTGATTCCTACCATGCTATGCTTGCTATGCTTAGAGTTGTGTCGTCCGCTCATCGGGATGATGAACTGGAGGAAAGGTTGTGTTGGTTCGAGAGTGTAAGTGTTGAACACGATTTGGTAAAGGTATCGATGAGAGGCCATGTAGGAGTACATGGTGGGTTGTTTCATTGAGGCCGCACTTAAGAACTGAGATCTGTGTTTGTGATCCATGAACTAGCTACTACCACACATTGGGCCCAAACCAATGGACCCTCTCGGCTTCTTAACCACCCCTGCTCATAGTCCGGAGTTGCAAGTAGTTTCGTGTTTGTAGCATGTCGGGGCCGCACGCAACGCTGACCTTAGGGGTGGGTTGTGTTGCGGTAGGCACCGTGGTCTGTGTACCGAAAGTGCCCGCTTGGTATCTCGGGAACCCCGCACACATCGCTCGGGCTGTATGGGAAACCTCGCCGGACTCCTCATGGATGGAACCCGAATAGGCGATAACCTGGACTAGGGACTTGAGTGTTTAGGTAGGCTGTGGCCGACACCCACGCTGGGCTTCCGCTGAAGGTTGCCGAGTACATGTCGGTAAACGCATTTATAAGTGGTGAGAGCGTGTGAAGAAGTATACCCTGCAGGTTAAATATGATCTATTCAATAGCCGTGTCCACGGAGAAGGACTTCGGGTTACCTATATCAGTTCATAGACAAGTAAATGGATACTACTAAAAGCCTCAAGATAGTGTGAGTATCGTGGATGGCCCTCTCGGGGATGACGAGAGAGATCCACGGTGGAGTATTGTGATGGTGGTTAGTGGACTCTGTACGACAAAATGCTTTACAAAGTGTGTCACGTAGGATAGCTTAGCCAAGAGTCAAAGCTGGCTTGCTGCATTTAACTCCACTACCTTCCTTGAGAATGTGCATGTATGATAGGATTCTGTGGTAAGACTTGCTGAGTACTTTTGTACTCATGTTTGCTTAATCAATATTTTTCAGAGGACTATACCACCCCCTCCGACGGATTCTATGTAGATGTTGACTTGATTTAGTAAGCTAGCCACCCGTGGCGATCTAAGACTTGTGAAGGGCCATGTAGATAGAAAGGCTCCAACAAGCTTTCTTTCTTTCTAGAGTCTGATCAGACTACTTTGCTTCCGCTTGTGCTTGTATGATTGTATGACTTGAGTGTTGGGTCATGTGACCCCACCTGTATGACTATAGTTATGTATGGCTCTCTGAGCCTCTTAAATAAAGTACTTGAGTTGTAGAGTTTTGTTGTGATGCCTTGTTGTATTTACTCATATCGGGCATATTATGTATGATTGAAATGCTTGGTATGAGTGGGATCCGACAATCTAGTTGTTTATCCTTGGCAGCCTCTCATATGGGGAAATGTAAGTCTTGTGCTTCGAGCGATAGTAGTCCGCTACAGCCCGGTTCACCGGAGTCCCGCTAGCCCAAAGACTACCGCTTGGACACTTGATCGGCCGGCATGTGACTCATTTCGCCTTATGTCTGTCCTTCGGGAAATGTCACGCGGTGATACTTGAGTCCTGCCTTAGCCTGCTACAGCCCGGGATACCGGAGTCCTCATAGCCCAAAGGCTACAGCCCAAGTTCATACGCTGATGACCGACATGCTCAAGTGTTTCATGTATGCCTGTCCCCATAGGTTAGTGCCGCTTTGGGTTCACGACTAGCCATGTCGGCCCGGTTCTTTGTCATGTGGATGCTAGCGACACTATCATATACGTGAGCCAAAAGACGCAAACGGTCCCGGCCATGGTAAGGCGACACCTGTGGAATACCGTGCGTGAGGCCGCAAAGTGATATGAGGTGTTACCAGCTAGGTCGATGTGACTTGAATCGGGTCCCGACAGCGCTGGCATCGAGCGTGGCTGCTCAGAGGTCCGCTAAGCCAAACTGGTCAAGTTGAGTCTAGAAATGCTTTAGTTATATGTAGGGGAATTGATTGTGGAGGAACGAAGGCTCTTTTACTCCTTTACCTTATGCCCTCTCGATCCGAGTCATCCTCTTCTCATTCAACGTGGGTATAGGACTAGGCTCTCTTTCTCTATCGTGTTCACGTGTTACTATCCGTAGTACCTTGTAGGATTGTTGGTTACATCCTCGCTCAAGTGTTACTAAATTTTAGTATGCTACCATTTGAACCGTAACCTTGATATGATGTTGTTGAGTGGTTTTGCAAATCTGATTTTGAATGTCTCAAATTTGATTTGAGCATTTACGATGTTATGCTGCCCGATTTTCCTAGAAATTCTAATGCCTTTGCATTATGGCTGTGCTTTCAGATGGCCACCTGCCCCGTAACCAAGTGGTTCGCCGACTCGCTGCATTGATGTGTGCGGTCACACGCCATGTTGGTTAGGGTGATGATTGAGGCTGGTTATCGATGGTATCCTCGAGTATACCGTCGAGGAGCAGTTCAGGATTTCAATCAAAGCCAATACCTATGCACGGTCCGGATTTATCCATCCTACCCGGAGCTATCGAGCCACTTCACTGTTCTTATGGGCTCGAATCACTATCGGAATGTCTGCACAAGATGCAGCCTATTCCATGATGACTATTATTCGAGCCAGACTGCTTTGCCGAGCAACACCGACTTCCGCTATATGCCAAGATCTCTTCCCGGGCGCATGGCTACCTCTGTGGCTTGTACAGTGATGCATCCCATGAGGACTCACCTTCGCACTACTATCTTGAGTTGTTGGAGGACAAGGACCGTGAGAACCGGCCTTGCGTATGGAGCTGTTTAATGCCCGCTCGACCACGGGCTACTCGACTAGGTTTGCACCGCCGTGCAAGCCGGATGTATGGACATGAGAGACTTGTACCTGTAAGGGCGAGTCTGCTGACTTCATGGAGTGGCGTGAGGTTGAGGCATCACTCCCCTCGTGGGCCTCTTCGCCACCGCTTGTTGGTCCACGGCCACATCCGAGTCCTTATGGTCCACAGCCCCACAGATTGTCTGCTTCCTGACGATCATGTTCCACTTCCGTGTCCTGGTGGTGACTTCTATGAGGACTACTATGGAGCTGCCTCGAGATAGTAGTAGTATTCCTAGTATGGTAATAGTTGTGTTTCCACCGTCCTGCGTGACTCGTGGAATACGACTTAGTGTGTATCGTTCCGGAAGTGTAGAAAAATAATGTATAGAAGTTGGAATGCTTCCGATGAGATGTAACGCCCTTCTTTATAGTTGTACTCCGCCAGGCTTGTACTAAACTATGAATGGTGTGTATGACCGATGGTATATATATATATGGAAGTTTATATTACCATGTCATACGGATGAACATCTTTGCATTCCATACTGTCCATTACCTTCCGCACTTCCTTGATAAATTCTGCCATCCTGGTTTAAACCTTTATTTTGTCTCCCAGGATGGTCAACACTCGGAATTCTCCTGCTGTTCCAGAGCAGGGAGAGGCCAGTGCAGCCAGAAATGTGAATCTGCCGCAACCGCCATCCTTGGCCGAGGTGATGCTGGAAGCAGAACGCAATAAGCGCGAAACCAACCGCTTATTGGAGCGCATTGAACAAAACACAGCCCGCCAGCCAAGAAACGATGGGGTTTCACTCAATGACTTCGTCAAGCTTTATCCTCCAAAATTCAAATGTTCCGTCGAGCCACTCGACGCCGATGATTGGCTCCGCAGATCCATCACAAGCTGCGCTCCGCCATCGTGTCCGAGGTGACAAAGTTACCTTTGCCGCCTATCATCCGGAAGGCCCCGCCACCGTGGGAAAACTATGAGGCTATGCGTCCGCTGGACAAGTTACAACTTGGGATGAATTCAGCCGCCTTCCGCGAGCACCATATTCCGTAAGGACTTATGGACCGCAAACGTGAGGAATTTTGCAGCTTCACCCAAGGCAGGCCGACGTGGATGCCTACACCGGAATTTGGGAGGTTAGCACGTTATGCTCCCAAGAAGTTTCTACCGATGCTAAGAAGCAAGCGAGGTTCCGTAAGGGACTTAGCCTCGAGTTACGCCGAGATCTCCGCTCTACATGAATGCACCTCTTCTCGGTTAGTCAATAAGGCTATCAGCACCGAGATCAAGCGATCGATTTCGAGGCTTCACGCAAGCACATCCGTGATTCTCGATCGCCATCCGCTCGATCCCGTAAGCGCCGGGTTTGGGTTCCAAATACGGCTCTACCACCTGTGTACACCCCGAGGCCATCCTTCGAGGCGCCGCCCCAATCAGCCGATTTTCCACCCAAGACATATGGAGGTCCAATCGCTAATGTTGCTCCACGGCCAAATGTGATCACTTGCTTCAAATGTGGAGAGACGGGCCACTATATTCGAGAGTGTCCCTGCAACAACCCCAATCAAGTCGAAAGTCTGTTGGCCGCGGCAAGCCAACAGAAAGGTTCCCTATGCCAAGCCAGTTGCCACCGCCGTGGCCATGTCAACTATGTCTCTCGCCAAGAAACCTATGAGGATCCCAACGCCGCCCTCGGACGCTTTGTTAATTGCCATCCGCAACTCGTTTTTTTGATATCGAGCATCCCATTCATTTATTTCCGAGAGCTATGCTCGATTGCACAACACCACATTCTGCGACATGCCTACCTCCATGGAAATTCAAACTCCTGGTTCTAGATGGCAAACCTCTAGGATAAGTCATGGAATGAAATTTTGTCGATGCACTAGTCTTTCTCGCATCCCTAATAGCTCTCAAGTCCTCGGACATAAACATCATCTTGGGTATGGACCGGATGTCAGCCCATTATGCCAAGATTGATTGCTCGACTAGAACCGCTCAACTTACCCATCCTTCGGCAAAACAAAGGATGTTTTAACCCGAGTGTCCAAGCGCCGCCTTTACTCCTTAAATGCCAACCCTCTTCCAGATCTCAAGATATTCCGGTAGTCCGTGATTTCCGGATGTCTTTCGAAGAACTGCCAGTGTTCCACCCGACAGGATGTCGAGTTCGTGATAGATCTTATTCCCTAACCGCCCCAATCTCTAGGAGACCTTATAAGATGGCACCCTAGAACTAGCTGAACTTAAGAAACAACTCGATGAGTCCTTGCAAAAGGGTTTCATCCGTCCCTAGTTCATCTCCATGGGCTTGCCCCGCCTCTTCGTCAAGAAGAAGGATGGTACGGATCGGATGGTTGTAGATTACCGACCGTCAATTTGGTCACTATCAAGAACAAGTATCCGCTCCCGTGATCAACGACTGTATGATCAGCTCGCTGGATCCTCGCCTTTCTCAAGATGGATTTGAGGTTGGGCTACCATCAAATCAAAATCAGAACGGGACATACCCAAAACGGCCTTTGTCACTCGTTATGGCCAATACGAGTACACCGTCATGTCCTTCGGTTTAACCAATGCTCCAGCCACTTTCTCTCGTTAATGAACTCAATCTTCATGGAGTACTTGGATAAATTCGTCGTGGTATACCTCGATGATATACTCATCTACTCCAAGAATGAGGAAGAACATGCCGAACATCTAAGGCTAGTATTGATGAAACTTCGAGAGCACCGCCTTTATGCCAAATTCTCTAAGTGTGAATTCTGTTACCGTAAGACCTATCTAGGACATGTAATTTCGGTAAGGGTATTGCTGTCAATCCCGAAGCGAAGTTCAAGCCGCCCTGATCGACTCCACCTGAATCGGTAAAGCAAGTTCGAGTTTCTCGGTTAGCGAAGCTATTGCCGCCGCTTCGCGAGAATTTCTAAAGTTGCTAAACCTCTAACCGAACTCCTCAAGAAAGATAAGAAGTTCGAGTGGACGCCACAAAGGCGAGATCAGCTTTCAGAACTGAAAAGACGCTCGACATCCGCTCCCGTGATTTATCCCACCGGATTTTTCTAAGGACTTTATTATCTATTATGACGCCGCGACAAGGACTAGGTTGCATACTCATGCAAGATCGCATGTGTGATTGCCTACGATCTCGACAGCCATGGCCCACATGAGGATAACTATCCCACACACGCATCTAGAGCTTGCAGCAAGGGTTCATGCACTCAAAACCTGGCGACATTACCTCCGGGTAATCGCTATAAATCTACACCGATCACCAAAGTCTGAAATATATCTTCACCCAACCGGATTTGAACTCGTGCAAAGACGTTGGTCGAGTTGATTACAGATTTCGACTTAGGAATATCCTACACCCTGTGCAAAGCTAATGTCATGGCCGACGACTAAGTCGCAAATCTTATCAGAATAATTTGATGTTACAACAAGGTCAACCAATTCTCCACGAGGAATTTCGTAAGCTTAATCTTCACATTGTTCCTCGAGGATTCCTTTCCACCCTGGTGGCGAAACCTACCCTTACGGATCAGATCATCAAAGCACGAAGGTAGATCCGGAATCTCCGTATCAAAAGAAACATCAAGAAAGGAGTCGCAGATTGTTTCTCCATTGATGAACAAGGTGTCGGTTCTTTGGAGACCGCCTAGTGGTTCCTAAGGTGCGCAACCCGAGGCGATTGATCCTTAAGGAAGCTCATGACTCTCCTCTCACCATTCATCCCGGTAGTACTAAATGTATCAAGATCTACGCCGAGGTTTTGGTGGACTAGGATGAAGAGAGAAATCGCTCAATACATCGCTAATCGCGACGCTCGCCGCCGAGTTAAAGCGAGCATCAACGGCCTGCCGGTACCCTTCAACCTTTGGAAATTCCTGAATGGAAATGGGATAAAATCGGTATGGATTTCATTACCGGGTTTCCAGACCAAGAGAGGGAATAACGCTATCTTCGTTGTTGTTGATCGCCTTCCAAAGTAGCCCACTTCCTACCCGTCATGAGAGTATAACCGCTAGCCAGCTAGCTGATTTGTACATCTCTAATAGTGTCTCTTCATGGTGTTCCATTGAGATTAACTCAGACCGTGGGAGTCTCTTCACCTCTCGATTTTGGGAAAGTTTCCAAACGCTATGGGAACTCGCTCTCCTTTAGCACCGCTTTCCATCCCCAATCAAGTGGTCAAGTAGAACGAGTCAATCAAATCCTAGAGGATATGCTTCGAGCTCACATCTCTTTCGCATGAATTGGGAGAAATGCCTCCCATTCGCCGAAGTTCGCTTATAACAACAGTTATCAAGCCACCGGGCAAAGCCCTTTCAAGTTCTTTATGGACGAAAATGTCGAACGCCTCTTAACTGGTCAGAACCGGGAGAGACAACTCTTGGCCCGGATATGATCCAGAAGCGTAAGAGCAGGTTCGCGTTGTTCGTGAGAAATTAAAACAGCCCAATCTCGCCAAAAGAGCCAATATGATCGCAAGCATAAGCCTATGGCTTATGAAATTGGCGAGAAGGCTTACCTCCGGTCACCCTTTGAAGGGAACCCATCGATTCGTATCAAAGGCAAGTTGGCTCCTCGTTACATTGGTCCTTTTCGCATTCTTGCCAAACGAGGGAAGTTGCCTACCAATTGAACTACCTCCGCATCTTCCAAGGTCCATGATGTCTTCCACGCTTCCCAACTCAGCGCGTTGCTTCTCGGATCCTATCCGTGGAGTGGACCACTAAACGCTTGATCTCCAAGATAACCTTACCTATCGAGAGTACCCGCTCAGATCCTCGATCAAACCGAGCGCACTCACTCGACGCCGGAATATCAAGTTTCTAAAGGTTCAATGGTCAAACCATTCCGAGCAAGAAGCAACTTGGGAAAGGGAGGATCGCTTCGACTTGAGTACCCCACCTTTTTCAAGAATAGATTCTAAATCTCGACGAGATTCTTTTGAGTGGGGGTGAGTTGTCACATCCCGTATAGACCATGCATTAGGTGTGCATCATGTTTACTTTTCATCTGAATTTGAAATGGGGAAGCAGAAACCCCGTAACACCCCCTTTAAAATAACTAGGGTTTACAAAATTTAATTCAATGAACTGAATGCCCTTCAAAATGCTCATCCTCTTTGTTTGGGTTTAAGATCCATGTCAAAGAAGGTGGAACATTTTCTAGGTCACCCAAGGGTTCTAAATTTAATTCACAAAATTCTGAAATGGGCATTTTAAATTATGAAAATATTTTAAGTGTTCAAAATTGTCAAACTAAAATGTTTCATGTTGGGAATATTCCAACAAGTGACCAGGAGCATGTTGGTAATTTTGAAATAGTTTTGGTATTTTAAAAACCCTAACAGAGTTGCGTAAAATAGAAAAGACTAAAAAAGAGAAAGACTTACTGTCGCCATGATCGCCCACTGCTGCCCAGCCCAGCCAGCAAGGCCAATGAGCTGCTTGGCTCGGCCAGCAGCAGCCTGGTGTCGGCCGGCGCGAGCGCAGGCGCGCCACGCAGCTGGTCGCCGCCTCGCTTCGCCGCTGCCGCCCGCCCGGACGACCCACGCGTCGTCGCCCGACCCCCGACACCTCACTTCCCCGCCTCTCTCTCTCGCTCGCTCGACCTGGCCGACGCCATCGCCGACACGCCACCGTCAGCCGCCGTGCTCCCCGCCGTCCCCCCGCACTCACCGCCATGTCCGCCGCTCCGCCACACACCGCTACTCCCTAGCCAGCTAGTCCCTCGCCCAAGACCCCGAGGCCACTACTCCGACCTCGACCGAGTCCAAGGTCACGGAGATCCCCATCGCCGCCGCCGTCGATCAGTCCACCCCGACCCCGACGAAGCTTCCTGCAGGTTCACTACGAACCTAGCTACCCCCTATCCTCTCCGCTCTCTCCTTCTTGCACCACAACGAGCACCGACGATCGCTCAACTCCATCACCAGGGCGCTGTCAGCCGACGAGCCTCCGGCCACCTTTTGGCCGCACCACTATGTCCATCACACTCACCACTCTCCAACGAGACTAACCACGACTCCCGCCGCCGAGGCCGCTAACCCCTAACTCGCCGGGTGGCCGAGCCTCGGCCGCCGCCTCGACTCGTCGCCGGCGCCCACTCCGCCACCCTCACCCAACCGACCCCACCAAACACCGCGGCTCACCTCTAGCTACTCAGATGCTCCCAGCTCCCATTTGGAGCCCGGAAAGTGCAAAGGCACTTGCTCCGCCACTGTCTGCCTCGGCCAAGGGCTAGACGCCGTGAGTTGACCTCACCAGGCCCTGCTGACTCTCTGAGTCAATGACAGTGGGGCCCTCCAGCTAAACTAATTAGGATTAGTTCTAACTAAAACTAATTAGTTAAATTAACTCGACATGCGGGTCCCACTGGTCAGTTTGACCTGGACGACCCGCTGACCCCCTCGACGCCATGTTGACCTCATGTCGACGATTAATTCAAATTCTGGAATTATTTTATATAATAAATTCCAGAATATAATTCAAATTTCAAATGCTTATAACTTTTATTCTGTAACTCCAAATGCAAAGATTTATATATGAAAATTTATCAGAAAAATACACTCTATCCATTGGTACAGGTTTCATGCATGTTAAAACAAGTTAACTATGCTGAATAACCAGAATAAGATTTTGCACCATTAGGACTAACTCACATGATCTATCATTTGAACCTTTGGTTCAAATGAGATCATCCCCTGTCCCTTCAACTTGCATTAGGCCAACACATATTCATCTTGCCATGTCATAGCATGCATCATATTGTTGCATATTGGTTGTATGTTTATTTTGGTGTGTTTCATGATAGGTTCTGCCTCAAGATAACCTCGATAACCCATCTCAAGGGCAGTTCTCTACCCCAGCCCATCAGCAAGCAATTCATTGAACATTCCGATACAAACCCATGTTCTCGCTTCGCTCTCATTTTACTGCATTAAGACAACGCGATTCAACTGCTTGTGTGCTGCGGTAGTTGAACCCACTTCCTTTGCATGACCTGTCATTGCCACAAGAATTAGATGAAACCCACTAGTATGTGTAGGAGTTGATTGAGCCATGTTTGTGATTCCTACCATGCTATGCTTGCTATGCTTAGAGTTGTGTCGTCCGCTCATCGGGATGATGAACTGGAGTGAAAGGTTGTGTTGGTTCGAGAGTGTAAGTGTTGAACACGATTTGGTAAAGGTATCGATGAGAGGCCATGTAGGAGTACATGGTGGGTTGTTTCATTGAGGCCGCACTTAAGAACTGAGATCTGTGTTTGTGATCCATGAACTAGCTACTACCACACATTGGGCCCAAACCAATGGACCTCTCGCTTCTTAACCACCCCTGCTCATAGTCCGGAGTTGCAAGTAGTTTCGTGTTTGTAGCATGTCAGGGGGCACGCAACGCTGACCTTAGGGGTGGGTTGTGTTGCGGTAGGCACTGTGGCCCGTGTACCGAAAGTGCCCGCTTGGTATCTCGGGAACCCCGCACACATCGCTCGGGCTGTATGGGAAACCTCGCCGACTCCTCATGGATGGAACCCGAATAGGCGATAACCTGGACTAGGGACTTGAGTGTTTAGGTAGGTGTGGCCGACACCCACGCTGGGCTTCCGCTGAAGGTTGTTTAGTACATGTCGTGTAAACGATTTATAAGTGGTGAGAGCGTGTGAAGAAGTATACCCTGCAGGTTAAATATGATCTATTCAATAGCCGTGTCCACGGAGAAGGACTTCGGGTTACCTATATCAGTTCATAGACAAGTAAATGGATACTACTAAAAGCCTCAAGATAGTGTGAGTATCGTGGATGGTCCTCTCGGGATGACGAGAGAGGATCCACGGTGGAGTATTGTGATGGTGGTTAGTGGACTCTGTACTGCGACAAAATGCTTTACAAAGTGTGTCACGAGATAGCTTAGCCAAGAGTCAAAGCTGGCTTGCTGCATTTAACTCCACTACCTTCCTTGAGAATGTGCATGTATGATAGGATTCGTGGTAAGACTTGCTGAGTACTTTTGTACTCATGTTTGCTTAATCAATATTTTTCAGAGGACTATACCACCCCTCCGACGGATTCTATGTAGATGTTGACTTGATTTAGTAAGCTAGCCACCCTGTGGCGATCTAAGACTTGTGAAGGGCCATGTAGATAGAAAGGCTCCAACAAGCTTTCTTTCTTTCTAGAGTCCTGTATCAGACTACTTTGCTTCCGCTTGTGCTTGTATGATTGTATGATTTGAGTGTTGGGTCATGTGACCCCTACCTGTATGACTATGTTATGTATGGCTCCTGAGCCTCTTAAATAAAGTACTTGAGTTGTAGAGTTTTGTTGTGATGCCTTGTTGTATTTACTCATATCGGGCATATTATGCGTATGATTGAAATGCTTGGTATGAGTGGGATCCGACAATCTAGTTGTTTATCCTTGGCAGCCTCTCATATGGGGAAATGTAAGTCTTGTGCTTCGAGCGATAGTAGTCCGCTACAGCCCGGTTCACCGAGTCCTGCTAGCCCAAAGACTACTGCTTGGACACTTGACTGGCCGGCATGTGACTCATTTCGCCTTATGTCCGTCCTTCGGGAAATGTCACGCGGTGATACTTGAGTCCTGCCTAGCTGCTACAGCCCGGATACCGGAGTCCTCATAGCCCAGGTTACAGCCCAAGTTCATACGCTGATGACCGACATGCTCAAGTGTTTCATGTATGCCTGTCCCCATAAGTTAGTGCCGCTTTGGGTTCACGACTAGCCATGTCGGCCCGGTTCTTTGTCATGTGGATGCTAGCGACACTATCATATACGTGAGCCAAAAGACGCAAACGGTCCCGGCCATGGTAAGGCGACACCCGTGGGAATACCGTGCGTGAGGCCGCAAAGTGATATGAGGTGTTACCAGCTAGGTCGATGTGACTTGGAATCGGGGTCCTGACAGGTTAAAATAAAGATGACCCTCGGGCTCGCGAAAACCCGGGGGAAAAGGCTTAGGTGGCAACTGGTAAAACCAAAGTTGGGCCTTGCTGGACGAGTCTTATTCAAAGCGAACTGTCAAGGGGGTCCCATAAATCACCCAACCGTGTAAGGAACGCAAAATCAAGGAACATAACACCGTATGACGGAAACTAGGTGGCAAGAGGAACAAAACACTGTGCATAAGGCCGAGCCTTCCATCCTTTACCAAGTATATAGATGTATTATTTAGCAGATATATATTGTGATATCCCCAACAAGTAAACATGTTCCAAAGAGGAACAACATCTCCATGTTCCAACAAGGAACAAACTTCAGCTTCACCTGCAACTAGCAACGCTATAAGAGGGCTGAGCAAAGCGGTAACATAGCCAATCAACGGTTTGCTAGGAAAAAATGGTTAGAGGCTGACATGGCAATATGGGTAGCATGATATAGCAAGTGGTAGGCATCGCAGCATAGGCATAGCAACAGAGCGAGCAACTAGCATAGCAAAGATAGAAGTGATTTCGAGGGTATGATCATCTTGCTCGCAATGTTCTCGAGTTGTCGAAAGCTTGATCCTCGAAAACGCTTCTCAACAGGCTCCTCGCTCACGCACTCGCCTCCGACTCTACCCAAAGCAACAACACAAACAAAGGAACCACAATAAATCACGGTGCGATGCACAATCAACATGATGCAAAACATGACATGATATGCGGGATGTGATATGCAATGCTTATATGCGCCCGAAGGTAATGATGAACCAGGCATCAACTTGGCAAACCAAGTATGCCACTGAAAGATGAGATGATTTCGTTGAAATCGATATAAAGATCACCGAATCGGATGCACGGTTTGCAAATGGCAAGCAAAACAAGAATGGCGCAAATCTGCCATTAACAGCATGATGCCACTTAGCAAGCAACAATTAATTAAGCTACTGCACCCAAACGTAACAACAAAGCACATGGCAGTGATCTACACATGATGCTCGACAAAAGATGAGCACTGAGCTATGGCTAGTTCACATCATAACATGTTCAAACAAGCATGGCAAAAGTGCAATAATAATCAGGCTGGACATGGCCAAAACAGCAACAGGTTGCAATGTTCAGAGCATCAAAAATACATGCTACATGAACTTAAAATAGCAAAACATGGCATGGCATGAATCTACTCAAAGCCTAGAACAAAAGTCCCTTACTGACCATAAGCCAAAAAGGACTAGAAAATATAGTAACACCCATGTCAATATTGAAAGTCTTGTTAACAGATTCAGCAACATGGCATGTCAAAAACTGATAACGAGATGGCATGTTTACAAGCTCAATGCACTCACTACAGAGCCTCAAATGATAAACTAAGCATACATACATCAAGAAGACATGACATAGAAGACATACATGGCAAGAACACTAACATAGCATATATGGATCAACCACAACAAGCTAGGCAAAATTGAATAACATGTATACCATCTGCCAGGAAACATTTGGTAGCAAAAGTAGAGCTCGATTGAATCAAGCTATGGCATCCCATAATTTCAAACAAAGGCATGGATGGATAGAGCATGTCATGCTTTACAAAACACCCTTACTGAAGTATCTCAAAATATGCATAGATCTCTTGGTATCATCAAGTAAACATGGCATCAAAATCAGCTAAAACAGGGCTGAAATCAGCAACATTGGGACACCTACTTTGCATGCTTGTGCTAGTCACCACATAGATCACAAAAATACATGGCATACACCCCTGGAAAGATGACATGGCATTTTACAAAACACATGTAGGACTCAAATTCATAGGGTGCACATATTAATCATGGCAAAAACAACAAAAGTGCAAGTCCTGATAAAAATCAGAAACTAACAGCACATAGCACTCTTCCAACAGCATTTCGGGCATCAAGATGAGCTCAAATGAAAATGATGCAATGGAATGAAATGATCTACTCTTCGAGACGAACATTTTGATATATTATACGCGAAAAATGGATCTACGGATGCGAAGATATAGCATGTTGAAAATTGCACAAAGTATCGAATATAAGAAGGACTTAGAGAAAATGGGGAAGGAAGAGAGTCAACGGCCGCTGTGGATCGAGGTCGGATCGGGCCGGATCGATCGGATCGGCTGCGGGAGGTGGTGGCTGGCGGCCGGAGCCGGAGGCGACGGCGGACGCGGCGCCGCCGGCGGATCCGTGGTGGCGCGGCGACGACGCCGCCGGGCTGGCGGGCGGCGGCGGCGGGCGGCGCGGAAGCCGGGAGGCGGCGGCGGCGCGCGGCGGGGACGGCGCTGGGCGGGCGGCGGGCGGCGCTGGCGGCGGGGCCGGCGGGCGGCGCCGGTGGAGGCGGCGGCGCTGCCGGGCGGAGGCGCGGCGGCGGGTTGAAGGCGGCGGCGAGCTGGCCGGGAGGGCCTGCTGGCCGGGCGGCGGCGGCGCGGCGGGCGATCTGGGACCGGGCGGTGCACGTGGCACGCCCGTTGGTCGGCGGCGGGGCGGACGCGTCTGCTCGCCGGACGTGTCCGGCGGCGCGGAGGGAAAACGCTAGGGTTTTCGGGAATGATCCGGATTGGGGAGGTTTGCTTAAATAGGCATAGAGGGAGCTAGGAGAGTCCAAATGAGGTGTAGTTTTACCACACGATCGTGATCGAACGACGGAGAGCATGGAGGTGACTTAGATGGGTTATTGGGCTGTTTTGAAGGGTGTTGGGCTGCAACTTAAAAGAGGCCTTTGCGAGAGTGCGTTAACCGCTGAGTACCAAACGAGCTCCAAATGACCAAACTTGACCGGTGGTCTCCGGTGGTATACCAAGGCCACTAGACAAACCTCGGTCCATTTCGAGAAGGTTTAATACCCGCACACGGAAAAACGTAAAAGGACCGCCGGGGAGATAGGAGTGCTTGATTGCATAACGGACAACGGGAAAATGCTCGAATCAAGAGACTAACACGTATGCAAATGCGATGCACATGAAGACATAATATAAAATGCATGACATGGACAAAATGCAAAAAGGAGAAAACCCAACCACGGAGGGAAATATCATATATCGATGCCGAAAATGGCAAGAGTTGGAGTTACAAATATGGAAAGTTACTTCCGGGGTGTTACAACACTCCACCACTACAAGAGGATCTCGCCCCAGATCTAGGACTGAAAGAACTCCGGATATTCGAACGGAGGTGATCCTCGCGCCCTGTGTAGCTTCTCGGTCGGAATGGTGTGACCACTTCACTTTCAGGAATTTGATTGACTTGTTGCGTAGTCTTGCGCCGGTTTCTTCAAGAATAGCAACGGGTGCTCATGATAAGAGAGATCTTCTTGAAGGTCAATCTCTTCGTTGATAGTGCTCAGAGTCTTGAAGCACTTGGCGGTTGTGACACGTGAAACACATCGTGCACGCTTGCAAAGTTGGATGGAAGCTCGTTGATAGGCGAGATCGCTTCTTTTCCCAATGATCTTGAAAGGACCCACGATCTAGGGGCAAGCTTCCTTTGATACCGGGTTTAACGAGTGCCTTTCATTGAGAGACGCGGAGGTAGACATGGTCTCCAATTTCAAAAGCCACATCACGGTGCTTATCATCATAATAGCTCTTCTCGCGCGATTATGCTGCCTTGAGATTCTCACGAATGACCTTGCACATTTCTTCCGCCTCGTGATCAAGTCATTGCCAAGAAGTTGGCGCTCACCGTCTCGCACCAATTGAGAGGAGTACGGCACTTTCTCGCCATAGAGAATTTCGAATGGGGCCTTGCCCAACTCGCTTGGAAGCTGTTGTTGTAAGAGAACTCGCATATGGAAGACAATCTTCCCACTTCATACCAAGGAAATGACACAAGCCCCGAGCATATCTTCAAGGATTTGATTAACTCGCTCAACTTGGCCACTTGTTTGAGGATGGAAAGCTGTGCTGAAACGAATGTTGGTGCCCATGGCCTTCGAAAGAATCCCAAAACTTGGAGGTAAAGATGCTGCCACGGTCTCAAGAGATCACTTGTGGAATGCCGCAAGGAGACAATCCTCGAGGTGTATAGCTCGCCAACCGAGCTGCTGTGATGGATTCTTTGATAGGAAGAAAATGAGCCACTTTAGTAAGCTTGTCAATGACAACGAAGATAGCATCATTTCCACGCTTGGACTTTGGAAAGCCACCACGAAGTCCATTTCAATATGATCAAACTTCCATTCGAATAGCAAGAGGTTGGAGGAGACCAGCTGGTCTTTGGTGTTCTCGCTTTCACTCTTCTCGCAGACATCACACTCATTCACGAATTGAGCAATTTCGCTTCATTCGAGTCCACCAATATGACTGCTTGAGGTCATGGTACATCTTCGCATTTCCGTGATGAATGGATAGAAGCGAATTGTGAGCCTCGCTCATAATGACTTTTCGAGATCACCCTTAGGAACCATAATCCGTCCTCAAAGAACAGAGTGTCTTTGTCATCAACATGGAAGCACTTGTACTTGAAATGCCCTTGTCGATACCACGCTTCACCTTTTTCACCATGGCATCCGAAGTTGAGCCTCACGAATCTGATCTTCCAAAGTAGGAGAGACTATGAGGTTGGCAAGAAAGCCTTGAGGAACAACTTGAAGATTCAGCTTATGGAAAGATTCACGAGATCCGGCCGAAAGGGCTTGAGGATTAGATCTGTTGCGAAGCTTTCCTGCTCAAAGCATCTGCAATGACATTGGCTTTGCCCGAGTATATTCAATACTTGGGTTGTACTCTTGAATCATTTCACCCATCGAGTCCGCCTCGAGGTTGAGGTTGGGCTGAGTGAAGATGTACTTGAGACTCTTGTGATCGGTGAAAATGTCCACTTTCCTTCCCAACAAGAGATGTCTCCACGTAATCAATGCATGGACAATCGCCGCCAACTCAAGATCGTGAGTGGGGTAGTTCTTCTCGCTGGGCTTCAATCGCGAGAGGTATAAGCCACAACTCTCTTCTCTTGCATTAACACAGACCGAGACCTTGAAGAGAAGCATCACGAAAAACTTCATATGGCTTGGATTCATCAGAGGAGTCAAGACAGAGCTGTGACGAGTTTCTCTTTGAGGGTATTGAAAGCAACGTCACACTCGGGAGACCGTATATACTTCACATGCTTCGGAGGAGGTTGGAAAGAGGCTTTGCAATCTTGGAGAAATTCTCAACGAATCTTCGCAATAGCTTGCAAGACCAAGAAAGCATGGAGCTGCTTGACATTCGAGGAGGTTCCCAATTCACAATTGCGGACACCTTCTCGGATCAACAGCGATGCCCTTGGCGGAGATGATATGACCAAGATAAAGCACTTCATCAAGCCAAAATTCACATTTGGAGAACTTAGCATAGAATTGGTACTCTCGAGCTTGTCTAGCACCAATCGCAAATGTTTGGCATGATCCTTCTTATTCTTGGAGAAGACCAAAATATCATCAAGATAGACCAAGACGAATTCATTGGTGTAGGGGTTGAATATGAAGTTCATCATCCGAGAGAAAGTTGGAGGAGCATTGACGAGGCCGAAAGACATGACAAGATATTCATAAGAACCAAAGCTTGTTCTCAATGCTGTCTTGGGAATATCTTGTTCCCGAATGCGAATCTGATGATACCCCATACGAAGGTCCAGCTTGGAGAACACCGTAGCACCTTTGAGTTGCTCGAAAAGCTCATTGATGTTGGGAAGTGGATACTTGTTCTTGATTGTCTTCTTATTCAATGGACGGTAATCGACGCAAAGTCGGTCCGCGCCATCCTTCTTCTGCACAAAAAGAACACCAAAACCCCAAGGAGATGAACTCGGTCCGATCAAACCTGACGCTCTTGTTCATCGAGCTGCTTCTTCAATTCCTTCAGCTCTTCAGTCCAAGCTTGTATGGACGCTTGCAAACGGGTTCGTGCGTGCTCAAGATCGATAACGAACTCCATCGCCGATGAGGAGGCATACCCGAAGCTCTTCCGAAAGACATCTTGGTACTCACAAACGATCGAATCGAGAGATGGCATTCAATTCGCCCTTCTCATTGAGAGAAAACAACCAATGGTTTCATCACGAGCGCATAGATGATCACATCATTAGAAGAATGAGTCAATTGAATTTCCTGCAGCACAATCAATTTGAGCTTTGTGCCGATAAAGCCACCCATTCCGAGAATAAGATCAATATCCGAGTCACCAAGGACAACTGGTTTAGCCAAAACCTATAATCGCCCATCTTGATAGAAACATCCGGACATAATTATTAGCTGTCATATGCTTACCCGGGACACAATTGATAAGGAACTAGGCAACTCTTGATAACCGAATTCATGCTTAGATGCAAATGGTCTTGAGATGAAACAATGCGATGCACCAAGATCAAATAAGACTTTTGCAGAATATCATTAATCGAGAGATTACCCATTATCACATCAAGATTCCTCCGCTTGAGCTGCATTCATCATATTGACCTTGGCATACTTTGGATTATGCTTGACCACCGCATTGCCGGAAGATTTCACAGAGGAGGAGGCGGAAGACGCCTCGTTGAAGCACTTGTTCAGATAGTGACCCTTCTCACGACACTTGTTGCAAGTGACCTCGTGAGAGCGGACGGTGGTAAGGAGCACTTGACCTTGGAGCTTGAGAATTAGACTTGTTCTCGATAGCTTGGGTTGGGTGGGTGGGAAGATCCACGGCCACCTGAGTTCTTCTCACGGTAAGGCCGACGGAACGGAGGAGGGGCAGTAAAACTTCTGCTGCTTGGCTGCCACTTGAGAGGACGAGGAGGACTGAATCTGCATCCTGATTCTCTTCTTAGAAGCCTCGATTTGAGCTGTGCCGCTTCTTGCTTGAGTGCCATGTTGTAGAAATCATCATACTTATCTGCTCAAACAGCACAAGAGGTAATTGCAGATCTTCTCTCGCACCACCTCCGAATCGATAGATCATACTCCTTTCATCGTGCACGCCTTGCTTAGCAAAACGAAGCGAGCTCGAACTGGATATTGTATTGATAAATGACATGTTGCCCTGCTTGAGATTGCGGAACTCCTCACGCTTGCTCTCAACAACACTTTTCGAATGTGATGAGCTCAAATCACGGCGAACTCATCCTGTAATGACACGACCTCCTCTCGAATCTTTGTATTGTCGGAACCACTCAGCAGCTTGATCCTTGAGTTGAAACGATGCAAACTTGACAAAGTCCTCGTGTCCGACATTGCTACAACCAAAGTGCTTGCAGATGTCCACTAGCCAATCATCGCCGCCTCGCTGCCTCAACACGTAAACCGAAAGACTTCGCCGATTAGCGAGGAACCGACCGAGAGTAGCAAAGTGTGGCTGATTGTTGCCTTGACCTTGATTGCCTTGATTGCCTTGATTGCCTTGCCCTCGAGTACGCTTCTTGCAAGAGCTGCAAAATCATCTCGAGCATTGGCATTGGTGGCTGCCATGATAGCTTGCCGTGCCTCCGGAGGCGGAGGTGGAGGTGGAGGTGGAGGGTTCGATCGATCCCCATCATTGCGATCCGGATTCAGACGCTGGCGGAGCCATCCTCAAGAGGGTGACATCCGTTAGTCCTTTGATAGACAAAAGATAAGTAGAATCAACGGATAGAAATTGCAACATATAGTCTTCACAATCAACATCCAACAAGAATGAACGAATGAATTCCAAAGTTAATCATCACACGCCCATTAAGGTGAGAAGCCACTTAGATAAAGATATGGAAACAACATCTATCTTAGAAACAAATCGAATATCACAACTGAAAACAAAAGATTGGCTTCTAAATGAGCCGAACAAACACATGATAGAGATTTCGCCAAAGTGTTCGTGGTGGGGCCCACACGGACACGACGATAGCGGACGTCACGAATGACTAACAAGACGCCCCGAATCAGCATAGCCAAGGATTCTTTAAGACGCCTCGCGACCATCAGAATCGACCGTGAATGGGCGGACCACTAGACGCTGAACCCCAATCTCAAATCATACATCCGTCGGAAAGAATATCCCGTAAGCTACTAGAATTCCCACCTATAAACTCCCAAACTTTCTGGTTATGCAATCTGGTGTTGGGGATACAGGGACACAAAATATATCACCCAAACTAACAATACCTAGATCCAATTGTATCCATCCGTCAACACATAACCAAGAAATCCTCGAAATCGTGGTACCTCGACCTTCAAAAACATCCGTTATGCAAGTCATGGCAATATTCTCAAGACTCGCCACAAGATCGGGCTATCGTGGTTATCTCACCAACAACTGCACAAAAGAGATTTCGATGTCGGCAAAACTCGTATTCCGAATCTGCAACGATAAAATTGTGACGACAACACCTCGGAGCTCAACTCCCGGACACCGCCACAACCCCTAAATGTCGAGGCACCAAGAACAATGTTCTCGCCACAAAACCATCGAACGATTCCAAGATACCCACGTGATCCTAAAATTTTTTAGTGAAATTTGAGGAGAGAAGAGTCAAAACTCTACGCCGAGACCTCACAGAGCTATTTAAGGACCGGGAAGTAAAAGAATCCTACTCCGATATATATAATCCTAAGACTCAAAACATTTTCCATTCTAGACTCAACAACGCCAAAGAAACAATCAAGTAGGGGCTCTAAGTCGGGAAGGCTCGATTACCAACTTGTAACGCCCGATGCGGCTATATCTCCCACGTGTCGAGGCACGACTTAGAGGCATAACCGCATTGAAAGCAATGTCGCAAGTGAGGTAATCTTCACACAACCCATGTAATAAATAAGGAAAAAGATACATAGTTGGCTTACAATGCCACTTCACACAAAGACATAAATAAACATCCATCATTCAGAGTACACTCAAGGTCCGACTACGGAACCAAAATAAAGAAGATACCCCAAATGCTACACAGATCCCGAATCGTCCCAACCGGGCACCACTACCGATCATCCGAAAAGACACATAGTAACGACCACGCCTCGTCGAACTCCCACTTGAGCTCGGTGGAATCACCGCACCGCCTCATCGGAACCTGCAACTGTTTTGAAGTATCTGTGAGTCACGGGACTCAGCAATCTCACACCATGAGATCAAGACTATTTAAGCTTATAGGAAGGACTGAGTAGTAAAGTGGAGCTGCAGCAAGCGTACTAGCATATATGGTGGCTACATCGCAAAAGAGAGCGAGAAGAGAAGCAAAGCACGGTCGTGAAACTAGTAGTGATCAAGAAGTGATCCTGAACTACTTACGCCGACATAACTCCAACATCGTGTTCACTTCCCGACTCACGAGAAGAGACCATCACGGTTACACACGCCGTTGATGTGTATTTTATTGAGGTCAACTTTAGGTTTTCTACAACCGACATTAACAAATTCCCATCTGCCTCATAACCGCGGGCACGGCTTTCGAAAGATATTACCTGCAGGGTGTCCCAACTTAGCCCATTATAAGCTCTCACGGTCAACGAAGGATATTCTTCTACCGGGAAGACCCGATCAATCTCGAATCCCGGACTACAAGACATTTCGACAAAGAATAAAACAAGACCAGCAAAGCCGCCTGACAGCCGACAAATCCCGATAGGAGCTGCACATATCTCGCTCTCGTGGCACATCCGGATGAGCAGTCCATACAACTAAAACCAAACCTCAAGTTGCCTTGAGGGGCGCTGCACAGACTTAGTTCGGGCCAGCACTCGGAGGAGCACCGGTCCGGGGTTAAAATAAAGATGACCCTCGGCTCGCGAAAACCCGGGGAAAAGGCTTAGGTGGCAAATGGTAAAACCAAAGTTGGGCCTTGCTGGACGAGTCTTATTCAAAGCGAACTGTCAAGGGGGTCCCATAAATCACCCAACCGTAAGGAACGCAAAATCAAGGAACATAACACCGTATGACGGAAACTAGGTGGCAAGAGGAACAAAACACTGCATAAGGCCGAGCCTTCCACCCTTTACCAAGTATATAGATGTATTATTTAGCAGATATATATTGTGATATCCCCAACAAGTAAACATGTTCCAAAGAGGAACAACATCTCCATGTTCCAACAAGGAACAAACTTCAGCTTCACCTGCAACTAGCAACGCTATAAGAGGGCTGAGCAAAGCGGTAACATAGCCAATCAACGGTTTGCTAGGAAAAATGGTTAGAGGCTGACATGGCAATATGGGTGGCATGATATAGCAAGTGGTAGGCATCGCAGCATAGGCATAGCAAAAGAGCGAGCAACTAGCATAGCAAAGATAGAAGTGATTTCGAGGGTATGATCATCTTGCCTCGCAATGTTCTCGAGTTGTCGAAAGCTTGATCCTCGAAAACGCTTCTCAACAGGCTCCTCGCTCACGCACTCGCCTCCCGACTCTACCCAAAGCAACAACACAAACAAAGGAACCACAATAAATCACGGTGCAATGCACAATCAACATGATGCAAAACATGACATGATATGCGGATGTGATATGCAATGCTTATATGCGCCCGAAGGTAATGATGAACCAGGCATCAACTTGGCAAACCAAGTATGCCACTGAAAGATGAGATGATTTCGCTGAAATCGATATAAAGATCACCGAATCGGATGCACGGTTTGCAAATGGCAAGCAAAACAAGAATGGCGCAAATCTGCCATTAACAGCATGATGCCACTTAGCAAGCAACAATTAATTAAGCTACTGCACCCAAACGTAACAACAAAGCACATGGCAGTGATCTACACATGATGCTCGACAAAAGATGAGCACTGAGCTATGGCTAGTTCACATCATAACATGTTCAAACAAGCATGGCAAAAGTGCAATAATAATCAGGCTGGACATGGCAAAACAGCAACAGGTTGCAATGTTCAGAGCATCAAAACTACATGCTACAGGAACTTAAAATAGCAAAACATGGCATGGCATGAATCTACTCAAAGCCTAGAACAAAAGTCCCTTACTGACCATAAGCCAAAAGGACTAGAAAATATAGTAACACCCATGTCAATATTGAAAGTCTTGTTAACAGATTCAGCAACATGGCATGTCAAAAACTGATAACGAGATGGCATGTTTACAAGCTCAATGCACTCACTACAGAGCCTCAAATGATAAACTAAGCATACATACATCAAGAAGACATGACATAGAAGACATACATGGCAAGAACACTAACATATCATATATGGATCAACCACAACAAGCTAGGCAAAATTGAATAACATGTATACCATCTGCCAGGAAACATTTGGTAGCAAAAGTAGAGCTCGATTGACTCAAGCTATGGCATCCCATAATTTCAAACAAAGGCATGGATGGATAGAGCAAGTCATGCTTTACAAAACACCCTTACTGAAGTATCTCAAAATATGCATAGATCTCTTGGTATCATCAAGTAAACATGGCATCAAAATCAGCTAAAACAGGGCTGAAATCAGCAACATTGGGACACCTACTTTGCATGCTTGTGCTAGTCACCACATAGATCACAAAAATACATGGCATACACCCCTGGAAAGATGACATGGCATTTTACAAAACACATGTAGGACTCAAATTCATAGGGTGCACATATTAATCATGGCAAAAACAACAAAAGTGCAAGTCCTGATAAAAATCAGAAACTAACAGCACATAGCACTCTTCCAACAGCATTTCGGGCATCAAGATGAGCTCAAATGAAAATGATGCAATGGAATGAAATGATCTACTCTTCGAGACGAACATTTTGATATATTATACGCGAAAAATGGATCTACGGATGCGAAGATATAGCATGTTGAAAATTGCACAAAGTATCGAATATAAGAAGGACTTAGAGAAAAATGGGGAAGGAAGAGAAGTCAACGGCCGCGCGTGGATCGAGGCCGGATCGGGGCCGGATCGATCGGATCGGCTGCGGGGAGGTGGTGGCCGGCGGCCGGAGCCGGAGGCGACGGCGGGACGCGGCGCGCCGGCCGATCCGGTGGTGGCGCGGCGACGACGCCGGCCGCCGGCGGCGGCGGCGGTCGGGCGGCGCGGAAGCTTCGGAGGCGGCGGCGGCGGCGGCGGGGACGGGCGCTGGGCCGGGCGAAGGGCGGCGGGGGCGGCGGGCAAGCGGGCGGCGCTGGTGGAGGCGGCGGCGCTACGGCGCTGGAGGCGCGGGCGTCGGGCCGGGGCGGCGGCGTGAGCTGGCGGGGAGGGCTTCTGCTGGCGGGCGGGCGGGCGGCGGCGGGCGATCTGGGACCGGGCGGTGCCACGTGGCACGCCCCGGTTGGTCGGCGGCGGTGGGCGGACGCGTCCGGCTCGCCCGGACGTGTCCGGCGGCGCGGAGGGGGAAAACGCTAGGGTTTTCGGGGGAATGATCCGGATTTCGGGGGAGGTTTGCTTAAATAGGCATAGAGGGAGCTAGGAGAGTCCAAATGAGGTGTAGTTTTCGCCCACACGATCGTGATCGAACGACGGAGAGCATGGAGGTGACTTAGATGGGTTATTGGGCTGTTTTGAAGGGGTGTTGGGCTGCAACTTAAAAGAGGCCTTTGCGAGAGTGCGGTTAACCGTTGGAGTACCAAACGAGCTCCAAATGACCAAACTTGACCGTGGTCTCCGGTGGTATACCAAGGCCACTAGACAAACCTCGTCCATTTCGAGAAGGTTTAATACCCGCACACGGAAAAAACGTAAAAGGGACCGCCGGGGGAGATAGGAGTGCCGGATTGCAAAACGGACAACGGGAAAAATGCTCGGAATCAAGAGACGAACACGTATGCAAATGCGATGCACATGAAGACATAATATAAAATGCATGACATGGACAAAATGCAAAAAGGAGAAAACCCAACCACGGAGGGAAATATCATATATCGATGCCGAAAATGGCAAGAGTTGGAGTTACAAATATGGAAAGTTACTTCCGGGGTGTTACAAGCACGTACGCCCATGGCACGCTTACGGGCCGGCGATTGGGACAATTCCAACGTCCACGAGGACCACCTCTCTTTTCTTCACCAAACGCGATGATTGCCTCGCGAGGCGCACATGAAGGTACGCGTCCCCCCGTGGCTGAAATCTCGCTGGTGCCGGAGGACGGCGAACGCGTCGTCTCTCGGTCCCATTTGCTTCGTGGCTTCGGCCTTCCGGCGAGCGGATTTCTACGCTCTTTCCTCAATTTCTACCAAGTCCAGCCGCACTACCTCACTCCCAACACGGTGGTGCTGCAGGCTGCCTTCGCCAAGCTCTGTGAGGGTTACCTCGGTACTCTCCCCTCTATCGAGCTCTGGGGAGAGTGCTTCTACATCAAGCTCGGAACCGCTACCAAGGGCACGACAGCTCAGTGCGGAGCCTGCGTAGCGGTGCAGCGTCCGGATGCCAAGAACCACTTACCGGCCATCTCCGTGCTGCAGCCGGCCAAACTATGGTAGAAATCCTATTTCTACATCAAGAACCTCCACCCGACGATGGACTACATCAATTGCCGGCTTATGTAGCCGGCCCGCCTGTTGAGCCGCGCGCCAACTGGCGGTACAAGCCGACCACTCTATCGGCCGCCTCCAACGCCGCCCTCGCTCGACTTTAGGTGATGACGGAGTCAGAGGGCTTGAAGGGCTCGGACCTGCTGGCCGCCTATGTGGCACACCGAGTGCTTCCCCTTCAAGCCCGGCCGCACATCATCAACAACATGAGCGGGTGTCGGTGTCAAAACCAGCGGATCTCGGGTAGGGGGTCCCGAACTGTGCGTCTAGGCGGATGGTAACAGGAGACAAGGGACACGATGTTTTACCCAGGTTCGGCCCTCTTGATGGAGGTAAAACCCTACGCCCTGCTTCGATTGATATTGATATTGTGGATGTTTACAAGAGTGGATCTACCACGAGATCAAGGAGGCTAAACCCTAGAAGCTAGCCTATGGTATGATTGTAAGGGTTGTTGTTCGATAGTCCCACGGACTAGAGCCATCCGGTTTATATAGACACCGGAGAGGGCTAGGGTTACACAGAGTCGGTTACAATGGTAGGAGATCTACATATCCAGACGCCAAGCTTGCCTTCCACGCCAAGGAAAGTCCCATCCGGACACGGGCGAAGTCTTCAATCTTGTATCTTCATAGTCTTGGAGTCCGGTCGATGATGATAGTCCGCCAATGATAGTTCGGCTGATGATGGTAGTCCGCTATCCAGACACCCCTAATCCAGACTCCTCAAGAGTCTCCCTAACCAGGCTTCAATGACGATAAGTCCGCACGATACTGCTTGGCATTGCAAGGCGGGTTCCTCCTCCAAATGATAGAAGATTGTGAACACCAGATAGTGTCCGCTCGCAAAATAATTTCCACATTCCACCGTAGAGAGAATAATATATACACAAGTTCAATCCACGACGCTTTTTTGTGGCATGACGCCACACCACTACCAAGCCATTATTTGAATTGTTTTTACTCTACCGCCTCATCGATTTAGCGAAGCGGTTTCTTGGCATGTCTTGTTGAAGCAGTAGATCGTGTTCCCCTTAATCCGGGATTCTCATTAATACGGACGTGGTAACCCAACTGCGTTGCCGCCACGCCTCTATCGGGCGCAGTCCCAAACGGTCACGGAGACGGCTCCTGGTATTCTCCTCTTTATAACGGGACCAAGGCTCGCTTTTTTCTTCAATCCTTCATCGAATCTTCTCCCGCCCAAGTTCCAGCACCTAGAGCTCCAGATTCGAGCGCTTCGGACCTTCAACGATGTCCGGTTCCGACCTCCAGGTCGGTGGATGCCTCCACCGCCACGGAGGAGGACGTGCTAAAGCTGCGGGAGGCCAAGTACCGCTTATGAGATTTCGCACAGGTTGCTCGCCAAGGGCAGGCCATCCCCACCCCGAGCCCGCCGAGTATGTCGCCTTTATATCCCACCTCCGCCGGGTTTAGGCTTCCGATGGATCCTTTTGTGAGAGGGCTTATGTTTTACTATGGGTTGGAATTCCACGATTTGGCTCCGAGTCTATCCTCCATATTTCCGCATTTATTATCGTCATGGGCCTTCCTCCGTGTCACCCTCACTTCGCCTATGGTCAAGACCTTTAATTTGGCAATCAAGATGATCGGGGCGCTGCGGAGTCGGCGGGCGGCCATAAGTAGGAGAGCCGATGCCCGTGGCCCGCGGGCTCCTTCAAAGAGGAGCTCGCCCGTGGCAGCAAGAGTGGTTCTATATTACCATTCCGAGGGGCCGCAGCAAAGCCGCCGCCATTATTCCACTCCGGACCTCCACGACGGTTGATGTCGTGGGTCAACCAGGCTCAACTGGGGCCGTCAAGGACGTGCCCCTACCGCAGGGCCGGATTCGAGATCTCCAAACGAGGGAGGTCGATATGGTGGTGGTGATGCAGGTTATGCCGATTAGGCGCCTCCCGCCTGCAAACGCCGCCCTCTCCGGCTATGGGAGTTTAATCCGAGGGCCCACGGATTCTCCAACACTTCATGGGTATGACACCCCGAGATGTACAATTATTCTTCGGATCGCAAGAGGTGCGTCCCGAATTGACCGAGGATGCTGGCCTAAGCTGCAATCGCCTCGGATACTCAAGTAAGTAGTTCCGAGTCCGGACATACCGCTTTGTTTGCCTTTCGATGATTCACCTCATGACCAACTTCCTTCTACACAGGAGTGGATAGCGGAAGCAAAATTGATACGGTGTCCGCCCTCCCCGAGACCGCCGCGGATCCCGTGGCTGGTCCGGATGCTTGAGGTTGCGATTTCAGAGGAAGACGAAGGGAAAGCAGAAAGCTACTGCCTCGCCTAAGGAGGCTTTTGAAAGAGGGGATCGAGAATCCTCCCTCCAAGGGGAGAAGAGGACTGCCTCCGAGGACCGGGGCAAAAGCCCCTAAACGGGGAAGAAATCTTCGCCAGAGGCCCTGCGTCCGGGAGGCCCCGCCGCACAATCTCCCATAAAGAGTCAGCCTCCAACGAGCCGTAAGTAGAAAGAAAGGAGTTTTATAATAAGGGACATCCCTATTTGTGCTTCGAGGATAACTAAAGCTTTTACCTTGTAGTTCGGATCTCCGCCCTTCGCAAATGAGCTCGTCTTCGGGGACCTTCGCCCGAGATGATAGAGAGCGAGACGCCTCGTCCGGGCACTGTCGGATAGGGCGGACGAGCCTGAAGTGTCGTCACGGAGGGAGCCCCCGGGTTTGGCAAAGCCGGATAGTTCGGCGCCAACTGGTGTACGGCTGAATGATCTGCTTGAGAAGGCGTCTATCTTAGAAGATCACCACGCATTGATGAGCATGGTGATTGAAAAGATTTCGTCCGCCGAAGGCGGGTTGCACGATGCCGTCAGGAGTTTGCTGGCGGGGTTTGAGGTACGTAAAGATGACACACCTTTTAACAGTTTTGCATATAGAATGCGCCCTGTATAGATAGTAGCCCCTGAGACTCGGTAGGTTGTCGAAATCGACAGCGTGCGAGGATCAAAATCGCAGGTTTAAATTCCGCCGTGCCGATGTAGGGGCGGGTCGTCCGGGGCCAGCCGACTGATGGAGTTGCTGAACTAAAGCGGCAACTCGATGCTGCGGATGCGACATCACGCTGGTCAACAAAGCGACTTGATGAGTCGCAAGGTAAGTGTTATCACATGTCACTTGGTAAGGGAGCCGGCCAGCTCCTTACAATATGTGTGTGAAATGCAGATAGTGCCGCTGTTAGGAGGGCCTTCGGGCCGAACTTGCTCAAGCCAAGGAGCAGGCCGTATGAGTAATGCGGCGGCCTCGAGGGCGGCCGAGGAGTTAGCGGCCGAAGGGTCGCATCACGCCGAGCAGGGAAGAGATGGCCAAATGTCCGTGAAGTTAAAAGATGCTACCGACCACAATGAGGCTCTTGGGAAGGAGCGCTTAGCGGGCAAGAAGACCTGCGAAGGCCACCGCCGGTTAAGAATGCCCGCCTGCAATGCGGGCTATGAAGGAAGAGCTGCGCCAAAGCCGATATTGTAGCTCGCAAGCCTTTTCTCACAGTCAAGGTTCATGGATCCAAAATATGCTCACCGGGCCAACTGTGGTGTCCGGAGGACCCTTATATGGACTTAGCAGCGAAAAGCGGCGGATGCCGCCAGCATTTTCGCCGCCGAAGGATCACAAGACGGAAGAGCTGTTTTGGTCTCAATTCCATAGTCCGGAGCGCTCACTTCGCTGACCGACCGCTTGGCTGAGTGGGCTGAGCTAAATAGGTTGTCCAGCTTGCTATGACGGATATAGTGACCCATATCCGCCGGATAGGCCCCACCAAGAGTTACTTTGGCTTATTGCAGCAATTTCTTGGGGCGGTGCCGCATATCAAGGCGGCGAAGCGGTCGGCTGGATAGAGGGTGCGCGGATGGCGCCGCCTGTGAATACACATTGACAGAGATGGATGCCACCGCTGTTGCACTTCGGTTCGATGATAACCGGTTACCCGCCGAGCACTATTTTGGTGAAGTGCTGCGTGGCGCTCGGTAATAGAGTCGCAGCTAAAAAAATGTTATGCTCAATGAACGCTATATGATCTAAAACGATATTTATGATGTAAGCGCCTTTTATACTTGTGCGTTCAAGTAATAGAATATCTCCTATGCGGCCGCTCATGTATACGTGTGTATAACCCGAAGATGGCGCTCGTCGGTTTCAGCCCCACGCACAAGGTGCGGGGTGTTCGCAAAAATAGCGCGTTTTCACACTTAATCCGGCGCCTCGGTCCTGTAAAGGAGGTGGTAGCGTAGCAAACGAGGCAACCGGACTATAATGCTTTATCACTTTCACTTAGCCATGGAGTTCGAGGGTGGGGCTACGACATAGCCCCGGGGCACCGCGCTCTCGAATTGGGCGTGTGTGCTGGCCGAAACGGCCCTTCGTCAAAGCGGAGGAATCCTAAACATTCCCATGGTCGATCGAGTGGTTGACCAGTCCTCGCTGTATCATGGCGCTCAGTTTTCGGCTTTCATCGAGGTGCTCGCCAAATGAACTGGGGCACAATCGCAGAGTTCTCCGGAGCCAAGTAGCCGGCGATACGGAACGAAGGCAGCAAAACATAGGAGCCGGCAAACCCAACATTTGACCAAAGTCATGATTCGAGCTGATGCATATAAGGCCTAACTCGAGACACCAAACACTCCCAAGGTGTTCGGTCTTTATAATAGCGGGCAAAACAAAGCCCTAAGCCCCTTGTGTCCGTGTACGGCAGGTTCTTCCGCGCGCCGATGCCAAAACGCCGCCTCCACTCTGTTATAATGATAAGCCAGGATTATAGCAACAAGAGATAGTAAGAAAGGTATACGAGGGTCTTAGTTTGAAAAGAGTCCTTGTAACGGGTCCCTCACCGCACGCCTGCGCCGTGTCTCCGCAGCCGTATCCTCGACGGGTGTGCACGCTGTTCATCTCAGTAAAAGAGAGGAACTTGGTTGGAAAAGAAATCGTATGCAGAAAGTGCATAAAAATTAAAATATAGATTAAGAAAGCTGAGCCCATGCTAGCTCCTTATGGATTATATGTGCAAACCCTTGTGAAGAGATGTGCGGCTAGGTAGCCCTAGTTTATTTATTCCGACTCGCCCAACCGTGTCCGGGTCTCAAAGCGACCTTTTAATGAAATGATGCCACGGGACTGGGCATTTTAAGCGTAAGAGACGCGTGAGTGTGGTATTGCATTGAAGCGGACGAAAGCTTCCCGTCCCAAAGATGCTTGATAGCTACTTTTAAATGGGGCGACATGAAAGGTTAGCTTTTTCTCGTCGGAAGTTGTCGTGACCCAACACAACTTCTAGTAATAATGAAACTGCACTGGGCGTAAGGGCTCGGCGCCACTCCTTTGAAGGAAGTGCGGCTATGCCGAATTGCGTATGGTCTATCCCAATTTGCGGATTGTGTCCGGATCTAGCAATTTTAAGTCACCGCCGCCGGCCCATCAAAACCCGCGTGAATTGCAGTCCGCCTATTATGGGATCCAATATCGTGGCAGTCTATCCTGCGTTCGGATACTTCGACTAATCCAGATGGTCGAAAGTGATTGGTTTTGACATCCAATCTCGGTGTTCATTGGGGTGGACCGTGCGACACTTGTCGAAGCGAAAGTGCCGTATTGGTTTTCCGTACTATCACGTGAAGCGAGTTTATCGTTTTGACTTCTTGTGGGAGAGCCTTTGACTTCCGTGCTCGCTGGTGGGGTTAGTCATCGCCTCGCTTGGATCAAGTTCTTTGTGTCCGGGCGTTGAGTCTGCCGGACTGTTTAAAACCCAACAATTTCGTTGGTATGGTTTGCGTGCCTTCCGGGTATCGTGGATTTGACATATCCGATCTAAACTTTTGTTTAAATTTGATAGCTCGTCTCTGTTGTCCTTAAGAGGCCGTGTTTTATTGTTTGGCCATGAAGTTTTGAATCCGGCGCCGACCGCCGTGCCTTTGGGATTTTTTTCTTTATTTCGCGCCGATCTTTCCTGCGCCGTGACTTTCCGCTTTCCATCTTTGATCTCGGATGTACTCGGGTCGCTGGTGCTGCATCTTGCTAGTCATTGTCTTCTCCTGCGCAAAAGCGCCATGAGGCTTGTTAGCGCGCCATTGTTCTTGGCTTCTCTTGGCGAGGTGTCTCAAGAGCCATTCGCTCTCGGACGTTGTGTTTAAAAGCTGCTAAGGCTTCGCGTCCGGACAATCGACTATTTGGTTCTTTTCGGTAAGGAACCTGTTCGAATTTGCGCTACCGACTCTCCGGGATGTTGGGTTATATGACTCAGATCGTCTGCATCCGGAGGGCGTATATAAGTCCCCTGAAAATTTGCTCTAAACGCGCCCTCAAGCTCTTCCCAACTTCCAACAAGAGTTTTCTCGAGGTTTTGAGCCAAGGCCGAGCTGGCCCTTTGAGTTTGAGGGGTAGGTATTTTATGGCATGGAGATCATCTCTCTAGCCATGTGTATGTGTAGTATGTTATCTTCTATCCGCACTCTGGGTCTCAAGTAGCCGTCAGATGCCTCTATGTTCATGGGTTTGAACCTCGCTGAAATTCATGATCCAAATTGTCAGACCCCGATTCCAAGTCACATCGACCTAGCTGGTAACACCTCATATCACTTTGCGCCTCACGACGGTATTCCCACGGTGTCGCTCTTACCATGGCCCGGGACCGCTTGCGCCTTTTGGCTCACGATATGATAGTGTCGCTAGCATCCACATGACAAAGAACCCGGGCCGACATGGCTAGTCGTGAACCCAAAGCGGCACTAACCTATGGGGACAGGCATACATGAATCACCTCGAGCATGTCGATCATCAACGATGAATTCGGGCTGTAGCACTGGCTAACAGACTCCGGTATTCCGGGCTGTAGCAGTGCTAGGCAGACTCAATACCACCGCGTGACATTTCCCGGGATGACATAGGAACGAAATGAATCACATGCCGCCAGCCAAGTGTCCAAGTAGTAGTGTCATTAGCAGGACTCGTGAACCGGCTGTAGCGGACTACTATCGCCGTAAGCACGAGACTACATTTCCCCATATGAGAGGCTGCCAAGGATAAACAACTAGTTTGTCGGATCCCACTCATACCAAGCATTTCAATCATACACGCAATATGCCCGATATGAGTAAATACAACAAGGCATCACAACAAAACTCTACAACTCAAGTACTTTATTTAAAAGGCTCGAGGAGCCATACATAACATAGTCATACAGGTAGGGGTCACATGACCCAACACTCAAGTCATACAATCATACAAGCACATGCGAAGCAAACTAGTCTCGAGTATGCACTCTAGAAAGAAAGAAAGCTTGTTGGAGCCTTTCTATCTACAATGGCCCTTCACAAGTCTTAGATCGCCACCGGGTGGCTAGTTCACTGTCAAGTCAATATCTACATAGAACTCCGTCGGGGTAGTATAGTCCTCTGAAAAACATTAATTACAAACATGAGTACAAAGGTACTCAGCAAGTCTTACCACGTAATCCTATCATACATGCACATTCTCAAGGAAGGAAGTGGAGTTATTTGCAACAAGCCGCTTTGACTCTTGGCTAAACTATCCCACGTGACACCACTTTGTAAAGCATTTATCGTACACCAGTCCACTAATCACCATCACAATACTCCACCGTGGACCTCTCTCGTCATCCCACGAGAGGGCCATCCACGATACTCACACTTATCTTGAGACTTTTAGTAGTATCCATTTACTTGTCTATGAACTGATATAGGTAACCCAGAAGTCCTTCTCCGTGGACACGGCTATTCAATAGATCATAATAAACCCCGCAGGGTGTACTTCTTCACACACGCTCACCACTTAACGCCGCTTACGACATGTACTGCAACCTTCAAGCGGAAGCCCAACGTGGGTGTCGGCCACAGCCTACCTAAACACTCAAGTCCCTAGTCCAGTTTATCGCCTATTCGGGTTCCATCCGTAGGGAGTCCGGCCGAGGTTTCCCATACAGCCTCGAACGATGTGTGCAGGGTTCCCGAGATACCAAACGGGCACTCGGTACACCGGCCACGTGTGCTACCGCAACACAACCCACCCCTAGGGTCGGCGCTATGCGGCGCCCCCAAGATGCTACAAACACCGTAAACTACTTGCAACTCCCGGACTAAGAACAAGGGTGGTTAAGAAGCCGAGAGGGTCAATTAAGGATCCCAATGTGTGGTAGTAACTGATTCATGGATCACAAACACAGATCTCAGTTCTTAAGTTCGCTTCAATGAAACAACCCACCATGTACTCCTACATGGCCTCTCATCGATACCTTTACCAAATCGTGTTCAACACTTTCACTCTCGAACCAACACAACCTTTCACTCCAGCCATCATCCCGATGAGCCGACCGACACAACTCTAAGCATAGCAAGCATAGCATGGTAGGAATCACAAACATGGCTCAATCAACTCCTACACATACTAGTGGGTTTCATCTAGTTATCGTGGCAATGACAGTCATGCAAAGGAAGTGGGTTCAACTACCATGCACACAACAGTTTGAATCGCGTTGTCTTAATGCAGTAAATGGGAGCAGAAGCGAGAACATGGGTTTGTATCGAAATGATCAACGGGTTGCTTGCCCGATGGAATGGGGTGGAGTAACGCCTTCGATGGATAGTCGAGGTTATCCTCGAGGCGTAACCTATCATGAAAGCACACCAAAGTAAACACACACGACAATATGCAACAATATGATGCATGCTATGACATGGCAATATGGATGTGTGTTGGCCTAATGCAAGCTGAAATAACAGGGAATGAACTCATTTGAATCAAGGATTCAAATGATAGCTCATTTGAGTTAGTCCTAATGGTGCAATATCTTATTCTGGTTAAACAGCATAGTTAACTTGTTTTAACATGCATGAAACCTGTACCAATGGATAGAGTGGATTTTTCTGATAAATTTTCATATATAAATCTTTGCATTTGGAGCTATAGATTAAAAGTTATAGGCATTTGAAATTTGAATTATATTCGAATTTACTATATCAAAATAAATCCAGAATTTGAATTAATGCGCCACCATGCGCCGAAGATGACGCCGAGTCAACGGGACGTCCAGGTCAAACCTGACGATGGGTCCCGCATGTCGTGGTAATTAACTTAACTAAAATTTAATTAAAACTAATCTATTTGGTTAGCGGGGCTGGGCCCCATCTCGCCGCTGACTGTCGGGTCAACGCGGGCCCGCAGCGGTCAATGTCCACGCCGGCCGCATCGGCGACTAGTCACGGCGAGCCCGACACGGCGGAGGGAGTGTGTTTGGTGATTCCGCGACCAAACGAGTCGCGAAGATAGCTACGGTAGCTAGGAGCAACCCGCGTCTATTGGTAGGGTTAGTTGGGGTCGGGTGGCGGAGTTGGCGCCGGCGACGAGCCAGGCGGCCGCCGGGTTCAGCCAACGACGGGTTTGAGGTTAGAGGGCTCGGCGAGGTGCGGAAGTGCATGGGCAGACCCGCTGGGGTGCGGTGAATGCAACGGCACCTGGGGTGGCGGAGAGTGGCCGGAGCACGCCGGCGACGAAGCCCGCGGGCGGCTTGAAGTGTGAACGCGGCTCGGTCGCCACGCTGCTCGAGGGCGCGAGAGAGGGAAGGGAGTTAGATAGGCTCACGGGCGCCAGAGAGAACCTCGCTGGGTCGGGATGAACCGGGCGACGGCGACGCAAAAGGGATCTCCGCGACGGCGAGCTCGGCCGAGGTCGGTGAGCTGGGTTCGGGTACTTGGAGCGAAGGGACTCGGCCGGCTAGGGGTAGTGGAGGCGGCGGAGCTCCCGGACATGGTGTGAGGAGCACGGACGGCGGGAGCACGACTTACGGGCGGTGGTCTTGGCGGCGGCGGCGCCGCCAAGTTGGGGAGAGCGAGGAGATGATCCGGGAGGAGAGGGGTGTCCAGGGGGTTCGGGAGAGCGAGAGGTTCGGTCCTCGGCGACAACCGCAAAGGAAGCGGCGAGGCGGCGACCAGGTGCGTGGCACCAGAAGGTGCCCGCCGCCGAGCACTGGCTGCTGCTCTGGCGAGCCAAGCAGCCACGGGCGGCTGTTTGGCTGGGCAGCAGATGGGCCGCACAAAGCGCCGTAAGGTTCCTGTCCTTTTTTTATCTTTTTCTAATTTCCTGCAACTTTGTGGGGTTTTCTAAAATACCAAAACTGTTTTAAAAATCACCAAAATGCTCCTGGTCCCTTGTTGGAATATTTCCAACATGAAACATTTTAGTTTGGCAATTTTTGAACATTTAAAATATTTTGTATAATTTAAAATGCTCAAGTTCAAAACTTGTGAATTAAACCAAGGACCTTTGGTTGACCTAGAAAATGATCCACCTCCTTTGACATAGGTTCTGCACCAAAGCAAAGAGGATGAGCATTTTGAAGGGCATTTCGGATTCATTGAAATAATTTTTAGTAAACCCTAGTTGGATTAAGGGGGGGGGTGTTCTGGGGTTTCCTGCCTTCCCCATTTCAAATTCAAATGGAATTTAAACATGATGCACACCCTAATGCATGGTCTAACTGGGATGTGACACCAGCACCTCATCGGTAAAACATAGCGGGTGTGCGGCGCCCCTGTATTTGGGTGTGCCGCTATCTTTGAACGCTTGTTGTGTTGTGTTACTTCCTGGGGCCCTCTTTTTTGGCCCGTAGATGGACCTAGTTGGGCCGTCCGTTTTCCCAGGATTATAATTTGGCTTGTGTGCGGCCCCGCTTGTCGCTTTGGCCTGTCATCGGCGTCTATCCGCCGGTGGCCTCTTTATTTTTTGACCGTGAAGGCTCTATGGCTTCCTCGTCAATTTCTGCAGCAACTTGCGCCGGGTAGCTCTTTGTTTGATGGCCATTTCCATATTTGTCTTCGCCTTGAATACTTTGCTCCACTTCATTCGAGCGTGTCTTCGCTGTTTTGAGCTTCGTTTCGCCTTCTTCAAACTTCTTGCAGTGGCGCAGTATTTTGTGTATGTTCTTATGCTCCGGTGTTGTGTCCGGACTGTTGATTGCTCCGTGAAGGGGTTGATTATCCGCTCGCCCTGCTCGTCCGTCCGCTGGTTTGCCTCGCTCTATCGCTGGGTCGCTAGGAAGGCAGCTTTGATCGAGACGGGACTTAGGGCGGCGCTTACGCCGCCGCTTTTGGTTGTTTATCGGCGGGATTATCCTCTGCCGTCCCCGTTGTTCCTCGTTATTGCTTCCCTTTGGGGTGTCCACCATGCATATGTCGATGACGAGGTGGTCTTCCAATGTCCTGTAGGCAATCGGTTCTTGGTAGTCTCCGCATCGCCGTCCATACCGCCGATGTCTTCGGAGTCGTAGTCGAGTACGCCGTTAAATCGCCGATGGTGGCTACGAAGTGGGTGGTGGGTGGGCTCTGAATTTCTTCGTCGTCCGCGTCCCAACCATCCTGGCCGTAGTTCGTCCAGGGTTCTCCGAATAGCGAGAGATGCTTCAGTGAATTGATGGTATCGCCGAAGGGCGAGTAGTGAAAGATGTCCGCAGCGGTGAATTCCATGATCGGCGCCCAATCGGATTCGACTGGCAGGGGCGCAGGAGGTCCGGAGTCCGGCGCCTTGGAGTCATGGGCTTTATGCGGGACAAGGGAAGTGTTCGGCTCCATCGCCGTAGAAGTTGCAGCTCCCGAGGCGGTGTCCAGCCATCCGTCCTCGATCCGAGCGATCGGCTCCGGACTATCGGTCGGAGCGGATTCGCAGCGGCCTCCAAGGTGCTGTCCGCGGCGAGTTAGGTCATGCCCATCGTGACAGCGCAGGCACGCCGGCCGTGGCTCAGATCCATCAAGATCAAATCCCGTGGATATCGGCCGTGAACTTTAGGCTTCCAAACCTGACTGACGGCGGCCGGGCGTGGCTTCGATCCGCTCCAGATGGCCAAGTGAGTTGGCCCGCATCGAAGCCGCCCGAATACGACGATCTGTCCGGGAGAAAAGTCTCACCCAGACTGCGCTGTTGTCGATTGAAGAGGCCATCATGCCTATCGGTGACGACGCAGGAACTCTCAATGAAAGCACCAATGTCGGTGTCAAAACTGGCGGATCTCGGGTAGGGGGTCCCGAATCGTATGCGCCTAGGCGGATGGTAACAGGAGACAAGGGACACGATGTTTTACCTGTGTTCGGCCCTCTTGATGGAGGTAAAACCCTCGCCCTGCTCGATTGATATTGATATTGTGGATGTTTACAAGAGTTGATCTACCACGAGATCAAGGAGGCTAAACCCTAGAAGCTAGCCTATGGTATGATTGTAAGGGTTGTTGTTCGATAGTCCCACGGACTAGATCCATCCGGTTTATATAGACACCGGAGAGGGCTAGGGTTACACAGTCGGTTACAATGGTAGGAGATCTACATATCCAGATCGCCAAGCTTGCCTTCCACGCCAAGGAAAGTCCCATCCGGACACGGGCGAAGTCTTCAATCTTGTATCTTCATAGTCTTGGAGTCCGGTCGATGATGATAGTCCGGCCAATGATAGTTCGGCTGATGATGGTAGTCCGGCTATCCGGACACCCCCTAATCTAGGACTCCCTCAGCGGGCACCAGGACCCGTGCCGGATGAACACGCGGGAGCTATCGTACGTGGAGGTGGTCCAGCTGGTCAATTACTTCTCCAACTGCAAGCTGTCGGAGACGGACTGGCAGTTCGACAAGCAGCCATACGACCGTGCACACCCGCCGCCTGCGGTAAGTCTTGCAATTATTTTTTCTTCATTGCTTGCTCGAGCTCTTGCCTTGCCGTCTGATCAGTCGACAGTTAAACAGGTCTTCTCGACCAAGTCGACCGCCGATGCTCTCGAGCTGAGTGACGTGTTCATGCCGGACCAGACGAGAAGCAACGTGGACAACCCCAACTTGGAGGCGGCCGCCATGGAGGAGGATGATGCCACGGGTGGCGGTGGTGGAGTAGGCGGCTCCGGACGGGGAGGCGGCCTCGAAGACTGGCCAGACGACGAGGAGGAGGAGGCCGAGCAGCACTGCCCGCACGGCACCGACAAGGCGGGCGCGAGCTCTTCAGCCGTGTCGACTGCTCCAGGCGGTGCGCCGAAGCGCCGAGCCGGCTCGCTGCTGTTCGGCAGCCGGCCGAAGAAGCCCAAGAACACAGCCGCCACAACCAGGCGGCAGGAGGCCGTCGCGAAGGTGGCCCAGTTCCAGAGAATTCCGAAGCAGCCTCCGATGGTGTCCGCGTAAGTGCTTGATTTCTCTTGCGTTTTCTTTCTTCTTTCTTGTAGACTTTTTCTGAGTTTCCTCTTATCTTGCTTGAATAGGGCCCCACTCTCTCTTGATGGTCTGCCTCTGCTTCTGTGATTGGGACGGCGGAGGGCTCCGCCAACACCCGCCGCGTGGATCCGCTCGCCAACCTCCAGGAGGCGACGGAGAGGAACGCACGAGAGGCGCGCGAGGAGCGGGAGGAGGCGGAAAGGCAGAAGGCGGTGGCGGCCAAGGCGGCGCAGGCAGACGCGGACGCGGCGGCCAAGGCCCAAGCCGATGCCGTGACCAAGGCCCAGGCGGATGAGGCCGCAAAGGCGCAAGCGGAAGAGGCTGCACGCGTCCGGACTCCGCAACTCATCATTCCTCTGTGCCGCGCCACCGGCGCCAAAGACCCAGGTGCCGACTGGAGGAGCCGCCAAGGAATAGCCAGTGATGGAGAGGGGAGGGGGCGACGCCATCATCTTGGGGGCGGAGGTGCGCTTGCACGCGCCGACTATCGAGGCCCATGGCAGTCGGCCTAACGTGCCGCCAGTTGGTGGTGAGTTGGTGGTGGGTGCGACCCCTGCGGTCCGCACTCCGGGGCGCCGTCATTCGGAGAAGGCAGCATTAGCGCCATGGCCGCTGGACTTCAGGGCCGCAAGCTCTTCGGCCCCTGATCCCGAGGCCAGCAGTGTCGCCCCACCGGAGTGGACTCCTGGGGGCGGGACGAGCGTGCTGAACAGGGCCAAGACATCCAGGCCCAGCTCCAAGCCCAAGGCGTCGCCCTCCAGCACTATACGAAGGCATTCTTGGCGACGCGAACCGCTGTCCATGTATGTTTCTTGTACTTGTTTTTGATTCTTATGATCTTTCGTGGGGGCATACCAGCGCACCCACTGGGTGTAGCCCCCGAGTTTCGGGCCGGCTGCTGAGCAGGCGGTTCGGAACTTAAAGGTAAGTCCCGAGTGCTAACTTTTTTCTTTCCTTCTGTTGTCTTCGTTGCAGGATTACCACAACATCCGCACGGCCGCCTTCAACTCCCATGTCCGGGAGCTGGCCAAGCGGACCATGATTTGGCCGAAAGCCGGAGTAAGCACTTCGTCCTCATTCTCGCGGGGGCGTGCCAGCGCACCCGCAGGTGTAGCCCTCGAGATTCGGGCCGACTGCTGAGCAGTCGGGCTGGATCTTCCGGCAACCACCTTTCTATTTGTTGATTTGTTGACTGTCTTCTCTTTCTTGTCTTCTACAGGAGCGGCCCCGACCTGCAGCAGCGCCTGGGCGGAGCCCAAACTACACTGCGCGCCAAGGAGGAGGAGTGCAGCAAGGCGGCCCAGGAGCGTGACCGCCTGGTCAAGGAGCTGGCTGACCAGGCGGACCGACACAAGACGGAGCTCCAGAAGGTGAAGGATGGCGATGCCACCCTCCAAGCCGAGTTCGAGACTGAACGCTCAGGCTGGGCCAAGAGGGAGAAAGCTCTCTCCGATGGCTACGGCGAGATCGAGTACATGCTCGATGGTGAGTTATCTTTTCCTTTCTTTCATCTATCGACTATCATATGAGCCGGCTTTCGGCTTAATACTTCTTTTTCCTTCTTGCGCAGAGTACTTTCCTGGTCACGCCGTTGCTACTAGCTAAGCCATCGAAGCTCGCCGCGACGAGCGGAGGCAGGCTGGTGCGAAAATCGCACCCAACGCCCCTCGGACCCTCGGCGACGCCGTCCAAGCTCGTCTCTAGCCGACTCATCGGGCGCTCCGTCGTCTGTAGCGCATCGAAGCCCAGGTGGTTTCCGCCCTCTGGCTAGGCGTTCAAGCTCCGCGCACCCCTAGTCGGACCGCCGACTGGTTAGAGGTGGTTGTCAGCCGCTTCGAGGCATGGAAGGGCTCCACAACCCGGGCAGGCGCACGGCGGGCCTTGGAGTTCGTCAAGGCATGGTACCCTGGGCTAAGCCTCGCCCAACTAGCCACGTTCTAGCAGGAAGCCAGCAAAGAGTTGGTGGCGGTGGGGCCTGCGCTCTCTCAACGCGCGGCAGCAATCGCCGAGTACACCGATACCAGTGTCTTCCTCACTGATCTAGACAAGAGGGTGCCGAGGTGCCGCCCAACTGGTTCGGGCTGAACCCGGAAGATGGCGAGGACTCGGTGGAGGAGATCGCCTCCGGCGACGAGGGTGAGGACGAGGAAGGCGAGGATAGTGAAGACGACGCATCGGATGACTGAGCGGACGGCCCGCCTCAACTCGATCGAGCCTCGAGCAATGAGCCGCGTGTGACCGCGCCGACTGCCACCGACGCTGACCAAGCCGAGACTCGCTAGACGGCCACTCCATCAGCCGGCGCCGCCGACTCCACCAGCCTGCCGGACCCGCCTACTGCTCCTCTGGCCTAGGCTGCCAATTTTATCTTATCTTTTCCTGCTTTTGTAGTCTCTTGAGCAAACTTGTTAATTTTGCACAGTTCCACCCACTGGGGGTGTATTCAAACTTTGTTGAATGCTGGCCGAGGGCCTTTTGCTATATAAATTAATTCTCGCACGAGTTGTGCTTTTGCCGAGTTCTGACTTGTCTAGCTTTTCCGTTCTTTTGGCTTTTTCCCTTGCCGCCTTCCCTTGGTTGCTTCCTTGCCAGCCAAACACCCACTCTGTGGTCTTTGGCTGGGTCAAGTACTTGGCCATTTGGGAAGGCAAGTACTTTGGCTGTTTAGAACATAAAAAGTTAAGTAGGAAGCCGGCCGGCCGGCTGCTCATCAGCCGGTTGGTGAGGCGAGGAGCCGGCTTGGCCTATGTGAGTAGTTTGGTCCTTCACCATTTTTAATGTGGGAACCGTTTCCTGCCTTTAACTCTTGTCGGCCGAACAGTCACTCTGCAAGTTGCGGCTTATGGCAAGAGAGGGCTTAGGTGCCAGCACACTACTTGTCTGACTACAGGTAGCACCGACATAGTTCAAGGCAGCAAGCCCCCAGGTCGACTGGTCGAACCCGGTGCCAGGCAGAATAATGAAATAACACATTCATAGGCATAAAACTTATCATATAGATAAAAAGGGTAGCCTCCGAGTGCTCCTCGAGGGACCCGATGTCTTAGCGCTTAATACAAAAGGTAGTGTGGTACATACTGCATTAACTGTAAAATCTTCGGAGGAGATTTTCATTCCATGGGAGCTCTGATTCCTTGCCAGAGTCGTCTCTTTTGCGCGCTCTGGGCTTCTGTGCATCGATGAGGTAGTAGGAGTCATTGCCCAAAGCTTTGTTGATGATGAAGGGGCCTTCCCAAGGGGCCGAGAGCTTGTGCTGGCCGGTTGTTCGCTGGATCAGCCGGAGCACAAGGTCTCCCTCTTGGAAAGATCTTGGCTTGACCTTCCGACTGTGGTAGCAGCACAGGCTCTGCTAGTAGATGGCGGACCGGCTGAGTGCCAACAGCCGGCCCTCTTCCAGTAGATCGATGCCGTATTCTCGTGCTTCGTTCGCCTCCGCTTTCGTGTACATGGTGACGCGAGGTGAGTCCAACTCAATGTTAGTTGGGATGATGGCCTCAGCCCCGTACACGAGGAAGAAGGGAGTGAAGCTGGTTGACTTGATCGGAGTGGTGCGTAGGCTCCAGAGGACGGCCGGCAGTTCGTCGATCTAGCAGCCGGCAGAGCACTCCAGTGGCTCGACCAGTCGTGGCTTGATGCCGGAGAGGATGAGGCCATTTGCTCACTCAACCTGGCCGTTTGACTGCGGATGGGCAACGGACGCTAAGTCCAGTCGGATGCCCTGCGTCGCACAAAAACGGGCCAAGGCGCCTTTGGCAAAGTTTGTGCCATTGTCGGTGATGATGCTGTGTGGTACACCGTATTGTACGGTGATACTGTGATGAAGGTCACAGCAGTCGGACCATTCAGTTTCTTGATTGGCTTCAAGTAGATGGGTCATGTCGCCACGTGATGTCTTGAATGGTCCCACCATGTCCAGCCCCCACACGACAAAGGGCCAAGTGAGGGGGATGGTCTTGAGTGCAGAAGCCGGCAGATGTTGCTTGGAGCTGAATTGCTGGCACCCCTTGCAATGCTTGACCAAATCCTTGGCGTCCTCCAAAGCAAGGCCAGAAGAAACCATGGCGGAAAGCTTTGGCGACAAGGGATCTGGAGGCCGCATGGTGGCCGCATTCACCTTGGTGGATATCTTTGAGGATTGCCTTGCCTTTCTCTGGTTCTACGCAGCGTTGGAAGACTCCAGTCAAGCTGCGCTTGACAAGCTCTCTGTTTACTATCATGTAGGCTCCTGCTTGGCGCTGCACTTGCCGGGCTGAGATCTCATCAGCTGGTAGTTCTCTGTTCACCAGGAAATTGAGGATGGGATGTGTCCATGATGGTGCTCCAACTTCCTCCACTGTCATTACGGCCACTGGTACTAGGGCGGTTGGGTTGGGAGGCGGCGGGTTGGAGTTGGCTGCCGCTTGCTGCGTCGTTGGAGTCCCCGGGCCGACTGCTGCAGCCCCCGGGCCGGGTTGTGAAGTCCCCGGGCCGGGTGCGACTGCCGCAGTCCCCGAGCCGCTTGGTGAAGTCCCCTGGCGGGCTGCTGCAGCCCCCGGGCTGGGTTGTGAATACCCCGGTCGGTTGCGACTGCTGCAGTCCCCGTGCCACCTGCCGAAGTTCCCGGGCCGACTGTTGCAGCCCTCGAGTCAGATCCGACTGCTTTGGGAGCAACCGGCACGAAGATGAACTCGGATTCTGGAGAAGGCTTGATTGATGGCTTGCAGAGGCACTGAAGGGAAACGTCGACTGGTATTGCTTGATGGGTGGAGCCGATCTGTGCCAGGGCATCAGCTGGCTCGTTTTTGTTTCGTGGCACGTGAAGGAACTCGCACCCATCAAAGTATCCGCCGAGCTGCTGGACAAGGAATCAGTAACTTGCCATATTTACATCCTTGGAGTCTCAGTCACCAGACGCCTGTTGGGCCACCAAGTCCGAGTCGCCATAGCACGAGATCCGACGGATACCGATCTCTTTGACTAGCCGGATTCCGTGTACTAGCGCCTCATACTCGGCCACGTTGTTGGAGGCGGCGAAGTGGATTTGCAATGTGTGCGAGTGCCCCCTCCACCATAGTCCACCTCGATAATACTGTAGCGGTGCTTAGGCGAAGCCCTGCGTCGGTAGATCATCAACATCGTCACCACGCCGTCAGTCTCGACGAAACTCTCCCTCAACACTCGGCTGGATCGGAGTCCGAGGGACATCATCGGGCTGAACGTGTGCTGAACTCGGAGGTGCCGTGCGTTCGGTACTTGATCAGTCGGATCGTGAAGACGTACGACTACATCAACCGCGTTGTGCTAACGCTTCCGCTTTCGGTCTACGAGGGTACATGGAAAACACTCTCCCCTCTCGTTGCTATGCATCACCATGATCTTTCGTGTGCGTAGGGAAATTTTTGAAATTACTACGTTCCCCAATAGCTTGTGCTCGGCGAAATCCGTCGGAACACTCGACATGTGTTTGGGAGACCATGCAAAGATGCCCCGATTCTCACAGAGGAAATTGACGAGCTTGCTTTCCTATTTGCTGTCAAAGTTGGCACCTATGACAGCGTGCCACTCCGGGTGCTCGGGGTCCAAGGGGATTTTCTTTGTTTCTTTGGCCGGCTGGAAAGAGCACTGGGTCTCTGACTCTTTGGGATCTGGTGACAGGTCCGGCTGCTTGCTGACCATGGCCACCACCCTGTCCAGGAGCTTCTTCTCAGCGGCAATCACAAGGGACTCGGCCAGCCGGCTGCTGGCCGCGGCACAGGCTGCCGACTTCTCATAGTCCCCGGCTATCGTGATAGTGCCCTTGGTTCCCGGCATCTTCATCTTGAGGTAGGCATAATGAGGCACTGCCATGAACTTGGCTAGAGCTGGCCGGCCTAGGAGCACATGATAAGGACTCTCCAGGTCAACCACTTCAAACCAAATCGCCTCACGGCGGAAATGATCCTTGTCTCCAAAGAGGACATCTACCTTGATCTTGCCGATTGGTGATAATCCCCAAGTGCAGGGAATCATCGTAGCAATTTCCAAAGGTGGAAGTGATAAGTATGGAGTATCGAACCCACAAGGAGCTAAAGGTAAGATCAATATTCTCTCAAGCCCTATCTGCCACTGATACGACTCTACGTACACTAAACATTTGCTTTCAACTAGCAACTAGAAATAAACTATGTTGTGGGTATGAAGAGGATAACTTTGTATGATATCGGAGAGCTAAAATATAAAATTAGGTGTTGTTATCATAAAGTTAGAATATATTACTAAGTATTATAAATAGCGAGTGTGGAATGATGGTGGATCGGTGTGCGGAATTGTCCTAGGAAATTGTTAACAAGACCGGTAGTCGTCATTGTAATTTCATATGAGGGAGAGGCATAAGCTAACATACTTTCTCTACTTGGATCATATGCACTTATGATTGGAACTCTAGCAAGCATCCGCAACTACTAAAGCTCATTAAGGTAAAACCCAACCATAGCATTAAAGCATCATGTCCCCTTTATCCCATACGCAACAACCCCCTTACTCGGGTTTATGCTTCTGTCACTCAAGCAACCCACTATAAGCGAATCATGAACGTATTGCAACACCCTATAGCGGGAATCCCTCACGCTTGCGCGACACAGAGGGCACCATAGGACAACACCAAAATAAAACATACAACTCATACCAATCTAGATCATAAATCAACCCAAAGACAAAGGATATCTACTCAAAACATCATAGGATGGCAACACATCATTGGATCATAATATGTGGCATAAAGCACCATGTTCAAGTAGGGATTACAGCGGGGTGCGGGAGAGTGGACCACGTAAAATAGATGAGGATGGTGATGATGATGGTGATGTTGATGAAGACGATCACCGCGGCGATGATTCCCCTCTCGATGGCACTCCGGTGCCACCAATACAGAGGAGGAGAGGTTCTCCCCCTTGTGCTTCCTCCTCCATGGCCTCCCCCCTAGATGGGGAAAGGTTCTCCCTCTGATCCTTGGCCTTCATTGCGATGATGGCCTCTCCAAGATACTCCTCCATGGCCACCGGTGATGATGGCCCCCTCCGGCAGGGTGCCGGAGAGGGCCTAGATTGATTTCTCATGGCTACAGAGGCTTCTGGTGGCGTAACTCCCGATCTAGGTTAATTTTCCAAGGTTTCTGTATTTATAGGAATTTTTGGCGTCGGTCTCACGTCAAGGAGGTGCCCGAGCTCTCCACGAGGCAGGCCCACGCGCCCAGGGGGGTGGGCGCACCCCCCACCCTCGTGGGCAGCTCGGGACTCTTCTGGCCCAATTCCGATGCTCTGTGGTCTTCTTTTGGTCCATAAAAAATCATTAAAAATTGGCACGTCAATTGGACTCCGTTTGGTATTCCTTTTCTGCAAAACTCAAAAACAAGGAGAAAACAGAAACTGGCACTGGGCTCTAGGTTAATAGGTTAGTCCCAAAAATCATATAAAATAGCATATAAATGCATATAAAACATCTAAGATGGATAATATAATAGCATGAATACTTCATAAATTATAGATACATTGGAGACATATCAGCATCCCCAAGCTTAATTCCTGCTCCTCCTCGAGTAGGTAAATGATAAAAGAAATAATTTATGAAGTGTGAATGCTAGGAGGTGCACAAGTTTGATCAATGATAATTTCAGTCACCTTTTCTAGCATCATTATATGTCATAAAAGTAGCTCATCTCATAAAACTTCTCATGATAAAGTAACAAGCTATTCACATGTTAAAGTATAGATCATAAACTTTTTTGAAAACTAACGAACCGTGTTATCAGTCATCAAAAAATTACAATTCATCTTATTTTCAGGAAGAGTCTATGTCAGAGCTTTGATTTAGCAAACTCCACATACTCAACTATCATTTAGTCTTTCACAATTGCTAACACTCACGCGATATTTATGGGTTCAAAGTTTTAATCAGACACAGAGAAAGATAGGGGCTTATAGATTCGCCTCCCAACCTTTTACCTCAAGGGTAATGTCAACAATAATAGTTCATGATGCCTTACATCCAATTGGATATATATATCAGAATCTTTCCAACACAATGTGCTTGCCAAAGGATAAAATGTAAAAAGGAAAGGTGAAAAATCACCATGACTCTTGCATAAGGGTAAGAGGTAAAAGTAAAAGATAGGCCCTTCGCAGAGGGAAGCAGAGGTTGCCATACGCTTTCAGGGTTGGATGCACAAAATCTCAATGCGAAAGAAGGTCACTTTATATTGCCACTTGTGATATGGACCTTTATTATGCAGTCCATCGCTTTTATTTCTTCCACATCACAAGATCATATAAAGCTTATTTCCTCCACACTAATCAATCATACATATTTAGAGAGCAATTTTTATTGCTTGCACCGATGACAACTTACTTGAAGGATCTTATTCAATCCATAGGTAGGTATGGAGGACTCTCATGGAAAAACCGGGATTAAGGGTATTTGGAAGCACAAGTAGTATCTCTACTTAGTGCAAAGAATTTGGCTAGCATGAGGGGGAAAGCAAGCTCAACGTGTTGGGGATCCATGACAATATACTTTATTTCAGATATAAGAAAACATAACCCATTATGTTGTCTTCCTTGTCCAACATCAACCTTTTAGCATGTCATATTTTAATGAGTGCTCACAATTACAAAAGATTTCCAAGATAGTATATTTATATGTGAAATCCCTCTTCCTTCAATATTCTTTCATGAGTTGTTCAAGTGACCAATTCTACGTTTGCTAACTTTCAATAAGTTTACTACCTATACTTATTATGTGTGAAGTCATTACTCCCCATGTTATAAGCATATGAAACATATATAAATTCAGATTTATGACATTCAATTTATTCAACCATTTACTCATAGGATATACGTGAAGCACATGAGTAAATGACAAACTACTCCAAAAGATATGAGTGAAGAACACTGAGTAGTCAAATAATTAATTAGACATGGGAGGATTATTTTTCATTCAATATTTCAGATCCAATGACTTTATTCAAACAGCAAGTAAAATTGAAAACACGCTCCAAGCAAAACACATATCATGTGACGAATAAAAATATAGCTCCGAGTAAGGTATACCGATAGTTTTGAAGACGAAAGAGGGGATGCCTTCCGGGGCATCCCCAAGCTTAGGAGCTTGAGTCTTCCTTGAATATTACCTTGGGGTGCCTTGGGCATCCCCAAGCTTAGGGTCTTTCCACTCCTTATTGTCCTCATATCGATATCTCACCCCAAAGCTTGAAAACTTCAATCACACCAAACTTAACCAAACTTCGTGAGATAAGTTAGTATGATAAAGAGTAAACCATTCACTTTGGTACTGTTAAGGACAAGTTTCATAACTGTTCTCACACAATGCCTACTGTACCATATCATTTCTACAAATTATATTGAGAAATGTAAGTCATAGAAACTAGAAAACAAGCAAACTATGCAATGAAAACAGAATCTGTCAGAAACATAACAGTCTATAATGATCTGAACATAAACCATACTTCTGCTACTCCAAAAATTATGAAATAAATTGGTGGACGTGAGTAATTTGTCTATTAGTCTTCTTCAAAAAGAATCAACTAAAAATCACTCTTCTGTAAAAAATGACAGCTAATCTCGTGAGTGCAAAGTTTCTGTTTTTACAGCAAGATCACATTGACTTTCTCCCAAGTCTTCCCAAAGGTCTTACTTGGCACTTTATGAAACAAATGCTATAAAACATGATTAATACAGTAGCTTAATCATGTAAACACACAAAAAAAGTAAGGTTAAATATTGGGTTGTCTCCCAACAAGCGCTTTTCTTTAATGCCTTTTAGCTAGGCATGATGATTTCAATGATGCTCACATAAAAGATAGGAATTAAAGCACAAAGAGAGCATCTTGAAGAATATGACTAGCACATTTAAATATAACCCACTTCCTATGCCTAGTGATTTTGTGAGCACACAATTTATAATAACAACAATCAACTAGCATAGGAAAGCGAACAAGTATAACTTCAAAACTTTAAGCACTTAGAGAGGAAACTTGATATTATTGCAACTCCTATAAGCATGTCTTCCTCCCTCATAATAATTTTCAGTAGCAACATGGATAGAAACTTTGTTCTCATACTCAATTGGAACCTCTTCCGAAATAGTGGAATCATTACTAGCTAAAGTTGACACTCTTCCAAATCCACTTACATAAATATCACACTAAGACTCAACACCCTCCAAAATAGTGGGATCACTAATTCCTAAATTTGACACTCTTCCAAACCCACTTAAAATGATGGTATTATTCATACTCCAAAATATATAAGTGAAGTTCATGGAGCTTTCTACAATTAATATAGACTAACCAATATCCAAGCTCAAAATATATAAGTGAAGCACATGAAGCATTCTATAAAACCATACTCAAAAGATTTAAGTGAAGCACAAAGAGCAATTCTATAAGATCATTGTCGGTGTCAAAACCGGCAGATTTTGGGTAGGGGGTCCCAAACTGTGCATCTAGGCGGATGGTAACAGGAGACAAGGGACACGATGTTTTACCCAGGTTCGGGCCCTCTTGATGGAGGTAAAACCATACGTCCTGCTTGATTAATATTGATGATGTGTGTTACAAGAGTGGATCTACCACGAGATCAAAGAGGCTAAACCCTAGAAGCTAGCCTATGGTATGATTGTTGTTCGTCCTAAGGACTAAAGCCATCCGGTTTATATAAACACCGGAGAGGGCTAGGGTTACACAGAGTCGGTTACAATGGTAGGAGATCTACATATCCGTATCTCCGAGCTTGCTTTCCACGCCAAGGAAAGTCCCATCCGGACACGGGACGAAGTCTTCAATCTTGTATCTTCATAGTCTTGGAGTCCGGCCGATGATGATAGTTCGCTATCCGGACACCCCTAGTCCGGAACTCCTCAAGAGCCCTGAACCAGGCTTCAATGACGACGAGTCCGGCGCATATATGTCTTCGCATTGCAAGGCGGGTTCTTCCTCCGAATAATTTATAGAAGATTGTGAACACCAGGATAGTGTCCGGCTCGCAAAGATAAATTCCACGTACCACCGTAGAGAGAATAATATTACACAAGTTCAATCTGCGACGATTTAGTGGCGTGACGTCATGCCATTACCAAGCCTTTACTCGTTTTATTGTTCCACCTCCGTGCGTTTAGCGAGGCGGTTTCCTTGGCACGCCTTATCGAGCGGTAGATCGTGTTCCCTTATTCGGGATTCCCATCAATACGGACGTGGGTAACCCAACCGCGCCATTGAATGTGACGCTTGGGGATAAGCGAGTTTTACCGAGCCAGCGGGGACACATGTTTTGTCCGCCCATATAAGGGATAAAGATCCAACCCTTTACCTGCGCCTTCTTCCTCCTTGGCTTATCCATCTCCATGAACTCGAGCTCCAGCGCCCAAGTCTGCACTTCTTACCTCAAACTTCTCCAACTATGTCCGGAGCGGGGAGGCAGTGGATGGCCTCCTCCGTCACGGAGGGCAGATCCGAAGCTGCACGACACCGGATATTTGTCCAGCAACATCGCGCGATCGGCTCCCGATGAGGGAGAGCTCGCCCCAACCCCAGGCCCCATGAGAGGGTAGTATTTCTTCCCCATTTCCTCCGCTGGACTGGGCTTCCCGCTTCATTCCTTTGTCCGAGGGCTCATGTTCTAACGGCCTAGATTTCCATGATCGGCCCCAATTTCATCCTCAACATCTCGGCGTTTATCGTCAGGTATGCCTTCCTTCCTGCATCCAGCCCCACTTCGACTTGGGCTCAAGACCTTGATGTCAAGCGAAGGTTGTGAAGGGCAGCCAAGCGGAGTGCGGGGCGCCATGGTGGGTAGGATGTCCCACGTTACGTGGCTGGAGGGCACTTTCGTGGAAACCATCAAGGGGTGGCAATCGGGTGGTTCTACATCACCGAGCAGCGTGACCTGATTGGGCAGCGCCCCAAATTCAGATCTGGCATCCCTACACGGCTCACCTCCTAGAAAGAGAGTGGCGGATTTGGGGATTCGGAGGAGCTGACCGGACTCCAAGCCCAGTATCCGAAGCTGGTGGACAAGAAGCTCAAGCTTTCAATGTAGTCCAGTCATGCTCATCCGCGGATTCTCCGTGCCGCCGACGGGCTTCAACATGTGGGAGTTTGATCCGGCGCAGCACTAGACCCTGAGCAGGCTCTTCGACACTACGTACGAAGATGTATGGAAGGTGTTGTTCAAGGGCGCCGAAGCTCCCGCATCCGCTATCGAAGATCGTGGATTCCGCTCGCAGCGTCCAGCTGATGAGGTAAGTGATTTCACCACTTGTTTTCCATAGTTTGGCTCTATGCGGGATCTAAACTCCCTTTACCTTTGAGAGGAATGGCTGGCGAAGGCCGAACGGACTATCTGTCCGGCCCCATTGCCAGAGGACCCAGCGGACGCCCGCCTAACAGGGCTAGCTGGCTCCGGCACCCCGTGGTGCCGAGAAGAAGGCCAAGAAGACGGCCACGGAGACTCGGAAGAGTTCCGTTTTTCAGGTGCTATCGGATGATGAATCCGAGGCCATTGCTCCCACCAAGGCGAGGAGGAGAAGAAGAGCCTCTCCCTAGCGGGGGGAGGGAAGAAAAGGAAGGCCTCCCCAACAAGGGAGGCCGAAGGGTCCAAGAAGGGAAAAACTCTTCCCCCGGACTGCTCCGTCAACGCTAGTGACGACGGCGAGGACTGGCCTCCAAGGGCCAAGCCCCTGGCGAGATCGTAAGTATCCGGACTCCCGAATAACTTCAAAGTTTTTTCTTTTCGCCACATAATGTCTTTCAAAAGCCGCATACAACCCTGCAGTCCGCCTAAGGATGATCTTCCCGTTTGCCGGCGGGTCCTTGGGTCGTCGGATATGGATTCCTTCCGACCGCCTCCACCCCTGTGTCATGACGCTGAGGTGGGATCCTGTGAAGGACCCACCAGAGGAGAAGGCCCCGGAGGTGTCACAGACACCCTCCGGACTTTGCACCGGACTCAGCCGGAGGCCACAAAGTGGCTCGAGTCCGTGGGCGACCCCTTCGTAAGAAGGGCAAGACCGCGACGCCGGCTGCCTCCGTCCAACTGGAGGTGCCGGATAATTTGCTGGAGGCGCTCAACGGCGCCTCCATCAAAGAGGAACACCGCACTGTTATGAGTGCGGTGATTCAGAAGGTTCAGCTCGCCAAGAGCGGGCTGACCAAAGCCTGCAGCAGCCTTCTAACAGGCTTTGAGGTAAGAATTTCAATATATGTAAAATGGTACTGCATAGACAGTAGCCCCTGATGCTCGGTTCGGTGTTCGGAAAGAAAAGCCGGACTAAGGATCTTTATAAAGATAAACGCAGGAGTCATAAAAAATATGTCAATATGGGATTGCAGGCTGTCTTGCTTACCTCCGCCAGACCGATCATGGAGGTCAATACTTTGAAGGAAAACCTCGGCGGTCCGAGAACGAGCTCGGCCATGCCAAGAAGCAGCTTGAGGAAAAAGAAGGTGAGTAATACCTTATGAAAATTGTACCTTACAGAAAAGGATTTGGTTGCAAGAAAAATGACAAGCATAACGTGGGTATTGTAGGGGCCACTAACGAGGTGGAGACCCTGAAGGAGGCAGTGGCCGCAGCCGAACGTAATGCGGCCGCGGAGCGCACCGGGCGAGAGAAGCAGGAGGCGCGGGTGGCGGAGGTACAGCAAGAGCTCCAGGATCTCGTGAAAAAACATGAGGGCGTGGAGCGTGACTCGAAGACTCGAGAGTCTGAGCTTGCAACGGCTCTTGAGATTGCCAAAGCCGCTAAGGCCGAAGCCTACACGGCCCTCCAGGAGGTTGAGGCAAGAAGAAAATAGCAGCGGTAAGGCATTTTTCATGCAAAGTAAGCATGTGAGTGTTAATTACCTGTTGCTTACCCGAATTCAGAGCTCTCCAGAGGCGTTCGCAGATCTTCCTCGCAGCGTGTCCGATGCTGCCGCATTCTACCGGGCCGAGGAGGGAGCTCGACGAGAAGGTCTTCGGTCTCGGTATCTTTGAGGCGGACATCTGGTGCCCTTAGCGACCAGTGAAGCAGCTGGTCAAGCTCCTAAAGGCGGCCGAACAGGCCATGAAGGGCCTCATAGTTCGGCTGTGGCTCGAGGAGGCCATGCCCGGAGCTACTTGGCTTGGTGCGGCGGCCGATGGATGCGTGCCCGTGGGTAGAAGTCATCAAGCATTCCGCTTGTATTGAGGGTGCCTGTCGGGCCCTTGCCCGCCAAAAGGTGCACTGGGGCAAGATGGATGCCTGAAGCTCGTGGCGGACCCGCCACGAGGGCAAGGAGCATCGCACGCCCGAGATGTATTATAAGAGTGTGTTGAAGGGCGCCCGACTATTGCGGGTGAGTGCTCCAAAGATGTAATATTTGAGTAGACTCGCATTTTGTTATCCTGTACGCTGAAAAATTAGTTCATATCGCTAAGCAACGCTTGTTAATTTAAAATATTACCTTCATGCGGCTGTTTATCAAATCGAGAGATGGCAAGTCGTCGGCTTCAAATTTCCATGCCATGAAAGTCTTTGGCGTGTTCGGGATAAACTTGAGCGCTCTTGTTCCCATTTTGGGTCCATCTAGGAGGCGCCAACACAACGAACAAGGCAACCGGACTTATAATGCTTGAACACTCTCCTTAGCCATAGAATTCTATAATTTTAAATTTCGTGAAGCCCTAGTCTTGGAAGGTCAATTTGGGGCGCTATCCACGCCTTGGCCGGACGAGATCCGGATCCTCGCTCTAAGCGGCATAAGTCTTTAAGGACTCGCAAAAACCTCTCGAACAGCGATCGCTCTCGCCTCATCATGACGGTCAGTTTTAGCTTTCTCCACTGAGGCGTTAACTCAGCTCAACAGGTGGAATCGCGGTGGTTCTCCCAGTGCTACCTTAGCCGATATAACGGAACGTAAGGTACCAAAACATGGGAGCCGCAAACCCAACTATTGACCCAAGACATGATTGAAGCCGATGCATATAGTGCTATAAGTTCGGTGCCGCACTTGTGAAAGTGTTCGGACTCATCATATCATAATGCAGAAACATAAGCCCTGGTGTATATTAGCCGCACCAAAGTGTACAGATGCAACATGCCGTGAATGAACATATGTATGAAAAAGAAATGCAATTATAAGCAAAAGGTGCTGCATTGTTTTATTCAATAAGTGCTGCTACGAATGCGAACGATACAAATAGTGCGATAAGCAAGGTATGGGACTGTTAAACATGTCCCCTCCGTGGGTAGGCTGCAGATTGGTGTATAAAATGCTCGTAATGGAGACCACCAGATATTCATTGTAGCCTTTATCCTTCCTGGCTGTTGCATCGTGAGTTCGGCAGTTCTGCTGCTGGACAGGGCCTCGACAAACGGAGTCCTGTGGGTAAAAAGTAAAAGGTAAAAGAAAAGAAAAGGAACGACACACTTGAGAGCCCTGGTGTGGTTGAGCCGCAGTCTGGGTTTATCGTGGTCGTGCCCTCTCCCCATGCCCATGGTATCTTCGAGAGCGTAATGGTGTACGCTGGGACCTGCTTTGACGTTTCGCAGAGCTGGGGTTGGGGCCGCATCGCTGGCGCTGCGGGCGTGCGCGCTGTGGTCTTGTTGTAAGTTACTCCGGCGCTTAGCTGTGTCCGGCCGCTTAACGGCCGGACTCGAGAATTGCCTTAAGAGGCTACATTGCACTTCGCCGCGAGAGCATTGTATGTTCCTCCGCGCGGAGAGAACGTTCGATGTTTCGCTGTGATGACTCCTCGAGGGCCTGGCATCTTGAGCTTGAGGTATCGTGAGTGCGGCACGCGTTGAACTTTGTAAACGCGATGCGTCCGAGCAAGGCATGATAGCCGCTATGAACGGGACTATGTCAAGATTAACTCCTCGCTTGAAGTTATCCGGGATCCAAGACCACTTCGGTGTAATTGAGCCTGTACAATTGGCTTCTACACCTGGTATGACGCCTTTAAAGGTCGTTTGGTAGGTTTAATCCTTGAGGAGTCTATGCCCATTTTGCACATATCCCGTAAAGCAGGTTCAGTTGCTTGCCGCCGTCCATCGTGACTCGTTAGGTGAAATCCATCAACGATTGGGTCTAAGACCGGTCTGGCGAATCCGCCGTGGCGGATCTTTGTGGGGTGGTCCTTCGGTCAAAAGTGATCGGGCAGGAGGACCATGGATTGAACTTGAGGCAACTGGCTCCATCGCGTGGACATCCACGAGTGCACGCTTCCGCTCCCTTTTGGGTATGTGCGTTGCGTATATCATGTTCACCGTCCGCACCTGTGGGGGGAAACCCTTCTGTCCTCCATTGTTCGGCGGTTGGGTCTCGTCCTCGTCATCGCTATACAGCCCCTTGTCATTGTTTTCGGCAATTAACTTGCCTGCCTGCTTGAATACCCAACAGTCCTTGTTGGTGTGATTAGCTGGCTTTTCGGGGGTGCCGTGTATCTGGCACAAGCGGTCGAGTATTCGGTCCAAATTGGACGGACCCGGAGTAGTTCTTTTGAATGGCTTTTTCCGCTGACCGGGTTTAGAGCCTCTGAATCCGGCATTGATTGTCGTATCCTCAATATTGTCGCCGTTAATGCGGCGTTTGTTTCTATTACGACGCTGCCTACCATTTCGGTCCTTTAAGTCCGGACTGCCGAATTTTTGCTTTGAGGTTGTTGCTGCGTGCTAGCTTGTCCTCACCAGCGTGAAGCGGGTCATGAGTGATGTGAGGGCTGCCATGGATTTCGGCTTTTCCTGTCCTAGGTGCCGGGCAAGCCACTCATCGCGGATGTTATGCTTGAAGGCGCGAGGGCCTCCGCATCCGGACGATCGATTTATTTGGTTTTTCTTGGTTAAGAACCGTGTCCGAATTGTCCGGCGATTCATCCGCTTCAATTATGTGGCTTAGGTCATCGGCGTCGGGGTCGCACATAACTGCCCCGAAGTTATCGAGGAATGCGGCTTCGAGTCCTCCCAGCTCCCAATTGACTCTGCTGGCAAGCTGTTGAGCCAATGCCGGGCTGGTCCTTTAAGCTTGAGGGGAGGTATTTGATGGCGTGAAGATCGTCACCGCGGGCCATGTGGATGTGAAGGAGATAGTCTTGATCCAAACCGCCGGTCTGTTGTGCCATCATAGGATTCAATATTGACGGGTTTAAACCCTTCGGGATTTGATGATCCATTACTTCATCCGTGAAGCATAGTGGGTGTCTGGCGCCCTGTCTTTGGCGATATCACGACGGAGCTCAAAAGAGCTTTATCATTTTTGTTCGCCCGGCGGACTTATTGTGTCCGGCGCGACGGTTGTCGCCACGCATGATGGGCGCCCACGCGATCCATAGATCGATCTTGATTGTCTTGCCTTGTCCTCCAAAATATCTCGCAGTCCGGGCGTTCCCGTGGTCGTGTGCTTTTGAGCGATGCCGGGTGCGGTTCTAGTGAAGGGCCTAGAGGCCTCTCTGTCGCGACCACGGGTGGTCGGTCACCGTATTGTCTCCTGGTGATGCGGGTTCGTAAGCCTCCTCCTCTAATCGGGAGCAGCTTGTGTTTAGGGTAGCTTTTGAGGCGTTGAGCTCATGCTCTTGACGCGAGACTTCATCCATCTGTCGGCTAGCAGATCCCCGATCAGCTCTAAGTTGTTGCTGCTTTTTCTTGAGGCTGTTCGCCGTGGCTATAAGCCTGCGTCTAAAACGCTCTTGTTCGACGGGATCCTCGTGCACGCATTTAATTCATCGTCGTCGAGGCTTGCTTCGTCTCCCGAGGGAGGCATATAATCCTCTACCTCTTCTTCGCCGCTCTCTCGTGAGGGCTGGCGTCTCCGCCCTCCCCGCTACTGGATCTTGCTTTGGAGTGGATTGTCTTCGCACCGTCCGGTGTATTGTTATCTCCGGTGCGGAATCTTCATTCTTCTTTGTGGCGGGATTTAGAGCGGCGCCACGACGCCGGGCGCTTGGGCTGTTTCTTGGAGGGTCATCCTCCTCTGTTCCTTCGCCATTCCCATCCTTTGGGATATCCACCATGTATATGTCATATGATGAGGTGGCTTTCCGATTGCCGGTAGGTGCTGGTTCTTGTTAAATCTCCCAGCATCGTCGTCCATACCGTCGATGTCTTGAATCGTAGTCTAGCATGTCGGTTAGATCGCCGACATGCCGCTACAAAGTGGGTGGTGGGTGGGTTTTGAATTTCTTCGTCGTCCGCATCCCAACCGTCCTGACCGCAGTCCAGCCAGGGCTCTCCTAATAACGAGAGGTACTTTAGCGAACTCAAGATGTTGCCAAAAGGTGAGAGTTGAAAGATGTCCGTTGTGGTGAACTCCATGACCGGCGCCCAATCGGATTCAATCGGAGGGGGCGCGGGAGGTTCGAAGTCCGGCAAGGAGTCCGGCACCTCGGAGTCGCGAGCTTTATGAGGGACAAGATCGGTGTCGGCTCTATCGCCATAGAGGTTGCAGCCCCGGCGGTGTCTAGCCATCCGTCCCGATCTGCGCAGCCGGCTCAATTGAAGATCGAAGCGGGTTCGAAAAGCGGCCTCCGAGTCTTACCGTCGGCTGCAGAGCTAAATCATGCTCGCCGTGAAGGCGGCACGCCGGGTTGTGGCTCGACTCCATCGAGGATCAAGTCCCGCGATGTCGGCCGTGAAGTTCAAACTTCCAAATCTGACTGGACGGCCGGGGCGTAGCTTCGATCTACTCGGATGGCCAAGCCCGCGGTCGGCGAAGCCGCCAATCTGAAGATCTGTCCGGGAGAAAAGTCTCACCTTGGACGCGTCGTTGATGATGGTCGAAGAAGCCATCGAGCCTATCGGTGACGACACGCAGGAACTCTCAATGAAAGCACCAATGTCGGTGTCAAAACCGGCGGATCTCGGGCGGGGTCCCGAATCGTGCGTCTAGGCGGATGGTAACAGGAGACAAGGGACACGATGTTTTACCCAGGTTCGGCCCTCTTGATGGAGGTAAAACCCTACGTCCTGCTTGATTAATATTGATGATGTGTGTTACAAGAGTGGATCTACCACGAGATCGTAGAGGCTAAACCCTAGAAGCTAGCCTATGGTATGATTGTTGTTCGTCCTATGGACTAAAGCCATCCGGTTTATATAGACACTGGAGAGGGCTAGGGTTACGCAGAGTCGGTTACAATGGTAGGAGATCTACATATCCATATCGCCAAGCTTGCCTTCCACGCCAAGGAAAGTCCCATCCGGACACGGGATGAAGTCTTCAATCTTGTATCTTCATAGTCTTGGAGTCCGGCCGATGATGATAGTTCGGCTATCCGGACACCCCCTAGTCCGGAACTCCCTCAATCATACTTAAAAGATATAAGTGAAGCAAATGAAGTATTATATAAATTGATGAAGGGACATCTCACACTAGCCTGGTTCTTGAAGAAAAATAAAAACACAAAGGACACAAATCATGTGAACAAAACAAAAACTGAGGTATCCCCAAGCTTAGATGCTTGAGTATCCTTTGAAATATTTACTTGGGGTGCCTTGGGCATCCCCAAGCTTGAACTCTTGCCTCTCTTTATTCTTCTCATATTGATAGCTCCTCGACCTTCGGACACTTCATCCACACAAAACTTTAACAAAAACTTGTGAGATCCGTTAGTGTAATAAAGCAAATCACTACCTTTAGGTATTGTTGACAAGAACCTCCATGACGGTGATGTCGCCGCTGTCCGCGCAAGGGAGCGGGTCATTGATGACCACCACATTGGTGGGGAAGGCATCGAGGGATGCCGTGTCAGAGTCGACAAGCATCGGGTCGGTGGAGCTGATCGACTCTAGGTCGGAGGCCAGCTCGTTGGCGATGTGGAGCTTGCCAAGGAAGTCGACGAGGCAACTCTGGAAGCTGGTTGCTCCTGCGTCGGGCGCGGGCTCGTCGGAGAGGCGGATCTCGCTGATGAGATCAGCGAGGCAGCTCACCATGCAGGCGACTTTCGCGCCATGCAGCGCATCGGCACAAACACCATCGAGCGTGCCAGGCTGGCTGCGCTCGCTAGGGAGGAAAAGGGTTCCCGTCCAGAACAGTTCTCCGGACGATGGTGCACCTAGCCCCACGGAGGGCGCCAAATGTCGGGGGTGTCGTGCGACATATCCCAAAGGATGGCTTATCATGGCGGGGGAGAGTAAGACGTCGCTGGTGCCCTGGGGGGGCGTGTTGTACACCGACGCATCTTACCCAGGTTCGGGGCTCTCCTAGGAGATAACACCCCTAGTCCTACTCTGCGGTGTCTCCGCATGATCACTAAATCAGTAAGGTGGCTACAAGCTTGCTCCTTGAGTTGTTTGGCTAGAGGACGATGAAGAGCAAGGCTAGCTCTACTTCTCTCTCTATGTGGTGTGTGCTCTCTATGAGGTTGAACCCTTTGCATGGGTGCCCTGGGGGGTTTATATAAGCCTACCCCCCAGGGGTACAATGGTAATCCGGCTGGGTGTAGGACCCAGCTATCGGTGACTCTGGTGGACGGCTTCTCCGCCGGCAGCTAGGTCCCGCCGGCTGTCTCGTACTTGACCGACAGGCCGCGCCCGCCACTTGCGGGTCCTGCCGGCTGCTTAGTACTGTGGCAGCACCATTGATGATGTGTGCTTTGTCAGGGAGGGCATGGCTACAGTCCCGCCGCCTGGTGGGCGTTCACTGTAGCTCCTCCCCGTCTCTTCTGGTTCATGGTGCGCGGACTCCGTGGGAGAGGGAGGGCCGCCTGCTAGGAGTCGGCCTCCCACCGAGCCGGCTGGTCAAGGCTTGCCGCCTTCTGGCGTCTCACGGACAGGTAGGGCCCGCCTCCTGCGGGCCGTACTGACAGCCCGTCGGGGAGCATGGCTTCCTCTGCCATGGGTGATGTCACGGGCTACGTGGCAGCAGTGCCACACCGGGCGAGGGATGTCCGCCCAGTACACTGCACTGTGGCCATGTTCAGCCCTGGATTCGGGGGAGGCAAGCTGCACTGTAGCCACGCCCCGTCTCATCGTTGTAATGAGGTGCTGACTTTGAGGGAGCGGGGGGCCGCCTGCTAGGGGCCGGCCTCCCTGGAGGTCGCCTGCTAGGAGTCGGCCCATCTCATGGCTGCCCCCTGGGCTTGGCCGCCTTCCAGTAGCCAGCCGCTTGGACCAGCCAGCCCTAAGAAGGCGGCCCTTCGTCTTCGAGGCTTGAGGGGCGCAGCCGGCCCCGATGTCTTGAAATACCATGGGGAGCAGATGAGGCTACCCATGGTCATTTACTCCGACACATTGGGTGAGTGGATGCAAGGCGCAGGGTCATGATATATGCACAACACATTAAAGGTTCGAAAACGCTCATCCACGGACATCTTACAAATAATAAAGCATCAGCTTTCAAGTGCCATATCCTAACAGAGCAAAGTTCAAGCTAAAACACCAGTCAGAAATTGACTCACCTGGACATTGGTTTGAAGAGCAGAGTTGGCATCGTAGGCAGCCTTGCTAGCCTCATGCACCACTTTCATTTGCTCCATCATAAGGCCTACCTGGCGTATAGCTTCCTTAGCATCGCTTACTAAGTCCTCTGGGGCATGATGGGTAGCAAAGAGTGGAGTTGGTGGAACAGTCGAGGCAGCCAGAGGAGCTGAAGTCTGGAGTTGCACAGTCAGAGCAGGGGCCTGAGCAATCGACACCGAAGGATGATCAATCGACACAGGATCGGCAAAAGAAACAGTAGCCCGAATTAGATCTCCCGATTGCTGGATGACTGGTTGTAGCGCTGGTGTCGAATGAGGCACCTTGCTGGCAGGCACCCTCTTGCTCGAAGTCCTGCTCTTCCTTCCTGTGTTCTTCTGAGGCACGTCTTCAAGGTCGTCGTCGTTTGGAAGTTCAATAACATTCGGTGGCGCTACAAAACACTCGTCTGTAAGATTTCAGTCAACCAACAGAACAATTGTCAAAGTGAGAGCAAGGCTATGGAGTTATACCCGCTCGAGAAGTGGCCGCATCTGCAGTCTCCTCGTCGTCTTACTCCTTGTCAATATCCATGGAGGTCCTAGAAGTAGTCGCATGGAAGAGTGCAAAACCCCACTCGATCAAGCAAACAGATGAATCGACAAAAGCATAGAAGACAAATAGGAGAGGCAAAACACTTACGCAGAGGCGACGGGAACGTCCACCTTGATCTTGGGCAGGGCCTTTCGAGGCTTCGATGGGGCGACCTTCGACTGCTTAGGGGATTTTTCAGTCGGTTCCGGGGACGAAGTCCGAGTGCGCTTTTGCACTTGTGCGCTTGAAGGAGCTGCTTTGCCGCGCCCACCTGTAGGGTCTTGAGATTGTTTGGATTGACGTTCTGAGCGGGGTGGCGAATCGGCCTCCTTGCCACCATCCGAGCCATCGCTGTTATCTTCATTGTCATCCGGGGATTGCTAGTCGCCACTCTCGTCTGCGCTCTCCTCTCCCTCCTGGAACTGCTCTCTGTTTCGCATTGAATACATCTTGGTGTAAATCTGCAAGGCATGAGTCAACGAAAGTCAGTTAGATTTCACAACAACTGCTAGTCAAAAAGAGAAAACACTCGACATTTTTACCTTTACCTCGTCTGGCTCATGGTTGGTGTCGAATGGCTGAACTCTCCTAGACCCCCTGGGGTTGTCCTTGTTTCTGGTAATGCTTCGCAGCCACTGAGCCACCATCTCCTTGGTGATACGTCTCCAACGTATCTATAATTTTTGATTGCTCCATGCTATATTATCTTTTGTTTTGTACATTATTCGGCTTTATTATTCACTTTTATATTATTTTTGGGGCTAACCTATTAACCGGAGGCCCAGCCCAGAATTGTTGTTTTTTTGCCTATTTCAGAGTTCCGCGGAAAAAGAATATCAAACGGAGTCCAAACGGAATGAAACCTTCGGGAACGTGATTTTCAGAACGAACATGATCCAGAGACTTGGACCCTACGTCAAGAAATAAAGGAGGAAGCCACGAGGTAGGGGGGCATGCCTACCCCCCCCCCCCCATGCACGCCTCCACCCTCGTGGGCCCCCTGTTGCTCCACCGACGTACTCCTTCCTCCTATATATACCTACGTACCCCCAAACGATCAGATACGGAGCCAAAAACCTAATTCCACCGCCGCAACCTTCTGTACCCACAAGATCCCATCTTGGGGTTTGTTCCGGAGCTCCGCCGGAGGGGGAATCGATCATGGAGGGCTTCTACATCAGCACCATAGCCTCTCTGATGAAGTTTGAGTAGTTTACCTCAGACCTTCGGGTCCATAGTTAGTAGCTAGATGGCTTCTTCTCTCTTTTTCGATCTCAATACAATGTTCTCCCCCTCTCTCATGGAGATCTATACGATGTAATTTCATTTGCGGTGTGTTTGTTGAGACCGATGAATTGTGGGTTTATGATCAAGTTTATCTATGAACAATATTTGAATCTTCTGAATTCTTTTATTTATGATTGGTTATCTTTGCAAGTCTCTCCGAATTATCAGTTTTGTTTGGCCTACTAGATTGATCTTTCTTGCAAAAGGAGAAGTGCTTAGCTTTGGGTTCAACCTTGCGGTGTCCTTTCCAAGTGACAGTAGGGGCAGCAAGGCACGTATTGTATTGTTGCCATCGAGGATAACAAGATGGGTTTTTTATCATATTGCATGAATTTATCCCTCTACATCATTTCATCTTGCTTAATGCGTTACTCTGTTCTTATGAACTTAATACTCTAGATGCATGCTTTGGATAGCGGTCGATGTGTGGAGTAATAGTAGTAGATGCAGTGAGTCGGTCTACTTGTCTCGGACGTGATGCCTATATACATGATCATACCTAGATATTCTCATAACTATGCTCAATTCTGTCAATTGCTCAACAGTAATTTGTTCACCCATCGTAAAATACTTATGCTCTTGAGAGAAGCCACTAGTGAAACCTATGGCCCCGGGGTCTATCTTCATCATATTAATCTTCCAACACTTAGTTATTTCCGTTGCTTTTTACTTTGCTTTTATTTTACTTTGCATCTTTATCATAAAAATACCAAAAATATTATCCTATCATATCTATCAGATCTCACTCTCGTAAGTGACTGTGTAGGGATTGACAACCCCTTATCGCGTTGGTTGCGAGGATTTATTTGTTTTGTGTAGGTGCGAGGGACTCGCGCGTAGCCTCCTACTAGATTGATACCTTGGCTCTCAAAAACTAAGGGAAATACTTACGCTACTTTACTGCATCACCCTTTCCTCTTCAAGGGAAAACCAATGCAGTGCTCAAGAGGTAGCAAGAAGGATTCCTGGCGCCGTTGCCGGGGAGGTCTACGCAAAAGTCAACATACCAAGTACCCATCACAAACCCTTATCTCCCGCATTACATTATTTGCCATTTGCCTCTCATTTTCCTCTCCCCCCCCCCCCACTTCACCCTTGCCGTTTTATTCGCCCTCTCTTTCCAGTTCGCCTCTTTTTCGCTTGTTTCTCGTCGCTCGTGTGTTGGATTGCTTGTTTGTCATGATGGCTCAAGATAATACCAAATTGTGTAACTTTACCAATACCAACAATAATGATTTCCTTAGCACTCCGATTGCTCCTCTTACCGATACTGAATCTTGTGAAATCAATGTTGCTTTGTTGAATCTTGTCATGAAAGATCAATTCACCGGCCTTCCTAGTGAAGATGCCGCTACTCATCTAAATAGCTTCATTGATTTGTGTGATATGCAAAAGAAGAAAGATGTGGATAATGATATTGTTAAATTGAAGCTATTTCCTTTTTCTCTTAGAGATCGTGCTAAGGCTTGGTTTTCGTCTTTGCCTAAAAATAGTATTGATTCTTGGAATAAGTGCAAAGATGCTTTTATCTCTAAGTATTTTCCTCCCGCTAAGATCATCTCTCTTAGAAATGATATTATGAATTTTAAGCAACTTGATCATGAACATGTTGCACAAGCTTGGGAGAGGATGAAAATAATGATACGTAATTGCCCAACTCATGGTTTGAATTTGTGGATGATTATACAAAAAAATTATGCCGGATTGAATTTTGCTTCTAGAAATCTTTTAGATTCGGCCGTGGGAGGCACTTTTATGGAAATCACTTTAGGAGAAGCTACTAAACTCCTAGATAATATTATGGTTAATTATTCTCAATGGCACATTGAAAGATCTACTAATAAAAAAGTGCATGCGATAGAAGAAATTAATGTTTTGAGTGGAAAGATGGATGAACTTATGAAATTATTTTCTAGTAAGAGTGTTTCTTCTGATCCTAATGATATGCCTTTGTCTACTTTGATTGAGAGTAATAATGAATCTATGGATGTGAATTTTGTTGGTAGGAATAATTTTGGTAACAACGCGTATAGAGGAAACTTTAATCCTAGGCCTTATACTAGCAATTCCTCTAATAATTATGGTAATTACTACAACAATTCTTATGGAAATTTTAATAAGATGCCCTCTGAATTTGAGACAAGTGTTAAAGAGTTTATGAATTCGCAAAAGACTTCCAATGCTTTGCTTGCAGAGAAATTGCTTAAAGTTGATGAATTGGCTAGGAACATTGATAGAATTTCTCTTGATGTTGATTCTTTGAAACTGAGATATATTCCTCCTAAGCATGATATCAATGAGTCTCTCAAAGCCATGAGAATTTCCATTGATGAGTGCAAAGAAAGAACCACTAGGATGCGTGTTAAGAAAGATTGCTTTATGAAAGCGTGTTCTTCAAATTTCTATGAAAATAAAGATGAAGATCTAAAAGTTATTGATGTGTCCCCTATTAAATCTTTGTTTTGCAATATGAATCTTGATAATGATGGGACTGAATATGATCCACCTTTACCTAGAAGGCGTTCCAAAAATTCGGAGTTTTTAGATCTTGATGCTAAATTTGACAAAAGTGGGATTGAAGAAATCAAAACCCTAGATATTAATAAACCCACTATTTTGGATTTCAAGGAATTTAATTATGATAGTTGCTCTTTGATAGATTGTATTTCCTTGTTGCAATCCATGCTAAATTCTCCTCATGCTTATAGTCAAAATAAAGCTTTTACCAAACATATCGTTGATGCTTTGATGCAATCTTATGAAGAAAAGCTTGGGTTGGAAGTTTCTATCCCTAGAAAACTTTATGATGAGCGGGAACCCACTATTAAAATTAAGATTAAAGATCATGAATGCTATGCTTTGTGTGATTTGGGTGCTAGTGTTTCCACGATTCCAAAAACTTTGTGCAATTTGCTAGGTTTCCGTGATTTTGATGATTGCTCTCTAAACTTGCACCTTGCGGATTCCACTATTAAGAAACCTATGGGAAGAACTAATGATGGTCTTTTTGTTGCAAATAGGAACTATTTGCCCGTAGATTTTATCGTTCTTGATATAGATTGCAATCCTTCATGTCCTATTATTCTTGGTAGACCTTTCCTTAGAACGATTGGTGCAATTATTGATATGAAGGAAGGGAATATTAGATTCTAATTTCCATTAAAGAAAGGCATGGAACACTTCCCTAGGAAGAAATAAAGTTACCTTATGAATCTATTATGAGATACACTTATGGATTGCCTACCAAAGATGGCAATCCTAGATCTATCCTTGCTTTTATGCCTAGCTAGGGGCGTTAAACGATAGCGCTTGTTGAGAGGCAACCCAATTTTATTTTTAGTTTTTTGCTTATTGCTTCTGTTTAGGAATAAATATTTGATCTAGCCTATGGTTAGATGTGTTTTTATGTTTTAATTAGTGTTTGTGCCAAGTTAAACCTATAGGATCGTCTTGGATGTTAGTTATTTGATCTTGCAGAAATTTCCAGAAACTTTCTGTTCACGAAAATAATTGTTAAAAATCATCATAACGTGATAAAATATTGATTCAAATCGCTGCTGATCAATAAACAAATTGTCTAGGTCGTCCTATTTTTGCTTATTTTTTGGAGTTCCAGAAGTTTGCGTTATTACAGATTACTATAGACTGTTCTGTTTTTGACAGATTCTGTTTTTCGCGTGTTGTTTGCTTTTTTTGATGAATCTATGGCTAGTAAAAGAGTTTATAAACCATAGAGAAGTTGTAATACAGTAGGTTTAACACCAATATAAATAAAGAATGAGTTCATTACAGTACCTTGAAGTGGTCTTTTGTTTTCTTTCGCTAACGGAGCTCACGAGATTATCTGCTGAGTCTTGTGTTGTGAAGTTTTCAAGTTTTGGGTGAAAGATTTGATGGATTATGGAACAAGGAGTGGCAAGAGCCTAAGATTGGGGATGCCCATGGCACCCCCAAGATAACCTAAGGACACCAAAAAGCCAAAGCTTGGGGATGCCCCGGAATGCATCCCCTCTTTTGTCTACTTCCATCGGTAACTTTACTTGGAGCTATATTTTTATTCACCACATGATATGTGTTTTTCTTGGAGCGTCTTGTATGATTTGAGTCTTTGCTTTTTAGTTTACCACAATCATCCTTTCTGTACACACATTTTGAGAGAGACACACATGATTCGGAAATTACTAGAATACTCTATGTGCTTCACTTATATCTAATGAGTTATATAGTTTTGCGCTAGTACTTCACTTATATATTTTAGAGCACGGTGGTGGATTTGTTTTATAGAAACTATTGATCTCTCATGCTTCACTTAGATTATTTTGGGAGTCTTAAATAGCATGGTAATTTGCTTAAATAATCCTAATATGCTAGGTATTCAAGATTAGTAAAAACTTTCTTATGGGTGTGTTGAATACTAAGAAAAGTTTGATGCTTGATAATTGTTTTGAGATATAAAGATGGTGATATTAGAGTCATGCTAGTTGAGTAGTTGTGAATTTGAGAGATACTTGTGTTAAAGTTTGTGATTCCTGTAGCATGCACGTATGGTGAACCGTTATGTGATGAAGCCGGAGCATAATTTATTTATTGATTGTCTTCCTTATGAGTGGCGGTCGAGGACGAGCGATGGTCTTTTCCTACCAATCTATCCCCCTAGGAGCATGCGCGTAATACTTTGCTTTGATAACTTGTAGATTTTTGCAATAAGTATATGAGTTCTTTATGACTAATGTTGAGTCCATGGATTATACGCACTTTCTTCCTTCCACCTTTGCTAGCCTCTCTAATACCGCACACCTTTTGTCGGTATCATACACCCACCATAAACCTTCCTCAAAACAGCCACCATACCTACCTATCGTGGCATTTCCATATCCATTCCGAGATATATTGCCATGCAACTTACCACCGTTCCGATTATTATGACACGCTCCATCATTGTCATATTGTTTTGCATGATCATGTAGTTGACATCGTAATTGTGGAAAAGCCACCATTCATAATTCTTTCATACATGTCACTCTTGATTCATTGCATATCCCGGTACACCACTGGAGGCATTCACATAGAGTCATATTTTGTTCTAAGTATTGAGTTGTAATTTTTGAGTTGTAAGTAAATAAAAGTGTGATGATCATCATTTTTAGAGCATTGTCCCAAGTGAGGAAAGGATGATGGAGACTATGATTCCCCCACAAGTCGGGATGAGACTCCGGACGAAAAAAAAGAGGCCATAAAAAAAGGCCCAAAATAAAAAAATAAAAAAATGAGAGAAAAATAGAGAAGGGACAATGTTACTATCCTTCTACCACACTTGTGCTTCAAAGTAGCACCATGATCCTCATGATAGAGAGTCTCCTATGATATCACTTCCATATACTAGTGGGAATTTTTCATTATAGAACTTGGCTTGTATATTCCAATGATGGGCTTCCTCAAAGTTCCCTAGGTCTTTGTGAGCAAGCGAGTTGGATGCACACCCACTTAGTTTCTTTTGTTGAGCTTTCATATACTTATAGCTCTAGTGCATCCGTTGCATGGCAATCCCTACTCACTCACATTGATGTCTATTGATGGGCATCTCCATAGCCCGTTGATATGCCTAGTTCATGTGAGACTATCTTCTCCCTTTTTGTCTTCTCCACAACCACCATTCTATTCCACATATAGTGCTATGTCCATGGCTCACGCTCATGTATCGCGTGAAGATTGAGAAAGTTTGAGAACGTCAAAAGTATGAAACAATTGCTTGGCTTGTCATCGGGGTTGTGCATGATTTAAATACTTTGTGTGGTGAAGATAGAGCATAGCCAGACTACATGATTTTGTAAGGATAACTTTCTTTGGCCATGTTATTTTGAGAAGACATGATTGCTTGGTTAGTATGCTTGAAGTATTATTATTTTTATGTCAAAATTATACTTTTGTCTTGAATCTTCCGGATCTAAATATTCATACCACAAGTACGAAGAATTACATTGAAATTATGCCTAGTAGCATGCCGCATCAAAAGTTTTGTTTTTATCATTTACCTACTCGAGGACGAGCAAGAATTAAGCTTGGGGATGCTTGATACGTCTCCAACGTATCTATAATTTTTGATTGCTCCATGCTATATTATCTTCTGTTTTGGACATTATTGGGCTTTATTATTCACTTTTATATTATTTTGGGACTAACCTATTAACCGGAGGCCCAAAGATGTAATTGCTGATTTTTGCCTATTTCAGAGTTTCACGTAAAAAGAATATCAAACGGAGTCCAAACGGAATGAAACCTTCGGGACGTGATTTTCGAATCGAACATGATCCAGAGACTTGGACCCTCGTCAAGAAATAAAGGAGGAAGCCACGAGGTAGGGGCGCGCCCACCCCCCGGCATGCCCTCCACCCTCGTGGGCCCCTATTGCTCGACCGACATACTCCTTCCTCCTATATATACCTACGTACCCCCAAACGATCAGATACGGAGCCAAAAACCTAATTCCACCGCCGCAACCTTCTGTACCCACGAGATCCCATCTTGGGGCCTGTTTTGGAGCTCCGTCGGAGGGGGAATCGATCACGGAGGGCTTCTACATCAACACCACAACCTCTCCGATGAAGTGTGAGTAGTTTACCTCAGACCTTCAGGTACATAGTTAGTAGCTAGATGGCTTCTTCTCTCTTTTTGGATCTCAATACAATGTTCTCCCCCTCTCTCGTGGAGATCTATTCGATGTAATCTTCTTTTGCGGTGTGTTTGTTGAGACCTATGAATTGTGGGTTTATGATCAAGTTTATCTATGAACAATATTTGAATCTTCTGAATTCTTTTATGTATGATTGGTTATCTTTGCAAGTCTCTTCGACCTATCAGTTTGGTTTGGCCTACTAGATTGATCTTTCTTGCAATGGGAGAAGTGCTTAGCTTTGGGTTCAATCTTGCGGTGTCCTTTCCCAAAGGATGAGGGGCAGCAAGGCACGATTGTATTGTTGCCATCGAGGATAACAAGATGGGGTTTTTATCATATTGCATGAATTTATCCCTCTACATCATGTCATCTTGCTTAAGGCGTTACTCTGTTCTTATGAACTTAATACTCTAGATGCATGCTGGATAGCGGTCGATGTGTGGAGTAATAGTAGTAGATACAGGCAGGAGTCGGTCTACTTGTCTCGAACGTGATGCCTATATACATGATCATACCTAGATATTCGCATAACTATGCTCAATTCTGTCAATTTCTCAACAGTACTTTGTTCACCCACCGTAAAATACTTATGCTCTTGAGAGAAGCCACTAGTGAAAGCTATGGCCCCTGGGTCTATCTTCATCATATTAATCTTCCAACACTTAGTTATTTCTGTTGCTTTTTTACTTTTCTTTTATTTTACTTTGCATCTTTATCATAAAAATACCAAAAATATTATCCTTTTATATCTATCAGATCTCACTCTCGTAAGTGACCGTGTAGGGATTGACAACCCCTTATCGCATTGGTTGCGAGGATTTATTTGTTTTGTGTAGGTGCGAGGGACTCGTGCGTAGCCTCCCACTGGATTGATACCTTGGTTCTCATAAACCGAGGGAAATACTTATGCTACTTTACTGCATCACCCTTTCCTCTTCAAGCGAAAACCAACGCAGTGCTCAAGAGGTAGCACTCGGCGACCTCCTCCGGGTGGACCCGAGCGGTGTCTCCAAGGCCTGAGTACATCCACATCGGGTGATCTCGGGCTTGGAGAGGCTGGATGCGTCAACTGAGGAACACCTCCAACAGATCCATGCCAGTCACCCCCTCCCGGACCAAGTTGACGACCTGGTTGACTAAAAGGTTCACCTCGCCTTTCTCCTCGGGGGCCACGGTCAGGGAAGAGGGTTGGCGGAGTCGTTCCATAGTGAAAGGGGGGAGAGCGATCGACTGACCAGGATTTGCAATATCCTTGTAGTAGAACCAGGTCGACTGCCACCCTCAAACTGACTCGGGAAGGGTTATGGCAGTAAAAGTACTCCTACCTCTGCTCTGAGTCCCTAAACCCCCGCACATTTGGATCACATGCGTCTTTTCGTCAGCCGGATGGGCCTTCTTCACCGACTGAGATCAACAAGTGAAGATGTGCTTGAACAGGCCTAGTGAGGCTGGCAACCCAAGAAGTTCTCACACATAGAGATGAAAGCAGCGAGATACGTGATGGTGTTCAGAGGGAAATGATGGATTTGGGCACAGAACAAGTTCAAGAAACCCCTAAAGAATGGGTCTGGAGGAAGGGAAAAACCTCGGTCGACATGGGTGGCGAGGAGGCATGCTCATCCTCGTGTGGCTGAGGCTCCGATTCCCCGCAATCTCCAAGACTTGTCAGCAATCAAGCCATCCTCGACGAGCTTCTCCAGGTCGTCCCACTCAATGGTGGAGCGGATCCAATCTCCCTGGATCCAGCCCGGCGGCAGACCGGACCGCGATGACGTCCCCCAAGCCGTCTTCTTGCCCTTTGTCGTTGTCGTCGCCTTCTTCGCGCGCTCCAGGGCCACCGTCTTATCCTTTCCCATCACGGCGAACGGCGTACGGGAGGAACGGCGGTGTAGAGAGTGGAGTAGGATGCGGTGGAGAATCAAAGGAATAATAGAGAGGATGAGGTGCACTCGTGCAAATGCATCGGCCTCGACGACCTTATATGGACCCATTTTCGAGTGGCTGACCCGTGGGCCTGAGCAATCCTATCAAATCCAGCAATAGTCGCACGCTCGATACGTGGCGAAAAAGGCAGCGCGAAAATTGAGGCGTCCATATCCAACCACTCCGATTACTACGGCACGCTCCTCCCGCGCGCTTCCCCGAAATTTCGAATCCCGTGAGATCGGAGGACTGCATAGCAACCAATCGCACTAAAGATTTCATTCCACATCAACACTCGAAGATTGTCAGTATAGTTCACTCGACGACGGCCTCTGCATCGATCAAGGCGACTGAAACAAGATTGAAGCTTCAACATGATTCGCAGACTCAGATGAAATACCTCCGTAGTATGGAATCGAGTCGGAGTCAACTTCAACCCTTTCTTCACTCGGACCTCAATCCATTCAGGGGCTAATGACGATGACATGTACCTAGGGTAGGGTCATAGTCCTGACTTATACACCCTACCCAAGGACACTACCCTAGAGTCAAAGACATTCATAATACAACAGAAGAAACCGAGTGAGTTCGCCTCGGAATGCAATCCACTCGACCACCTACCTCACTCGGATACCCCAATTCCATTTGACCAAGATAAGAGTCACTCGACTACCCAAAGAATCACTCGGAGACAGAAAGCCTAAAGCCACTCAAGATGGCAACGGTCAGGCATTCACTCTGTAGCACTAATGATCATTTATAACTCTTTATAGCTGACGTTACCAGTAACATTGTGTCTTAATATATATTGAACCCTGTGTAACGTGGGATGGCTGGGGTCCTGGCGCACTCTATATAAGCCACCCCCTCCTCTGGCACAAGGGTTCACACCCCCTGTAAATCTCACGCATAATCCAGTCGACCAAGCCTCAGGGCATCGAGACGTAGGGTTGTTATCTCCACTGTGAGAGGCCGGAACTCGCTAAAACCACCGTGTCACCCATTTGCATCTCGATAGATCATTGATGCGGAGCATCCCTCGACCATCACCATGGACGTCACACCACCATCGCAAGCACCGAGAGGACCGGTAACAAGGGCACGTGCACGCAACATCGACAATGAGGTCACTTCTTTCCTCTTCGAGTCTCGTTTGGAATCGCATATGAATTGGGTTCTACCTCAAGGAGAAACGCTATGCATTCGTAGGTACTTCGGAGATGATCGCGAGGAAGCATGGAGGGATCACCAAGTCCACCCGAAGATTCAAGCACGCACGAAGTCTTTCGGGAAGGAGAAGTCAAGAAGAATGAAGAAGGAAGCGTGGAGGGAATCCCCCTTGATCACTCCGGGTGCCCGGCCTCCCCGACCCCGGGTGCCCGGCCTTCCCCCGCTGGGAGCTGCCCCGACCCACCCCGGGTGCCCGGCCCTTCGCCTCCCGGGTGCCCGGGCCTCCCTCTCCCAGCCGCTGGCCGCCCCATCGGGTGCCCGGGCATGGGACCCCCGGGTGCCCGGACCCTCCCAGCCTCCCGCCTTGCGCCACCCCGGGTGCCCGGGCTTGAGGCCCCGGGTGCCCGGCCGCTTCGCTGTTAGCCTCCAGCGCCTCCTCCGGGTGCCCGGGCCTTGGGCCCCTGGGTGCCCGGCCACCCCTACAGCCGCCCCTGAGCAGGCCGGGTGCCCGACCCATGATGCCCGGGTGCCCGGACCCCTCCGTCCAGCCGCGCGTGTTTGGCCTTGTGGCCTTTGTACCCCCCTCTCTCTACTTGTTTCTCCCCCAAACTATATAAGGGCATCTCCTAGCTCATTTAGAGGGATAGCAAAGTATATGATAGACATTTGTGAGCTTTGCTCCATGGATCCACTCCACTAGGAGATCAAGACCTCGTCTTGGAGTGACCAAACTCAAGACCCCCTTGAGAGAAGGATCTACCTAGATCATCAAGCCCTCATCTCCTTCATAGGATTTGGGATGAACTCTACCATGTATCTTTTTTCCCTTTGATTGTTCATGTACCTTGTGGATCTTGTGTGTTTGTTGGTCTAGTGGATGTGTGATTGGACTTGTTCTTGAGTGTTCCTCTTGTTTTCCCTCTTGTGTTCATCTTGTTCTTGGGGATTTCCCCTCCAATTCGTGAAAGATCTTCACTTAGGGTTCCACCCTACAACAATCATGCTCCCTTACACTACCCCTCTCTATTGTCGGAATCGTTCCGACGACAAGAGTCTCCCACAACCTTCGGGGAGGCTTCTACAATTAATTAATGTTTTGCCTAATCATCCTCTCAAGAAAAATGAAATACTTTATATCTTTTACAATGGACCAACTGATGCTTCTAGGGACCACCTAGATAATTGTGTTGGTTGTATTTTCAGGGAAAGAACTGTTGAGCAAGCTAAAAAATTATTGAATAATATATTGATCAACGATAATGATTGGACAGTTCCTAAACCAACTCCTAAGCCAACTCCAAAGAAAAGAGGTATTCTATTTCTCAGTCCTGAAGATATGCAAGAGGCAAATAAATCTAAAGAACAAGGCATTAAAGCTGAAGATGTTAATAAATTACCGCCTATTGAAGAAATACATGGTCTTAATATTCCAACACAGGTAGTAGAGGTAAGTTCTCTCTATATATTATATGAAGATGATATTCCTTGTAATAAGTCTGCTAGTCAATGCTTGGATGAGTTTGATAATTTTATTTTTAAACAAGAAAACTTCAATGCTTATTTTAGTAGACAATTGAAACGTAATGCTTATATGCTTGAACGCTTGGGTGATTATATGAGTAGAACTATTAGTGATCTTCAGCTTATTAGTAAACATGCTTCCATGGTAAAAACTCAAGTAGAATAAGTACTTAAGGCACAAGATGATTTGCTCAATGAGATGAATAGTAAGAATAATGATCATATTGTTAGCGTTATGACTAGGGGTGGTAAAATGACCCAGGAACCTTTGTATCCTGAGGGTCATCCTAAGAGAAATGAGCAAGATTCCCAGAGAGTTAATACTGATGCACCCAATCCTTCTAATAAAAAGAAAAGGAAAACTGATAGGACTTTGCATGCTTCCAGTGAACTTATTGTAGACACACCTGAGAATCCCAATGATATTTCTATTTCTGATGCTGAGACACAATATGGTAATGAGCATGAACCTAGTGATAATGTTGATGATGATGTTCATGATGATGCTCACCTAATAATGATAATGATGTGGAGATTGAACCTACTATTGATATTGATAACCCACAATCAAAGAATCAACATTATGATAAGAGAGACTTTGTTGCTAGGAAGCATGGTAAAGAAAGAGAACCATGGGTCGAAACCCATGCCCTTTCCTCCTAAACCATCCAAGAAAAAAGATGAGGAGGATTTCGAGCACTTTGCTGAAATGATTAGACCTATCTTTTTGCATATGCGTTTGACTGATATTCTGAAAATGTCTCCTTATGCTAAGTATATGAAAGATATTGTTACAAATAAAAGAAAAAAACCAGCAGCTGAAATTTCCACCATGCTTGCTAATTATACCTTTAAGGGTGGAGTACCAAAGAAACTTGGAGATCCAGGAATACCAACTATACCATGCTCCATTAAAAGAAACTACGTTAAAACTGCTTTATGTGATCTTGGAGCCTGTGTTAGTGTTATGCCTTTCTCTTTATATTGACACCTACTGAAATTTCTTTGGAAATGGCTGATAATTCAACTGCTATACCCATTGGTATTTGTGAGGATGTGCCTGTTGTGGTTGCAAATGTTACTATCTTAACGGACTTTGTTATTCTTGATATTCCCGAGGACGACGATATGTCAATCATCCTTGGTAGACCCTTTTTGAATACTGCAAAGGCTGTTATTGATTGCAACAAGGGCCATGTCACCTTTCATATTAATGGTGATGAGCATATAGTACACTTATCGAAGAAACAATCTCAAGTTCATAGCATCAATTCTATTGGAAAATTTTCAAGTATTACCAATGGAGGTTTTGAATCCCCTCTTCCTACTGCCAAAAAGAAATATGATATTCTTATTATTGGGGACATGCATATCCCCGTTGAGGTAACTGATGTCTAATACACAACCTTCTTCTGGTAGACATTGTTGGGCCTCCAAGTGTAGAGGTTTGTAGGACAGTAGCAAATTTCCCTCAAGTGGATGACCTAAGGTTTATCAATCCGTGGTAGGCATAGGATGAAGATGGTCTCTCTCAAGCAACCCTGCAACCAAATAACAAAGAGTCTCTTGTGTCCCCAACACACCCAATACAATGGTAAATTGTATAGGTGCACTAGTTCGGCGAAGAGATGGTGATACAAGTGCAATATGGATGGTAGATATAGGTTTTTATAATCTGAAAATATAAAAACAACAAGGTAACTAATGATAAAAGTGAGCACAAACGGTATTGCAATGCTAGGAAACAAGGCCTAGGGTTCATACTTTCACTAGTGCAAGTTCTCTCAACAATAATAACATAACTGGATCATACAACTATCCCTCAACATGCAACAAAGAGTCACTCCAAAGTCACTAATAGCGGAGAACAAACGAAGAGATTATGGTAGGGTACGAAACCACCTCAAAGCTATCCTTTATGATCGATCTATTCAAGAGTCCGTAGTAAAATAACATGAAGCTATTCTTTCCATTCGATCTATCATAGAGTTCGTACTAGAATAACACCTTAAGACACAAATCAACCAAAACCCTAATGTCACCTAGATACTCCAATGTCACCTCAAGTATCCATGGGTATGATTATACGATATGCATCACACAATCTCAGATTCATCTATTCAAACCAACACAAAGTACTTCAAAGAGTGCCCCAAAGTTTCTACCTGAGAGTCAAGACAAAAACGTGTGCCAACCCCTATGCATAGGTTCATGGGCGGAACTCGCAAGTTGATCACCAAAACATACATCAAGTGGATCACGTGATATCCCATTGTCACCACAGATAAGCACGAAAAGACGTACATCAAGTGTTCTCAAATCCTTAAAGACTCAATCCGATAAGATAACTTCAAAGGGAAAACTCAATCCATTACAAGAGCATAGAGGGGGAGAAACATCATAAGATCCAACTATAATAGCAAAGCTCGTGATACATCAAGATCGTATCACCTCAAGAACACGAGAGAGAGAGAGAGAGAGAGAGAGAGATCAAACACATAGCTCTTGGTACATACCCTCAGCCCGAGGGTGATTGCTCGATGTCAAAACCGCGGATCTCGGTAGGGGTCCCGAATCAAGCGCCTAAGGCGGATGGTAACAGGAGACAGGGGACACGATGTTTACCTGTGTTCGGGCCCTCTCTATGGAGGTAATACCCTACTTCTGCTTGATTGATCTTGATGATATGAGTATTACAAGAGTTGATCTACCACGAGATCGTAGAGGCTAAACCCTAGAAGCTAGCCTATGGTATGATTGTTGTTGTATCTATCGACTAGCCTGGCCTCGGTTTATATAATGCACCAGAGACCTAGGATAACAAGAGTCCTAGCCGAATACGCCGGTGGGGGAGGAGTCCTTGTCTTGATCGCCAAGTCTTGTGGAATCTTCCTTGTATCGCGGCAACCGTCCGGATCGCCCATGAGTATACGGCCATGGGGATCCTCGCCCAATCCAACTGATCGGGAGACGACGTGGTGAGTACCCCTAGTCCAGACACCGTCAAGAGCCCCCCGAACCAGTCTTCACGTTAGACGCCCTCGATTCTTCCAACTGTTCTTCATCTTCATCGCCGGTCTTGAAAACCAGTTCAAAGAATCTTCTCATCTTCGATCTTGAGGATCGCGAAATGCATTCGACGAGTTTACACGCCGGGTATCCGAGGAGCCCTTTAAGTTTCTGGCCTTTATCAATGCCTTGTTATTTTTATGCCACACCTCGGGTTTGAAGTTGTTCCCGGCGGAAGGCGTCCTCTTGCGTCCGAGCTCCAACGCCGACTGCATTCGAGGTATCTTTTGCAGCCGAGCACCAACGCCGGACTGCTTCCCACCATGTCGCGGATGATGTATCCGAGCTCCAACGCTGGACGGTATCCGAGCTCCAACGCCGGACTGTATCCGAGGTGTCGTAAATCACCTTGGTTCAAAGAAGTTTGAAGTAGTTTAGCCGAGCTTAATGCCCAAATGCCCTCTATGGAGCCAGCCACTAGCGCCCGAGCTTTATGTCGGATCGCTTCCGAGGTGGTGCACCACCCGAATATGGGCGATTTTGTCAATATTTTTATTGGTGCAATTTATTCTCTGCCGAGATACATAGCCAGAGCCCTCAAGGTGGGTATCGGTCTAAAACCCGAGATGCACTGAAGGATGACATAAGACCGCCGATCCCATGAGCTGCCGAGACTCGAGTTGATTTGGAAAATCGGCCCGAGGATCAAGTCCTAGCTCGGCGAATACTTGAGACACAAAAGCGGCGTGCTCAGTCCTCGAGACTCAAAGTTGGGTGCGGCCGCCAACTTGAGGATCAAAATCTCCTCGAAACTGACATTGCACTTATAATTTTCGCATAGAACAGGCAATGCAGAGCCCCCGAGACATCGGTCGGGTGGCAACACCGATCGGGGATCGATGTGCCCTTTAATATTTGTAAATAATAATCCCAAGCCCAATAGCCCCGAGCCTTAATGCGGCACGGGTGGTCAATTAAGGATCGATATCCATAGTAAAATCACAAATTATGTGTAATGACTCTATGTATCCAAGTACTTTATGTCATTAATGCTCGGATCCGCATTGTACAAAACTTTGTTGACCGACCATCGGCTTTAACCTCCTTGGCCAGTAGCCGAGGAGTGTTTGTCCTACTTTATAAAGCCTTTATGAGGGCAAAGATTTACGACAAACAAGGCAATCTGGCCATACGGTTTTATAAACAAAGGTACGCAGAGAGATATGTTATATTACTGTTTAACAGAAGAAATGTCTTCCAAAGAAAATAGTCCCGCTATCGGTTCCTTTCTTTGGGTTGTCATGCTAAGCACCATCATGAAACCTCAGCTCCAATGTAAGAGCAAAATATTGAGGATTTAGTTTGGGAGGCCGCCATTAGCCCCGGTAGTGTTCGCAACAATCGAGGTCAAGCCGGAAACACTTCGGCCAATGTTATGAATGGCCCGTTTATTTAATATAGTCATCGGATCGCTGACCAGTTTACACCTATTGTGACAATCGGTTTTCGGCTTTCTCCATCGAGGTGCTTGACCATGCGAGTTGGAAGCACAATGCAGATGGTTCTCCTTTGCACACCTAGCCGAACAAAGCGGAACGTAGGAGGCAAGCGGAGCCGGCAACCCAACTATTGATCAAGACACAATTGAAACTGATGCATATATAGCAATATCCGAGAATGTTTTTGCCGAATCTCTAAAGGTGTCCGGCGTTGCATCATGAGACTTGTGCTGAAAACACACAAATAGTTTAAAAGTGCCAAAAGCTTGACAACCAAAAACGCCGAAAAAACATGACGTCCGAACAAGATCAAGTGTTCGGTGCCAATCCGAAAATTGGACTTTAGAAAAAAAAAGTGCTTATGTCGTGCTTTAACATGACACATCCTATCTCAAGACTTCAAGCGGGTCAGCCTATGGCTTCAGTCTCCCATCCCGAAGGCGGAGTACTTCTCATTAGGCCAGTTTAGAAAACTAAACTCTAGCGGTTTTGAGAGAGAAATTAGGCTCCCCGGCTAGTGACCGCACACTCGTGTCGAGAAAAGGAGTGATAAATAATAATAAAAACTCTGCAATGACTAAGAAGAAAAACACTTATTATAAAACGACTCAAATAAACATAAGAGCCCCCAAGTGACTTGGGTAAAAGAATGATTGTATGTACCGAAGTACTTATATCATATCTATGTTCAACCAAACTTTAAACGCGTCTTAACCGACCATCGGCTTCTCCCTCTTCGGTCAAGGACCGAAAAGTGTTATGTACTCCATCTGTCGAGAATATTGACGGTGTTTCCAATAACCAGCAATCAGGTCATAAGGTCATAATGCATAAAGCGCTCGGGGAACTTATGCTATATTATCGATAAAGTGTAAGAAGCATCTTGAAGAAAATAGTACCCCCACCGATACCTTTCTTCGGTGCTCATTGTTAATATGAGACTTGTGCAATAGATTTTTTGTACTCATGAGTTCCGTTGTGTGCCGACCATTATTGAAAACAGTAAGAGCGCTAGCTTTCGGCTTCACCCAGTCTGAGGTCCGGCTCGGGTGACCCGATCGTGACGATCGTAGAGGTGCTCCCTTTACTCCCTAGCCGAACAATCGGGAACGTAGGGTTAACACAGGAGCGAGGCAAACCAGCTTGCAAATCGCTTAAGTCAATATGGTGCATATTGTGGCATAATACATGAACAAGGAACGAAGCCGTACAAGTATAATCATATGCAAGAGGAAAAGCTTCATGAAGGAAGCCCCAAATGAATTGGGTATTTGAATTTATGCGTCACAAACAAAGTTTGGACAAGGAAATTTTTTACAAGCAAATTTTTTCCAAAAAAGTATAATGCTTGGTCCAACCGAACACAAGTTAGAAATTAAAGCATTGAGCACTAAAGCGACTTAGCTGGTTAATGTGTTCGGTATTGATGACGCGGTCCGAGCTTGATATGGGACAAGGTTCCATCCCCCAAGCCGGTCCCGAGGTGGCGGAGCAGAGAGCTCGACATGCCGAAGTGGTGACATAGCACGGTCAATGCAGACCGGCAGAGTGACGCCGAAGTCCCTGGATCATTTTCCTGTGCACAAAAAATGGTGCAAACCGGAGATAATAGTAATAATGATAATTAAAAAAAATCGTTGCATAATAAATAATTTATGCAAAGTGAGTAATAAAAGAAATATGGCCTGGCGCCGAAGTCAATGTCGATGCAGGTCGTCGGCGTAATGCAATAAAGGCATGGCAAAGCCTGGATTCACAGGTCGGTCCGAGTTCCGGATGCGGTGTTCGCCGGACTATGTACGGAGACTGACCGAACCATCATGCGACCGTCGATAATGCGGCCACCATTTGATAGACCTGTGTACATATGATGGACAAACCAGAGTAATAATTCCTTGGGAAAAATTAACCCAAACAAGCAAAAAATACTAGGATTAATAGCACCTGGTTTATTTGTTGTAGCAATCCGAAGGAAGGTGATTCCCAAAATTGGGACTCGATCCGCGCACCCATTGCCTGATGGGCGATAAAATGACGGCATGGCAATGCTGGCAAAGGTTGGCTCGCCGAGGCAAAGCCCTCGGTCCAGCTAACGTGACGGACCTGGTCGGCTAGTGACGCCGAAGTGTCCGGAGTAGGTTGATGAAGAGATGGCGAAGCCCCCGGTCCAGCCGAGATGTCGAAGTAGGTCGGCGTGATGGACACCAGCTTGAAGAAGCAATAGTGCGGCCCTGCCGATGCAGGTCGTGACGTGGTCGATGTCGGCTTGATGAAGCGACCGTGCGGCGATGCCGGTATGCCCGCTCCGTGTAATCTGTGGGGCAACGATGTTGGTGATGATTTATCCTTCGCGATGCCGGACTCTTGTTCGGCTTGGCAAGATGATGATCCAAAAAAGTTGAGCTCGGCTCAACAAAGTGACGACGTGTCTAGCGTAGGTCGGCAACCGTGGAGCAATATTGCCGGACTGGTTTGACACCAGCATGATATTGAAGATCATGTTCAAAAGATTTTAAAATTAGTGCGATGTGTTCGGAAACAAAACACAACACCCCACACAAAACTTCCTTCAAAAAGGATGTCTGAAATCCCGTTCATAAAAAAGACGAACTCGGGTCGGATTCGTTTTCGCGCAGGAAACAGATCCGAAAAGTGATGCACTAATCGGAAGGTTCCCGGAGTTTGGACGGTCGGATCGAGCTGAAATTTTGAGGGGTGGTAGCTATAGGAATTCCGCAGCCGATCAACGGTTGGATCTTCCAAAGGAAGTCGGAGCTAGAAGCTGGACACCACGCCCTAAACTCGTCCAGATTCTCGTCCAGATTCAATGCAGCTCCGGTATATCGGACATTGCCAAAGATTCCTTCATCGGAACTCGACGAAATTTTCCAGGGTTGTTGTAGAGTCAATTCCGCACAATTCCACCGAAGCAATCGTCAAACCGACGCTCGAGGAGGCGGTGACGGCGGATACAAGTTCGCTGTCCAGAAAAACAGCACGGTAGCCGGGGGGCAATGTTGACGTTGAGCCCCCGGGCTCCCTGGATGATTCCTCCATGATCTTGATAGAGATCGGAGCTGATGTTGATGAAGGCCCCCATCCGAACATGATGATCGGAGGTAGGGCACAATCCTTGGTCGAACCAAGGTGACCAGTCAAACTGGTGACGAAGATGCCGAAGTCGCAGTTGATCTGCAGGCGAGCCATCGACCTTTTGCCGAAAACACAGCGGAACTCTCAATGAAAGCACCAATGTCGGTGTCAAAACCGGTGGATCTCGGGTAGGGGGTCCCGAACTGTGCGTCTAAGGCGGATGGTAACAGAAGACAGGGGACACGATGTTTACCCAGGTTAGGGCCCTCTCTATGGAGGTAATACGCTACTTCCTGCTTGATTGATCTTGATGATATGAGTATTACAAGAGTTGATCTACCACGAGATCGTAGAGGCTAAACCCTAGAAGCTAGCCTATGGTATGATTGTTGTTGTATCTATCTACTAGCCTGACCTCGGTTTATATAATGCACCAGAGACCAAGGATAACAAGATTCCTAGCCGAATACGCCGGTGGGGGAGGAGTCCTTGTCTTGATCGCCAAGTCTTGTGGAATCTTCCTTGTATGCAGCAACTGTCCGGACTGGCCTATGAGTATACGGCCATGGGGATCCTCGGCCCAATCCAACTGATCGGGAGACGACGTGGTGAGTACCCCCTAGTCCAGGACACCGTCAGTGACCTACTCCCTCCTCCTCATGGAGAGCGCCGGGATGATGAAGATGGCCACCGGTGAGGGATCTCCCCTCTGGCAGGGTGCCGGAACAGGGTCTCGATTGGTTTTTGGTGACTACAAAGGCTTGCGGCGGCGGAACTCCCGATCTATTCTGTTCCCCGATGGTTTTAGGGTATATGGATATATATAGGCGAAAGAAGTCGGTCAGGGAAGCCACGAGGGTCCCACAAGGGTGGAGGGTGCGCCCACCTGCCTCGTGACATCCTCGTTGCTTCCCTTACGTATACTCCAGGTTTTCTGGATTGCTTCCGTTCCAAAAATAAATTTCCCGAAGGTTTCATTCCGTTTGAACTCCCTTTCATATTCCTTTTCTGCGAAACACTGAAACAAGGGAAAAAACAGGAACTGGCAGTGGAGTCTCGATTAATAGGTTAGTCCCAAAAATAATATAAAAGTGTAAAATGAAGCCCATAAATATCCAAAGCAGATAATATAATAGCATGAAACAATAAAAAATTATAGATACGTTGGAGACGTATCAGCATCCCCAAGCTTAATTCCTGCTCGTCCCCGAGTAGGTAAATGATAAAAACAGAATTTTTGATGTGGAATGCTACCTAACATATTTATCCATGTAATTCTCTTTATTGTGGCAAGAATATTCAGATCCAAAAGATTCAAGACAAAACTTTAATATTGACATAAAAATAATAATACTTCAAGCATACTAACAAAGTAATCATGTCTTCTCAAAATAACATGGCCAAAGAAAGATATCCCTACAAAATCATATAGTCTGGCTAGGCTCTATCATCATCACACAAAATATTTAAATCATGCACAACCTCGATGACAAGCCAAGCAATTGTTTCATACTTTTGATGTTCTCAAACTTTATCAATCTTCACGCAATACATGAGGGTGACCCATGGACATAGCACTATAGGTGGAATAGAATGGTGGTTGTGGAGAAGACAAAAACGGAGAAGATAGTCTCACATCAACTAGGCGTATCAACGGGCTATGGAGATGCCCATCAATAGATATCAATGTGAGTGAGTAGGGATTGCCATGCAATGGATGCACTAGAGCTATAAGTATATGAAAGTTCAACAAAAGAAACTAAGTGGGTGTGCATCCAACTCGCTTGCTCACGAAGATCTAGGACATTTTGAGGAAGCCCGTCATTGGAATATACAAGCCAAGTTATATAATGAAAAATTCCCACTAGTATATGAAAGTGACAACATAGGAGACTCTCTATCATGAAGATCATGGTGCTATTTTGAAGCACAAGTGTGGTAAAAGGATAGTAGCATTGTCCCTTCTCTCTTTTTCTCTCATTTTTTATTTTTTTATTTGGGCCTTTTCTCTTTTTTATGGCCTTTTTTTAGTCCGGAGTCTCATCCCGACTTGTGGGGGAATCATAGTCTCCATCATCCTTTCCTCACTGGGACAATGCTCTAATAATGATGATCATCACACTTTTATTTACTTACAACTCAAGAATTACAACTCGATACTTAGAACAAAATATGACTCTATATGAATGCCTCCGGCGGTGTACCGGGATGTGCAATGACTCATGAGTGACATGTATGAAAGAATTATGAATGGTGGCTTTGCCACAAATACGATGTCAACTAGATGATCATGCAAAGCAATATGACAATGATGGAGCGTATCATAATAAACGAAACGGTGGAAAGTTGCATGGCAATATATCTCAGAATGGCTATGGAAATGCCATGATAGGTAGGTATGGTGGCTGTTTTGGGGAAGTTATATGGTGGGTGTATGATACCGGCGAAAGGTGCGCGCTATTAGAGAGGCTAGCAATGGTGGAAGGGTGAGAGTGCGTATAATCCATGGACTCAACCTTAGTCATAAAGAACTCACATACTTATTGCAAAAATCTATTAGTTATCAAAACAAAGTATTACACGCATGCTCCTAGGGGGATATATTGGTAGGAAAAGACCATCGCTCGTCCCCGGCCGCCACTCATAAGGAAGACAATCAATAAATAAATCATTCTCCGACTTCATCACATAACGGTTCACCATACGTGCATGCTACGGGAATCACAAACTTTAACATGAGTATTTCTCAAATTCACAACTACTCCACTAGCATGACTCTAATATCACCATCTTCATATCTCAAAACAATCATCAAGTATCAAACTTCTCATAGTATTCAATGCACTTTGTATGAAAGTTTTTATTATACCCATCTTGGATGCCCATCATATTTGGACTAAGTTCATAACCAAAGCAAATTACCATGCTGTTTAGGACTCTCAAAATAATATAAGTGAAACACGAGAGTTCATCTATTTCTACAAAATAAAACCACAGACGTGCTCTAAAAAGATATAAGTGAAGCACTAGAGCAAATGACAAACTACTCTGAAAGATATAAGTGAAGATCAATGAGTAGTTGATCAATTATGAAACTATGTGAAGACTCTCCCATTTAATAATTTTAGATCTTGGTATTTTATTCAAATAGCAAGCAAAACAAAATAAAATAAAATGACGCTCCAAGCAAAACACATATCATGTGGTGAATAAAAATATAGCTCCAAGTAAAGTTACCGATGGATGAGGACGAAAGAGGGCATTGTTGGGGAACGTAGTAATTTCAAAAAATTTCCTACGATCACGCAAGACCATGGTGATGGCATAGCAACGAGAGGGAGAGTGTCCGTCCACGCACCCTCGAGACCGAAAGCGAAGCGTTATAACAACGCTGTTGATGTAGTCGACGCCTTCACGATCCGACCGATCCAAGCACCGAACGTCGGCACCTCCGAGTTCTGCACACGCTCAGCTCGATGACGATCCCGGCCTCCGATCCAGCAAAGTGTCGGGATGAGTTCCACAAGACGACGGCGTGGTGACGATGTTGATGCTCCACCGACGCAGGGCTTCGCCTAAGCTCATGACGATATGACTTCTCCGCGCAGGCTTCGCCTAAGCTCCGCGACGATATGACCAAGTGGAATATGGTGGAAGGGGCACCGCACACGGCTAAGGAAAGATCCGTAGATCAACTTGTGTGTTTTGGGGTGCCCCCTGCCCCAGATATAAAGGAGCCAAGGGGAGGTGGCGGCCCAAGGGGGAGGCGCACTAAGGAGTCCTACTCCTCCGGAGTAGGATTCCCCCAATCCTAGTTGGATTAGGATTCGGAGGGAAAGAGAGAGAGGGGGCGGCCCACCTTTCCTAGTCCTAATAGGACTAGGGAAGAAGCGCGCGCCACCTAGGGCTGGCCCTTTCTCCTTTCCTCCAAGGCCCACTATGGCCCATGTAGTTCCCGGGGTTCCGGTAACCTCCGGTACTCAGTAAATTCGATTTCACTCGGAACACTTCCGATGTCCAAATGTAGGCTTCCAATATATCAATCTTTATGTCTCGACCATTTCGAGACTCCTCGTCATGTCCGTGATCACATCCGGACTCAACAACCTTCGCATCAATACTTATAAACTCATAATGAACTGTCATCGAAGCGTTAAGCGTGCGGACCCTACGGGTTCGAGAACTATGCGACATGACCTAGAACCATTCTCGGTCAATAACCAATAGCGGAACCTGGATGCCCATATTGGTTCCTACATATTCTACTGAAGATCTTTATCGGTCAAACCGCATAACGACATCGTTGTTCCTTTTGTCATCGGTATGTTACTAACCCGAGATTCGATCGTCGGTATCCAATACCTAGTTCAATCTCGCTACCGTAAGTCTCTTTACTCGTTCAGTAATACATCATCTTACAACTAACTCATTAGTTGTAATGCTTGCAAGGCTTAAGTGATGTGTATCACCGAGAAGGCCTAGAGATACCTCTCCGACAATCGGAGTGACAAAACCTAATCTCGAAATACGCCAACCCAACAAGTACCTTTTGAGACACCTGTAGTACTCCTTTATAATCACCCGATTCGTTGTGACGTTTGGTAGTACCAAAGTGTTCCTCCGTAAACGGAGTTGCATAATCTCATAGTTACAGGAACATGTATGGGTCATGAAGAAAGCATTAACAACATACTAAACGATCAAGTGTTAAGCTAACGGAATGGGTCATGTCAATCACATCATTCTCCTAATGATGTGATCCCATTAATCAAATGACAACACATGCCTATGGTTAGGAAACATAACCATCTTTGATTAACGAGCTAGTCAAGTAGAGGCATACTAGTGACACTGCTTTGTCTATGTATTCACACATGTATTATGTTTCCGGTTAATACAATTCTAGCATGAATAATAAACATTTATCATGATATAAGGAAATAAATAATAACTTTATTATTGCCTCTAGGGCATATTTCCTTCAGTCTCCCACTTGCACTAGAGTCAATAATCTAGATTACAAAGTAATGATCCTAACACCCATGGAGTCTTGGTGCTGATCATGTTTTGCTCGTGGAAGAGGCTTAGTCAACGGGTCTCAAACATTCAGATCCGTATGTATTTTGCAAATCTCTATGTCTCCCACTTGGACTTGGTCCCGAATGGAATTGAAGCGTCTCTTGATATGCTTGGTCCTCTTGTGAAATCTGGATTCCTTTGCCAAGGCAATTGCACCAATTGTCACGAGAAGATCTTCATCGGTCCCGATGCACTAGGTATGACACCTAGATCGGAAATGAACTCTTTCATCCAGACTCCTTCATTTGCTGCTTCAAGCAGCTATGTACTCCGCTTCACATGTAGATCCCGCCACGGCGCTTTGTTTAGAACTGCACCAACCGATAGCTCCACCGCTTAATAAAAATACGTATCCGGTTTGCGATTTAGAATCGTCCGGATCGAGTGTCAAAGCTTGCATCGACGTAACCATTTACGACTAGCTCTTTGTCACCTCCATATATGAGAAACATATCCTTAGTCCTTTTCGGTATTTCAGATGTTCTTGACCGCTGTCCAAATGATCCATTCTGGATTACTTTGGTACCTTCCTGCCAAGCTTACAGCTAAGCATACGTCAGTCCGGTACACAGCATTGCATACATGATAGAGCCTATGGCTGAAGCATAGGAACATCTTTCATTTTCTCTCTATCTTCTGCTGTGGTCGGGCATTGAGTCCGACTCAATCTTACACCTTGTAATACAGGTAAAAACCTTTCTTTGCTGATCCATTTTGAACTTTTTCAAAACTTTATCAAGGTATGTGCTTTGTGAAAGTCCAATCAAGCGCCTTGATCTATCTCTATAGATCTTGATGCCCAATATGTAAGCAGCTTCACCGAGGTCTTTCATTGAAAAACTTTTATTCAAGTATCCTTTATGCTATCCAGAAATTCTATATTATTTCCAATCAATAATATGTCGTCCACATATAATATTAGAAATGCTACTGAGCTCCCACTCACTTTCTTGTAAATACAAAGCTTCTCCAAAAGTCTGTATAAACCCATATGCTTTGATCACACTATCAAAGCGCTTATTCCAACTCCGAGAGGCTTGCACGCACCATAAATTGATCGCTGGAGCTTGCACACTTTGTTAGTACCCTTTGGATCGACAAAACCTTCTGGTTGCATCATATACAACTCTTCTTCTAGAAATCCATTCAAGAATGCAGTTTTACATCCATTTGCCAAATTTCATAATCATAAAATGCGGCAATTGCTAACATGATTCGGACAGACTTAAGCATCGCTACGGGTGAGAAAGTCTCATCGTAGTCAACCCCTTGAACTTGTCGAAAACCTTTCGCAACAAGTCGAGCTTTGTAGACGATTACATTACCATCGGCGTCGGTCTTCTTCTTAAAGATCCATTTATTTTCAATGGCTTGCCGATCATCGGCAAGTCAACCAAAGTCCATACTTTGTTCTCATACATGGATCCCATCTCAGATTTCATGGCTTCCAGCCATTTTATGAATCTGGGCTCACCATCGCTTCTTCATAGTTTGTAGGTTCGCCATGGTCAAGTAACATGACTTCCGAATAAGATTGTCGTACCACTCACAGTGCGTATTTTACTCTGGTTGACCTCACGGTTCAAGAGTAACTTGATCTCAAGCTTCATGATCATCATCATTAGTTTCCTCACTAATTGGTGTAGTTGTCACAGAACCATTTCTTGTGATGAACTACTTTCCAATAAGGGAGCAGATACTGCTATCTCATCAAGTTCTACTTTCCTCCCACTCACTTCTTTCGAGAGAAACTCTTTCTCTAGAAAGGATCCGAATTTAGCAACGAAAATCTTGCCTTCAGATTTGTGATAGAAGGTGTACCCAACAGTCTCCTTTGGGTATCCTATGAAGACACATTTTCCGATTTGGGTTCGAGCTTATCTGGTTGAAGTTTCTTTACATAAGCATCGCAGCCCCAAACTTTAAGAAACGACAACTTTGGTTTCTTGCCAAACCACAGTTCATAAGGCGTCGTCTCAACGGATTTTGACGGTGTCCTATTTAACGTGAATGCGCCGTCTCTAAAGCATAACCCCAAAACGATAGCGGTAAATCGGAAATAGACATCATAGATCGCACCATATCTAGTAAAGTACGATTCGACGTTCGGACACACCATTTCTCTGTGGTGTTCCGGTGGCGTGAGTTGCGAAACTATTCCACATTGTTTCAAATGTAAACCAAACTCGAACTCAAATATTCTCCTCCACGATCAGATCGTAGAAACTTTATTTTCTTGTTACGATGATTTTCCACTTCACTCTGAAATTCTTTGAACTTTTCAAATGTTTCAGATTTGTGTTTCATTAAGTAGATATACCCATATCTGCTCAAATCATCTGTGAAGGTGAGAAAATAACGATACCCGCCGTGCCTCAACATTCATTGGACCACAAACATCGGTATGTATGATTTCCAACAAATCAGTTGCTCGCCCATAGTTCCGGAGAACGGCGTTTTGTCATCTTGCCCATGAGGCACGGTTCGCAAGTACCAAGTGATTCATAATCAAGTGATTCCGAAGCCCATTAGTATGGAGTTTCTTCATGCGTTTTACACCGATATGACCTAAACGGCGATTACCACAAATAAGTTGCATTATCATTATCAACTCTGCATCTTTTGGCTTCAACATTATGAATATGTGTATCACTACTGTCGAGATACAACAAGAATAGACCATTCTTCAAGGGTGCATGACCATAAAAGATATTACTCATATAAATAGAACAACCATTATTCTCTGATTTAAATGAATAACCGCCTCGCATTAAACAAGATCCAGATATAATGTTCATGCTCAACGCCGCACCAAATAACAATTATTTAGGTCTAAAACTAATCCCGAAGGTAGATGTAGAGGTAGCGTGCCGACCGCGATCACATTGACTTTGGAACCATTTCCCACGCGCATCGTCACCTCATCCTTTGCCGTGCTCGTCTATTCAAGAGTCCTGCTTCGAGTTGCAAATATTAGCAATGTAACCAAGATCAAATACCAGTGCTACTACGAGCTCTAGTAAGGTACACATCAATAACATGTATATCACATATACCTTTGTTCACCTTGCCATCCTTTTATCCGCCAAATACTTGGGGCAGTTCCGCTTCGGTCCATCGCTTGCGGTAAAACACTCGATTTCAGTGCTTAGGTCCGACTTGGGTTTCTTCTCTTGATCAGCAACTTTCTTGCTGTTCTTTTGAAGTTTCCTTCTTCTTCCCTTTGCCCTTTTCTTGAAACTAGTGGTCTTGTTGACCATCAACACTTGATGTTCTTTCTTGATTTCTACTTCCGCTGCTTTTAGCATCGCGAAGAGCTCGAGAATTGTTTTAGTCATCCCTTGCATATTATAGTTCATCACGAAGCTCTTGTAGCTTGGTGGCGTGATTGGAGAATTTCATCAATGACACTATCATCCGGAAGATTAACTCCCAGCTGAATTAAGTGATTGTTATACCCGCACATTTTGAGTATGTGCTCACCGACGTAACTACTCTCCTCCATCTTGCAGCTATAGAACTTATTGGAGACTTCATATCTCTCAATCCGGCATTTGCTTGAAATATTAACTTCAACTCCTGGAACATCTCATATGCTCCATGACGCTCAAAACGCCGTTGAAGACCCGGTTCTAAGCCGTAAAGCATGGCACATCTGAACTATTGAGTAGTCATCAGCTTTGCTTTGCCGACGCTCACAACTTCGGCTCAAGATCTGCAGCAGGCTCGCACCCAGCGGTGCTTCCAGACGTAATTTTTACGTGCAGCAATGAGGATAATCCTCAAATTACGGACCCAGTCCGTAATTGCTACCATCATCTTTCAACTTTGCTTTCTCAAGAAACGCATTAAAATTCAACGGAACAACAGCACGAGCCATCTATCTACAAAGAAACATAGACAAGCAAAATACTATCGGTACTAAGTTCATGATAAATTTAAGTTCAATTAATCATATTAATAAACTCCCACTTAGACAGACATCTCTCTAGTCATCTAAGTGATCACGTGATCCAAATCAACTAAACCATGTCCGATCATCACGTGAGACGGAGTAGTTTCAATGGTGAACATCAATATGTTGATCATATCTACTATATGATTCACGCTCGACCTTCGGTCTCCGTGTTCCGAGGCCATATCTGTTATATGCTAGGCTCGTCAAGTTTAACCTGAGTATTCCGCTGCAAACTGTTTTGCACCCGTTGTAGATGGACGAGAACTTATCACACCCGATCATCACGTGGTGTCCGGGTACTACGAACTTTGGCAACGGTGCATACTCGGGAGAACACTTCTTGATAATTTTAGTGAGAGATCATCTTATAATGCTACCGTCAAACAAAGCAAGATAAGATGCATAAAGGATAAACATCACATGCAATCATTATAAGTGATATGATATGGTCATCATCATCTTGTGCTTGTGATCTCCATCGCCAAGCACCGCCATGATCACCATCGCCACCGGGCGCGACACCTTGATCTCCATCGTAGCATCGTTGTCGTCTCGCCAACTATTGCTTCTACGACTATCGCTACTCCTTAGTGATAAAGTAAAGCAATTACATGGCGCTTGCATTTCATACAATAAAGCGACAACCATATGGCTCCTGCCATTGCCGATAACTCGGTTACAAAACATGATCATCTCATACAATAAAATATAGCATCACGCCTTGACCATATCACATCACAACATGCCCTGCAAAAACAAGTTAGACGTCCTCTACTTTGTTGTTGCAAGTTTTACGTGGCTGCTACGGGCTGAGCAAGAACCGTTTTACCTCGCATCAAAACCACAACGATAGTTTGTCAAATAGACTCCGCTTTAACCTTCTCAAGGACCGGGCGAGTCATACTCGGTTCAACTAAAGTGAGAGAGACAGACACCGCCGGTCACCTTTAAGCAACGAGTGCTCGGGCGGTGAAACCAGTCTCGCGTAAGCGTCACGCGTAATGTCGGTCCGGGCCGCTTCATCTCACAATACCGCTGAACCAAAGTATGACATGCTGGTAGGCAGTATGACTTGTATCGCCCACAACTCACTTGTGTTCTACTCGTGCACATGACATCAACGCATAAAACCAGGCTCGGATGCCATCGTTGGGGAACGAGTAATTTCAAAAATTTCCTACGATCACGCAAGACCATGGTGATGGCATAGCAACGAGAGGGAGAGTCGTCCGCCCACGCACTCGTGAGACCGAAGCGGAAGCGTTATAACAACGCTGTTGATGTAGTCGACGCCTTCACGATCCGACCGATCCAAGTACCGAACGACGGCACCTCCGAGTTCTCGCACACGCTCAGCTCGATGACGATCCCGGACTCGATCCAGCAAAGTGTCGGGATGAGTTCCACAAGACGACGGCGTGGTGACGATGTTGATGCTCCACCGACGCAGGGCTTCGCTAAGCTCCGCGACGATATGACTTCTCCGCGCAGGGCTTCGCTTAAGCTCATGACGATATGACTGAAGTGGAATATGGTGGAAGGGGCACCGCACACGGCTAAGGAAAGATCCGTAGATCAACTTGTGTGTTTTGGGGTGCCCCTGCCCCATATATAAAGGAGCCAAGGGGAGGTGGCGGCCCAAGGGGAGGCGCACTAGGGAGTCCTACTCCTCCGGGAGTAGGATTCCCCTCAATCCTAGTTGGATTAGGATTCCGGAGGGGAAAGAGAGAGGGGGGCGGCCCACCTTTCCTAGTCCTAATAGGACTAGGGAAGGGGGCGCGCCACCTAGGGCTGGCCCTTTCTCCTTTCCTCCAAGGCCCACTATGGCCCATGTAGTTCCCGGGGTTCCGTAACCTCCGGTACTCGATAGAATTCGATTTCACTCGGAACACTTCCGATGTCCAAATGTAGGCTTCCAATATATCAATCTTTATGTCTCGACCATTTCGAGACTCCTCGTCATGTCCGTGATCACATCCGGACTCGAACAACCTTCGTGCATCAATACTTATAAACTCATAATGAACTCATCATCAAACGTTAAGCGTGCAAGGACCCTACGGGTTCGAGAACTATGCGACATGACCTAGAACCATTCTCGGTCAATAACCAATAGCGGAACCTGGATGCCCATATTGGTTCCTACATATTCTACGAAGATCTTTATCGGTCAAACCGCATAACGACATAATGTTGTTCCTTTTGTCATCGGTATGTTACTAACCCGAGATTCGATCGTCGGTATCCAATACCTAGTTCAATCTCGCTACCGTAAGTCTCTTTACTCGTTCGTAATACATCATCTTACAACTAACTCATTAGTTGTAATGCTTGCAAGGCTTAAGTGATGTGTATCACCGAGAAGGCCTAGAGATACCTCTCCGACAATCGGAGTGACAAAACCTAATCTCAAATACGCCAACCCAACAAGTACCTTTGGAGACACCTGTAGTACTCCTTTATAATCACCCGATTCGTTGTGACGTTTGGTAGTACCAAAGTGTTCCTCCGGTAAACGGGAGTTGCATAATCTCATAGTTACAGGAACATGTATGGGTCATGAAGAAAGCATTAACAACATACTAAACGATCAAGTGTTAAGCTAACGGAATGGGTCATGTCAATCACATCATTCTCCTAATGATGTGATCCCATTAATCAAATGACAACACATGCCTATGGTTAGGAAACATAACCATCTTTGATTAACGAGCTAGTCAAGTAGAGGCATACTAGTGACACTCTGTTTGTCTATGTATTCACACATGTATTATGTTTCCGGTTAATACAATTCTAGCATGAATAATAAACATTTATCATGATATAAGGAAATAAATAATAACTTTATTATTGCCTCTAGGGCATATTTCCTTCAGGCATGCCATCCGGGGCATCCCCAAGCTTAGGCTCTTGGTTGTCCTTGAATATTACCTTGGGGTGTATTGAGCATCCCCAAGCTTAGGCTCTTGCCACTCTTTATTCCATAGTCCATCGAATCTTTACCCAAAACTTGAAAACTTCACAACACAAAACTCAATAGAAAACTTGTAAGCTCCGTTAGCGAAAGAAAACAAAACACCACTTCAAGGTACTGTAATGAACTCATTGTTTATTTATATTGGTGTTAAATCTACTTTATTCCAACTTCTCTATGGTTTATAAACTATTTTACTAGCCATAGATTCATCAAAATAAGCAAACAACACACGAAAAACAGAATCTGTCAAAAACAGAACAGTCTGTAGTAATCTGTAACTAACGAAAACTTCTGGAACACAAAACATTCTACCAAAATAGGAAGACCTAGATAATTTGATTATTGATTTTCTTCAATTATAGTCAGTATTTTATCACGTTCTGGTGATTTTTAACAATTGTTTTCGTGAACAGAAAGTTTCTGTAATTTTCAGCAAGATCAAATAATTATCATCCAAGAAGATCCTATAGGTCTTACTTGGCACAAACACTAATTAAAACATAAAACCACATCTAAACAGAGGCTAGATAGATTATTTATTCCTAAACAGAACCAAAAGGCAAGAAACTAAAATAAAATTGGGTTGCCTCCCAACAAGCGCTAACGTTTAACGCCCCTAGCTAGGCATGATGATTGCAATAATGCTCACATAAAAGATAAGAATTGAAACATAAAGAGAGCATCATGAAGAATATGACTAGCACATTTAAGTCTAACCCACTTCCTATGTATAGGGATTTCGTGAGCAAACAACTTATGGGAACAATAATCAACTAGCATAGGAAGGCAAAACAAGCATAACTTTAAAACTTTAAGCACATAGAGAGGAAACTTGACATTATTGCAATTCCTACAAGCATATATTCCTCCCTCATAATAATTTTCAGTAGCATCATGGATGAATTCAACAATATAACCATCACATAAAGCATTCTTTTCATGATCCACAAGCATAGTAATTTTATTACTCTCCACATAAGCAAATTTATTCTCATCAATAGTAGTGGGAGCAAACTCAACAGAATAACTATCATGTGAAGCATAATCGAATTGAAAATTAAAATCATGATGACAAGTTTCGTGGTTATCTTTATTCTTTATAGCATATGTGTCATCACAATAATCATCATAAATAGGAGACATGCTTTCATCATAATAAATTTTCTCATGAAAACTTGGGGGACTAAACATATCATCTTCATCAAACATAGCTTCCCCAAGCTTGTGGCTTTGCATATCATTAGCATCATGGATATTCATAGAATTCATACTAATAGCATTGCAATCTTGCTCATCATACAAAGATTTAGTGCCAAACATTCTATAGATTTCTTCTTCTAGCACTTGAACACAATTTTCCTTTCCATTATTTTCACGAAAGACATTAAAAAGATGAAGCATATGAGGCAACCTTAATTCCATTTTTTTGTAGTTTTCTTTTATAAAATAAACTAGTGATAAAACAAGAAACTAAAAGATTCGATTGCAAGATCTAAAGATATACCTTCAAGCACTCACCTCCCCGGCAACGGTGCCAGAAAAGAGCTTGATGTCTACTACACAACCTTCTTCTTGTATACGTTGTTGGGCCTCCAAGTGTAGAGGTTTGTAGGACAGTAGCAAATTTCCCTCAAGTGGATGACCTAAGGTTTATCAATCTGTGGGAGGCGTAGGATGAAGATGGTCTCTCTCAAGCAACCCTGCAACCAAATAACAAAGAGTCTCTTGTGTCCCCAACACACCCAATACAATGGTAAATTGTATAGGTGCACTAGTTCGGCGAAGAGATGGTGATACAAGTGCAATATGGATGGTAGATATAGGTTTTTGTAATCTGAAAATATAAAAACAACAAGGTAACTAATGATAAAAGTGAGCACAAACGGTATTGCAATGCTAGGAAACAAGTCCTAGGTTTCATACTTTCACTAGTGCAAGTTCTCTCAACAATAATAACATGACTGGATCATATAACTATCCCTCAACATGCAACAAAGAGTCACTCCAAAGTCACTAATAGCGGAGACCAAACGAAGAGATTATGGTAGGGTACGAAACCACCTCAAAGTTATCATTTCTGATCGATCTATTCAAGAGTCTGTAGTAAAATAACACGAAGCTATTCTTTCCGTTCGATCTATCATAGAGTTTGTACTAGAATAACACCTTAAGACACAAATAAACCAAAACCCTAATGTCACCTAGATAATCCAATGTCACCTCAAGTATCCATGGGTATGATTATACGATATGCATCACACAATCTCAGATTCATCTATTCAAACCAACACAAAGCACTTCAAAGAGTGCCCCAAAGTTTCTACCGGAGAGTCAAGACAAAAACGTGTGCCAACCCCTATGCATAGGTTCATGGGCGGAACCCGCAAGTTGATCACCAAAACATACATCAAGTGGATCACGTGATATCCCATTTTCACCACAGATAAGCACGACAAGACATACGTCAAGTGTTCTCAAATCCTTAAAGACTCAATCCGATAAGATAACTTCAAAGGGAAAACTCAATCCATTACAAGAGAGTATAGGGGGAGAAACATCATAAGATCCAACTATAATAGCAAAGCTCGCGATACATCAAGATCATAGCACCTCAAGAACACGAGAGAGAGAGAGAGATCAAACACATAGCTACTGGTACATACCTTCAGCCCCGAGGGTGAACTACTCCCTCCTCATCATGGAGAGTGCCGGATGATGAAGATGGCCACGGTGAGGATCCCCCTTGGCGGGGTGCCTAATAGGGTCCCATTGGTTTTGGTAGCTCAGAGGCTTGCGGCAGCGAAACTCCCGATCTATTCTATTCCCCGATGGTTTTAGGGTATATGGATATATATAGGCGAAAGAAGTCGGTCAGAGAAGCCATGAGGGGCCCACGAGGGTGGAGGGCGCGCCCAGGGGGTGGGCGCGCCCCCCTGCCTCGTGCCTTCCTCGTTGCTTCCCTTACGTATACTCCAGGTCTTCTGGATTGTTTCTGTTCCAAAAATAACTTTCTCGAACGTTTCATTCCGTTTGGACTCCGTTTGATATTCCTTTTCTGCGAAACACTGAAACAAGGGAAAAACAGGAACCGGCACTGGGCTCTGGGTTAATAGGTTAGTTCCAAAAATAATATGAAAGTGTAAAAGAAAGCCCATAAACATCCAAAACAGATAATATAATAGCATGGAACAATCAAAAATTATAGATACGTTGGAGACGTATCAGTAACCTAGTGATTATTTGAAAGTTCTCCGGTTTCATGTCATTCGGAAGAAGTTTGTTAATAAGACTTGATCAACCTTCTTAATGGATTCCTTTTGATGGGCATGAGATGGATGAATTTGGAAAACACAACTTTCTGTACCCACTTTTCACTTTCTGTTATCTAGAGTAAATAAAGCAAAAATAGTATTATTCGTCTGTTTTCTGAATTATCCCTGCAATAAAAAATGTCCCGAAAATAAAAGTTCTCCAAATGCCCTGAAAATTTAGTATGATTTTTTATAGAATATTTAAGAATTTCTGGCACTAAAAATGCACCAGGGGGCTGCACCACTGGACCACAAGGGTGGAGGGCGCGCCCTACCACCTGGGCGCGCCCCCTACCTTGTGGGTCCCACGTAGGTCCCCCTCACTTATTCCAGTACCCATCCACTTCGTCTTCCTCTAGAAAAATCATCTCGTTGCTCATACCCGTGTTCTAGCTCATCTTGCTGCCATTTTCGATCTCCTTGTGCAAAGCTCCATTTGCAAAATTGTTTTGGGGGATTGTTCTTCGGTATGTGACTCCTCCAATGATCCAATTAGTTTTTGTTCTAGTGTTTATAGATTGCAAGTTTTTGCTGTTGTGGTGACCTTGTTCTTGAGCTTTCATGTCAAATTTATATGGTCCAAAGTAGTTTTGGTGCATGATATAGCTTCTAGGCACTCGTGGGAGTAGTTGCTATCAATCTTGTTGAGTTTGGTTTCACTTTTATTTTGAGTCACTAAAAATTTCAGAAAGTTTTCAAAGGAAGAAAAATGTTTAGGAAAATGTACCAAGGTGGTTCCTCGAGGAAGCAAGCACCGAGGCTCGCGATACGTGAGCGGACCTTGAACCACCAAGGGAAGCTCAAGTGCGGCCTTGTGAATGGTCGTTGGATCAATTTATGGTTCATGCAGGTTTCAAAGAGGAATTTGATGCGTATGTACGGAATGCGGATCTTGAGGACTTCGTATCAGATAAGTGTCCTCAATACTATCAACTCACTGATTCATTTGTGCTAAGATTTAAGTTTACATCTCAGCGCAATACCCATACTGTTTTATTTGATCTTTATGATGAATCATATACCATGGACCTTGAAGATTTTAATACTACATGCAATATCCCATAATGGGGCATTCATAGCGAGCCTCGTAAAACTGAGTACAATGATTTCCTTGCTAGCATTACTGCGGGAGAAACTAGACATATTACACAAGCCTCCATGGGGAACATTCATTTTCCGGTCATACATTATTTTGCTCTCTTGATAGGCAGATGCATTAATGCTAAACATGATCATAGCCACCTTTGTGCATCGGATATTAGTGTCCTCAAGTCTGCAGTGTTGGGAGATAAGCGATATAATTTAGGGGCTATTATTGCTAGAAGGTTACACCTTAATGCTAAAGATGGAGATCTTTTTGGTGGGATTTATGCCACCCATTTAGCTAATTATCTTGGAGTACCCATAGGGGGGAATGACATTGATTTACCACCTGCTTTTCTTGATTATAGTGCTTTGGTGCGCTATCAGTATTTTGAGAGGAACGAGCAGTCCCTCCAGTACCGACTAATCTTTGACCGACAGCGTGCTGTCCATATTACCCTTCCTGCTCCTGCCTTCTTTAACTTTCAGGTCAGAGGGAGATATTTTATAACCAGAGAGGAGGTGAACGAGTATGAGAGAGAGGTGGAGGCCACCCGCCTCCATGTTGTAGCCCTTCAAGCAGTAGCTGTCGCATCCTAGTACAACCCCGATTATCACTTTGGATATCCGCCAGGCCAGCCGTGGCCACAGACCAACTTAGGCCAAAATCCTAAGCTTGGGGGAGTATGTATTTCTCACCGACATTACATTTCATGTTCACACACTCATTCCAGTTGTCGGTGTTCATACATTTTCATTGTATTATCCATGCAAGTTTATTTTCTTTTTTCCGCTTTCTTCTTGTGTGTTTGAAAAACTTTGAGAAAAACCAAAAAAAATTAGTTGTAGCTTCTTTTTAGTTTTCCTTTCCTTGTTTAGTTGTATTATTTAAAGAAAACCCAAAAAGATTTCTCGTTCTTCTTTTGCTTGTTGGGAGTTTTCCTGTGTAAATAGTTTTTCTCGTTCTTGTTTTACTTCCTTCAGAAAAACAAAAACTCCAAAAATATTTTAGTGTGTGTAGGACCTTGAAGTATGTCTAGAGGGGGGGGGTGATTAGACTAATTGACCAATTAAAAACTTAACCTTTTCCCAATTTTAGTCTTTGGCAGATTTTAACTATTTTAGCACAAGTCAAGCAATCCTCACACAATTCTAGCAAGCATGCAAAGAGTATATGAGCAGCGAAAAGTAAAGCATGCAACTTGCAAGAAAGTAAAGGGAAGGGTTTGGAGAATTCAAACGTAATTGGAGACACGGATGTTTTTGTCGTGGTTCCGATAGGTGGTGCTATCGTACATCCACGTTGATGGAGACTTCAACCCACGAAGGGTAAGGGCTGCGCGAGTCCACGGAGGGCTCCACCCACGAAGGGTCCACGAAGAAGCAACCTTGTCTATCCCACCATGGCCGTCGCCCATGAAGGACTTGCCTCACTAGCGGTAGATCTTCACGAAGTAGGCGATCTCCTTGCCCTTACAAACTCCTTGGTTCAACTCCACAATCTTGTCGGAGGCTCCCAAGTGACACCTAGCCAATCTAGGAGACACCACTCTCCAAGAAGTAACAAATGGTGTGTTGATGATGAACTCCTTGCTCTTGTGCTTCAAATGATAGTCTCCCCAACACTCAACTCTCTCTCACAGGATTTGGATTTGGTGGAAAGAAGATTTGAGTGGAAAGCAACTTGGGGAAGGCTAGAGGTCAAGATTCATATGGTAGGAATGGAATATCTTGGCCTCAACACATGAGTAGGTGGTTCTCTCTCAGAACTGGTAAGTTGGAAGTGTAGGTTTGTTCTGATGGCTCTCTCCATGAATGAAGAGGAGGTGGAGGGGTAATATATAGCCTCCACACAAAATCTAACCGTTACACATAATTTACCAAACTCGGTGGGATCGAATCAACAAACTCGGTCTGACCGATTCAGTAAACCTAGTGACCGTTAGTGGTTTCGGTGGGACCGACATGCAACTCGGTAGGACCGATATGGTTAGGGTTAGGGCATAACGTAATCTCGGTGGGACCGATTACACAAACTCGGTGAGACCGATTTTGGTAAAAAGCTAACCAGAGAGTTGGTCAGGTAAACTCGGTGGGGCTGATTCACTCTTTTCAGTGAGACCTAAATGTTACGAAAGGGAAACAGAGAGTTTACATTGCAATCTCGGTGGGACCGATCGCTCACTTCGGTTATACCGAAACATTATGAAGGGAAACAGAGAGATTACAATCCCATCTCGGTGAGACCGAGATCCCTATCGGTGAGACCGATTTGCCTAGGGTTTGTGGTTGTGGCTATGACATCTGAACTCGGTGGCGCTGGATAGAAAGAATCGGTGGGTCCGAGTTTGACTTTAGGTTTAGGTCATATGTGGATATGAGAAAGTAGTTGAGGGTTTTTGGAGCATATCACTAAGCATCATGGAGCAAGAAACTCATTAAGCAACACCTCATCCCTCCTTGATAGTATTGGCTTTTCCTATAGACTCAATGTGATCTTGGATTACTAAAATGTAAAATGCAGAGTCTTGAGCTTTTGAGCTTGAGCCAATCCTTGATATTTTGAGGGATCCACTTTCATCATCCATGCCATGCCATTCATTGAGCTTTCCTGAAATATTTGTCTTGGAATAGTATTAGCTCAATGAGCTATATGTTGTTATGAATTACCAAAACCACCTAGGGATAGTTGCACTTTCAATCTCCCCCTTTTTGGTAATTGATGACAACATATAGATCAAAGCTTCGAAAAATGATAATAAGATTGAAAGACATCATCGCTTTGAGAAGTATGTGATAAGCAAGAGCTCCCCCTAAATTTGTGCATATATTTAAGATTTTCTTTGGACTGCAAATGCACACGGAATTAGGCTCATGGGTTACTCTTCCATGTCACATACATCTTGGTGGAGCACTCAAAATAATAAAGATTGAATACATGCACTCATCACCAAGCAAAGTGAATGATCATATAAAGATAAGATAATATCATCCAACAAGCATAAGTGTAGCTTATGATCAAACACATGATCATCAATGTCTCACAGGCAATAGCATAGTATCTCAAGCAAGCAAAAGCAAATAAAGTTCAACCAAGAAGACAAGAGAGAACAAAAGCAAACTCTCTTTCTCGAAGCCTATGATCTATACATTTTTCTCCCCCTTTGGCAACAAGTTACCAAAAAGTTCCTAGAAAATGCATAGTACTATTTTGTCTCTCAGGCTTGGTCTTCAGTTGGTGGTGTAGAGATGGCTCCTTAGACGAAGACTTGAGTTGATGTGGATGGAGCTGAAGGAGTTGGTGCTGGAGCTGGTTGCACTGGAGCTGTAGCTGGTGCAGATGAAGTGACTCGTGTGTGCATCGGCTCTGCAGCTAATCTCTGAGCTCGAGGCACTCTGGCAAATGCATCAGTAGTTGTCCTGCCCTTCCTCTCCTACATGTCATCCTGTAGCTGCTCCACAACTGACTGAATCTCAGTTACTTTGACATCTAAATCATAGAATTTTTGTTCCATGATTCTTTCCAGGCTCTCCTGGTTTTGATTTAGGGTGGCCAACCCCTTCTCAATCCTTAGAGTTGATGCTATCAAGTAACCAAGCTGGTCCTGCTTGCTCTTCAAAAAGTACTCAGATGCCTCCTCTTGAGTTGGCATCTTGGCAGCCTTCTCCTTCTTTGCCTTCTTCTTCTTCTCTTGAGCATGTATTGAAGATGGTTCATTCTCATTCATCACAACTTGATTGTCCTCAAAGTCTGGATAGAGAACAAAGTGTTCTTTATCCAACAGATATTTGCCTGTGCCCATCTTTGAGTTGATCAACTCCTGAATTTGTGGGGCATATCCACAACTTCTCTTTTGGTCTGCTGCTGTCCTCTTGATAGTCTCAGCCATGAGGCTCATGACCTTGAATTTCTGTGGCACATCAAATATGTGTAGCAAATTAATTGCATGCCCTCTGATCTGTTGTGGTCACCGACTTGGGCAAAAGAGTGTGCCTTAGGATCCAGCTTGATCGTTGGCAGCCCCGAGGAAGAAAATGGACAGACCCAAACTTGAAAGTCTCAAGTGCTTTATCTGGGATCTCCTTGTACATATGTGACATAGAATTGTGATCCATCTTTTTCTTGGCATAAACGTCCAAATCATCTTCACTCTCCTTTGGGGCATTGATCAGATTGGCCCATTCCTCAATAGTTGATTGGTACCTTGTACCTTCAGACATCCAAACTATCCTGCCATCTGGATAGAAGTGTGTTGTGGAGTAGAATTGCATAACGAGCTCATCATTCCAGTTTGTGAGCTTCTGCCCAACAAAGTCTACAACTCCACACGCACTGAAGCTGTCATACACTCCAGGATAGTGTTCCTCATTCTCCTTTATGTAGGTCCAGTCGACCCACCTCATATCACACACTATAGGCTTCTTGTCCCACAAGATTGTCTCATAGAAGTCTTGTTGTTCCTTTGTGTGGAACCTGTAATCAACAGCAGTCCTTCTTCTGGTGGCATATGGATCTGACTCTCTCTATAGCCTCAACCCTGAGTCTCTCCTGATCTTCATGTTCTCAGCCACTGGATGATCATCGTTGTGGTCTGGAATCTTGGGTTTGAGCTTCCTTAGGACTTGTCCTTCATCATCTTCTTCAGCAGCAACTTCAGGCACTGGGGCCTTGTTCTTTTCAGTAGCAAATATGTTCCTGGTATTCCTCTTAGGTGCAGTCTTGGCCTTGGAGGCAGCTTTGGGTGCTTCTTTGGGCTTAGATGATGCAGCCCCTGATCTTATAGCATCACCCATCAGCTTCTGAGCCTTAGGTGCTGGTGCAGAAACCTCTTCTTCCTCCTCCTCTTCCATCATGGAAGGTTTTCCAACAACTCTGGCCATGGTCTTCTTGACCCTTTCCTTCCTTTTCTTCCCTTCTGCGGCAGCCTCTTTTGGTTGGGATTCCAAAGATGCTTGAGTGGAGGCTCTGGCTTTAGACATGGGTTGTCTTCCTGCTGGCCTTTTGATCTTCAGCCATGGCTTAACTGCAGCTGAGCTATACTCCTTTTTGAGCACTTTTTTCTTTGAAATGGCATCATCCTCTACTGCCACATAAACCTCATCCTCAGATTCTGAGGTTCTCTTCTTCCTTGTCCTGGTGGCAGCTTTGGGCAAATTGCTGGGAGTGCTTCTGCTTCCCTCATCAGAGCTGCTAGAGGGACTAGTGCCCTCACTCATGTGAATCTGCTCTTCTTCCCTGTTCTGGCTGTCACTTTGGTCTGACATGTTGAATACACTGACTACTGACCCTGTGAATAGTTATAGATGAGATAGAGTGGATGATTATCACAAAATGCAGAGAATTTTGTAGAAGAATGGTTCAAAAACTTAGTTTTAGTTTTCCACATAAAGCATCTCGGATCAATCGATTTTCAAACTCGGTGATACCGAAGCAGCTTTTGGAACCTAAACTAGTGAACTCGGTCAGACCGAGTCACAGTTTGGTGGCACCGAGACTGCTAGGGTTTCACTGAGTTCTAAAATCGGTCACACCGATTAGCAATTCTCGGTCAGACCGAGAGTCACTTGTGCAATGGCGTTAGACGAATCGGTGGGACCGCGTTTTTCAACTCGATGGGTCTGAAATGGTTTCGGCGGAAACCTAACCCTAAATTTTCAAATCTCATCTATTCTAAGGATTGTTTTGACTGGATAGAGGTGTCTCAATCGTGGCAAGAATCATAATGAACACAATGTGCTAGAGATTGGATTGGGATAGCACTGTGATCGAGTCCATATCCTAGTTTGGCGATGAACTCGCTATGACGGCAACGGCGGAGATGAATTCCATTGACGGCGGTGGAGACCAGTGACAGGAGGCGGCTGGCAACGAGGAGGAAGATCCGGAGACCCTGGAGGCAAAGCGAGCTATGCGCGGGCGAAGTGGTTCGGAGAAAGTTTTCCAAATTTTGCCTGTGTGAATATATAGCCCGACCCTGTCAGTGTGACCGAGTGGAACAACTCGATGGCACCGAGATGCATAACTGTTGACAGTTACAACAACTCGGTGAGATCGAAAAGTTCAAATTGGTTGCACCGAGATTGAAAACCTAGATCAACTTAGTGATCTCGGTATGACCGAAATGTAAGAATCGGTCAGACCGAAACACACAAAGAAGTTTTGGAAGTTTAAGTCCATGACGAATTGGGGACTCCGAGTGCTCCTCACACAGAGTGGTTCAAATCTGACTTGATCAAATTTTGTCATGTAGCATGAATAGAGTTTGAGACGAGAAGAGCATAGATAGCTAGAGAAGGTTCTTAGGCATTCTTGTCCATCCACTTGGCCAAACAAAAATAAACCAATCAACCAAAACCACAAGTGGATGTCCTCGAATGAGTAAAATATGCAACCAACATGCTCACACAATAAAATGACAAATGAAATATGTGACAAAGCATGCACAAACAATTCTAGCATCTATCAAACAATTTGCGATGACTAGGTCATCTATATATGAGTATATTGACTTAGGAGTCAAATGAGAACATTTGATCATAGGTCATACTCATCGTTTAAGCTCAAATGGGGTTACCACTTTTACATAAAGCATTGATATGTTCACACCATTAGAGTTGCTTTGACTCAATTCTTTTGAGTAAAGCTCCCCCTAGATGTGAGATCCCCCCTTAGAGGGATGGACTAACCTTGCGTTTTGTCGATGATGACTTCATGTAGGTGTTGAAGATGTGGATGCTTAATGTTGATGAAGATCATTTGGAGCAATCCTTTTGGAGTGAGTTGCACTTTCAATACCTACACGGGTTAGTCCCACAAGGAACAAACAAGTATATCCATAGACATAGAGTGATGTTCACATAAGATGATGTCCATGAAAGAATTAGGTTACCTTGTCCCTTGCCTTACCAACATGAGGGTTTGTGACTCCTTGAACTAGTGCAAGATGTGGAAGTTGATTGCACTTGTCCTTGCCATAATGATATGAGTGAAGAATGTTGGCGGAGTCACCCTCAAGAACTCTCTAGTTCTTCTTCTTCGAGATCCACATCATCTTGATGGGAATCCTTGGAGTTGTAGTTGTGATTGATGAAGTAGAACTTGACGTAGTCTTGGGAACCCACTTGACCAAGGCCTTAGGAGCTTCTTCAAATGCATCTATCTCCTCTTGAAGCTAGTCCTTGCCTTTGTTCTTGTGGTCTTGTGGTGGAAGATCATCTTGAGCTTGTGTTCCCTTGAAGGAAGTAGGATCATACTTCTCTCGTTGTGGAACAAACTTTGTCTTGGGGTATTGATCTTCTTCCCACTCAACTCCATTGGCATTGAACTTTCGTTCAAAACCAACACCTTGATTCTTCCGGTGCCTTCCTTGCTTGCGTACAATTTCCTCAAATTGCTTACTCCCGGCAAGGCTCTTGTATACACCTTTCTCTATAATTCCCTTCAATAAGCTATTTTCTTGCTCAAGTGTAACTTGGTTAAGAGAATCATTAGTGGAATCAAGAGAACTACTAGAAGCAACAATATTAGATTTAACATGATTATTGTTACTACTAGAGGAAGAATCTTTCTTGTTCTTGTTAATGGACTTGACTTGAGGCATGTAAGTAGATAAGAGTAAACGCTTGGTAATGTAAGAAGAACTTTTCTTACGGAGATCATCATTGATTGCCTTTAAGAACTCATGCTCTTGCTCAGGATTGAGCTTTTCAAAGCGTAACTTCTCATGAGCCCTTAAAAGTTCTCGATGATCTTCGAAGATAGTTTCATGAGCTAACTTAAGAGTGTTTAGTTCTTTAGTTAGAATCTCAATCTTCTCCTTGTCATTGTCATTCGTTTTATCTTGATTAGCATGATTGATCGACGTTTCATCATAGTATCCATCACTAGAGTTGTCAACCAGTAAATCATCATCACCTAACAAGTCATCTTCGTCACTATTGAATTCAACATACTCGGGGTGTGTTACCTTAGGACCTTTGGCCATGAAGCATCTTCCAATTCCTTCATTTGGTGAATCAAATATGTCGTAGGAGTTGGTTGACACAAGTGCTAGACCGGCAACACCTTCATCTTGAGTATATTCGGAGCCGAAGTGATAGCTTCTCTCGGAGTGATTGTCAGAGTCGGAGCCGGATACCCATTCACCAACATGAGCTTGATGTCTTTGTTTTGTGTAGCTCCTTGATGACTTGTCCTTCCTTTCCGAATCCTTGTTTCTCCGTGAGGTTCTTCGTTCATAACGATCATCTCTACTCCTTCTCTCTCTTGGCGGTGATTCTTCTCTTCTACTTCTTCTTTTTGGAGAATCTTCTCTTCTTTTGTAGGGTGCCGTACAGTCATTGGAATAGTGTCCGGGTCTCCCACAATTGTAGCAATTGCGCTCTCTACTAGAAGATCTTTTGTCATTGTAGGACCTTGACTTGGAGCTTCTCTCTTTACTTCTACTCTTGTATAATTTGTTGAAGTTCTTCACCATTAAGTTCAATTCTTCATTGAAGGTTTATTTCTCGTTTGATGATGTGGGGGCTTCACATGAGGCTTTGTAGGCACCACTTGACTTGTTGTGAAGTTCCTCCTTATCCTTGAGTGACATCTCATGAGCAACAATTCTGCCAATGACTTCCGTTGGCTTGAGATCTTTGTAATTGGGCATCATTTGGATCAATGTGCACATGGTATCATATTTTCCATCCAATGCTCTTAGGATCTTCTTGATGATGAATCTGTCGGTCATCTCTTCACTTCCTAAGCCAGCAATCTCATTTGTGATAAGAGCAAGCCTAGAGTACATTTCAGCGACACCTTCACCATCCTTCATTTTGAACTTGTCAAGCTGACTTTGGAGCACATCCAACTTGGATTCCTTGACGGAGTCGGTACCTTCATGCATATCAATCAAAGTATCCCAAATTTTCTTTGCATTCTCAAGACGGCTGATTTTGTTGAATTCTTCGGGGCACAATCCGTTGAAGAGGATATCATAAGCATGAGCGTTGTATTGCAGCATCTTCAACTCATCTGCATTAGCTTCACGGTTCGGTTCTCTCCCATCAAAGAGTTCACCTTGTAAGCCAATACACACAATAGCCCAAACTGCGGGGTTATGTCCGAGAATATGCATTTTCATCTTATGCTTCCAACTAGCAAAATTAGTGCCATCAAAGTAAGGACCTCTACGGTGATAGTTTCCCTCGCTAGACGCCATACTCTCCTAGGTTGTGAAACCAAGGCTATGACCACCAACAGCTATGGAAATCAAAGAAAATGGAGACCAAAGCTCTGATACCACTTGTAGGACCTTGAAGTATGTCTAGAGGGGGTGATTAGACTACTTGACCAATTAAAAACTTAACCTTTTCCCAATTTTAGTCTTTGGATGATTTTAACTATTTTAGCACAAGTCAATAAATCCTCACACAATTCAAGCAAGCATGCAAAGATTATATGAGCAGCGGAAAGTAAAGCATGCAACTTGCAAGAAAGTAAAGGGAAGGATTTGGAGAATTCAAACGCAATTGGAGACACGGATGTTTTTGTCGTGGTTCCGATAGGTGGTGCTATCGTACATCCACATTGATGGAGACTTCAACCCACGAAGGGTAACGGTTGCGCGAGTCCACGGAGGGCTCCACCCACGAAGGGTCCACGAAGAAGCAACCTTGTCTATCCCACCATGGCCGTCGCCCACGAAGGACTTGCCTCACTAGCGGTAGATCTTCACAAAGTTGGCGATCTCCTTGCCCTTACAAACTCCTTGGTTCAACTCCACAATCTTGTCGGAGGCTCCCAAGTGACACCTAGCCAATCTAGGAGACACCACTCTCCAAGAAGTAACAAATGGTGTGTTGATGATGAACTCCTTGCTCTTGTGCTTCAAATGATAGTCTCCCCAACACTCAACTCTCTCTCATAGGATTTGGATTTGGTGGAAAGAAGATTTGAGTGGAAAGCAACTTGGGGAAGGCTAGAGGTCAAGATTCATATGGTAGGAATGGAATATCTTGGCCTCAACACATGAGTAGGTGGTTCTCTCTCAGAACTGGTAAGTTGGAAGTGTAGGTTTGTTCTGATGGCTCTTGTCAGGACCCCGATTCCAAGTCACATCGATCTAGCCGGTAACACCTCATATCACTTTGCGGCCTCACGCACGGTATTCCCACGGGTGTCGCCTTACTATGGCCCGGGACCGTTTGCGTCTTTTGGCTCACGTATATGATAGTGTCGCTAGCATCCATATGACAAAGAACCCGGGCCGACATGGCTAGTCGTGAACCCAAAGCGGCGCTAACCCATGGGGACAGGCATACATGAATCCCATCGAGCATGTCGGTCATCAACGTATAAATTCGGGCTGTAGCACTGGCTAACAGGACTCCGGTATCCCGGCTGTAGCAGGCTAGGCAGACTCGAATAACACCGCGTGACATTTCCCGAAGGACAGACATAGGAACGGTGAAACACATGCCGCCACCAAGTGTCCAAGCAGTAGTGTTGGGCTAGCAGGACTCGTGAACCGGGCAGAAGCGGACTACTATCGCCGAAGCACGAGACTACATTTCCCCATATGGGAGGCTGCCAAGGATAAACAACTAGATTGTCGGATTCCACACATACCAAGCATTTAAAACATACACACAATATGCTCAATATGTGTAGATACAACATGGCATCACAACATAACTCTCGACTCAAATATTTATTCATTAGGCTCCGAGGAGCGAGATATTACAAACATGGGTCTCATGACCCAACACTCGAGCATACAAGTCAAAGCACAAGCGGAAGCTAAACATGTCTCGAGTACGATAACTATAAATGAAAAAGGCTGAGAAGCCCGACTATCTACCGAGATCTGCCGAGGGCACAAGATCGTAGCTGAGGTAACAAGCTAAACGTCAAGTCCACGTGGAACTACTAGCGAGACCGACGTCTCTCGCAAAACATAAAATAAGCAAACGTGAGTACAATTGTACTCAGCAAGACTTACATCAGAACTAACTACATATGCATCATTATCAAAAAGGGGTGGTGGAGTTTGGCTGCAGCAAGCCAGCTTGACTCGGTGGCTATCCTGAACTACGACTGCAAGTAACTCTTTGAGGTGGCGCACACGAGTCCACATATTCACCATATCAATACACCACTATGGATCCGCTCCCGTCTCCCTACGAGAACGCCATCCATAGCACTCACGCTTATCTTGCGCATTTTAGAGTATCCACTTTCACTTGTCTATGAACCGATATAGGCAACCTGAAGTCCTTCTCCGTGGACACGGCTATTCAATAGATCATATTAACCCCGCAGGGTGTACTTCTTCACACACTCTCACCACTTACCGCCGTTTACGACATGTACTGGCAACCTTCAAGCGGAAGCCCAACGTGGGTGTCGGCCACAGCCTACCTAAACACTCAAGTCCCTAGTCCAGGTTTATCGCCTATTCAGGTTCCATCCGCAGGAGTCCGCCGAGGTTTCCCATACAGCCCCGAACGATGTGTGCGGGGTTCCCGAGATACCAAACGGGCACTTTCGGTACACAGGGCCATGGTGTATCTACCGCATCATAGCCCACCCCTAGGGTCAGCGCTACGCACGGCCTCCAACACATATCCTACAAACACCAGAAACTAGTTGCAACTCCTGGACAGAGAACAAGGGTGGTTAAGAAGCCGAGAGGGTCCATTGGTTTCGGGCCCAATGCGTGGTAGTAACTGTTTCATGGATCACAAACACAGAACTCAGTTCCTGAGGACGGCTGCAATGAGACAACCCACCATGTACTCCTACATGGCCTCTCACCGCTACCTTTACCAAATTCATGTTCACACACTTAGCTCACACACACAGTAGGACATGTTCACACACCTCTGATTCATTCCCGATGAATCAGACCTGACTCAACTCTAAGCACTAGCAGGCATGACAAACAAGCATAAATGAGTAGGCACAACATGGCTCAAACAACTCCTACTCATGCTAGTGGGTTTCATCTAATTCTTGTGGAATGACAGTCATGCAGAGGAGCAAGGGTTCAACTACCGCATCAAGTAACAGTTGAATCGATGTTGTCCTAATGCAATAAAAGAGAGCAGGAGCGAGAGAGTGGGGTTGTATCGAATGAACAAGGGGTTTTGCTTGCCCGGCACTTCAAGATAATATAGTTCTTCATCGGTGTCATCGAATTCATCGTCGATGACGTCGCTCACCGAGAGGGACAATTACCGCAAACAAGAGAGAACACAATCAATGCAATGCACATTCACATGAATGACATGTCATGTTAAGATACTGGATTCACCTAATGCAGCATAATCCAAGTTAATTGAAGTGGAATTCAAACAAGGTTGAACTCCAACTCCAAATGCTAGTTCATAAATTACCCTAATCATGATTCATCCTATTCAGTGAGGTTAACTTGTTCAAACATGCATGATCATGGCATAAACAGATTCTTCATATTTTTCTGATCATTTTTCATATATAAATTATTTACATTGGAGTTACGGTTGAATTTCTATGAATTTTAGAAGTTTGGGGTATTTTCTGAAATTTCCTAAATTAAATTAAATCCAGAAAACCTATTATCGCGTCGACCGACGTCGAGGTGGCGTCGATGGTCAACGGGACATGGTCCGGTCAAACTGACAAGGGTCCCGTGTGTAAGTGTAATTAGTTTAGCTAATTATCAATTAAACTATACCGATTAGTTAATAGAGTGGCCCCACCGCCATAGGCTCAACAGGTCAAACATGGCCCACTCATGGTCAAAGTCTAAGTCGGCTGCGGCGTTTAGCCGCCAGCGAGCTCGACGCGGGCGCGAGAGTGGTTTTGCCGCTCCGCCACCAAATGGATCGGGGAAGGCGTCTAAGTGGAGCTGGGGACAAACCGCAGCTCCTGGTGGAGTCGGTTGGGGTCGGGCGGCCGGAAATGGTGCCGGCGACGACCTAGGCGGCCGCCGGAGTTCGGCCAACGGCGGGTTAGGCGATGCAGGGCGCTAGGGGAGGTGTTGGTGCGTGCTCGTGCTCTGGTGAGGTGTGGAGCACGCAGGTGTGCGGGCTTGAGCCACGGTGGCTCACCACAACGGGCGACGAGGCACGGCGGCGGCGAGCCTCGGCCATGGCGGGGAGTGGGGCTAAAGCATGCAAACGCGAGGGGGAGAAGAGGGGATCGACGCAGCAGCTCACAGCGCGTCCGATGGCGTCGTCGGCGAGGTCGGGGACGGTCCGAGCCGACGAATCGGGCGACGGCATCAAGCGGGTCGAGAAGGGAAAAGCGGCGGGGCGGCGCCTCGGGGCGCTCCGGTGTCGGGAGGCTCGGTGAGGAGGGGGAGAGAGACTAGGCGGAGCTCGGGGGCATGTCGGAGAGGCTCGGGGATGGCTGCGGCTACGGCTATGGCGAACGGCGGCGACGGGCTCCGCTCGGTGGGAGAGAGAGGGAGCCAGAGGAGGGGATGGGGCGAGAGAGTGAACAAGGGGGTTCCAGGGGGTGCGTGGCGACGCATGGAGGCGTCTAGGGGGAGGAGGAGGCAGCCAGGCAGGGAGGAGGTGGCCGGCGTGTGGCCACGCGCGCCGGGCACGCGCCCCTGCCTACTGGCGCGAGGAGGAAGGCGACAGGGAGCCAGGCGGTGGTGGGCTGGGCCGCTGGAGCTGGGCCAGTTGGTGGGCGCCAGGTAAGTCCAGGTAAGATTCTCTCTCTTTCTCTTTATTTCTGTTTTCTATTATTCGAAAACTCTCTGCTTTATTAAAAATATCCAGCACTTTTAAAATCACTAAACTGTGCATGCCCAATGTATAGAATATATCTAACATGGAACATTTCAGTTTAGGAGTATTTGGACATTTAAAATATTTTATAGAATTTAAATGTCCAAATTCAAATACTTATTGATTTAATTCAAAGATCCAAATGTCATGGAAAATTGTGCAATATCTCTGGTTACTGTTTCCAGCATTTTTCCAAAAATGGTGAACATGTTTTAAGGCCATTTGGGTTACTGAAAATATTTTGAAGTTGAACCTACTTGCATTATTTGGTGCTAGGGGTTTAGGCAATCCCCATTTCAAATTTCATGAAAATTAAACATGATGCATGGATGCAATGCTACTAGTTACAAGCAAGCTCTAGGGCTGTGACAACTCACCCCCACTAAACAAGAATCTCGCCCCGAGATTCAAGACGTGAGGTAAGAGAAAAAGGGGAGTCGCAAACTATCACAATCTTCATGATCCATTTGCCCTTCTCGAAGATGTTGATTTACTCCATCATCTTGGTCTTGACGTCTTTGCTATCGAAATCTTCACTCGACACGACAACAGAAAGAAGGGGGAAACCCTACAGGATTTAATCTTCTTAAAGATCGAGCAACTCAAGATCAGTTCGTGGAATGTTGAAACATCTCGAGTTGAGGCACATAACACATCGAGAGGGATGGAAGAACAACCGACGGGGTTTGATTGGTGGGCAACAATTCCACGGTTAGAAGGATGGTAGATGGTGTCAAGGTGGCGAGGAAATATTTACCATGATCCCGTAACGGGGCACCTCGAGAAAGGTGACGCAAAGAACTATTCCCTTAAGTGGCAAAAAGAATTACTTTTGATACAAAGATCATTGAAACTCTTCATACCAGCCTAAGGCAATTCACAACGATCGTTTGGTGGAATGCAAAGGAATGGTACACCCGGACTAGAATGGATGATGTGGACTACCTTGTTGAAGACAACGCAATGGATGATTTTTGCTTATCATCGGAGATGGATGGGACCCATGATAAGTCCACTTTTGAGGATGATCCTAGACAACAACTGCCGAGGAGGGCAGCCCATAGTGAAAATGGCACAAGGACGATGCAAGCTGGGAACGAAATGCAACTGTTGGAATGTTCCAACCATCATATCTGCCTGAGATTCAGATCCGATTGGTGATGGGATACTTCAGACTCAGCATGTCCGAAAAGGAAAGGTTGCAACACAAATCGATGAGAAGACGTTGCGAGATTCTCGGGAATGAACTACGATAGCAAGCTCCAAAACATGAGCGTGCTCTGCTACAAACCCATGAACACGCTGTCCAAGACAAGCATGACCACGTAGTAGTCTTATGTTAAAAATACTACCGAGTTCAGGTTGGGAACCATTATCGAGGATAACGAAGTCCTAACATAAGTCATGACTAGTTGTTATGAAGGAACTCCTTCTCCTTGAACAAATCAATCAGTGGCTTGGTGTGCCAGGAACACATATGGAGTGGAGGAGGCCAACCTATCAAACCATAGAGCACTTCGCACGTGCATGACTGACTTGGGATGGTACCATAGGAAACAAAACAAACCTTTCTCGAATTCATGGCGGCAACTTACACCTAAAGCACATGAATTCGAGGAAGTCACTTCTTCCATCCAAGCATAGACTTCATGAACGGAACACGAAGGCATTGCTTACAAAGTTTTCAACACTAGGTTGATGTTCAACATGAATCATGGGGGAGACAAAATGCTACTGATGGGCTCAACAGCAACTCATCGGAATTTCCATATCACTGTACTTCCACCATCATGTGAACACGGTGATAGCATTGGTCAGACCAAAGATGTAATGGTGTATGCTCGAGGGATCAACCACGAGTAAGACAACATCACGAATATCGTTGGTTCTGATTTGACTTGACGATAACCCACACTCAAATCAAAGGATTGATAAGACAATAGGTCCAGCAACTGATCACAGGGACCAATCGATGAAGATATCATCTTTCTTCAACACACACTACACAAGAATATCCCTTTGGACGAACTTAGCTAGGCAAGCTTTTATCCTCCAACTCTCCAAGTTGTTGTTCAGCTTAACCAACTAGCTCAGGGGTATCCAACACGGATTCTTGGAGAAGGGGTGATTTACAAGAAACCAACTTGATCACAAGCTCAACATAACAGTCAGGGAACAACCCGGTAACACTTCCAAGAAGATATTTGGAGAGTCACGAACCACCGGTATGTTACTAAGCTCGAGAACAATCTTGCTTTTGAGGGCAAGACGATATGATCAAATGAGTGAGGACTTGACAAGATCCTAACTCATATATCGAAGAGTGCACCAGAACTAAGGACTAGGTAGCACGATCAATCTTAGGATGATGATTTAATAACCAACACGCTAAGAATGAGAATATTGTCCATTTACTACCAAGCGGGGGGTTGCTAGGAGTATCGATTTCACACATCACAGTTCACTTGTCGGCATTCCGGTTACACCAACACGGGACCGAGGAATGAATGATGATGGTGAAAAGTATCACTATGTCAAAATTCATGAGAGTTGGTGCAATTCTCATGACACTCTTGACATAAAGATGGTAACACTCCAAGGTAGAACAGAACAAAAGCTGAATTGGCATCTTGATCTGCAGAATACAACTGCTTTGACCCAATCTCGGATATGGATGAGGTATCGAGTTTGTTTCTCCTAGTCATTCCGGAATAGAATGGCTTGTCGGACCACAAGGATAATAGGCATCGATAAACAAATGCACGCATACCCTTGATTATCAACTGATAGAGGATGGTCGGGATACAACTAAAGAGAGCAACTCAAAGGAACATATAATTTTCTGAGTTGTGGATGCACAGATTAGTATGTCGAGCAAAGCTCAACATTTCTTCCGGATAACCCATGCAGAGAGGTTGAACTGGCAGAGTCACAAATAGGATGGAGAACTCATCGAGGCCACTTCTGTTGTGAACTTTTGATCCAACAAACTTCTGCCATAAGTGGTTCATGGTATTTGGAAGAAGGATATACCACGGACCTCGAGGACTAATGCAAAGGTTACTAATATCCTAAAGGAACTAGCAACACTATCAACAGGAAGTAAGTAGGGTGAATCTCGGGTTCAAGAACCCAGGAATAGAATACCTACTACTAAATGGCATCACGGGATGCTTTCAAAAATAATGGCCAGAATCATCACACTAGGGATACAAAAACATTGCTAAATTGCTAGGTGACTTCCTAAACTCCTAGGGTCATAATAATAGTTCCAACATATATGTCGAGGCAACAGAGTACCTCATCCGACTGGTTAGTGTGCTTATTCTGACCAAAAAGGACATCGGAAACGGAAGGAAAGGATTTGCAAATGCATCAGACTATTTAGAGACCTGGGATGACTCGGACAGCATGACGGCTGTAAATACCCAAAATGATTTGAGACATCTTGCAAAAATGGTGGCATAACCACTCAACAACATCATAACAAGATTCTGAGATCAACAGTTATCATACAGAAATAGTAGGAACTGAACTGGGGATTAAAACCCACAATCTTATAGGTCTATGGATTAGTAACACGTCATCCTGATAGATAGATGAGAAGCCTAGTTCTTAAACCCCGTAGAAGAGAAGAGGTTGACTCAGATCAGAAGGCCATGAGGTATAAGGAGTAAAAAGAGCCTTACGTTCCCTTCCACAATCAATTCCCTTACATAACTAAAGCATTTCTAGACACAACTTCACCAGTTTGGCTTGGTAATCCTCTGAGCAACAGGGCTCTAATACCAACGCTGTCAGGACCCCGATTCCAAGTCACATCGATCTAGCCGGTAACACCTCATATCACTTTGCGGCCTCACGCACGGTATTCCCACGGGTGTCGCCTTACTATGGCCCGGGACCGTTTGCATCTTTTGGCTCACGTATATGATAGTGTCGCTAGCATCCATATGACAAAGAACCCGGGCCGACATGGCTAGTCGTGAACACAAAGCGGCGCTAACCCATGGGGGCAGGCATACATGAATCACATCGAGCATGTCGGTCATCAACGTATAAATTCGGGCTGTAGCACTGGCTAACAGACTCCGGTATCCCGGCTGTAGCAGCTAGGCAGGACTCGAATAACACCGCGTGACATTTCCCGAAGGACGTACATAGGCACGGTGAAACACATGCCGCCATCAAGTGTCCAAGCAGTAGTGTTGGGCTAGCAGGACTCAGTGAACCGGTCAGAAGCGGACTACTATCGCCGTAAGCACGAGACTACATTTCCCCATATGAGAGGCTGCCAAGGATAAACAACTAGATTGTCGGATCCCACACATACCAAGCATTTCAAACATACACACAATATGCTCAATATGTGTAGATACAACATGGCATCACAACATAACTCTCGACTCAAATATTTATTCATTAGGCTCCGAGGAGCGAGATATTACAAACATGGGTCTCATGACCCAACACTCGAAAGCATACAAGTCAAAGCACAAGCGGAAGCTAAACATGTCTCGAGTACGCACAACTATAAATGAAAAAGGCTGAGAAGCCCGACTATCTACCAGATCTGCCGAGGGCACAAGATCGTAGCTGAGGTAACAAGCTAAACGTCAAGTCCACGTGGAACTACTAGCGAGACCGACGCCTCTCGCAAAACATAAAATAAGCAAACGTGAGTACAATTGTACTCAGCAAGACTTACATCGAACTAACTACATATGCATCATTATCAAAAAGGGGTGGTGGAGTTTGAATGCAGCAAGCCAGCTTTGACTCGGTGGCTATCCTGAACTACATTGCAAGTAACTCTTTGAGGTGGCGCACGAGTCCACATATTCACCATATCAATACACCACTATGGATCCGCTCCCGTCTCCCTCACGAGAACGCCATCCATAGCACTCACGCTTATCTTGCGCATTTTAGAGTATCCACTTTCACTTGTCTATGAACTGATATAGGCAACCCGAAGTCCTTCTCCGTGGACACGGCTATTCAATAGATCATATTAACCTGCGGGGTGTACTTCTTCACACACGCTCACCACTTACCGCGTTTACGACATGTACTCGGCAACCTTCAAGCGGAAGCCCAACGTGGGTGTCGGCCACAGCCTACCTAAACACTCAAGTCCCTAGTCCAGGTTTATCGCCTATTCAGGTTCCATCCGCAGGAGTCCGCCGAGGTTTCCCATACAGCCCGAACGATGTGTGCGGGGTTCCCGAGATACCAAACGGGCACTCGGTACACACCGCCCACGGTGTATCTACCGCATCATAGCCCACCCCTAGGGTCAGCGCTTCGCACGGCCTCCAACACATATCCTACAAACACGAAACTAGTTGCAACTCCCGGACAGAGAACAAGGGTGGTTAAGAAGCCGAGAGGGTCCATTGGTTTGGGCCCAATGCGTGGTAGTAACTGTTTCATGGATCACAAACACAGAACTCAGTTCCTGAGGACGGCTGCAATGAGACAACCCACCATGTACTCCTACATGGCCTCTCACCGCTACCTTTACCAAATTCATGTTCACACACTTAGCTCACACACACAGTAGGACATGTTCACACACCTCTGATTCATTCCCGATGAATCAGACCTGACTCAACTCTAAGCACTAGCAGGCATGACAAACAAGCATAAATGAGTAGGCACAACATGGCTCAAACAACTCCTACTCATGCTAGTGGGTTTCATCTAATTACTGTGGAATGACAGGTCATGCAGAGGAGCAAGGGGTTCAACTACCGCATCAAGTAACAGTTGAATCGATGTTGTCCTAATGCAATAAAAGAGAGCAGGAGCGAGAGAGTGGGGTTGTATCGGAATGAACAAGGGGGTTTTGCTTGCCTGGCACTTCTGAAGATAATATAGTTCTTCATCGGTGTCATCGAATTCATCGTCGGTACGTCGTCTACCGAGAGGGGACAATTACCGGCAAACAAGAGAGAACACAATCAATGCAATGCACATTCACATGAATGACATGTCATGTTAAGATACTGGATTCACCTAATGCAGCAGTAATCCAAGTTAATTGAAGTGGAATTCAAACAAGGTTGAACTCCAACTCCAAATGCTAGTTCATAAATTACCCTAATCATGATTCATCCTATTCAGTGAGGTTAACTTGTTCAAACATGCATGATCATGGCATAAACAGATTCTTCATATTTTTCTGATCATTTTTCATATATAAATTATTTACATTGGAGTTACGGTTGAATTTCTATGAATTTTAGAAGTTTGGGGTATTTTCTGAAATTTCCTAAATTAAATTAAATCCGAAAAACCTATTCTCACGTCGACCGACGTCGATGTGGCGTCGATGGTCAACGGGACATGGTCCGGTCAAACCTCGACAGTGGGTCCCGTGTGTAAGTGTAATTAGTTTAGCTAATTATCAATTAAACTAAACTGATTAGTTAATAGAGCTGGCCCCACCGTCATAGGCTCAACAGGTCAAACATGGCCCACTCATGGTCAAAGTCTAAGTCGGCTGCGGCGTTTAGCCGGCGAGCTCGACGCGCGGCGAGTGGTTTTGCCGTTCCGCCACCAAATGGATCGGGAAGGCGTCTAAGTGGAGCTGGGACAAACCGCAGCTCTGGTGGAGTCGGTTGGGGTCGGGGCGGCGGAAATGGTGCCGGCGACGACCTAGGCGGCCGCGGAGTTCGCCAACGGCGGGTTAAGCGATGCAGGCGCTAGGGAGGTGTTGGTGCGTGCTCGTGCTCTGGTGAGGTGTGGAGCACGGTGGTGTGCCGGGCTTGAGCCACGGTGGCTCACCACCGGCGACGAGGCACGGCGGCGGCGCAGCCTCGGCCATGGCGGGAGTGGGGCTAAAGCATGCAAACGCGAGGGGGAGAAGAGGGGATCGACGCAGCAGCTCACAGCGCGTCCGATGGCGTCGTCGGCGAGGTCGGGGACGGTCCGGAGCCGACGAATCGGGCGACGGCGACCGGCGGGTCCGAGAAGGGGAAAAGCGGCGGGGCGGCGCCTCGGGGCGCTCCGGTGTCGGGAGGCTCGGTGAGGAGGGGGAGAGAGACTAGGCGGAGCTCGGGGGCATGTCGGAGAGGCTCGGGGATGGCTGCGGCTACGGCTATGGCGAACGGCGGCGACGGGCTCCGCTCGGTGGGAGAGAGAGGGAGCCAGAGGAGGGGATGGGGCGAGAGAGTGAACAAGGGGTTCGAGTGCGTGGCGACGCATGGAGGCGTCTAGGGGGAGGAGGAGGCAGCCAGGTAGGGAGGAGGTGGCCGGCGTGTGGCCACGCGCGCCGGGCACGCGCCCCTGCCTACTGGCGCGAGGAGGAAGGCGACAGGGAGCCAGGCGGTGGTGGGCTGGGCCGCTGGAGCTGGGCCAGTTGGTGGGCGCCAGGTAAGTCCAGGTAAGATTCTCTCTCTTTCTCTTTATTTCTGTTTTCTATTATTCTGAAAACTCTGCGGCTTTATTAAAAATATCCAGGCACTTTTAAAAATCACCAAACTGTGCATGCCCAATGTATAGAATATATCTAACATGGAACATTTCAGTTTAGGAGTATTTGGACATTTAAAATATTTTATAGAATTTAAATGTCCAAATTCAAATACTTATTGATTTAATTCAAAGATCCAAATGTCATGGAAAATTGTGCAATATCTCTGGTTACTGTTTCCAGCATTTTTCCAAAAATGGTGAACATGTTTTAAGGCCATTTGGGTTACTGAAAATATTTTGAAGTTGAACCTACTTGCATTATTTGGTGCTAGGGGTTTAGGCAATCCCCATTTCAAATTTCATGAAAATTAAACATGATGCATGGATGCAATGCTACTAGTTACAAGCAAGCTCTAGGGCTGTGACAACTCACCCCACTAAACAAGAATCTCGCCCGAGATTCAAGGCGTGAGTAAGAGAAAAGGGAGTCACAAACTATCACAATCTTCATGATCCATTTGCCCTTCTCGAAGATGTTGATTTACTCCATCATCTTGGTCTTGGCGTCTTTGCTATCGAAATCTTCACTCGACACGACAACGAAAGAAGGAAACCCTACAGGATTTAATCTTCTTAAAGATCGAGCAACTCAAGATCAGTTCGTGGAATGTTGAAACATCTCGAGTTGAGGCACAGAACACATCGAGAGGGATGGAAGAACAACCGACGGGGTTTGATTGGTGGGCAACAATTCCACGGTTAGAAGGATGGTAGATGGTGTCAAGGTGGCGAGGAAATATTTACCATGATCCCGTAACGGGGCACCTCGAGAAAGGTGACGCAAAGAACTATTCCTTAAGTGGCAAAAAGAATTACTTTTGATACAAAGATCATTGAAACTCTTCATACCAGCCTAAGGCAATTCTAGCGATCGTTTGGTGGAATGCAAAGGAATGGTACACCGGACTAGAATGGATGATGTGGACTACCTTGTTGAAGACAACGCAATGGATGATTTTTGCTTATCATCGGAGATGGATGGGACCCATGGTAAGTCCACTTTTGAGGATGATCCTAGACAACAACTGCCGAGGAGGGCAGCCCATAGTGAAAATGGCACAAGGACGATGCAAGCTGGGAACGAAATGCAACTGTTGGAATGTTCCAACCATCATATCTGCCTGAGATTCAGATCCGATTGGTGATGGGATACTTCAGACTCAGCATGTCCGAAAAGGAAAGGTTGCAACACAAATCGATGAGAAGACGTTGCGAGATTCTCGGGAATGAACTACGATAGCAAGCTCCAAAACATGAGCGTGTTCTGCTACAAACCCATGAACACGCTGTCCAAGACAAGCATGACCACGTAGTAGTCTTATGTTAAAAATACTACCGAGTTCAGGTTGGGAACCATTATCGAGGATAACGAAGTCCTAACATAAGTCATGACTAGTTGTTATGAAGGAACTCCTTCTCCTTGAACAAATCAATCAGTGGCTTGGTGTGCCAGGAACACATATGGAGTGGAGGCGGCCAACCTATCAAACCATAGAGCACTTCGCACGTGCATGGTGACTTGGGATGGTACCATAGGAAACAAAACAAACCTTTCTCGAATTCATGGCGGCAACTTACACCTAAAGCACATGAATTGAGGAAGTCACTTCTTCCATCCAAGCATAGACTTCATGAGCGGAACACGAAGGCATTGCTTACAAAGTTTTCAACACTAGGTTGATGTTCAACATGAATCATGGGGAGACAAAATGCTCTTGATGGGCTCAACAACAACTCATCGGAATTTCCATATCACTGCACTTCCACCATCATGTGAACACGGTGATAGCATTGGTCAGACCAAAGATGTAATGGTGTATGCTCGAGGGATCAACCACGAGTAAGACAACATCACGAATATCGTTGGTTCTGATTTGACTTGACGATAACCCACACTCAAATCAAAGGATTGATAAGACAATAGGTCCAGCAACTGATCACAGGGACCAATCGATGAAGATATCATCTTTCTTCAACACACACTACACAAGAATATCCCTTTGGACGAACTTAGCTAGGCAAGCTTTTATCCTCCAACTCTCCAAGTTGTTGTTCAGCTTAACCAACTAGCTCAGGGGTATCCAACACGGATTCTTGGAGAAGGGGTGATTTACAAGAAACCAACTTGATCACAAGCTCAACATAACAGTCAGGGAACAACCCGGTAACACTTCCAAGAAGATATTTGGAGAGTCACGAACCACCGGTATGTTACTAAGCTCGAGAACAATCTTGCTTTTGAGGGCAAGACGATATGATCAAATGAGTGAGGACTTGACAAGATCCTAACTCATATATCGAAGAGTGCACCAGAACTAAGGACTAGGTAGCACGATCAATCTTAGGATGATGATTTAATAACCAACACGCTAAGAATGAGAATATTGTCCATTTACTACCAAGCAGGGGGGGGTTGCTAGGAGTATCGATTTCACACATCACAGTTCACTTGTCGGCATTCCGGTTACACCAACACGGGACCGAGAAATGAATGATGATGGTGAAAAGTATCACTACGTCAAAATTCATGAGAGTTGGTGCAATTCTCATGACACTCTTGACATAAAGATGGTAACACTCCAAGGTAGAACAGAACAAAAGCTGAATTGGCATCTTGATCTGCAGAATACAACTGCTTTGACCCAATCCTGGATATGGATGAGGTACTGGAGTTTGTTTCTCCTAGTCATTCCGGAATAGAATGGCTTGTCGGACCACAAGGATAATAGGCATCGATAAACAAATGCACGCATACCCTTGATTATCAACTGATAGAGGATGGTCGGGATACAACTAAAGAGAGCAACTCAAAGGAACATATAATTTTCTGAGTTGTGGATGCACAGATTAGTATGTCGAGCAAAGCTCAACATTTCTTCCGGATAACCCATGCAGAGAGGTTGAACTGGCAGAGTCACAAATAGGATGGAGAACTCATCGAGGCCACTTCATTGTGAACTTTTGATCCAACAAACTTCGCCATAAGTGGTTCATGGTATTTGGAAGAAGGATATACCACGGACCTCGAGGACTAATGCAAAGGTTACTAATATCCTAAAGGAACTAGCAACACTATCAACAGGAAGTAAGTAGGGTGAATCTCGGGTTCAAGAACCCAGGAATAGAATACCTACTACTAAATGGCATCACGGGATGCTTTCAAAAATAATGGCCAGAATCATCACACTAGGGATACAAAAACATTGCTAAATTGCTAGGTGACTTCCTAAACTCCTAGGGTCATAATAATAGTTCCAACATATATGTCGAGGCAGCAGTACCTCATCCATTCGGTTAGTGTGCTTATTCGACCAAAAGGACATCGGAAACGGAAGGAAAGGATTTGCAAATGCATCAGACTATTTAGAGACCTGGGATGACTCGGACAGCATGACGGCTGTAAATGCCCAAAATTATTTGAGACATCTTGCAAAAATGGTGGCATAACCACTCAACAACATCATAACAAGATTACGAGATCAACGGTTATCATACGAAATAGTAGGAACTGAATCGGGATTAAAACCCACAATCTTATAGGTCTATGGATTAGTAACACGTCATCCTGATAGATAGATGAGAAGCCTAGTTCTTAAACCCGTAGAAGAGAAGAGGTTGACTCGGATCGAAGGCCATGAGGTATAAGGAGTAAAAAGAGCCTTACGTTCCTTCCACAATCAATTCCCTTACATAACTAAAGCATTTCTAGACACAACTTCGACCAGTTTAGCTTGGTAATCCTCTGAGCAATCGGGCTCTAATACCAACGCTGTCGGGACCCGATTCCAAGTCACATCGATCTAGCGGTAACACCTCATATCACTTTGCGGCCTCACGCACGGTATTCCACAGGTGTCGCCTTACTATGGCCGGGACCGTTTGCATCTTTTGGCTCACGTATATGATAGTGTCGCTAGCATCCATATGACAAAGAACCCGGGCCGACATGGCTAGTCGTGAACCCAAAGCGGCGCTAACCCATGGGGGCAGGCATACATGAATCACATCGAGCATGTCGGTCATCAACGTATAAATTCGGGCTGTAGCACTGGGCTAACAGGACTCCGGTATCCCGGGCTGTAGCAGGCTAGGCAGGACTCCGAATAACACCGCGTGACATTTCCCCGAAGGACGGACATAGGAACGGTGAAACACATGCCGGCCAGATCAAGTGTCCAAGCAGTAGTGTTGGGCTAGCAGGACTCCAGTGAACCGGGCTGTAGCGGACTACTATCGCTCAGAAGCACGAGACTACATTTCCCCATATGAGAGGCTGCCAAGGATAAACAACTAGATTGTCGGATCCCACACATACCAAGCATTTCAAACATACACACAATATGCTCAATATGTGTAGATACAACATGGCATCACAACGTAACTCTACGACTCAAATATTTATTCATTAGGCTCCGAGGAGCGAGATATTACAAACATGGGTCTCATGACCCAACACTCGAAACATACAAGTCAAAGCACAAGCGGAAGCTAAACATGTCCGAGTACGCACAACTATAAATGAAAAAGGCTGAGAAGCGACTATCTACCGAGATCTGCCGAGGGCACAAGATCGTAGCTGAGGTAACAAGCTAAGCGTCGAAGTCCACGTGGAACTACTAGCGAGGCCGACGTCTCTCGCAAAACATAAAATAAGCAAGCGTGAGTACAATTGTACTCAGCAAGACTTACATCAGAACTAACTACATATGCATCATTATCAAAAAGGGGTGGTGGAGTTTGAATGCAGCAAGCCAGCTTTGACTCGGTGGCTATCTGAACTACGACTGCAAGTAACTCTTTGAGGTGGCGCTACGAGTCCACATATTCACCATATCAATACACCACTATGGATCCGCTCCGTCTCCCTCACGAGAACGCCATCCATAGCACTCACGCTTATCTTGCGCATTTTAGAGTATCCACTTTCACTTGTCTATGAACTGATATAGGCAACCCGAAGTCCTTCTCCGTGGACATGGCTATTCAATAGATCATATTAACCCTGCAGGGTGTACTTCTTCACACGCTCTCACCACTTACCGCCGTTTACGACATGTACTCGGCAACCTTCAAGCGGAAGCCCAGCGTGGGTGTCGGCCACAGCCTACCTAAACACTCAAGTCCCTAGTCTAGGTTTATCGCCTATTCAGGTTCCATCCGCAGGAGTCCGCCGAGGTTTCCCATACAGCCCGAGCGATGTGTGCGGGTTCCCGAGATACCAAGCGGGCACTCGGTACACCGGCCACGGTGTATCTACCGCATCATAGCCCACCCCTAGGGTCAGCGCTTCGCACGGCCTCCAACACATATCCTACAAACACGAAACTAGTTGCAACTCCGGGACAGAGAACAAGGGTGGTTAAGAAGCCGAGAGGGTCCATTGGTTTGGGCCCAATGCGTGGTAGTAACTGTTTCATGGATCACAAACACGAACTCAGTTCACGAGGGCGGCTGCAATGAGACAACCCACCATGTACTCCTACATGGCCTCTCACCGCTACCTTTACCAAATTCATGTTCACACACTTAGCTCACACACACAAGGGACATGTTCACACACCTCGATTCATTCCCGATGAATCGACCTGACTCAACTCTAAGCACTAGCAGGCATGACAAACAAGCATAAATGAGTAGGCACAACATGGCTCAAACAACTCCTACTCATGCTAGTGGGTTTCATCTAATTACTGTGGAATGACAGGTCATGCAGAGGAGCAAGGGGTTCAACTACCGCAGCAAGTAACAGTTGAATCGATGTTGTCCTAATGCAATAAAAGAGAGCAGGAGCGAGAGAGTGGGGTTGTATCGGAATGAACAAGGGGGTTTTGCTTGCCTGGCACTTCTGAAGATAATATAGTTCTTCATCGGTGTCATCGAATTCATCGTCGGTACGTCGTCTACCGAGAGGGGACAATTACCGGCAAACAAGAGAGAACACAATCAATGCAATGCACATTCACATGAATGACATGTCATGTTAAGATACTGGATTCACCTAATGCAGCAGTAATCCAAGTTAATTGAAGTGGAATTCAAACAAGGTTGAACTCCAACTCCAAATGCTAGTTCATAAATTACCCTAATCATGATTCATCCTATTCAGTGAGGTTAACTTGTTCAAACATGCATGATCATGGCATAAACAGATTCTTCATATTTTTCTGATCATTTTTCATATATAAATTATTTACATTGGAGTTACGGTTGAATTTCTATGAATTTTAGAAGTTTGGGGTATTTTCTGAAATTTCCTAAATTAAATTAAATCCAGAAAACCTATTACTGCGTCAGCCTGACGTCAGTGTGACGTCAGTGGTCAACGGGACATGGTCCGGGTCAAACCTGACAGTGGGTCCCGTGTGTAAGTGTAATTAGTTTAGCTAATTATCAATTAAACTAAACCTGATTAGTTAATAGAGCTGGCCCCACCTGTCATAGGCTCAACAGGGTCAAACATGGCCCACTCGTGGTCAAAGTCTAAGTCGGCTGCCGGCGTTTAGCCGCCGGCGAGCTCGACGCGGCGGCGAGAGTGGTTTTTGCCGTTCCGGCCACCAAATGGATCGGGGAAGGCGTCTAAGTGGAGCTGGGGACAAACCGCAGCTCCTGGTGGAGTCGGTTGGGGTCGGGCGGCCGGAAATGGTGCCGGCGACGACCTAGGCGGCCGCCGGAGTTCGGCCAACGGCGGGTTAGGCGATGCAGGGCGCTAGGGGAGGTGTTGGTGCATGCTACGTGCTCCTGGTGAGGTGTGGAGCACGGTGGTGTGCCGGGCTTCGAGCCACGGTGGCTCTAGCCACGACGGCGACGAGGCACGGCGGCGGCGAGCCTCGGCCATGGCGGGGAGTGGGGCTAAAGCATGCAAACGCGAGGGGGAGAAGAGGGGATCGACGCAGCAGCTCACAGCGCGTCCGATGGCGTCGTCGGCGAGGTCGGGGACGGTCCGGAGCCGACGAATCGGGCGACGGCGACCGGCGGGTCCGAGAAGGGGAAAAGCGGCGGGGCGGCGCCTCGGGGCGCTCCGGTGTTGGGAGGCTCGGTGAGGAGGGGGAGAGAGACTAGGCGGAGCTCGGGGGCATGTCCGAGAGGCTCGGGGATGGCTGCGGCTACAGCTATGGCGAGCAGCGGCGGCACTCCTCCGCTTCGGTGGGAGAGAGAGGAGCGGAGGAGGGATGGGGCGAGAGAGTGAACGAGGGGGTTCCAGGGGGTGTGTGGCGACGCATGGAGGCGTCCAGGGGGAGGAGGAGGCAGCCAGGCAGGGAGGAGGTGGCCGGCGTGTGGCCACGCGCGCCGGGCACGCGCCCCTGCCTACTGGCGCGAGGAGGAAGGCGACAGGGAGCCAGGCGGTGGTGGGCTGGGCCGCTGGAGCTGGGCCGGTTGGTGGGCGCCAGGTAAGTCCAGGTAAGATTCTCTCTCTTTCTCTTTATTTCTGTTTTCTATTATTCTGAAAACTCTGCGGCTTTATTAAAAATATCCAGGCACTTTTAAAAATCACCAAACTATGCATGCCCAATGTATAGAATATATCTAACATGGAACATTTCAGTTTAGGAGTATTTGGACATTTAAAATATTTTATAGAATTTAAATGTCCAAATTCAAATACTTATTGATTTCATTCAAAGATCCAAATGTCATGGAAAATTGTGCAATATCTCTGGTTACTGTTTCCAGCATTTTTCCGAAAGTGAACATTTTTGAAGGCCATTTGGGTTACTGAAAATATTTTGAAGTTGAACCTATTTGCATTATTTGGTGCTAGGGGTTTAGGCAATCCCCATTTCAAATTTCATGAAAATTAAACATGATGCATGGATGCAATGCTACTAGTTACAAGCAAGCTCTGGGGCTGTGACAGCTCTCTCCATGAATGAAGAGGAGGTGGAGGGGTAATATATAGCCTCCACACAAAATCTAACCGTTACACATAATTTACCAAACTCGGTGGGACCGAATCAACAAACTCGGTCTGACCGATTCGGTAAACCTAGTGACCGTTAGTGGTTTTGGTGGGACCGACATGCAACTCGGTAGGACCGATATGGTTAGGGTTAGGGCATAACGTAATCTCGGTGAGACCGATTACACAAACTCGGTGAGACCGATTTTGGTAAATAGCTAACCAGAGAGTTGGTCAGGTAAACTCGGTGGGACCGATTCACTCTTTTCAGTGAGACCTAAATGTTACGAAAGGGAAACAGAGAGTTTACATTGCAATCTCGGTGGGACCGATCGCTCACTTCGGTTATACCGAAACGTTATTGAAGGGAAACAGAGAGATTACAATCCCATCTCGGTGAGACCGAGATCCCTATCGGTGAGACCGATTTGCCTAGGGTTTGTGGCTGTGGCTATGACATCTGAACTCGGTGGCGCTGGATAGAAAGAATCGGTGGGGCCGAGTTTGACTTTAGGTTTAGGTCATATGTGTATATGAGAAAGTAGTTGAGGGTTTTTGGAGCATATCACTAAGCATCATGGAGCAAGAAACTCATTAAGCAACACCTCATCCCTCCTTGATAGTATTGGCTTTTCCTATAGACTCAATGTGATCTTGGATCACTAAAATGTAAAATGCAGAGTCTTGAGCTTTTGAGCTTGAGCCAATTCTTGATATTTTGAGGGATCCACTTTCATCATCCATGCCATGCCATGCCATTCATTGAGCTTTCCTGAAATATTTGTCTTGGAATAGTATTAGCTCAATGAGCTATATGTTGTTATGAATTACCAAAACCACCTAGGGATAGTTGCACTTTCAGTGTGTTTCTTTGAAATTCTTTTTCCTTTATTTGGGGGTTGATACGTCTCCAACGTATCTATAATTTTTGATTGTTCCATGCTATTATATTATCTGTTTTGGATGTTTAATGGGCTTTATTATGCACTTCTATATTGTTTTTGGGACTAATCTATTAACCGAAGGCCCAGTGCAAATTGCTGTTTTTTTTCCTATTTCAGTGTTTCGCAGAAAAGGAATATCAAACGGAATCCAAACGGAATGAAACCTTCGCGAGGATCGTTTTTGGAACAAACACAATCCAGGAGACTTGGAGTGGACTGCTACCTCTTGAGCATTGTGTTGGTTTTCCCTTGAAGAGGAAAGGGTGATGCAGTAAAGTAGCGTAAGTATTTCCCTCAGTTTTTGAGAACCAAGGTATCAATCCAGTAGGAGGCCACACTCAAGTCCCACGCACCTGCACAAACAAATAAGAACCTCGCAACCAACGCGACAAATGGGTTGTCAATCCCTTCACGGTCACTTACGAGGGTGAGATCTGATAGAGATGATAAGATAATATTTTTGGTATTTTGATAAAGACTAAAAGTAAAGAAAGCAAAATAAACGGTAATAGAAATAGCTTGTTGACAGTAGATTAATATGATCGAAAATAGACCCGGGGGGCATAGGTTTCACTAGTGGCTTCTCTCAAGATAGCATAAGTATTACAGTGGGTAAACGAATTACTGTCGAGCAATTGACAGAACTGAGCATAGTTATGAGAATATCTAGGTATGACCATGTATATAGGCATCATGTCCGTGACAAGTAGACCGAAACGATTCTGCATCTACTACTATTACTCCACACGTCGACCACTATCCAGCATGCATCTAGAGTATTAAGTTCATAAGAACAGAGTAACGCTTTAAGCAAGATGACATGATGTAGAGGGATAAACTCATGCAATTTTATATAAAACCCATCTTTTTATCCTCGATGGCAACAATACAATCGTGCCTTGCTGCCCTAACATCCTTTGGGAAAGGACACATAAGATTGAACCCAAAGCTAAGCACTTCTCCCATTGCAAGAAAGATCAATCTAGTAGGCCAAACCAAACTGATAATTCGAAGAGACTTGCAAAGATAACCAATCATACATAAAAGAATTCAGAGGAGATTCAAATATTGTTCATAGATAATCTTGATCATAAACCCATAATTCATCGGATCTCGACAAACACACCGCAAAAAGAAGAGTTACATCAAATAGATTCCAAGAGAATCGAGGAGAACTATGTATTGAGATCCAAAGAGAGAGAAGAAGCCATCTAGCTAATAACTATGGACCCGAAGGTCTGAGCTAAACTACTCACACATCATCGGAGAGGCTATGGTGTTGATGTAGAAGCCCTCCGTGATCAATGCCCCCTCCGGCAGGATGCCGGAAAAGGCCCCAAGATGGGATCTCACGGGTACAGAAGGTTGCGGCGGTGGAATTAGGTTTTCGTGGTCGCCTTTGATGGTTTGGGGGTATGTAGGTATATATAGGAGGAAGGTCGGTGGAGCTACGAGGGGCCCACGAGGGTGGAGGGCGCGCCAGGGGGGTAGGCGCCCCCCTACCTCGTGGCTTCCTCGTCTGTTGCTTGACGTCCACTCCAAGTCCTCTGGACCATGTTTATTCTGAAAATAACGTTCCAGAAGGTTTCATTCCGTTTGGACTCCGTTTGATATTCTTTTTCTGCGAAACACTGAAATAGGAAAAAAAAATAGCAATTAGGGATGGGCCTCCAGTTAATAGGTTAGTCCCAAAAATAATATAAAATTGTATAATAAAGCCCATTAAACATCCAAAACAGAATATAATATAGCATGGAACAATCAAAAATTATAGATACATTGGAGATGTATCAAGCATCCCCAAGCTTAATTCCTGCTCGTCCTCGAGTAGGTAAATGATAAAAATAGAATTTTTGATGTGGAATGCTACCTAGCATATTCCTTAATGTAATTCTCTTATTTGTGGTATGAATATTCAGATCCGAAAGATTCAAGATAAAAGTTTAATATTGACAAAAAAATAATAATACTTCAAGCATACTAACTAAGCAATTATGTATTCTCAAAATAATATGGCCAAAGGAAGTTATCCCTACAAAATCATATAGTCTGGCTATGCTCTATTTTCATCACATAAAGTATTTAATCATGCACAACCCCGATGACAAGCCAAGCAATTGTTTCATACTTTTGGTGTTCTCAAACTTTTTCAATCTTCACGCAATACATGAGCGTGAGCCATAGACATAGCACTGTATGTGGAATAGAATGGTGGTTGTGGAGAAGACAAAAAAGGAGAAGATAGTCTCAAATCAACTAGGCGTATCAATGGGCTATGGAGATGCCCATTAATAGATATCAATGTGAGTGAGTAGGGATTGCCATGCAACGGATGCACTAGAGCTATAAGGGTATGAAAGCTCAACCAAAGCCACTAAGTGGGTGTGCATCCAACTCGCTTGCTCACGAAGACCTAGGGCATTTTGAGGAAGCCCATCATTGGAATATACAAGCCGAGTTCTATAATGTAAAATTCCCACTAGCGTACGAAAGTGACAACATAGGAGACTCTCTATCATGAAGATCATGGTGCTACTTTGAAGCACAAGTGTGATAAAAGGATAGTAGCATTGACCCTTCTCTCTTTTTCTCTCTTTTTTTGTTTGGGACTTTTCTCCCCTTTTTTATGGCCTCTTTTTTTATTATTTTTCGTCCAGAGTCTCATCCCGACTTGTGGGCGAATCATAGTCTCCATCATCCTTTCCTAACTTGGGACAATGCTCTAATAATGATAATCATCACACTTTTATTTACTTACAACTCAAGTATTACAATACTTAGAACAAAATATGACTCTACGTGAATGCCTCGGGCGGAGTACTAGGATATGCAATGAATCAAGAGTGACATGTATGAAAGAAGTATGAAGGTGGCTTTGCCACAAATACGATGTCAACTACTAGGATATGCAAAGCAATATGACAATGATGGAGCGTGTCATAGTAAACGGAACGGTGGTAAGTTGCATGGCAAAATATATCGGAATGGCTATGGAAATGCCATGATAGGTAGGTATGGTGGCTGTTTTGAGGAAGGTAATGGTGGGTGTATGATACCGGCGAAAGGTGTGCGGTATTAGAGAGGCTAGCACTGGTGGGAGGGTGAGAGTGCGTATGATTCATGGACTCAACATTAGTCATAGAGAACTCATATACTTATTGCAAAAATCTACAAGTTATCAAAGCAAAGTATTACGCGCATGCTCCTAGGGGGATAGATTGGTAGGAAAAGACCACCGCTCGTCCCCGACCGCCACTCATAAGGAAGACAATCAATAAATAAATCATGCTCTGACTTCATCACATAACGGTTCACCATACATGCATGCTACGGGACTTGCAAACTTCAACACAAGTATTTCTCAAATTCACAGCTACTCAACTAGCACGAGTCTAATATTACCATCTTCATATCTCAAAACAATTATCAAGTATCAAACTTCCCTTAGTATTCAACGCACTTATAAAGTTATTACTAATCTTGGATGCCTATCACTTTAGGACTAATTTCTCAATTTAAGCAAATTACCATGCTGTTTTGTAGGATTCTCAAAATAATATAGGTGAAGCATGAGGGGTCTATAGTTTCTATAAAACAAAACCACCACCGTGCTCTAAAAGATATAAGTGAAGCACTAGAGCAAAAACTATATAGCTCAAAAGATATAAGTGAAGCACATAGAGTATTCTAATAAATTCTGAATCATGTGTGTCTCTCTCTAAAGGTGTGTACATCAAGGATGATTGTGGTAAACTAAAAAGCAAAGACTCAAATCATACGAGACGCTCCAAGCAAAACACTTATCATGTGGTGAATAAAAATGTAGATCCAAGTAAAGTTATCGATGGACGAAGACGAAAGAGGGGATGCCTTCCGGGGCATCCCCAAGCTTTGGCTTTTTGGTGTCCTTAGATTTACCTTGGGGTGCCTTGGGCATCCCCAAGCCTAGGATCTTGCCACTCCTTGTTCCATAATCCATCAAAGCTTTACCCAAAACTTGAAAACTCACAACACAAAACTTAACAGAAAATCTCGTGAGCTCCGTTAGCGAAAGAAGACAAAACACCACTTCAAGGTACTGTATTGAACTCATTATTTATTCATCAAAATTAGCAAACAACACACGAAAAACAGAATCGGTCAAAAACAGAACAGTCTATAGTAATCTGTAACTAATGCAAACTTCTGGAACTCAGAAAAATCTTCCAAAATAGGACGACCTAGATAATTTGTTTATTGATGTACTTCAATTGGAATAAATATTTTATCACATTCTGGTGATTTTTAACAATTGTTTTCGTGAACAGAAAGTTTCTGGAATTTTCAGCAAGATCAAATAACTATCATCCGAGAAGATCCTATAGGTTTAACTTGGCACAAACACTAACTAAAACACAAAAACTAATCTAACCAGAGGCTAGATCAGAGATTTATTCCTAAACAGAAGCAAAAAGCAAAAAAAACTAAAAATAAAATTGGGTTGCCTCCCAACAAGCGCTATCGTTTAACGCCCCTAGCTAGGCATAAAAGCAAGGATAGATCTAGGTATTGCCATCTTTGGTAGGCAATCCATAAGTGGCTCTCATATTGGAATCTAATATTCCCTTCCTTCATATCAATAATTGCACCAACCGTTCTAAGGAAAGGTCTACCAAGAATAATAGGACATGAAGGATTGCAATCTATATCAAGAACAATAAAATCTACGGGCACATAGTTCCTATTTGAAACAATAAGAACATCATTAATTCTTCCCATAGGCTTCTTAATGGTGGAATCCGCAAGATGCAAATTTAAAGAACAATCATCAAAATCACGGAAACCTAACAAATCACATAAAGTTTTTGGAATCGTGGAAACACTAGCACCCAAATCACACAAAGCATAGCATTCATGATCTTTAATTTTATTTTAATAGTAGTTTCCCATTCATCATAGATATTCCTAGGGATAGAAACTTCCAACTCAAGTTTTTCCTCATAAGATTGCATCAAAGCATCAACGATATGTTTAGTAAAAGCTTTATTCTGATTATAAGAATGAGGAGAATTTAGCACGGATTGCAACAAGGAAATACAATCTATCAAAGAGCAATTATCATAATTAAATTCCTTGAAATCCAAGATAGTGGGTTCATTGATATCTAAAGTTTTGACCTCCTCAATTCCACTTTTACCAATTTTTGCATCAAGATCTAAAAACTCCGAATTTTTGGAACGCCTTCTAACTAAAGTTGACCCATCTCCAGTCCCTTCACTATCAAGATTCATATTGCAAAACAAAGATTTAATAGGGGACACATCAATAACTTTTAGATCTTCATCTTTATTCTCATAAAAATTAGAAGAACAAGCTTTCACAAAGCAATCTTTCTTAGCACGCATACTAGCGGTTCTTTCTTTGCACTCATCAATGGAAATTCTCATGGCTTTGAGAGACTCATTGATATCATGCTTAGGTGGAATAGATCTAAGCTTCAAGGAATCAACATCAAGAGAAATTTTATCAACGTTCCTAGCCAATTCATCAATCTTAGGCAATTTTTCTTCAAGCAAAGCATATAAATTCTTTTGGGAGATCATAAATTCCTTAACACTAGTTTCAAAATCAGAAGGCATCTTGTTAAAATTTCCATAAGAATTGTTGTAGGAATTACCATAATTATTAGAGAAATTACTAGGATACGGCCTAGGATTAAAGTTTCCTCTATACGCGTTGTTACCAAAATTATTCCTACCAACAAAATTCACATCCATAGATTCATTATTATTATCAATCACGGTAGACAAAGGCATATCATTAGGATCAGAGGAAACACTCTTATTAGCAAACAATTTCATAAGTTCATCCATCTTTCCACTCAAAACATTAATTTCTTATATCGCATGCACTTTTTCACTAGTAGATCTTTTGGTGTGCCATTGATAATAGTTAACCATAATATTATCTAGGAGTTTAGTAGCTTCTCCTAAAGTGATTTCCATAAAAGTGCCTCCCGCGGCCGAATCTAAAAGATTTCTAGAAGCAAAATTCAATCCGGCATAATTTTTTGTATAATCATCCACAAATTCAAACCATGAGTAGGGCAATTACGTATCATTAATTTCATCCTCTCCCAAGCTTGTGCAACATGTTCATGATCAAGTTGCTTAAAATTCATAATATCGTTTCAAAGAGAGATGATCTTAGCGGGAGGAAAATACTTAGAGATAAAAGCATCTTTGCACTTATTCCATGAGTCAATACTACTTTTAGGCAAAGACGAAAACCAAGTTTTAGCATGATCTCTAAGAGAAAACGGAAATAGCTTCAATTTAACAATATCATTGTCCACATCTTTCCTCTTTTGCATATCACACAAATCAACAAACCTATTTAGATGGGTAGAGGCATCTTCACTAGGAAGGCCGGCGAATTGATCTTTCATGACAAGATTCAGCAAGGCAGCATTAATTTCACAAGATTCAGCATCGGTAAGAGGAGCAATCGGAGTGCTAAGAAAATCATTATTGTTGGTATTGGTGAAGTCTCACAATTTAGTATTGTCTTGAGCCATAGTAACAAGCAATCCAACACACGAGCAAACAAGAGGCAAGCAGAAAAGAGGCGAAGGGAAAGAGAGGGCGAATAAAACAGCAAGGGTGAAGTGGGGGAGAGGAAAACGAGAGGCAAATGGAAAATAATGTAATGCGGGGGATAAGAGTTTGTGATGGGTACTTGGTATGTCTTGACTTGTGCGTAGACTCCCCGGCAATGGTGCCGGAAATCCTTCTTGCTACATTATTTGTGCTAAGGTTTAAAAGTTTATAAAAGTTATAAAATAACAAAAGTGTATAATAAATCCCATTAAACTTCCAAAACAGAATATAATATAGCATAGAACAATCAAAAATTATAGATACGTTGGAGACGTATCAAGCATCCCCAAGCTTAATTCCTACTCGTCTCTGAATTCTTTTATGTATGATTGGTTATCTTTGCAAGTCTCTTCGAATTATCAATTTGGTTTGGCCTACTAGATTGATCTTTCTTGCAATGGGAGAAGTGCTTAGCTTTGGGTTCAATCTTGCGGTGTCCTTTCCCAAAGGATGAGGGCAGCAACGCACGTATTGTATTGTTGCCATCGAGGATAAAAAGATGGGGTTTATATCATATTGCTTGAGTTTATCCCTCTACATCATGTCATCTTGCCTAATGTGTTACTCTGTTCTTATGAACTTAATACTCTAGATGCATGCTAGATAGCGGTCGATGTGTGGAGTAATAGTAGTAGATGCAGAATCATTTCGATCTACTTGTCACGGACGTGATGCCTATGTTCATGATCATGCCTAGATATTCTCATAACTATGCGCTTTTATATCAATTGCTCGACAGTAATTTGTTCACCTACCGTAGATTATGCTATCTTGAGAGAAGCCACTAGTGAAACCTATGACCCCCGAGTCTATCTTCCATCATATTAATCTCCCGCCAACTAGCTATTTCTTTCGCTGTTTATTTTGCAATCTTTATTTTCCTATCTATACAACAAAAATACCAAAAATATTTATCTTATTTGTTTATCAGATCTCACTTTTGCAAGTGGTCATGAAGGGATTGACAACCCCTTTATCGTGTTGGTTGCAAGGTTCTTGATTGTTTATGCAGGTACTAGGGACTTGTGTGTAGTCTCCTACTGGATTGATACCTTGTTTCTCAAAAACTGAGGGAAATACTTACGCTACTTTGCTGCATCACCCTTTCCTCTTCAAGGTAAAACCAACACATGCTCAAGAGGTAGCAAGAAGGATTTCTGGCGCCGTTGCCGGGGAGATCTACGCACAAGTCAAGACATACCAAGTACCCATCACAAAATCTTCTCCCTCGCATTACTTTATTTACCATTTGCCTCTCGTTTTCCTCTCCCCCACTTCACCTTTGCCATTTTATTCGCCCCCCTTTTCCATCTGTCTCTTTTTGCTTGCTTCTTGTGTGCCTGTTTGCCCTGATGGCCTTGCCTAAAAACGTTGATCCTCACCTTAGAAGGTTGGAAGAAATTGAAAACAACGTTAGAAGCTTTATGACTTTGCAATTTGAGCATAATAATTTCTTTAGAAATGAACTTAAAGAACAAAAAAGCTTTATGGAGTACATGAATAAAGAGCTTGATGATATGTCTAAGGAATTTTATGGTTTGAAATCTCAGTTTGCTCATCTTGAAAATTTAGTAGGCCAAATTTCGGATAAGCAAGCCACCTTAGTTAATAAGATGGCCGCCAAATCGGAAGAGCTAGAAGGTAATAATGATGAAGATCTAAAAGTAATTGATGTGTCCCCTATTAAATCTTTTACTTTCCAATATGAATCTTGATAAAGATGGGACTGGAGATGAGTCAACTTTAGTTAAAAGACGTCCCAATGATTTAGAGTTTTTAGATCTTGATGCAAAAATTGGTAAAAGTGGGATTGAAGAGGTCAAACTTTACATAGCAATGAACCCACTATTTTGGATTTCAAGGAATTTAAATATGATAATTTCTCTTTAATAGATTGTATTTCCTTGTTGCAATCCATGTTAAATTCTCCTAATGCTTATAGTCAAAATAAGGCTTTTACTAAACTTATCGTTGATGCTTTAATGCAATCCTATGAAGAAAAGCTTGAATTAGAAGTTTCTATCCCTAGAACACTTTATGATGAGTGGGAACCTACTATTAAAATTAAAATTAAAGACCATGAATGCTATGCTTTGTGTGATTTGGGTGCTAGTGTTTCCACGATTCCAAAAACTTTGTGTGATGTGTTCGGTTTCCGTGAATTTGATGATTGTTCTTTAAATTTGCATCTTGCGGATTCCACCATTAAGAAACCTATGGGAAGGATTAATGATGTTCTTATTGTTGCAAATAGGAATTATGTGCCCGTAGATTTCATCGTTCTTGATATAGATTGCAATCCTACATGTCCTATTATTCTTGGTAGACCTTTCCTTAGAAGGATTGGTGCAATTATTGATATGAGAGAAGGAAATATTAGATTCCAAATTCCATTAAGGAAAGGTATGGAACACTTTACTAGGAAAAAAATTAAATTACCTTATGAATCTATTATGAGAGCCACTTATGGATTGCGTACCAAAGATGACAATACCTAGATCTATTCCTGCTTTTATGCCTAGCTAGGGGCGTTAAACGATAGCGCTTGTTGGGAGGCAACCCAATTTTATTTTTGTTCCTTGTTTTTTGTTTCTGTTTAGTAATAACTAATTCATCTAGCTTCTGTTTAGATGTGTTTCTATGTTTTAATTAGTGTTTGTGCCAAGTAGAACCAATAGGATCTTCTTGGATGATAGTCGTTTGATCTTGCTGAAAAAGACAGAAACTTTGCGCTCACGAAAATAATTGTTAAAATTGACCACAACGTAATAAATTGCTAATTATTTTTGCAGTAGATCAATATACAAATTTTCCAGGTTTTCCTAGTTTTTCAGAGTTTTTGGAGTTCCAGAGGTATTCGAACAAATCTGATTGCTACAGACTGTTCTGTTTTTGACAAATTCTGTTTTTTGTGTGTTGTTTGCTTATTCTGATGAACCTATGGCTAGTATCGGGGGGTATGAACCATAGAGAAGTTGGAATACAGTAGGTTTAACACCAATATAAATAAAGAATTAGTTCATTACAGTACCTTAAGGGTGTGGTTTGTTTTCTTATACTAACGGAGCTCATGAGATTTTCTGTTGAGTTTTGTGTTATGAAGTTTTCAAGTTTTTGGGTAAAGATTTGATGGATTTTAGAATAAGGAGTGGCAAGAGCCTAAGCTTGGGGATGCCCAAGGCACACCAAGGTAAAATTCAAGGACAACTAAAAGCCTAAGCTTGGGGATGCCCCGAAAGGCATCCCCTCTTTCGTCTTTGTCTATCGGTAACTTTACTTGAGGCTATATTTTTATTCACCACATGATATGTGTTTTGCTTGGAGCGTCTTGTATGATTTGAGTCTTTGCTTTTTAGTTCACCACAATCATCCTTGCTGTACACACCTTTTGGAGAGACACGCATGAATTGGAATTTATTAGAATACTCTATGTGCTTCACTTATATCTTTTGAGCTAGATAATTTCGCTCTAGTGCTTCACTTATATCTTTTAGAGCACGATGGTCGTTTTATTTTATAGAAATTGTTGATCTCTCATGCTTCATTTATATTATTTTGAGAGTCCTTTAGAACAGCATGGTAATTTGCTTTGGCTATAAAATTAGTCCTAATATAATAAGCATCCAAGACGGGTATAATAAAAACTTTCATAAAAAGTGCATTGAATACTATGAGAAGTTTGATACTTGATGATTGTTTTGAGATACGAAGGTGGTAATATTAGACTCGTGCTAGTTGAGTAGCTGTGAATTTGAGAAATACTTGTGTTGAAGTTTGCAAGTCCCGTAGCATGCATGTATGGTAAAAGTTGTGTGACAAATTTGAAACATGAGGTGTTCTTTGATTGTCATCCTTATGAGTGGCGGTCGGGGACGAGCGATGGTCTTTTCCTACCAATCTACCCCCCTAGGAGCATGCGCGTAGTGCTTGGTTTTTGATGATTTGTAGATTTTTGCAATAAGTATGTGAGTTCTTTATGACTAATGTTGAGTCCATGGATTATACGCGCTCTCACCTTTCCATCATTGCTAGCCTCTTCGGTATCATGCATTGCCCTTTCTCACCTTGAGAGTTGGTGCAAACTTCGCCGGTGCATCCAACCCCCGTGATATGATATGCTCTATCACACATAAACCTCCTTATATCTTCCTCAAAACAGCCACCGTTCCTACCTATTATGGCATTTCCATAGCCATTCCGAGATATATTGCCATGCAACTTTCCACCGTTTCATTGTCATATTGCCTTGCATGATCATGTAGTTGACATCATATTTCTGGCAAAGCCACCATGCATAATTTATATACATGTCACTCTTGATTCATTGCCCATTCCGGTACACCGCCGGAGGCACTCATATAGAGTCATATTTGTTCTAGAATCGAGTTGCAATCATTCAGTTGTCAATAAATAGAAGTGTGATGATCATCATTAATAGAGCATTGTCCCAAATAAAAAAATAAAAAAAGAGAAAGGCCAAATAAAAAAAGGAAAAAAAGGAAAGGCCCAAAAAAAGAGAAAAGAAATAAAAGGGACAATGCTACTATCCTTTTTTCCCACACTTGTGCTTCAAAGTAGCACCATGATCTTTATGATAGAGAGTCTCTTATTTTGTCAATTTTATATACTAGTGGGAATTTTTCATTATAGAACTTGGCTTGTATATTCCAACAATGGGCTTCCTCAAATGCCCTAGGTCTTCGTGAGCAAGCAAGTTGGATGCACACCCACTTAGTTTCTTTTGTTGAGTTTTCATACATTTATAGCTCTAGTGCATCCATTGCATGGCAATCCCTACTCCCCGCATTGACATCAATTGATGGGCATCTCCCTAGCCCGTTGATTAGCCGCGTCAATGTGAGACTTTCTCCTTTTTTGTCTTCTCCACACAACCCCCATCATTATATTCTATTCCACCCATAGTGTTATGTCCATGGCTCATGCTCATGTATTGCGTGAAAGTTGAAAAGTTTGAGATTACTAAAGTATGAAGCAATTGCTTGGGTTGTCATTGGGGTTGTGCATGATGAGAGCATTTTTCTGTGTCGAAAATGAAGCATAGCGAAACTATATGATTTTATAGGGATAAGCTTTCTTTGGCCATGTTATTTTGAGAAGACATAATTGCTTAGTTAGTATGCTTGAAGTATTATTATTTTTATGTCAATATTAAACTTTTATCTTGAATCTTCCGGATCTGAACATTCATGCCACAATAAAGAGAATTACTTAGAAAATTATGTTAGGTAGCATTCCACATCAAAAATTCTGTTTTTATCAGTTACCTACTCGAGGACGAGCAGGAATTAAGCTTGGGGATGCTTGATACGTCTCCAACGTATCTATAATTTTTTATTGTTCCATGCTATTATATTATCTGTTTTGGATGTTTAATGGGCTTTATTATGCACTTTTATATTATTTTTCGGACTAACCTATTAACCGAAGGCCCAGTGCAAATTGCTAATTTTTTGCCTATTTCAATGTTTCGCAGAAAAGGAATATCAAACGGAATCTAAACGGAATGAAACCTTCGCGAGGATCGTTTTTGGAACAAACGCAATCCAGGAGACTTGGAGTGGATGTCAAGGAAGAAACAAGGCGGCCACGAGGTAGGGAGGCGCGCCCAGGGGGTAGGCGTGCCCCCACCCTCATGGGACCCTCGTGGCTCCACCGACCTACTTCTTTCACCTATATATACTCATATACCCTGAAAACATCCAGGAGCACCACGAAACCCTATTTCCACCGCCGCATCCTTCTGTACCTGTGAGATCCCATCTTGGGGCCTTTTCCGGCGCTCTGCCGGAGGGGGAATCGATCATGGAGGGCTTCTACATCAACACCATAGCCTCTCCGATGATGTGTGAGTAGTTTACCATAGACCTTCGGGTCCATAGTTATTAGTTAGATGGCTTCTTCTCTCTCTTTGAATCTCAATACAAAGTTCTCCACGATCTTCTTGGAGATCTATTCGATGTAATTCTTTTTGCGGTGTGTTTGTCGAGGTCCGATGAATTGTGGGTTTATGATCAAGATTATCTATAAACACTATTTGATTCTTCTCTGAATTCTTATATGCATGATTTTAATATCTTTGCAAGTCTCTTCGAATTATCAGTTTGGTTTGGCCTACTCGATTGATCTTTCTTGCAATGGGAGAAATGCTTAGCTTTGGGTTCAATCTTGTGGTGTCCTTTCCCAAGGATGCGAGGGCAGCAAGCCACGTATTGTATTGTTGCCATCGAGGATAAAAAGATGGGATTTATATCATATTGCTTGAGTTTATCCCTCTACATCATGTCATCTTGCCTAATGTGTTACTCTGTTCTTATGAACTTAATACTCTAGATGCATGCTGGATAGCGGTCGATGTGTGGAGTAATAGTAGTAGATGCGAATCATTTCGGTCTACTTGTCACGAAACGTGATGCCTATGTTCATGATCATGCCTAGATATTCTCATAACTATGCGCTTTTCTATCAATTGCTCGACAGTAATTTGTTCACCTACCGTAGATTATGCTATCTTGAGAGAAGCCACTAGTGAAACCTATGGCCCCCGGGTCTATCTTCCATCATATTAATCGCCCGCCAACTAGCTATTTCTGTCGCTGTTTATTTTGCAATCTTTATTTTCCAATCTATACAACAAAAATACCAAAAATATTTATCTTATTATCTTTATTAGATCTCACTTTTGCAAGTGGTCGTGAAGGGATTGACAACCCCTTTATCGCGTTGGTTGCAAGGTTCTTGATTGTTTGTGCAGGTACTAGGGACTTGCGTGTAGTCTCCTACTGGATTGATACCTTGGTTCTCAAAAACTGAGGGAAATACGTACGCTACTTTGCTGCATCACCCTTTCCTCTTCAAGGGAAAACCAACGCATGCTCAAGAGGTAGTAGGGGTCGAGAGGAGAAGACCACAATGAAAATGTTGAGTGGCTCTCATATGAATTATTATTGATCTAACAAAGAGCCCATATTACCTTGTCTTCTCCTTTGAAATAAATGTTTGTAGATTCCATCTTAGTCCAATACACATGCACTATTATTATTATTCACACCGTTCGGTCGTGCAAGTGAAAGGCAATAATGATGATATATGATGAAATGATTGAGATGTGGAAAAGCTGGTATGAACTCGACTTATCTTGTTTTTGTAAATATGATTAGTTCATTGTTCCTGATTTAGCCCGATATGGATGAAACATGTTTTCAATGACAACTAGAGATTGTAGTCACTCATGCCATGCTTAATTATTTAGGAGTTTATAATGGTTTACCTTGCATGCCAACATGCTTTTAAAATGGTTGTGATATAGTATGATAGGATGGTATCCTCCTTTGAATGATTTGAGTGGCTTGACTTGGCACATGTTCACACATGTAGTTGAAACAAAATCAACATAGCCTCCACGATATGTATGTTCATGGTGATTTATATCCTACTCATGCTTGCACTCAATGTCGGTTAATCTCAATGCATGTTTATGACTGTTGTCGCTCTCTAGTTGGTCGCTCCTCAATCCCTTGCTAGCCTTCACTTGTACTAAGCGGGAATACTACTTGTGCATCCACTCCCATAAACCCAAAGTTGTTCCATATGAGTCCACCATACCTACCTATATGCGGTATTTACCTGTCGTTCCAAGTAAATTTGCATGTGCCAAACTCTAAAACTTCAAATGATAATTTGTTTTGTATGCCCGAATTGCTCATGTGGCGACTGGGGGCTGCCAGTATCTTCCATGCTAGGTGGGTTATTCTCACGATGAGTGGTCTCCTCTCATCATTCACAAGAAAATGGCTTGTAACCGGATGCCCAAGTTCCATGCTCAAATCAAATCAAATATAACTTCAAACAAAACTCCCCCAGGATTGCTGTTAGTTGGACGGTACCCGTTGTTTCGGACCAGCCGTGGAATGTGCTTGTTGGTGGCGGGGGAGTATAAAATTTACCATTCTGTTTGGGAACCACCTATAATGTATTTAGTATGGAAGATATCGAGATCTCTTGGTTGTTATGTTGGCAATGGAAGCATACCGCTCAAAATATTATTCATCTCTGTTTCGAAAAGCTCGAGCTTTGGCACCTCTACAAATCCCTTCTTCCCTCTGCGAAGGGCCTATCTATTTACTTCTATTGCTGAGTCATCGTCCTCTTATAAAAAGCACCAGTTAGAGAGCACCACTGTCATTTGTATGCATTGTTATTAATTCACATTGAGTATGACTGTGACTGGATCTCTTTCACCATGAATTACAATTTCTAGTAAGTCCTTGATCTTCTGGGGTGCTCTGCATTTATGTTTTGCGGTCTCAGAAAAGGCTAGCGAGATACCATTTTGTTATAGCATATCATGATTGTTTTGAAAAAGTGTTGACATCCGGGATTCATTATTATTGGTCGCTACGTGATTATGCAATTGATATGAGTAAATGTGTGACCTAAATGTTATTGTGAATATGGTTAGTTCATAATCTTTGCTAAAAACTTGAATGTTGGCTTTACATATTTGCAACAACAAGATCAAACAGAGTTTGTAAAAGTTTTTCTTTATCACTTTCAGTTTGTCAACTGAATTGCTTGAGGACAAGCAATGCGTTAAGCTTGGGGGAGTTGATATGTCTCCGTCGTATCTACTTTTCCAAACTCTTTTGCCCTTGTTTTGGACTCTAATTTGCATGATTTGAATGGAACTAACCTGGACTGGCGCTGTTTTCACCAGAATTGCCATGGTGATATTTTTGTGCAGAAATAGAAGTTCTCGGAATGACCTAAAAATTCACGAAGAATATTTTCGAATAAATAGAAAATATTGGCGAAAGAATCAACCGAGGGTGACTCACGTGTTTTCCACAAGGGTGGACGGCACGCCCCCTTCCTTGTGGGTCCCCTAGACCTCCACCGACCTCAACTCCAACTCCATATATTCACGTTTGGGGAGAAATTTTTCAAGAGAAGGATTCATCGCGTTTTACGATACGGAGCTGCTGCCACCTCCTATTCTTCCTCGGGAGACCAGATCTGGAGTCTGTTTTGGGCTCCAGAGAGAGGAAATTGACTCCATTATCATCATCAACCATCCACCATCACCAATTTCGTGATGCTCACCACCGTGCATGAGTAATTCCATCATGGGGTTGCTAGACGGTGATGGGTTGGATGAGTTTATCATGTAATTGGGTTAGTTTTGTAGGGTTTGATCCCTAGTATCCACTATGTTCTGAGATTGATGTTGCTATGACTTTGCTATGCTTAATGCTTGTCACTAGGGCCCGAGTGCCATGATTTCAGATCTGAACCTGTTATGTTTTCATGAATATATTTGTGTTCTTGATCCTATCTTCCAAGTTATAGTCACCTACTACACGTTATGATCCGGCAAGCCAGGAGTGACAATAGCCGGGACACTCCCGATGATGACTGTAGTTTGAGGAGTTCATGTATTCACTAAGTGCTAATGCTTTGGACCGGTTCTCTATTAAAAGGAGGCCTTAATATCCCTTAGTTTCCATTAGGACCCCGCTGCCACGAGAGGGTAGGACAAAAGATGTCATGCAAGTTCTTTTCCATAAGCACGTATGACTATATTCAGAATACATGCCTACATTATATTGATGAATTGGAGCTAGTTCTGTGTCACCCTAGGTTATAATTGCTGCATGATGAATGCCAACCGACATAATCATCCATCACTGATCCATTGCCTATGAGGTTTTCACATATTGATCTTTGCTATGTTACTTTTGTCGTTGCCACTGTTAAAATTGCTACAAAACTGCTTGTCGGCGTTCTGGGAACGGGGGTCCCCAGACTTGCCTGCCTGCGGCCCACGGCGTGGCTCCACTAGCGGCCCGGTATGGCCCATCTTCACCAGCAAACACTCAAGACCCTCACGAGGGGCCAAGCCTTGCGAGGCAGACGACACAAGACCTCCTCAGGGGCGACCTCCCTAGGCTGGCTCCCGAGGAGCAGAGAGATCTATGCAAGGGGCACCTCACGAGGTCCACATGACGTGAGCCATGACGACCAAGGCCAGGCGGGCGCCAGCGAGCGCAGAGTACTGGTTGCCTCTTTGGTGCTAAAGGGGCAGGGGCAGGCGAGGAGTCCCGAGGCATCAAGCAAAGGTTTCCATATCGGTGCAACGAGACCAAGACCAGCAGGACGGTAGGACGGAGGTCACCGCCGAGCCCACGGCGGCGTCACCACTAGAGCCTTTGGCAGGCGGAGACCACCTTTTTTCAGGATAGCTTGTACTAGCTGCCCCCTTCAAATTGGCCGTTGTGGGATCCCTTCCCGCCTAATATTTGGGAAGAGGACCCGTGCCTCTATAAATAGGACTAACCACCACCGTAGGAGGCAAGTGATCTTGGATCGGACCCATTCCATCCTCACATGCACAAGCTCAGCGAGCCTAAGAACACCTCTCCTCAGGAGGTTGTTCTTCCCTTGTACTTGTTCATCCCCAGCCAACAAGGCAATCCACCGCACCACACTAGAGTAGGGTATTGCACCACATCGGTGGCCCGAACCAGTATAAACTCTTGTCCCTTGTTCCTCGGGTTCGGTGAGCTAGGCTTTGAGATCGTGGTGAGAGCGTGAGCTAGGGGGAGAGAGATCTTCGTGCGCACCCCAGAGTTCAAACCTCAAGGGTTTTGCCGGAACCCGTAATCTGACATTTGGCGTGCCAAGTAGGGGTGCGCCAAAGCTTTCTTCTCCATCGTCCAACTCGTCGCTGCATGGCGGCTCCGATGTCCGAGGATCCAAGGGCCCAAGACGAACGATGGGTGGCCTGGCCCGCCCAGGCACCACAATCTGTTCCAGAAGACCTCAACTCCGCACTCCAGGCGGCCCGTGCACCGCCGAACGCCGCGGGGCGTGGGCGGCGCGGTCTGGCGCATTCCACCCTCACACGGCGGTGCGCGCGGGCCGCCGCAAGGGCCTCAAGCTATGCGGCAGCGATGACACCGCACACCCGACGGGAACAAGCGAACATGCCAGCCGCGCTCATAGTGGCGCGGGAGCTGCTGCGGTGCCGACTGGCAGAGAGCATCCGCGATGCATTGCTGGAGTGCGTCGCTGAGCTGTTGGACGCCGCAACCAGCGGTACACCGCCTTTCTGCTCCTTACCTACGCCTCAAGTTGTGGCCAGATCGCATGGTGGGCCTCGTCTCACCCGCGTGATCCCAGGCACACAAGGAGGGTTCATCGGCGTCGACACAGCCAACGATGTCGGGCACCCGCCCGCACCTGTGCTTCCCCCAACGGGCGCAGATACGAACGTTGCCCCCCGCGACCCCAGCGGGATGCCATACTACCACCACCAGGGCGGGGCGCTGGGCCCGGCGGCATGGAGCGCAGGGTGTCTTGGCGGGGGTTTCGGGGCAGCGGCTCCAGAAGCCTATGTGCCTTGCATGGTGGATCGAGAGTACACACCAGACGATGACCCCAGCTTGTTCCTCGAGCCGGGTTGGGAAGAGGAGATGCTGGAAGTTGAGGCCTTCCAGGAACCACCCAGGAGCCTCACCGACCCCGCCAACGACAACAACCGCAGGGTACCGCTAATCTCTCAGGAGCAGGCTTAAGCTGACCATGGATCGCACGTGGACCAGGTCACAGCGGTGGACGACGACCCTAGCGCGACGACCTCACTTCAACCAGGGGAAGCACACTGGGGGGATGCGCGGGAGGGGTCTTGAGCAAGGCCCCTCTCCGCGTCGCACAGAGCAAGGCGTCGCCCGGAGGTAGGTCCTCTATCGAGGAGGCACCGGCAAGCCTTTCCCCGGCAGAGGGCATGTGGTCGCTAAGGGCGCCGCTAGCGTCCCCTTTGCCCCTTGGCATCGTCGTGGTTTCCAGACACCCCAACGGGTGGTCGAGGGCGGCGCAAGGCGGGGACCTCGTCTGGCAATATGAAGCAAGGCTCACGCCTGTGAAGGTCTCCGCCCATGACACTCTCACGTAATAATGAGTGGGGATGTACACGCCCCGGAGTCTCCGAAGAGCCGCCCTCGGGCCTCGGGGGCTCCCGCCCACGTCCTAGTGGAAGCACCATGCTCCGCGCTGGCCGTCGACACTGTCCCCCAATGACTATGCTCACGGCCTGTGACAGCACTTAGCTCCGCGCTGGTGGGAAGACAAGAAGACTAGCTAGGTGCCAGACGCGGCCATTTGCTTTCAAACCCTCTTTTCTATAGCTCGGTTTACCGCCTTTTCATATTTTGAACTTGAAATTGTATTTTCGCTGACAAAGTACCGGGGGGGGCGTCTTCTTATCGCTGTGTTGGTTTCTTGAATCTTCTGGTCTTGCGCCTTGTTTTTAAGGACCGCGTCTGCTACCCCTCCCTCACGAGCACCTCGCGAGCGGGGGCTGGGTGTGGCATGCATGCGCATCCTGCCGCGCTTAGGCGCTTGCTTCTCGCGAGGCCCTCTTGGGCGGACTAGCAGGCTCCTCAGGAGCCCAACACCTTGTGGCCCGCAAAGGGCTCCGCTCGGGAAAAATACACACCGGCAACCACAAGACCGGTCCAAGGTCTGTCTGGACTGAGGTAAGTTGCTACACCAAGCTCGCAGAAGAACTTAAGGACTCATAATAGCGCGCTTTAAGTCTGGCTCAAGGAATAAAACAATAGTCTGATTACATGAGGGGCTCCCCCTTCCCAAAAATGCTCTTACATCTTGAAGGGCCATGCCCAAGCTTTTGCACGAAGGTTTAAAACAAAGGAGCGCAGGCCTAATCGGACATGTCACTCGCTGTGTCTTCCGAATCGTTCCCGGATGCGCTCCTGGCGCCATCGTCGTCGCCTGCGTCGCCCCCGCCGTCGTCAACCGCACCGCTTCGTCCGCCACGACCACCACCACATCGTCCTCGGACGCGAAGGCTCAGACCAGAGCATCCACATTATCGTCCACCCAACGCGCCAGGTTATCCCGGATAGCCCCGGGCACTAGAGCAATGGCGGCGTCAAAATTGAAGTTGGGGTCGGCATTTTGAAGATGGCTGAAGACGCGGGATTATGCGCGCCCGAGGAGGCCTCGGCTCTTTTCGTCCACGAGCTCGCGAGCCCTCTCGGCCCGGTTCTCCAGGCGCGTCACGACATCGGTGAAGAAGCGAAGGTGGCTGGCATAGTCCTCGGCCTGGGGGTGAGGGGCATGCTCATCGCAGATGGCGCCTAGTGCCTGATTGGCCCTCGTCCAAAGGTCCCGAAGCATGGGAGTGTGCTCACGCAGTAACGTTTGCCGGTGGAGTGCCTCTTCCCTACTCTGCTGCGCGAAGGACTCGGTGTTGGTAACTTGCCGCTGAAGCAGGAGCAGCTCAGCATGGGCAGAGGCCAACTCGCCTACATGGAGATCAGGGCAGCTGCGGCGGCCTTCTCGCGCTGCTCTGCCTCAACCAACCTTGACCTGAGGGCAGTGGTCCTGCCCTCAGCTTCGGCTTCCATGAGCTTCAGCTTCAGGTCATACCTATTGGCAAGATCAGCGCGAGCCTCAGCCACCCTATGATCAACTTTCTCCTGGGTCCTGGCCTCGCGCGCACTGGCAACATCCTCCGCTTGGGCAACCCGACGCTCCCTTTTCTCCAACCACTCAAGCTAAAGGTTATGCTCCATGGCCTCCAGCATCAATGCTTCCTCGCGCTTCAAGACCTCGTCCTTGTCAGAGAGCGCCCCCTTCATCGATGCCAAGGAAGCTCTACGTGCCTCCACCGCTGCTCCAGGGAGGCGTTCAGGGCCTGGAGCTCCTGCCTGCGCTTCTCTGTGACCTCGTGGTGGTGGTCAGCCTCTCTAGCCTCCTCCAGGGCTCAGGAACTGGCCTCGTGCGAGGTTGCAAGGGATGCCTCAGCCTTCGCATTGGCACGCTCGCGCTGTAGACTCCCGAGGTTGATGGCCACCTTCAGTTGATGCCATTCGTCCACTAGCCGAAGACCCTCAGTTTCAAGGCGGGCGTCGACGTCCACGACCTCTTCCCCAAGCCAGCTCAGCGCACTCATCGCCTCTCGGAAGAGCTCGTGACGGACGGCACCCCAGTCGCGCGCAAGCTCGAACGCACGACCGGGCCCGTCCTCCACGCCGGAGGTCGCTGAAGAGGTCTGAGGTGGCGCGCCTTCTCCCAGTAGGGGGCTGGGGGCCGACGCCTTTCCAGTTGCCCTTCGGGCCCCGTCAGGGGCCCGGAGGGGCGGAAGCTCGTTGCCCGAAGGAGAGGCTAGGGTTGAGGCCACCCAGCCGTGGTCAATAACCAGAGGAGGAGCCCTTGGCACACCTTCCGCATCCCAGGCAAGGCCGCGAAGGAGGGGCGGCAAGAGCGTGGGGTTGAGACGCCAGGCCGGCACGCTTGCCTCACCGTCCGACCTCGCGACAAGTGTGGCAGGCTGGCCTGGGGCATTCAAGGTCAGCGGAGGACTCGACGCAGGAGGAGGTTGCTTCTCGGGAGATTTCGCCGCCTTAGCAGAAGGGACCCTGAGGAATCACGGTCAGGAGGGGAAGCAGCACTCGAGAAATTACGAAGATAAGGTACTCACTCGTCTATGGCGATATACTTCCTCTCTTTCAATGGTCGGAAGGCATCACCGCTGCAGCTTGGAGATCCCTTCCTCTTCCGGAGCGCGTCGAAGTTCGGTCGGAACCGGCCGAAGCCCTGGGTGAGGTCACCAATGCCGGGCGCGGCTGGAGTGGCTCCTGAGGAGGTGACCTTAGGGGTGCAGGGCTGCATGAAGACCTCGGCCTCCGTCTCGTGGCGGCCCGCCGGGGCCTCGAGGGTTTCAACCTCAGGAGTGTCGGGTTGCGTAGCCCTCCGGCCGATTCCTCACGACGACCCTCCGGAGGCCCGTGGGATGACCCTTCAGGAGCCCCGAGCGGCGCCAGTTCCTCAGCAGCCGCGTCGCCAGCGACCGACGGTGGTCGTCCACATGCGCCCACTTCCGGGGAGATCAGTGCGCCGGCGGTATGCAAGGGAGCCATGAAGACGGGTCTCTCGCGAGGCCCTTCAAGGCCAGCCGGGCGTAGCCCCCATTCGTCAAAGGAGGGCATCTGCTTTACGAACTCCACCTTGTTCGAGCAGCAGTACAGAAGACAACCTTCTTCCGGTAGGCTGGCTGGCGTTGGGTCACCAGTCAAGAGCTCGAGCACTATGCGCTGCGCCTCAGGGGCAAGAGCCGGCACTTGAAGCCTCATGCGGTCCCTGTTGGTGTCAATACCAGCGGATCTCGGGTAGGGGGTCCTGAACTGTGCGTCTAGGCGGATGGTAATAGGAGACAAGGGACACGATGTTTTTACCCAGGTTCGGGCCCTCTCGACGGAGGTAAAACCCTACTCCTGCTTGATTGATATTGATGATATGGGTAGTACAAGAGTTGATCTACCACGAGATCGAAGAGGCTAAACCCTAGAAGCTAGCCTATGGTATGATTGTTGTTATTATTTCTACAGACTAAACCCTCTGGTTTATATAGACACCGGAGGGGGCTAGGGTTACACAGAGTCGGTTACGGGGAAGGAGATCTACATATCCGTATTGCCAAGCTTTCCTTCCACGCCAAGGAGAGTCCCATCCAGACACGGGACGAAGTCTTCAATCTTGTATCTTCATAGTCCAACAGTGTAACACCCCAAAAATTTAACCATGTTTTGATTATCAAAATTTTGCCAGGAGTTTAAAACTTTTGCTTTCTAGATTTTCTTTTGATTTCAGAACCCCTTTTTCTTTTATATTGTGGAGTTTTTACCCCAAGTAGAAACCTTCCAAGATTATCATTGGACTTGTATACCCTCTCAAGAAAAACAATTCTTTTATCAGTGGATTTATTTGCATAATTATTTTTTTAGCTTTATTCTTTTAAAGTGATTTTTATAAGTTTTAGAGCCTCTTTTGCACTACAACCATTTGATAAATGCATCTAAAATTTTCACCAAAATTTGGGGATGTCATGTGGTGTATTTAAATCACTCTGGTGCAATAATATCTTTTATTCATTGAAATTTTTGAGCTCTACCCCAAGTTTTCAAAACTAGTCCAGTTGGTACCTTTGCACTACAACCCCATTAAATAACTATTTAAAAATTTACCAAGTATTTGGCGATGACAGTAGATGCATATAATTCATTTTTATGCAAAAACCCATGAAATTTCTTTGCAAAAATTGAGCAAAACATTCTCTTTTGCTCTCTGGACCAGATTGGCACTTTCTACTGCAACCCCATTTTATTTTGCTCTAATGCACATGATCTTTCTCCTGCTTATAAACCACCCTACAAAACCCTTAAGTCCAGGAGAGTGGACCCATTGGAGTATATTTGGTGCATGCAATGATAGCCTTTACCTCTTGTCCAGAAATGGTTTTCTCAAAAACTTGCACTAACAAGTTTCTAGTCTTGACTAACTAACCTTGCCACCATCTCCTGCACCTAATGAGACACTCATCTGGAGATTTTGGCCACCCCAAGAACTGCCTAGATGCCTCTAGCATTCTGTCGAACACCTTGTGTGCATGGCCAGTTTTGGCATGGTTTCTAGTTAGCATTGTAAACTTGATCCTCTAACCTAACTAAATTGTCCACTAAGTCTCTAGACTACCCTAACCTAATCCTTTTAAACCCCAACCCCATCCTAGCCTCCTGGCAAGCCCTGGCATTTCGCCGAGCACACAGTGGGCGTGCTCAGGCGCTGCTAGAGCGCTGCTTTTTGCATGCATGCTTGAAGAGTCGCCGCCTCCCGCTACTGTTCGATCCTCTTCCACTCACAGCCAACGCACCGCCCCTCCCCGCCCAGAGCCGCCTGAGCTCCACAGGCGCCCGTCCGTCGGTCGGCCGTGGCCACTGCTGCCGGGCCACAAGAGGCCCCTGCCTCGACGGCGCCGCCGAGCCACCCAGGCCAGGCCACTCGAGCAAGACTACCGTCGTCCGCTAGCCCGCCGCCACCCCAGCCTCGACACGCCGTTCATGAAGCTCTGAACGGCGGTTCGCCGGCATTCTTATCCACGGCCGCGAAACCGACCTAACCGCACTATAAAAGGAACCCCCGAGCATGTTCGACCCTCAGGCAACCTCGTATCAGCCCACTAGTGTGCCCTACGGCCAGCAAACGACGGCGGGAAGCTTCTTCCTCGCCTCCGGCCAGTTCGGCCGCCGCCACTCTCCGGTTCAGTTAGTCGCGAGCAGGCCCTCCCCCGTCCATCCAACACCACCACTCGACTCCCCTTTACCGTGCGGAGCTGCCCAGCCTCTCAAACGCGACCGGGAACCACCATAGCCCGAACCCCCAATTCCTCCCGAAGCCACCTCCGCCGCGGAGCTCGCCGCCGGCGACTCCCTTAGTCCCCGCCAGCCTGTCGACCACCGGGAGGACCACCCCGGACTGGCGGATCCATCCCTGCCCTCTGGAGCCTGCGAGGACCGCCAATCGCCGACGACGATCGCCGGAGCTCCGCCCCTGTTCGGCCAGAGGAAGAAGGAGGCGGGGGCGACTGGTCAAACCTGACCAGGGGGCCCCCTGGACCCACTGTCAGTGACCCCGCACCAGTCCACGTGGTTTAAGTGAAGGCGTAAACTCAAAGTATGTCTTCGACGTGTATCTATTCAAAACGTTTTTTTTTCTTTTTTCTGTTTTATTTAGAAATAGAGTTTGACTGAAACTTTGACTGGCTCTAACTTTTTAAATATAACTCCAAATGAGTAGATTCTTTTTCCTACCTCTCTCAAATTTTGTCTAGTTTATTTTCCTATTTTTTTAAAAAAATAGACAATTTTTTTGTACTATTTTGAAACTATGGATTAATTTGAATATTTTCAAAAATAGGATTTTGAAGAAGAAGGCAACTTTCAAAAATGCACCCCCACTTGCATACTCTTGAAGGCAAGCATTCTGAACCCTGGCATAATATTTTTGTGTGTTGTTTGACATGATTATAACACCACGTTAATACGAAGAACTCGTTATTTTATGTGGTGATACGATCATTCGCATGAATGCATATTGGAGATTTCCTTGCTATTGGAAATGGATATACTTGTGATGGTAATCATCCTCATATGCCTTTCATGCCCGCCGGAAAGAAATCCGGGAAAGCCTCTGCCTTGGATAGGCATGAGCTTGTCTCCGGTCTTCGTCGAGACGGTTATGTCCGGTATGGCATAGTAAGGTATGATGAGTGGTGATTCTGTTGGTTGAAATATATTTGTTATACATATCATGCAGGGAATTTTTTAACCTACTGAGTCGACCGTAGATCGAGTCTTGTTCCAGTAACCCCCATACTTGTTTCGTACTACCACTTGTCCCTGCCGCAGGTAGGGTACGGTTCAGTAAATTGTTAACCCCTTTCTCGGCACACATCATACAGACAGGCCTTGGTGGAAGATACTGGCTGCATCCGGTAGGCAGGCCACCTGGTCCGGGGGCATCAGTGTTTTCGGTTGGGACCGAGAGGGGGGCACCCCCTTGGAGCGAGCGATATAAATTTGATACCATGCTAATCGAGGTTGTAGCCTCCCTACTTAGAGTTTTGCTTGACAGGAGTCGTGGGTGATTCCAGGTGCCGGTAAGGTAAGCTGGTGTGTGCGGTTCAGGTGTGTTTTCAATTGAAACACTATAAATGGAATTAGTCCCGATGGACTAAAGGAATCCGTTACTCGTGGGTAAAGAGTACACCCTCTGTAGAGATTAAATCTATTCGAATAGCCGTGTCCATGGTTAAGGACTACAGTCTGGGATGGGTCAAGTATCGGTCTTCGGAGGAGAAACTGCTAAACCAAAACATGGATCATGACTTGTGACTTGTGATGATTATGATTATTATTATTATGGACTAACCCTTTATATTATTTGAATTATTGAGTATCCCTGGGACGGTTCTACCTCCTGGATATTCACTGTCATTGTTTTCTTATAAGCCCTTTATGTGGTGTCGCTGAGACGCCCGACTGTGGCCCGGTGGTTAATTATTTACTTTATAAGCCCTTTATGTGCTGTCGCACAGACGCCCAACTATGGCATGTTCGTCACTCGTCTCACTTATAAGCCCTTTATGTGGTGTCGCACAGACGCCCGACTGTGGCATGTTCGTTACTCATCTCACTTACAAGCCCTTTATGTGGTGTCGCTCAGATGCCCGACTGTGGCATGCTGTTAATTATTCACTTTATAAGCCCTTTATGTGGTGTCGCTCAGACGCTCGACTGAGGCATGCTCGTTATTTACGATCATTTCGAGGCATCGCTTCAGACACCCGATCGGTGCATTCTATTACTACTCTATTATTGCATATTCATGTGTATATAAATAACCTGCTTGTGTGCATCAGAGATTTTATTTTATGACTGACGTTGTGATCATAGAATATTTCAGAGCATGATTATCGTTTGTTATATTATACCCGTGTTCATAATGTTTGCGAGTACATTCAAAGTACTCACTGGCTTGTCCCTGGCTATTGTCTTGGCCAGATTTCTTGCTTGGAGAGGAGCGTTGCGATGACAGCCCCGTAACCTAAGCAATGGTGACAACAGCCTCGCGAAGATAGGAGTTATCCAGGTCAGCTGTTCATGTGGGAAATGGAGTCCCATAGACGCTGAGAGACCACAAACCGCTTCCGCCAACAGCCACTAGAAACCAATTGTTGTACTCCTAGGCCAGAATGGTCTTGTACTACACATTTTGTATTTGGCTTGGAATTTCTGTATCAAGTTGGTGCCTCATCAGCTAACAGTAATCCTGGAGCTGGTGAGCACAAGGGCCATTTTCTGGGAAATGACATCCTGAAAATCCGGTCCTGACAAACTTCGTATCAGAGCCAGGCTGACCATTGGCTAATCCTATCTTAGCCAGGTCAATAAACCTAGGTTAACCAAACCACCAGACCATAGCCTAACCCCGGCCAAGCTTCTCGCGTAAGATAGCCCCACAGTGACCTGACACCTTTTTGCCAGTCGGTGCCCAACCTATCAGCCTAGCATGTCGATCACGCGCCAGTGACCGACACCTAAATTGTCTCATTCGCAAGCGTGCGAAGGAAGACTATGTCCTCTTTTTCTATAAAAAGGGCACACTAACCTCAACGTAGCACAACACAGCCTCTTCCCCAAACCGAGCCATAATGCCTGGCCCCGTCGTGCACAATGAAACCACGGCAAACAACCTTGGAGGTTTTGTGACCGTGCTAGCAAACCTCACCCACCGTGCCTTTGCATTAGAGGAGCCCCCAGAATATGGTGTGTACCAAGGGACCATGAGCGGTGAGAGCCGTCAATTCTGGGCCACTATGCACATCTACGGTTGGGGTCTATCGCCAGAACGCCCCTACAGGTTCATCGGAAGGACCACTTCCTTTGAGCCACAAGCCATCCAACTAGCTGCTCGAGAGGCTATAGTTCAACTCTGGCACTTGTCGCCCAGAGTTAACTGTCGCTCGTTCTACTACTACCCCAGCCGTGACGGGTATGGTAGGCCACCCCAGGTTGCCAACGAAGATCACGAGATAGATCCTGCACTGTTGCATCTAGTGCGCTATGTAAGTGCACTAGAGGATCTGTTCGATCAAATCACTCTTGATCTGATCGCAGCTCGTGGAGAACTGATACGCCGAGCCCCGGCAAGAAGAGAAGATGAGCCCGACGCCGACAACCCAGTCATGTTGTTCGGACAACCTATCGAGTCCTTGAGGACAGCCCCAGCCATCAACCAAGATGCGTTGGTGTCCCCAGAAGTGCTTCGTCGCCTTTTTGGAACACGCTCCAACGGGATTGTGGACAACAATCCCCGGGATGGTCATCATCGCTACCCCGACCTTACAGCCCCTCAACCCCCTCCAGCAAATCCCGACGGTGAAACCCGTGGAGAAGCCTCGACGTCCACAAGACACGCTCGCTTAGATATTAACGAGGTAGACTAGAGTCGCTCGAGTAGTACCGAGTCTTAGTATGTCCATGCCCTGTAATTATGTGATCCTGTATCGCCATGCTTAAATGTTGTTTGCTTGTGCGCCCCTATTTTTAATGGTAGCCACGCATAAGTATGTTGGTGTGCGATTGCATTTTTAACCCGGGCGTAGCTGCCAACCCCGACAACTCAAAGTTTGGGCTATGAGTAAACTATTTGGTTTCGGCTAGTAGGAGTAAATTTTTTCAAAACAACCCTTATCAAATCTCGAGGACGAGATTTTTTTTCTTAAGGGGGGTAGCGTTGTAACACCCCAAAAATTTAACCATGTTTTGATTATTAAAATTTTGCCAGGAGTTTAAAACTTTTGCTTTCTAGATTTTCTTTTGATTTCAGAACCCCTTTTTCTTTAATATTGTGGAGTTTTTACCCCAAGTAAAAACCTTACAAGATTATAATTGGACTTGCATACCATCTCAAGAAAAACAATTCTTTTATCAATGGATTTATTTGCATAATTATTTTTTTAGCTTTATTCTTTTAAAGTGATTTTTATAAGTTTTAGAGCCTCTTTTGCACTGCAACCATTTGATAAATGCATCTAAAATTTTCACCAAAATTTGGGGATGTCATGTGGTGTTTTTAAATCATTCTGGTGCAATAATATCTTTTATTCATTGAAATTTTTTAGCTCTACCCCAAGTTTTCAAAACTAGTCCAGTTGGTACCTTTGCACTACATCCCCTTTAAATAACTCTTTAAAAAAATTACCAAGTATATGGAGATGACAGTAGATGCATATAATTCAGTTTTATGCAAAAACCCATGAATGTTCTTTGCAAAAATTGAGCAAAACATTCTCTTTTGCTCTCTGGACCAGATTGGCACTTTCTACTGCAACCCCATTTTATTTTGCTCCAATGCACATGATCTTTTTCCTGCTTATAAACCACCCTACAAAGCCTTAAGTCCAGGAGAGTGGCCCCATTGGAGTATATTTGGTGCATGCAATGATAGCCTTTACCTCCTGTCCAGAAATGGTTTTCTCAAAAACTTGCACTAACAAGTTTCTAGTCTTGACTAACTAACCTTGCCACCATCTCCTGCACCTAATGAGACACCCATCTGGAGATTTTGGCCACCCCAAGAACTGCCTAGATGCCTCTAGCATTCTGTCGAACACCTTGTGTGCATGGCCAGTTTTGGCATGGTTTTTAGTTAGCATTGTAAACTTGATCCTCTAACCTAACTAACTTGTCCACTAAGTCTCTAGACTACCCTAACCTAATCCTGTTAAACCCCAGCCCCACCCTAGCCTCCTGGCAAGCCCTGGCATTTGGCCGAGCACCTGGTTGGCGTGCTCTGTGCGCGGCCAGAGCGCGCGTTTTGCACGTGCGTGCGCCCGAAGTCGCCGCGTCTCGTTGCCGCCTCCCCCGCGCCCGTTCTGATCCTCTTCCACTCGCAGCCAACGCACCCGCCCCCTCCCTCGCCGCAGAGCCGCCCCTGGAGCTCCACAGCGCCATCGTCAGGTCGGCCGTGGCCACTAGCGGCCGGCCACAGCAGGCCCCTGCCCTGGACGGCGCCGCCCGAGCCACCCACTTGCGCCAGCACGCCCCTGGAGCAGTACCCGCTTGTCCGCTAGCCCCTGCCGCCACCCCCAGCCTCGACACGTCGTTCTGCGAGCTACAGAACGGCGGTTCGCCGGCATTCTTATCCACGGCCGTGGAACCGACCTAACCACGCAATAAAAGGAACCCCCGAGCACGTTCGACCCTCAGGCAACCTCGTATCATCCCACTAGTGCGCCCCACGGCCAGCAAACGACGGCGGTAAGCTTCTTCCTCGCCTCCGGTCAGTTCGGCCGCCACCACTCTCTGGTTCAGTTAGTCGCGAGCAGGCCCTCCCCCGTCCATCCAACACCACCACTCGACTCCCCTTGACCGTGCGGAGCTGCCCAGCCTCTCAAACGCGATTGGGAACCACCATAGCCCGAACCCCCAATTCCTCCCGAAGCCACCTCCGCCGCGGAGCTCGCCGCCGGCGACTCCCTTAGTCCCTGCCAGCTTGTTGACCACCGGGAGGACCGCCCCGGACTGGCGGATCCATCCCTGCCCTCCGGAGCCCGCGGGGAGCCGCCAATCGCCGGCGACGATCGCCGGAGCCCCGCCCCTGTTCAGCCAGAGGAAGGAGGCGGGGCGACTGGTTAAACCTGACCAGTGGGCCCCCTGGACCCACTGTCAGTGACCCCGCACCGGTCCACGTGAATTAAGTGAAGGCGTAAACTCAAAGTACGTGATACGTCTCCAACGTATCTATAATTTTTGATTGCTCAATGCTACTTTACCTATTGTTTTGGACTATAATGGGCTTTATTTTCCACTTTTATATTACTTTTGGGACTAACCTATTAAATGGAGGCCCAGCTCAGAATTGTTGTTTTTGCCTATTTCAGTGTTTCGAAGAAATGGAATATCAAACGGAGTCCAAACGGAATGAAACCTTCGGGAACGTGATCTTCTCACCGAACGTGATCCAGGAGACTTGGACCCTACTCCAAGAAGTTCCAGAGGCAGTCACGAGGGTGGAGGGAGCCCCCCTAGGCGCGCCCCTCTACCTCGTGGGCCCCCTGACGCTCCACCGACGTACTCCTTCCTCCTATATATACCTATGTACCGCCAAACGATCAGAACAGGAGCCAAAAACCTAATTCCACCGCCGTACCTTCCTGTATCCATGAGATCCCATCTTGGGGCCTGTTCCTGAGTTCACGGAGGGGGCATCCACCACAGAGGGCTTCTACATCAACACCATAGCCCCTCCTATGAAGTGTGAGTAGTTTACTTCAGACCTTCGGGTCCATAGCTAGTAGCTAGATGGCTTCTTCTCTCTTTTTGGATCTCAATACATTGTTCTCCCCTCTCTCGTGGAGATCTATTCGATGTAATCTTCTTTTTGCGTGTGTTTGTTCGACCGATGAATTGTGGGTTTATGATCCAGCTTATCTATGGAAAATATTTGATTCTTCTCTGAATTCTTTTATGTATGATTGAGTTATCTTTGCAAGTCACTTTGAATTATCCGCTTGGTTTGGCCAACTAGATTGGTAGTTCTTGCAATGGGAGAAGTGCTTAGCTTTGGGTTCAATCTTGCGATGTCCTTACCAAAGGATGTAAAGGGTTGCAAGGCACGTATTGTATTGTTGCCATCGAGGATAACAAGATGGGGTATTTACCATATTGCATGAATTTATCCTCTACATCATGTCATCTTGCTTAAGGCGTTACTCTGCTTTTAACTTAATACTCTAGATGCATGCTTTGGATAGCGGTCGATGAGTGGAGTAATAGTAGTAGATGCGAATCGCTTCGATCTACTTGTCTCGGACGTGATGCCTATATACATGATCATACCTAGATAACCTCATAACTATGCTCAATTCTGTCAATTGCTCAACAGTAATTTGTTCACCCACCGTAGAATATCTATGTTCTTGAGAGAAGCCACTAGTGAAACCTATGGCCCCCGGGTCTATTCTCATCATATCAATCTCCATCACTTTATTTACTTGCTTTGCTTTTACTTTTTACTTTGCATATTTATATCAAAAAAATTATCTCTATCAGATCTCACTCTCATAAGTGACCGTGAAGGGATTGACAACCCCTAATCGCGTTGGTTGCGAGTAGCTATCGCTTTGTGCGTACGAGGGACTTGCGCGTGGCGCCCCATGGATTGATACCTTGGTTCTCAAAAACGAGGGAAATACTTACGCCATCTGTGCTGCATCATCCTCTCCTCTTCGGGAAAACCAACGCAAGCTCAAGACGTAGCAAGAAGGATTTCGGCGCCGCTGCTGTGGAGGTCTATGCAAAAGTCAACATACCAAGTACCCATCACAATCCCTATCTCTCGCATTACATTATTTGCCATTTGCCTCTTGTTTTCCTCTCCCCCACTTCACCCTTGCCGTTTTTATTCGCCCTCTATTTTCCGCTTGCTTCTTGTTTGCTTGTGTTACCATGTGCCTTATATTTGCTTGCATCTTTGCTTGCTAAAAGTCTATTGTTATGGATCGACTTAGAGTGTTCTACTTGGATCATCTTCGATCCTTATGCGCTTGTGCTGAAACCCCAACTAGCCTAGTTGATGGAAAATCTTTAGATGAGCATGCTCATTTTGTGCGTCATCGTTTGTCTGAAAAAGGGAGACTCTTACAGTATCATATAAATAGTTTGCTATGCTATGCTTTGAATATTTGTGAAATGTGTGATTTTACCTGTTTCTCTTAGAGCCCTAAAAAACACCTTCCCTACCTATGTGAGTTCAATGATAATGAAATCTTATCTTCTTATGCAAAGGGTGTTTATAGTTACTATGATATCGAACAAATTGAAGAATTTGTCGTTTTTAAGGGTGCTCATGAAGTTGCTTCTTTGATTGAAAAGTATGATTTTACTCTCCAAATCTGAAAATTCTGTCATACTTAAGTATTGCAATGAAAACCTTGCTCATAATGTCTATGTCCAAGAATTTATTGAAAGAATGACCGTTCTTTTGGAAGGACATAATGATATGCATGAATCTATAGATAATGATGATTCCGATGATTTGATTGAAATATCCCTTGATGAACATGATGCCTGCTGTTCTTGTGGCCATGATGCCAATATTTATGAAGATGAATTTGCTATAGTTCCTTATGTTAAACATGAGATCGTTGCTATTGCACCCATACTTGGTAGTTCCTTCGATGAAAAGCATGATTTCAATGATTTTACTATAATTTTTCTTGATGTTAATTGTGATAATAATATGCAAAACCCTAAGCTTGGGGATGCTAGTTTTGCTATGTCTACTACTTGTTGCAATGATCATGATTGGGGTGATTCTTCTTATGATCTTGAAAATTTATTTAATCCCCATGATGAATATGAGATTGATAATATTGTTTGCAATAATATTGAAAGTGGGTTTGGAAGAGTGTCAACTTTAGATCCCACATATTTGGAGTATGTTCAATCTTATAATTTTTTTGATAAAAGTGGGTTTGGAGAGGTCATGACTTTAGTTAATATTAATCCCACTATTTCGGAAGAGCGTCAACTTCGCATGCATGTGGATCGTGTTGAGAATATGTTATGTGATAGCTATATTGTTGAATTTTCTTATGATCCTACATGTAATTATTATGAGAGAGGAAAATATGGTTATAGAAATTTTCATGTTACTAAATTACCTGTCGTTATGTTAAGATTGCTATTGTTCCTTTCCGCTTCCTTGCATATGCTAGCTTTTGCTTGCTACGATAATTTGTTTGCCTATAATATGCCTATGCATAGTAAGTATGTTAGACTTAAGTGTGTTTATCACATGTTTTATGATGCTCTCTTTGTGCCTCAATTCTTGTCTTTCTTGTGAGCATCATTGAATCTCAATGCCTAGCTAGGGGCGTTAAACGATAGCGCTTGTTGGGAGGCAACCCAATTTTATTTTTAGTTTTTGTTTTTTCTTCTGTTTAGGAATAAATAATCCATCTAGCCTCTGTTTAGATGTGGTTTTATCTTTTAGTTAGTGTTTGTGCCAAGTTGAACCTATTGGATCTTCTTGGATGATAGTTATTTGATCTTGCTCTAATTTCCAGAATCTTTGTGCTCAGTGACCGAATTGTTAAAAATAACCAGAACGTGATAAAATACTGATTCCAATTTCTGCTGATCAATAAACAAATTGTACAGGTCGTCTAATTTTGGTAGAATTATTTGGGTTCCATAAGTTTGCGTTAATTACACATTACTACAGACTGTTCTGTTTTTGACAGATTCTGTTTTGCATGTGTTGTTTGCTTATTTTGATGAATCTATGGTTAGTAAAATAGTTTATAATCCATAGAGAAGTTGGAATACATTAGGTTTAACACCAATATAAATAAAAAATGAGTTCATTACAGTACCTTAAAGTAGTCTTTTGTTTTCTTTCTCTAACGGAGCTCACGATATTTCTATTGAGTTTTGTGTTGAGAAGTTTTCAAGTTTTGGGTGAATTCTTTTAATGGATTATGGAACAAGGAGTGGCAAGAGCCTAAGCTTGGTGATGCCCATGGCACCCCCAAGATAATACAAGGACACCAAAAAGTCAAAGCTTGGGGATGCCCCGGAAGGCATCCCCTCTTTCGTCTACTTCCATCGGTAATTTACTTGGAGCTATATTTTTATTCACCAACATGATATGTGTTTTGCTTGGAGCGTCTTGTATTATTTGATTCTTTGCTTGTTAGTTTAACACAATCATCCTTGCTGTACACACCTTTTGAGAGATCCATACATTAATTGAAATTTGATAGAATACTCTATGTGCTTCACTTATATCTTTTGAGCTTGATAGTTTTGCTCATAGTGCTTCACTTATATCTTTTTGAGCGTGATAATTTTTGCTCTAGTGCTTCACTTAGATCTTTTAGAGCACGGTGGTGGATTTGTTTTAAAGAAACTTGATCTCTCATGCCTCACTTAGATTATTTTGAGAGTCGTTAATAGCATGGTAATTTGCTTAATGTTAATATACTTGGTATTCAAGATATGTGAAACTTTCTTTTGAGTGCATTGAATACTAAGATAAGTTTGATACTTGATAATTGTTTTGAGATATGGAGGTGATAATATCAAAGTCATGCTAGTTGAGTAGTTATGAATTTGAGAAATGCTTGTGTTGAAGTTAGCAAATCCCGTAGCATGCACGTATGGTTAAAGTTATGTAACAAATTTGAAACATGAAATGTACCTGGCTTGTGCATCCTTATGAGTGGCGGTCGGGGACGAGCGATGGTCTTTTCCTACCAATCTATCCCCCTACGAGCATGCGCGTAGTACTTGATTTTTGATGACTTCTAAATTTTTGCAATAAGTATATGAGTACTTTTGACTAATGTTGAGTCCATGGATTATACGCACTTTTACCTTTCCGCCTTTGCTAGCCTCTTCAGTACCGTGCATTGCCCTTTCTCACCTTGAGAGTTGGTGCAAACTTCACCGGTGCATCCAAACCCCGTGATATGATACGCTCTTTCGCACATAAACCTCCTTATATCTTCCTCAAAACAACCACCATACCTACCTATTATGGCATTTCCATAGCCATTCCGAGATGTATTGCCATGCAACTTTCCACCGTTCCGTTCATCATCATCATGACATACATTACTTTTGTCATATTGCCATTGCATGATCATGTAGTTGACATCGTATTTGTGGCAAAGCCACCATGCATTATTTTTCATACATGTCACTCTTGATTCCTTGCACCATCCCGGTACACCGCCAGAGGCATTCATATAGAGTCATACCTTGTTCTAGTTTCGAGTTGTAATCCTCATGTTGTAATCAATAGAAGTGTGATGATCATCATTCAATAGAGCATTGTCCCAAAAAAAAGAGAAAGGCCTAAAAAAAGAAGGCCCAAAAAAAAGGGGCAATGCTACTATCTTTTTTTTCCACACTTGTGCTTCAAAGTAGCACCATGTTCTTCATGTAGTGAGTCTCATATATTGTGCTTCAAAGTAGCACCTTGTTCTTCATGTAGTGAGTCTCATATATTGTGTTTCAAAGTAGCACCATGTTTTTCATATAGTGAGTCTCATAAGTTGTCTTGTTCATACTAGTGGGAATTTTTCATTTTAGAACTTGGCTTGTATATTCCTACGATGGGCTTCCTCAAATGCCCTAGGTCTTCATGAGCAAGCAAGTTGGATGCACACCCACTAGTTTTCTTTTGTTGAGCATTCATAGCTCTAGTGCATCCGTTGCATGGCAATCCCTACTCCTCATGTCGACATCAATTGATGGGCATCTCCATAGCCCGTTGATTAGCCTCGTCAATGTGAGACTTTCTCCTTTTTTGTCTTCTCCACACAATCCCCATCATCATATTCTATTCCAACCATAGTGCTATATCCATGGCTCACGCTCATGTATTGCGTGAAGGTTGAAAAAGTTTGAGATTATTTAAGTATGAAACAATTGCTTGGCTTGTCATCAGGGGTATAGAAGTTGGGAACATCTTTGTGTGATGAAAATGAAGCATAGCCTAACTATATGATTTTGTAGGATGAACTTTCTTTTGCCATGCTATTTTGAGAAGACATGATTATTTTGATTAGTATGCTTGAAGTATTATTATTTTTATGTCAATATGAACTTTTATCTTGAATCTTTCGGATCTGAATATTCATACCATGATTAAGAAGATTTACATTGAAATTATGCCAAAGTATCACTCCGCATCAAAATTTCTTTTTATCATTTACCTACTCGAGGACGAGCAGGAATTAAGCTTAGATGCCTGATACGCTCCAACGTATCTATAATTTTTGATTGCTCCATGCACCTTTCTCTATTGTTTTGGACTATAATGGGCTTTATTTTGCACTTTTATATTACTTTTGGGACTAACCTATTAACCGGAGGCCCAGCCCAGAATTGCTGTTTTTTTGCCTATTTCAGTGTTCCGAAGAAACGGAATATCGAACGGAGTCCAAACGGAATGAAACCTTCGGGAATGTGATCTACTCACCGAACGTGATCCAGGAGACTTGGACCCTACTCCAAGAAGTGCCAGAGGCGGTCACGAGGTGGAGGGCGCCTCGGCGCGCCCTACCTCGTGGGCCCCGATGCTCCACCGACGCATTCTTCCTCCTATATATACCTACGCACTTCAAACGATCGAGCAGGAGCCAAAACCTAATTCCACCGCCGCACCTTCCTGTATCCACGAGATCCCATCTTGGGGCCTGTTCCGGAGCTCCGCCGGAGGGGGCATTCACCACGGAGGGCTTCTACATCAACACCATAGCCCCTCCGATGAAGTGTGAGTAGTTTACTTCAGACCTTCGGGTCCATAGCTAGTAGCTAGATGGCTTCTTCTCTCTTTTTGGATCTCAATACATTGTTCTCCCCCTCTCTCGTGGAGATCTATTCGATGTAATCTTCTTTTTGCGGTGTGTTTGTTCAGACCGATGAATTGTGGGTTTATGATCCAGCTTATCTATGGAAAATATTTGATTCTTCTCTGAATTCTTTTATGTATGATTGAGTTATCTTGTCAAGTCTCTTTGAATTATCCGTTTGGTTTGGCCAACTAGATTGGTAGTTCTTGCAATGGGAGAAGTGCTTAGCTTTGGGTTCAATCTTATGTGTCCTTACCCAAAGAATGTAAAGGGTTGCAAGGCACGTATTGTATTGTTTCCATCGAGGATAACAAGATGGGGTATTTACCATATTGCATGAATTTATCCCTCTACATCATGTCATATTGCTTAAGGCGTTACTCTGTTTTTAACTTAATACTCTTGATGCATGCTGAATAGCGGTCGATGAGTGGAGTAATAGTAGTAGATGCAGAATCATTTCGATCTACTTGTCTCGGACGTGATTCCTATATACATGATCATACCTAGATAACCTCATAACTATGCTCAATTCTGTCAATTGCTCAACAGTAATTTGTTCACCCACCGTAGAATATCTATTCTCTTGAGAGAAGCCACTAGTGAAACCTATGGCCCACGGGTCTATTCTCATCATATCAATCTCCATCACTTTATTTACTTGCTTTGCTTTTACTTTTTACTTTGCATCTTTGTTTCAAAAATACCAAAAATATTATCTCTATCAGATCTCACTCTCGTAAGTGACCGTGAAGGGATTGACAACCCCTAATCGCGTTGGTTGCGAGTAGCTATCGTTTTGTGCAAGTACGAGGGACTTACGCGTGGCCTCCTACTGGATTGATACCTTGGTTCTCAAAAACTAAGGGAAATACTTACGCTACTGTGCTGCATCATCCTCTCCTCTTCGGGGAAAACCAACACAAGCTCAAGATGTAGCAATATGTCTTCGACGTGTATCTATTCGAAACGTTTTTTTCTTTTTCTGTTTTATTTAAAAACAGAGTTTGACTGAAACTTTGACTGGCTCTAACTTTTTAAATATAACTCCAAATGAGTTGATTCTTTTTCCTACCTCTCTCAAATTTTGTCTAGTTTATTTTAATATTTATTAAAAAAATAGACAATTTTTTGTACTGTTTTGAAACTATGGATTAATTTGAAAATTTTCAAAAATAGGATTTTAAAGAAGAAGGCAACTTTCAAAAATGCACCCTCACTTGCATACTCTTGAAGGCAAGCATTCTGAACCCTGGCACAATATTTTTGTGTGTTGTTTGACACGATTATAACACCACGTTAATACGAAGAACTCGTTATTTTATGTGGTGATACCATCATTCGCATGAATGCGTATTGGAGATTTCCTTGCTGTTGGAAATGGATATACTTGTGATGGTGATCATCCTCATATGCCTTTCATGCCCGCCGGAAAGAAATCAGGGAAAGCCTCTACCTTGGGTAGGCATGAGCTTGTCTCCGGTCTTCGTCGAGATGGTTATGTCCGTTATGGCATAGTAAGGTATGATGAGTGGTGATTCTGTTGGTTGAAATATATTTGTTGTACATATCATGCAGGGAATTTTTAAACCTCCTGAGTCGACCGTAGATCGAGTCTTGTTCCAGTAACCCCCATACTTGTTTCGTACTACCACTTGTCCCTGCCGCAGGTAGGGTACGGTTCAGTAAATTGTCAACCCCTTTCTTGGCACACACCGTACAGAGAGGCCATGGTGGAAGATACCGGCTGCATCCGGTAGGCAGGCCACCTGGTCCGGGGGCATGGGTGTTTCCGGTTGGGACCGAGAGGGGGCACCCCCTTAGAGCGCGTGATATAAATTTGATCCCATGCTAATCGAGGTTGTAGCCTCCCCACTTAGAGTTTTGCTTGACAGGAGTCGTGGGTGATTCCAGGCGCCAGTAAGTTAAGCTGGTGTGTGCGGGTCAGGTGTGTTTTCAATTAAAATACTGTAGATGGAATTAGTCCCGATGGACTAAAGGAATCCGTTACTCGTGGGTAAAGAGTACACCCTCTGCAGAGATTAAATCTATTCGAATAGCCGTGTCCATGGTTAAGGACTATAGTCTGGGATGGGTCAAGTGTCGGTCTTCGGAGGAGAAACTGCTAAACCAAAACATGGATCATGACTTGTGACTTGTGATGATTATGATTATTATTATTATGAACTAACCCTTTATATTATTTGAATTACTGAGTATCCCTGGGACGGTTCTACCTCCTGGATATTCACTGTCATTGTTTTCTTATAAGCCCTTTATGTGGTGTCGCTGAGACTCCCGACTGTGGCCCGCTGGTTAATTATTTACTTTATAAGCCCTTTATGTGGTGTCGCAACGACGCCCAACTGTGGCATGTTCGTTACTCGTCTCACTTATAAGCCCTTTATGTGGTGTCGCACAGACGCCCGACTGTGGCATGTTCGTTACTCGTCTCACTTATAAGCCCTTTATGTGGTGTCGCTCGGACGCCCGACTGTGGCATGCTGTTAATTATTCACTTTATAAGCCCTTTATGTGGTGTCGCTCAGACGCCCGACTGAGGCATGCTCGTTATTTACGATCCTTTCGAGGCGTCGCTTCAGACACCCGATCGGTGCATTCTATTACTACTCTATTATTGCATATTCATGTGTATACAAATAACCTGCTTGCGTGCATCAGAGATTTTATTTTATGACCGACGCCAGATCATAGAATATTTCGAGCATGATTATCGCTTGTTATATTATACCCGTGTTCATAATGTTTATAGTACATTCAAAGTACTCACCGGCTTGTCCCTCGCTATTGTCTTGGCCAGATTTCTTGCTTGGAGAGGAGCGCTATGATGACAGCCCCGGAACCTAAGCAATGGTGACAACAGCCTCGCGAAGATAGGAGTTATCCAGGTCAGCTGTTCCTGTGGGAAATGGAGTCCCATAAATGCTGAGAGACCACAAACCGCTTCCGCCACCAGCCACTAGAAACCAATTGTTGTACTCCTAGGCCAGAATGGTCTTGTACTACACATTTTGTATTTGGCTTGGAATTTCTGTATCAAGTTGGTGCCTCATCAGCTAACAGTAATCCTGGGGCTGGTGAGCACAAGGGCCATTTTCTGGGAAATGACATCCCGAAAATCCGGTCCTGACAAACAGTCCGGCCAAAGGTTATAGTCCGGCTGTCCAGATACCCCATTATCCAGGACTCCCTCAGTAGCCCCTGAACTAGGCTTCAATGACGATGAGTCCAGCGCGCAGATTGTCTTCGACATTGCAAGGCGGGTTCCTCCTCCGAATACTTCATAGAAGATTTTGAACACGAGGATCATGTCCGGCTCTGCAAAACAAGTTCCACATACCACCATAGAGAGAATAATATTTCCAGAAATCTAATCTGCTGACGTATCCCATAGTGTGACATCACACCACAGTCAAGCCTTTATTCGAATCGTTTCTTTACAGCCAACCTCAGGGCATTTCGCGAGGCGATTTCCTTGGCACGTCTTGTCGAAGCAGAGATCGTGTCCCCTTTATTTACGGTATTCTCATCAACACGGACGTGGGTAACCCAATCGGGCCCGTTGGTATATCCCCTCGACCAAAGGTAAGTCCCAAACGGTCACGAGGAGGGCACTTGGTATTCAACCTCTTTATAAAGAGACCAAGGCCTGTTCTTTTCTTTCGACCTTAATCGAATCTGCCTCCCACCTTGAGTTCCAACACCCGAAGCTCAGATTCAGGCGCTCCGGACCTTCGATTATGTCCGGATCCAACCTTCAAGGTCGGTGGATGCCTTCCTCCGTCACGAAGGAAGACGTAATAAAGTTGTGGGAGGCCAGGTACCTGACCGGCGAAATCTCGCATAGGCTGCCTGCTCAAGGGCAAGTTATTCCCACTCCTAAGCCCGGTGAGAGCGTCGTGTTCGTATCTCACTTCCTCCGAGGGCTAGGCTTCACGCCGGATCCCTTCATGAGGGGGCTCATGTTCTATTATGGGCTGGACTTCCATGATTTAGCTCCAGAGTCTATCCTCCACATCTCATCATTCATCGTCGTGTGCGAAGCTTTCCTCCGTATTACCCCTCACTTCGGACTGTGGCTAAAGACCTTCAAAGTGGAGCCGAAGATGATTGAGGGGCGGCACGCAGAGTGCGGAGGCGCCGTAATAAGCAAAAATGCTGACGCCCCATGCCCCGAGGGCTCTTTCCAGGAGGAGTCCAGCTTATGGCAACAAGAGTGGTGTTATATCACAGCCCCCAGGGGTACCAAGTGGGTGGCCCCCCTGTATTTCGCTCGGGTCCCCCGCCACGACTAACGTCATGGGTTAACAAGGGCTAGAATGGGGGCCAGCAAAGGATGTGCCCATATTGCAAGGCCGCATCCGAGATCTCCTAGAGAGAGATGTCAGTCTGGTCGTGGTGACACAAGTCATGTTAATTCGCCGAGTCTTGCCCTGCAAATGTCGTCCCCTCCGTCTGTGGGAGTTCAATCCGGAGGGACCGCGAGCTCTTCAACATTTCCTTGGCATGACGCCCGCGGAGATGTACAAATTGTTCTTCGGACCACAAATAATGTGTCCGGATTCCACTGAGGATGCAGGTCTAAGCTGCAATCGTCCGGATACCCAAGTAAGTAGCCCCGCATCCGAACACACCATCCGTTTATTTATCGCAATGTCGCCCTTAAAAAATCCGCTCTTGAACCAAGAGTGGATAGCGAAGGCAAAGTTGATCAGGTGTCCGGCCCCCCTCCCTGAGACCTCGCCAGACCCTGTGTTAACCAGGATGCTGGAGATCGCGCCTAATCAAGCGCCTTCAGGAGAAGATAAAGGGGGGAACAAGGAAGCTACCGCCTCCACGGAGGAGGTTAGCCGGAAGGGAGGAATCGAAACTTCCTCTCCTCAGGGGAAGAAGAGGACCGCCTCTGAGAACCCGGAGACAATGGCCTCAAAACGGGGGAAGAAATCTTAGCTAGAGGGACCTGTGACGGGGGATACCCCGACCGTACTATGCCCTCAAGGGGATCAGCCCTCCACCGAGCTGTAAGTAAAAGGGTATTTAATAATGAGAAAAAACCTTGCTTTACTCCTGAGGAAAATAACTGAAGTATTTATCTTGCAGTTCGGATCTTAGCCCTTCTCAGCAGAGCTCGTCTTCAGGGGATATTCTTCCAGAGATGATGGAGAGCGGAACGCCTCCCCCTGCCATACCGCCTCATGAGGCGGGTGACCCCGAGGTGTCGTCGCGGAGGGTTTCTCCTGATCCGGCAAGGCCAGAAGGTAGTCATATGGCCACCCGAAGCCCTCAGTATCCGGCTTTTGAAGAAAGCAATCGAAAAAGTCCGGCACCGTCTGGTGCGCGGTCAGAGGTGCTGAGGGATCTGCTAGAGTGAGCGGCTATCTTAGAAGAGCACCATACGTTGATGGATACGGTAATTGAAAGGATTTCGTCCGCGAAGAGCGGGTTGCATGAAGTTGTCATGAGTCTACTGACGGGTTTTGAGGTACGTGAAATGATGTACCTTTTTGACAACACCGCATACTTTAAGATGCGCCCTGTGTAGATAGTAGCCCCTGAGACTCTGGGTGTTGTCGAAGACGACGGCGCGCAGAGGATCATAGTCCCAGGTATAATTTTGCCGCCTTAATATGCAGGTGGCGAAGTGTCCGGTGGCCAGCCGGACTGATGAATTTGCCAAGTTAAAGCGGCAGCTTGACGTGGCAGATGCCGACATCGTACTTGTCAACAAGCGGCTTGACGAGGCACAAGGTATGTGGTTTCTCCAAAGACACATGGTAAGAGGAGCAAGATGCCAGTATCTGTAACATGTGTGTGAATGCAGATGGAGCTGCGGCCGTGGAGAACCTGCGGGCACAACTTGCCCGAGTCAAAGAACAAGCCAGAAAAAGCGATGCGGCTGCCCTAAAGGCGGTCGAGGAGCTAAAAGCCGAACAGGCTGCTCACTGCCAAAGCAAGGAGAAAATAGCCAAGATGGCTGTGGAATTGAAGAATGCCGCTGACCGTTACAAGCTTCTTGAAAAGGAAGATCAAGCGAAGAGGGCGGACCTAGAGAAGGCCGTGGTGACGGCCAAAGACACCTGCTGTACTGTCGTGGTTTTGTCACGGCAGATGTCCTCATGAAAGGACTTAGTCGCGGAGCCATCGCTACGGGTTAACTTAAAGGGGTTAAAGCGGACGCGAAGACACGAGAGTTATACTAGTTCGGCCCCTTCGATGAAGGTAAAAGCCTACGTCTAGTTTGTGATGGGATTGATGTGGTCTCGATGATTAGGGAGCAAATAGCTTCGCCTAAGCCTCGAGTTGTTGTTGTCTGTCCCTGAACCGCCGCCGGGTCGTCCCCTTATATACATGGGTTGATGCCCGGCCGGTCTACAGAGTCCCGAGGCCGACTCATACAAGTGTCCGGCTCGGTCTCTCCTTCCCTTATCTTACAACACAAGTTACATGACTATGGCGGTTTTACCATTATGGACCCTAATCCGCCCCTGGGCTCCGGGCCTCTAAGCTCTATAGTAAAACGCCATCTTCTGAGTCTTCATGGGCTTCAATATGGCTGAGGGTGAGCCGGCCCCTCCTGGGCGGTTTACATTCAGTAGTTACATCCCCAACATTAGGCCCCAGATTGATTTGAACTTGTTCATGTCAATCTTCAACACTTTAGAAAAAAAACTCTGAACATCTTCCTTCATATCTCGTAAACCGCCATCTGTTAAACCGCCATGACGTCATCCTCTGGACACAACAACAGATCATCTTGACGTCATCTTTGAAAAAAAACAACGAAATAACAAGATTCCCTTCATTTAATATTATCCCGGAAATCGAGGCGACCGCTGCGCCATCTGCCGCCTTCAGATCCTCGATTCTCGCTACCACAATTACTCTTTTATTATAAATAGACCGAGGGCCCTTTCTTCTTCCCATTCCGCATTTCGCTTCCTCTCGACGCCCAGCTTTGAAGCTCTGCCGCTTTTCGACCTTCGAACGCTGCATCAACACAAGGCCTCTGATCAACCTGGTTGTACCAGAGATTCTTGGTGTTCCTCCGCTATCCTCATGATCCGTAAGATTCTTCCTCATACCCCTAGATCTGTATCTTAGGGTTCCTGTTCTCATCGACGCTCATAGGTGTTCATCCCTAGTCTCTTCAGATCCGCTTCCGCCATAGCTTCTAATTCAATCAGAAGCGTATATCTTGTGCGGTAGTTGTTCAGATTCAGTTTAGCACTTAGCGATCTTCCTTTTGTTCGAATCTCTTGATAGAACGCATTTAACTTCTCTCGCTTCTATATAAAGCTTTTATGGATCACAGAAATTTTTTCTTACTCAATCTTTGGTAGATCCAAATTAATTCCGTCCATGTGTGAAACCTGTTTCTGTCAACACTTAGCAGATTTTCCAGCTCTGCCCCTTCTTCCTAAGGGCGGTTTTATTTTTTGATAGCTAATCCGCCATACCTCATTAGTCCTCACTTAAACCGGCAACTGAAACTGAATGTCAATCTGCTGGTTTAACACTGAATAATATGCCTGAACCGTTAACTGTAAAACGGTCTTTACTTTTCCTTTCACAGTTTTTCTTCCGGAATGGCCAAACAATTCTCTGCTTGCAATTGGGTTCCGTCCAAGATTACTGAGACACAAATCAATGGATATGTCACCACTGGCGCTTTAGCATCCAAAAGTGTCCTTCATTGGCGTGTTCCGGATTCTGAATGCCCTCCTGAACCTCAAGAGGGAGAAGTAATTGTATTTACTCAACACTTAGACCGGGGATTCAGCCCGCCCGGATCAAAATTCTTCCGCGATGTCCTCGCAAGCTTCCAACTCCATCCACAAGATATTGGTCTGAACTCTGTGTCCAATATATGCAACTTTCAAGTCTTCTGCGAAGTCTATCTTCAAGAAGAACCAACTGTGGAGTTATTCCGAGATTTCTTTCATTTGAACCGCCATATAGAGTTTTCAGATGGTCCTAACACAGAACTTGGTGGCGTTTCAATCCAGAAAAGGAAAGAAGTGGACTTTCCTCACGCCAAACATCATAGCCATCCGAAAGATTGGAATCAAACCTGGTTCTATTGTCGAATACTGCTCCTAACGGAGAAAACCCTTGCCGGGTTATCGCCTCACCGCTTAGCAACAATCACCCATTGCCTTCACGCTGACCGCCGCAGAACGGAAGAATTTTGCACCCCAAATTATCAAGCTCCGGCTCTAATGGCCAATGGCTTAACCGGTATTGACCTTGTCCGCTGTTGGGTTTCTTGGGGCATCTTGCCATTAAGCCGCCGCCGGATTGATGCATGAATACACCGTAACGCTGAAGACCCTCAACGACATCACAAGCTATCAATAATCGAGCTTGAAGTTGCCGAGACAAAGGAAGAGGATGCTCGATGAACCGATCTCCACGCAGCCAAACCGGGTGGCCCTGCTCGTCTTCAATAAACCGCCGCAGAAGGCTCCACTCATTGCTCTACTGATTTTGATTCCCTATTGATTTGTATTAATCCTTATCAATTCTCGTGCTAATAGCTCCTTTTGAACGAACGGCCGCCCGGTTCTTCGTAAAGACCAAGACCGCCAAGAAAGCTGGTAAGAGGAAACCGCCGAGTCTTCCGAATCACGAGGATGAAGAATCGATGCGAGGTAAAGCTTGACTTATTTTGCTCCTTTTATCATTCATCTTATTGATAGCTATAATTCCTGTGATGACGCCGAGGCCAGCCATGCAGATCCCGTTGAGGTAATCCTTCCGCCTTCCGATTCTGATCTTGTACCGTTAAAAGAATTCGCCAAGACATCCGAAAGTGAAACAATCTCACGCCGTGCTCATTTGAATCCAAAATTTCTTTGAAGACACAAGAACTCGAAGAACGCCAGACGACCCGCATAGCGGTCAACAAATTACGCCGTCCGATTTAGAATGACACACCAACCCGAAACATCGCCCGTAGGTGACTTGTTCTCCGAAAAGCGCTATCCTTTGAAAGGTTTCTTCCGATGTCCTCTCAATCCGCTCAATTCAATTATCGCTTCTTCTAACTCGTCTGGCGGTTCATCAACCACTCACCGCCTCCTCTCAAAGTTGCTGCTGGGTAAGCATATTACTCTATTTCTTTTTGCATTTGTCGGTTTATCATATTCTAACTTTGATGTCAGTAGTACCAAGGCTCGCCTAAGTAAGAAGGCGAAGACCCTCGATCCCATCAGGATGTTGATCCGAGAAGACTCAGAGCATCATGGCGAAAATCCCGGTTGCTAAAAACAGCTCATGGGTTTAATCAAGATGACAATGCTAACTCCGCCAGAGGTTGAACCGATGTCCAAGTTGAGACATCACATCCTGCTCCACCGAGTCCCGCAGCAGAACGGGTTTCGCCGCCGATCCGCCAAGCCCGTATGAAAGCACCAAGCCCAGTGAAAAATGCCAATCCGCCAGCCCGCCAAAGATGATGATGTCGAGTGACGGCACCGCATATACCGCTTCGCAATCCGTCGCCAATCAAAACACAGCGCCAAGGAAGAGTTTATCGCCATGAGTAAAGGGAAGGAAAAACTGATCCGTCACCTTATGAAAATCTTCGCCCAAGATCTTCACTGCTTCCTCGAACCGCTCTACACAAGTCGTGATTTCAAGCCGTCTCGTGAATCGTATGAAGGAGCGCTATGAGGTAAGGAGTTATGCCTCTTTTGTACCTTCGCTATGTAGTAGCTTCAAGGGCCGGTTCAACTTAGCTTAGTTAAACCGACTTAATATAAAACCTCAAACTTCGCGACTTCATTGATGTAGTTCTCAAGGGCCGGTTCAACTTAGTATAGTTAAACCGGACAGAATTTGTATCGCCAGAGCAAAACATGTTCGAGCAAATAGCCATTAGCCCCCAAGTGCCAAGTTGAATACCTGTATTGAGCTTGGGACTTTATGATGAAACAACTAACGTGTTCTTTTTGTCGAGTGAGATACGCCAACAAACCGCATAAATCAATGACCTTCACGCCAATCAAGACTCAACAAGCGTAAGCTTCCAAGGCCAAGGATGAGTTGAAACCGCGTTGACTACTATGGAGCATCTCAAGGAGTGGTTTAAATCTGAGCATGCCAACTCGATACCGAGAAAGCTGGGTTAAAACGGGCGGAAGATGTCAAGCAGTTTTAAACCGTGACTAAGAGCTCACCGACTAAAGCACCAAATTAACACCATGACCTCTGCAATATTTGGTAAGAAATGTTTCACCAAGGTTTTGATTACTATTCCGCTTTTGACATTTCCGCCGGTTTAACCTGAACTTTCTTAAACCGTATAGGTAAGTTTATTGCTCATCCGGCTCGACATGCGGAAGAAACTCAAGGTCACAGATACGCTGATTGAGCAGTCAGATACCGCACCCAGCGAAGTTATTTGTGCTACCTCTTATGATAACACAGCCCCGCCCTGATCAAGGATACGCTAGACCGCTATCCATGATACCGCACAGCTAGAAGAGTTGAAACGATCCACGCCCGGCTGGCACCTTATTGGCTCTAACTCGTGCAAAGCATGGATAGCTGATCTTGATCCGCCGACATAGCCAAAGGCTTCCCCTACCAAGAAAATGGTGAAGTTTTGATAATGATGCTCTCGACGGTAACAAGGAGATGCGCCTCCGGCGAAGTCAACTGGCAAGCAGAGGCCAACCTGATGGTTCACCGCTTTTCTACGATGCAAACAACACGCTGGTTGAAGCTGTTATTCCGAAGTGCGTAACCTTGTTCCACCAACCCGTAAGCACACTTATGCCCCTAACGCTAATCCGCTGAGCTTATAAGTGAAGAGGCTGTCTTTCGTGCTTTAACCCGGATTGATCGACCACCAATGACTTCCGCCATTGGGTGGTGAGGAGGAAGAAGTTGAACCGACGCCGACGACCCATCTTCTTCACATCAACCCGGCAATGAAGCTTAATCCGTCAAGCCGGTTGATGCATCATAAGCTGCTTGTCATGACGCCATTCCAAATTTTGGGCCTCTGAATGCCTTGTAATAGAATAGCCATCACTTTTGTTATTAATATGCCTTCGTACCCTGATGCGGACTCCTTTGAATGATCGAAACCTTCAATTTAAATTGCCTGTAGTTGCAAACTCTTAAACCGCCACAGCGGTCTGTGCCACCAGCCGGTTTGTGACATTCATACATATATGAAATATGGAGGCATATAATCAAAATTTTGTAATACAAAATACCTGCCATCGCTGAGCATGAAGTTGGCTTAGCCAATCTTGAAGCGGAAGGTTGTATAAACCATTACCGTCAAAGGAGAGAACAGCTCCTGTACTTATACTGCCGGTTTATCATGTACCCCGTGCCGGGTTAGAATGAGCCCCCTGTTACTCCATAATAAGATGTTAACAGAAAAACATCGAACCGGTGAAACTATCGCCGGATTAAAAATTTGACCGAATTCCATCAACTGATAGTTTTGAAAACGGTTTAAAAATGTTGCCGGTTTAAGAAAACGCAACCAAAATTAAATAACTAATGAAACAATATGGAAACAAAGGCAATGATACAACCGTTTGCAAAAGAGAGGCTTTACTGAGCCGATCAGATGGTGTTACCATGGTCGGACACGACCAAGCTCCCAATAAGGTGTAGCTATGGTTCAAGTCAGCCAGGCCCCCAACTGAAACCGTGGCATTATGCCGATCAAGTGGCGTGGCAATGGTTCGGGTTCGACCAAGCCCCCAAGTGACTCTATGGCCTTAGGCCGATCAAGAAGCATGACTGGTTTAGACTTGACCATGTCCCCAATGATCCGTGGCTTTCGCTTATCAAAAGGTGTTGCATTGGTTCGGATACTACCAAGCCCCCGAGTGATATCACAAAGCTTTTGAAAAGCAAGCTCAAGGGTAAACCGAGGCCGCTTTAAAATGTAACAACCCATGTAACCACGCAGGATGTAATGTAATGGATACCCCGCTTAGCCGAGGTCTGTTTATTGCTTTATTCGTAATATATACACCGTCATAATATGTATAAAAGTAGAGCCGATGGCTCGTATAATAAGGTCAAGATGAGCTATGTTCCACGGCTCGTTGGTCTCCTCTTCGACGTATGTGAGTCTTTATGCTCTCTAACATCGATCGATAGTACAACCCACAGTGCAGATTCTGTCGACCACGAAAGGTCCCTCCTAAGGTGGGGATAGCTTGCATATTCGTCTGGTCTTGAATGAGCCAAGCACCAAATTTCCTTCTTGAAAGGTTCTGTTCGACCCGCGATCGTGATACCGACGAAGATCCTGCCCGTAAATCACCGAGCGAGCAGCTGCTATATCTCGCTCTTCATCCAGCCGATCCAAAGCGCCCCGTCAGGTTGCCTCATTATCTCGCCTCAACATAGGCTGCCACACGAGGTGAGTCATGACGGACGTCATTGGGAGGACCGCCCGCCCATAAACCATAAAGAACGGCGGTATCCAGTGGATCTGTTAGGCGAGTATTTATACTCCATAACACGTACGGTAGCTCTTCTACCCAACAACCCGCGCCCTCTCGCAAAGGGACCATAAGCCGGGCTTGATACCTCTCAGATCTCTTGATTAGCCTGCTCCGCTTGACCATTGGACTGTGGGTGAGCTATCAAGAAACGCTGTCGGATGTGCTCACGTCAAGAAACTCCTTCATGGCACCATTGGACAAATTGGTACCATTATCTCGTAATGATACCGTGGAAAACCAAACCGAAGATCACCCTTTGATGAACTGAACCGCCGTGGCCGCATCACACTTGCTAATAGGTTCTGCCTCTACCCACTTTGTAAATTTGTCAACCGCCACCAACAGTGTGTCTTGTTGTCCTTGGACCTTTGAAAGGTCCAACCATATCCAGCCCCAAGTCGCAAACGCCAAGTAATTGGAATCATCCTCAATTCTTGGGCCGTATATGAGCACGCCTGAAAACTTCGCAACCATCACATCGTCTCGACCAGATCTTCCGTGACAAGATGGGCAGTCAACCAATAGAAACCGTATGGAACGCCTTAGCCACCAAGGATTTTGAACCGCTTGGTGACCACAGCCCTTCGTGGATCTCACGCAATATTTCACAGCCTTCCTCGGGGACACACAAGATTGAAACGCCTCGACACAATCGCAATGATGCAACTCGCCATTAACAATGGTCATAGACTTAGACCGCCGAACTATCTGTCGGGCCAACGCCTCATCTTCCGTAACTCGCCCGTTCATGTACGCCAAATAAGGAGCGCCCAATCCGAATGACATGCAGGGTTGCCACCAACCGAGCCTCCGGATCGAATAGCCAAATCCGCTTCATCGTGGAGCTTGATTGACGGATTGTGCAAAGACATCGAGAAAACATTGGGCGGACCGTTTATGCTGAGAGCCCAACTGCTCAAAGCGCCCGCCGCTTCATTCTTCCGACGATCCACGGGTCCACCTGATAGCCTTTAAATGACTCTGCGACAACATCCACCTCCCGACGATATGCAGCCATGAGTGGTTCCTTAGAATCCCAAGTGCCAGACACCTGTTGGGCCACTAGGTCCGAGTCACTGAAGCACTTAACCCTGCTTAGATTCATCTCCTTAGCCATCCGAAGACCATGGAGCAAGGCTTCATACTCAGCTGCATTTTTAGTACAAGGAACATTAAGCGAGGACGAATAAAACTTGTCACCTCGGGGAAGTTAACACGACTCAAATTTCGAGCCTTCCAACCGCTCGATCCGCTGAAATGGATGGTCCAATAGGTATGATCCGCTTTTCAGCGCTTGTAACTCCGGCCCAATCATTAATGAAATCCACAAGTGCTTGAGACTTCACCGCCGCTCGAGGTACATACTTCAAACCGTATGCCCAAGCTCTATAGCCCACTTGGCAATCCGCCGTCGCCTCCGGTTCTCAGTATGATATCACCTAAGGGAGCCGAATCGACCACCGTGATGGGATGCCCTTGAAAATACCGCTCAGCTTCCGCTTGCCATAAAACTCCATACACCAGCTTCGCCAATGCGGATATCTCGCTTAGACTCAATAAGCACCTCGCTGATATTATAAACCGGACGTTGAACCGATGCTCCTTCCTCGCCTCCTTCAAATTTCTACCATTAATGGCCACGCTTAATCGCTCGGCGTTAGCAAAGAACATATAGCGTAAGCTGCCTTGTCGATGGGGGCGGCGAGTACAAAGCGGTTGGCCAATTGCCGCTTAAGTCCTCCAACGCTTCATCACGGGCCGACTCTGCATAAACCGATCCGCTTTCTTCAAAGATCCGACACAAAGGGATGGCCTTCTCCGAGGCGGCCGATAAACCGCTCAACATGATAATCCGCCCACCAAACGCCGGACATCATTAATACACTTTGGTTTAGCCAGGGAGGTGATAGCCGTAATCTTCTCTGGATTAGCTTCAATCCCCCTGTTGGACACAAGAAAACCCAATAACTTGCATGCCGGAACACCGAAGACACATTTGGCCGGGTTAAGCATCATCTTGTACACCCGCAGATTGTCAAAGGTCTCTTTCAAATCATCAATCAGTGTTTCCTTCTTCCTTGACTTAACCACAATATCATCCACATAAGCATGCACATTACGGCCGATCTGTTCATGCAAGCAATTTCAGACGCAACGCCGATAAGTTGCTTGGGCGCTTTGAGCCCAAAAGGCATAGACACATAGCGTAAGGCTCCAAAGGAGTGATAAATGCTGTATTCTCCTGGTCCTTAACCGCCATCTTGATCTGATGATATCCGAATATGCATCCAAAATCTCAAACGCCACAACCCGCAGCGGCATCAATAATCTGGTCAATGCGGGAGGGCAAATGATCCGCCGGACAAGCCTTGTTAAGATCTCGTAATCCACACATGCGCCAAGTGACGCTTTTCTTAAGGACCACCACCGGATTAGCAAGCCACTCGATGGAAAACTTCAACGATGAAACCTGCCGCTAAGAGCCCGCCACCTCCTCTCCAATGGCTCGACGCCTTCCTCGTTAAACCGGGCGGAGAAACTGCTTTACCGGTTTGTACTTGGGATCAACATATGGTGTGCTCAACGAGTTCCCTCAGACACCCGCATGTCGGGCTTCCATGCAAAATGTCCCGATTCTCACGGATGAACTCGATGAGCGCTTCCTATTTAGGATCCAAGTTGGCACCGATGATGAACTGCTTGGACGAATCGCCAGTACTAAGTCAACAAGTTTAGTCTCACCGCCGATTTAAACTTCGTGGCCGGATCATGCTCAGAGTTGGCTTCTTCAACGGGTCATGTCCGCCGGATCAACATTATCTTTATAGTACTTCAGCTCTTCGTGGCACAAACCGACTCAGCAGAAGTCGCATCACCTTCCTCACACTCTAAAGCGATCTTGCGGCTCCCATGAACCGTTATTGTCCCTTGTGACCCAAAGATCTTGAGCTGCAAATAGATATAACAAGGTCGTGCCATGAACTTGGTATAAGTCGGTCGCCCAAACAGGGCGTGATAAGGACTTTGGATTTTCACCACTTCAAACGTCAATGTTTCTGATCTGGAGTCATGTTCATCCACGAAGGCCACCTCCAGAGCTATTTTACCAACCGGATACGCTGACTTGCCAGGCACCACACCATGGAACACTGTATTGGACGGTTTGAGATGTTTATCTGTTAACCCCATACGACGGAAGGTCTCGTAGTATAGGATGTTGATGCTGCTCCCTCCATCCATAAGCACCTTGGTGAACTTGTAGCCTCCCACCTAAGGTGCCACCACCAGGGCTAGCTGACCCGGATTGTCAACCCGGGGAGGATGATCCTCTCTACTCCACACAATGGGCTGCTCTGACCAGCGTAGGTAATGAGGCACGGCCGTTCAACAATGTTGACTCGCCCGCTCAAGCTTCCGGTCTCGCTGGTCTAAGCTGGTGGTGAATACGTGGTACTGCCCACCATTCAACTGCTTCGGGTTGCTCGATAACCCGATCGCTGCTGCTATCGCTGATTGTAACCACCTTTGGTTATTCTCGATTGTTCGTTGTTATGTCCGCCTCGATTACCGTTAAACCCGAACGGAATTTCTCCACTATAACCCGGCCGACCTCGAACCGCCACCGAACCTTGATCATACCGAAAGCATTAGAACTTTTGAACTCCCGTGATAATGTAACAATCCTTCCAGAGGTGGTTTGTTAGCGCCCTTCGTCCCATGCTTCGGACAGGTTGATTCAACAGATAGTTCACCGGTCTCGATTGAGATTAGGCGCACCACCGATTCGGGTTGTTTACCCTTGCGCCGCTGGTCTTTGTCCTGCGTGTTGGTGTTGGCTACGGCCCATGTTGCCATTCTCTTTACGCTTGTTTCCACCATTACCGCCGAAAGTGATGTCAGCTGGCCTCGAGTTGCTGTTCTTCTTCCCTTCCTCGTTTCATCATCATCCTCGCACTCGGGATCCTTGGTACTATCGTAATCAGCATAATTCACTAAAACGCCCATGAGAGTGCCCATGTCATTGCAAAACCGCTTATGCGCCCCAGCTTTAACTTTAAAGGTTTAAACCGCAGCTTGCCCTCTAGGGTCAAGATCACGAATCAGCGCTGATCCGGCCGGAAGAATGTAAGACCTCCAAACGCGGCGCACCCAATGGGTTGTGGATTCCCTCACCGACACAAGCTGCCAAGTCCACCACGTATATGGGCTGCTTACAGTATCTTTGAAATTTGAATGAACCGGGCCCGCAACTGAGCCCATGAACTGATGGAATTTGGAGGCAAGTTTTTCAACCAAGTACGGGCCGTGTCCTCGAGCATCATAGTGAAGTACTTCGCACACGCAGCTTCATCCACATCCAGCATCTCCATGGCCATCTCATAACTCTCTATCCATGCTTCGGAGCCGATCGGCGGTGTAATTTGGCACCTTGCGCACCCCTTGAAATCCTTTGGGCAAGCGTGACATTGCGTGAAAGCGGGACGAGGCAAGGCACCCCAAAGAGCTAGAGGTAACTCCGTGCTCAAAGATGGTCTGACGAACCGCGAAGCCGATAATCCCGATGTCAGGTCGCTAACTCGCCTCCCCACGAGCCCGGCCTGGTCCACCACCTCCCGAGCATTGTCGAAACCACCCGCCGGTTGTTGCCACGGGCGCACTGCGCCGCGCATTACTTGATACGGCTGGTTCATCCACGCCGCTATAGCTCCGCTCGGGCGCTGTAGAGTGGATCCGATCGCGGCCAGACGAATACGCTTCTTGTTGGACCAGAGCTGTCCTAAGGAGATCCTTGACCCGCGTGTTCTACCGCCATGTGAATCGCCTTCAATTGAATCGCCCAACCGTGCCGAACGCAACAAGGTTATCCATCGGGTTGGAGTAGTGACTGAGGTGTTTGCACAGCCTCGAGGCGTGCGGTATGATGGCGAGGTAGATCTATCACGCTGGGCTGAACTGGCGCACTGGCCCCTGTGTGCTTTGCCCGCTTCACCACCGCGGATTACCGGTCCTCGCCCGGGTGTTGAAGAGATCTTCCTCGAAAACTGAAGGCGCATAGATCAGATTTCTCTTCATGACTTCATGCGATGCATTCGATCCAAAGATGAGCTCAGAAGCTTATGCGATCCAAAGCGCCCGCTCGCCGCCATCCCGGCGCCGCAGCTGCCAGATCCGCTTTAGCCTCGAGTGATTTGTTCCTTCACCTTTGCAATCTCCAGATATGAATGTCTTGGTTCGCCGGTTAGCCTCCGCCATGAGCACAACTAATGCATCGAATAGTTCGAGAGAACTTGAGCCGGCGCGACAGGGCCTCCTCGCCCCGCCGCCGTCATTGTTGAACCGGGCGACCATTGTCGCAGCGGTCAAGAGTGAAGCGCCGCTGTGTACCGCCATGAATATTCCAACCCGTTGGGCAGATCAAAGGAGTCCGAATATCGTCACCGCTTGAACAGCCCCCAATCTGACCATCTTGCGCCTGATATAGAGACTCGGCCTCCCGTCGACGACTCGCCATCGAGTAGACAACGGTTTCGCCAGATGCTGATCCGTCCTCATAATTTCTCCGTGGATGACTCCCACGAAAGCACGCTGACAGCCGGTTTAGCCGGGCAGGTTTCAGACGCCGAGCCGCTCTCGACGAGGTCGGTGCAGACGTCCGCCAGCCCCGCTCACCGATCTTGCCGATGAAAATGTGTATGCCACCAAAGGGGACCCTGCACCAGACTAATCGAGCCGCCTCGGGCCCCACCTGCATCGCCGATAGAGCTTGCCGCGATGACTCTTGGTCATCCGCCCACAGCAGAGCCTTCGAGTCCTTCGAGCTTGCCTCCAAGATCATCAAACCGTCGTGGCGATAGCCCCACGGTGGGCGCCAACTGCCGTGGTTTTGTCACGGCAGATGTCCTCATGAAAGGACTTAGTCATGAGCCATCGCTACGGTTAACTTAAAGGGGTTAAAGCGACGCCAAGACACGAGAGTTATACTAGTTCGCCCTTCGATGAAGGTAAAAGCCCACGCCTAGTTTGTGATGGGATTGATGTGGTCTCGGCGATTAGAAGAAAATAGCTTCGCTTAAGCCTCGAGTTGTTGTTGTTCCGTCCTCAACCGCCGGTCATCCCCTTATATACATGGGTTGACGCCAGGCCGGTCTACAGAGTCCCGAGGCCGACTCATACAAGTGTCGGGCTCGGTCTCTCCTTCCCTTATCTTACAACACAAGTTACATGACTATGGCGGTTTTACCATTATGGACCCTAATCCGCCCCTGGGCTCCGGGCCTCTAAGCTCTATAGTAAAACGCCATCTTCTGAGTCTTCATGGGCTTCAATATGGCTGAGGGTGAGCCGTCCCCTCCTGGGCGGTTTACATTCAGTAGTTACATCCCCAACATCTACCATGAGAGCGATGAAGGAGGGGCTGCGTCAGGCGGGAGATATCGCGGCTGGGAAGCCCTTTATGCTGCTGATGAAGTTCGGCCGTTTATGTATATATGTATATAACCTGAAGATGGTAGTCGTTGGCTTTAAATTTCACGCATATAATGCGGGTGCTCATGTAAGACGATATTCACACTTGATACAACGCCTTGGTCCATTAAGGAGGTGATAGCGCAGCTTAACTAGGCAATCGGACTATAATGCTTTATCACTTTCACTTAGCCATAGGAGTTTGACAAGGGGCTACTATATAGCCTCGGTGGCTCCGCTACCATCCGAATTCAGTATGCCAGATGCGTCGGCCGGAACGCCCTTCATAAGGCGGAGGAACTCAAGATTCTGATGGGTCATCGAGTGGTTGACCAGTCTCGCTATATCATGACAACAGTTTTCGGCTTTCATCGAGGTGCTCGCTATTGAACCAGGCACAATCACAAGAGTTCTCCGGTCGCTTTAGCCGATAGAGCGGAATGTAAGGCAGCAAACACGTGAGCCGGGCAAACCCAATATTTGACCAAAGACATGATTCGAGCTGATGCATATAAGGCCAACTCGCCACACCAACACTCCCTAAGGTATTCGGTCTTTATGATATAAACCGGCTAAACATCGCCTTTGTAATAAGCCCCGTGTCCAAGTACTTGTAATAATCGACGTGGCCACATGCCAATATCGCCAAGATCCATCTCAGTTTTACCGAGAATCCCGGGATGTGTATCAACAAGAGACAAGAAAAGGTTTACGCAGGTCTTAATCAAGAGAACCTTGAACGGGTCCCCGCTGCACGCCCGCGCCGTGTTCCATTGTGTCGTATCCTGGACGGGTGTAGCATGATGGTCATCTGTAAAAGAGAGGAACTTAGTTGCAAAGTTGTCGTGCAAAATGTAGGTTATAGTAAATAAGCCAAGTACAGTTCAAGATGAGTAAAATTGAGCCTTATTGTCACTTGTTTACATGTGTGGAGCCCCTTGCATTGTTATAGGGGTATAGCCATCAAACCTGTATCAATTATGCGGCTACGTCAGACTCGTCTAGCCGTGTCCGTGGTCTTAACGACCTGTTAGATGCTCTAGTCAGTGAGGCCATCTTGGCAGCCGCACGGTCTTCCGTGTGCAAGGAGTGCTCAATATTTCCCTTTGCTGTAATGATGCCACGTGGACCGGGCATCTTAAGCATAAGAGACGCCAGAATGCGGTATTATGCTAAAGCGAGCGAAAAGCTTCATCCCCAAGAGTGCTTGATAGCCACTTTAAAACGGAGCGATGTGGAAGGTTAGCTTTTTGCTACAGAAGTTATCGGGGAAGCCGAATATAACCTCTAGTAGGAGGGAGCCCGTGCAATGGGCTCCTAGGCCTGGCGTTACTCCTTTAAAGGAAGTATTGCTATGGCTAATTTTAGTTGGGTCCATCCCCATTTTGCATAATCGTGTCCCGATATATCAGGTTTAAACCATCGCCGCCGCCCATCGTGACTCGTAAAGTGGTATCCATCAATTATCGGGTCAATACCAAGGCAGCCCATCTCGTGAGCGGATACTTGTAGAGTAATCCTCGATGGTCAAGGTGATCGGTTCGACGACCCGGGCGGGACTCGCGGTGATAGGCCCCGGGCACGATTCTCGTGAGTGCCGATTGTTTTTATTTATCACGGTAACACGCTTATCGCTTTTGACTTCGTGGAAATTTCTTCTGTTTCCCAGTGCTTTGCTTGCGAGGCTCGTCCTCGTCTTCGCTTGGTGTATCCAGCCCCTTGTGTTCGGCGTTGAGCTTGCCGGACTGCTTAAAGACCCAACATTCTCTATGGGTATGATTTGCAGGTTTATCGGGGGCGTTGAGCTTGTGTTAATGCAGCCATTGTTCTTGGCTTTTCTTGGCCGAGGTGTCTGGCGAGCCATTCGTCTTGGACGCTGTGTTTGAAAGCTGCTAAGGCTCCGACGTCCGGACAGTCGACTATTTGGTTCTTTTTAGTAAGAAATTTGTTCCAAAGCTTTCGGGCTGACTCTCCGGGCTGTTGAGTTATATGACTTAAATCGTCTGCATCCGGTGGTCGGACATAGGTCCCTTGAAAATTTGCCCGAAAAGCATCCTCGAGCTCTTCCCAACTTCCAATGGTGTTTTCGGGGAGGCTTTTAAGCCAGTGCCTGGCTGGCCCTTTGAGCTTGAGGGGTAAGTACTTGATGGCATGGAGATAATCTCCTCGAGCCATGTGGATATGGAGGATGTAGTCCTCAACCCAGACCCCAGGGTCTATCGTTCCATCGTACGCCTCTATGTTTACGGGTTTGAATCCTCCGAAATTATGGTCCAAAGACCTCATCGGTGAAACATAGGGGGTGTGCGGCAACCCTGTACTTGGGTGTACCGTGGTGTTCGGATTTTTGTTGTGTTGCATTGTGTGCTGGAGCGCGCTTTCTTGGACCGTAGATAGATCTAGTTGGGGTGTCCTTTTGATGCGTGTCCTCACGTGGATTGCGTACTGGCTTGTGTGCGGCGTCGTTTGCCGCTCTGTGTTGGCCATGAGGTCGTCTATCCGACCGGATGGCTATTTTGTTTTTTGATTGTGGGGGCTCTAAGGCCTCCTCATCGAATTCAGGTAGTAGCTTTCACTTCGGGTAGCTCTTTGTGTGGCGACTGTCGCCATACTTGTCTTCGGTGTTGAGTACTTTGCTCCATCTGATTCTGAGTGTATCTTCCGCAGCCTTGAGCTTTCGCTTCTGCTTTTTCAGGCTCCGTGCAGTGGCGACAAGCCTTTTATGGAGGTTCTTCTGCTCTAGGAGCTTATTTGGTGTGAGATCATCTGGACTGTTATCTTCTCCGGAGATGGGTTGTAAGGTTTGATTCTCCGTGTTGCCATCGTCGGATGGTTGTACAATGCCATGTTCGTCGTCCGCTGGCTCACCCTGCTCTATCGCTGGGTCTGTATGACCGTTGTTTCTGCCGAGGCGGGATTTGGAGCAGCGCTTACGCCACCGCTTTGACTGCTTCTCGAGGGAACGATCCTTTGCTTCGTCCTTCCGTTCCTCGTTGTCGTTTTCTTTTGGTGTGTCCACCATGTATACATCATGGGATGAGGTGGCTGTCCAGTGCCCTGTGGGCAGTGGTTCCTGTTCGTCTCCTGCATCGTCGTCCATACCATCGATGTCTTCAGATTCGAAGTCGAGCATGTCAGTTAAATCATCGACAGTGGCTACTAAGTGGGTGGTGGGTGGGCGGCGAATTTCTTCGTCATCCACATCCCAATCCTGCCAGACATAGTTCGGCCAGGTTTCTCCTGACAAGGAGAGGGACCTTAGTGAGTTTAGTATGTCGCCGAAGGGCGAGTACTGAAAGATATCTACGGAGGTGATCTCCATGATCGACGCCCAGTCGGATTCGATTGGCACGGGCGCAGGCAGTTCGGAGTCCGTGGCAGGAGAAGAATCCGGCAACTTGGATTCACGGCTCTCATGAGGGGTAAGGTCTGTATTCAGCTCGATCGCCACTGAGACTGCGACCTCCGGTGTGGGGTCTAGCCACCCGTCCATGGATGGCGCACTTGGCTTCGAATTTAAGGTCGGAGCGGTAGTGGGTGCGATCTCCTGAACACTGTCCGACGGCAGAGCTAAATCATGCTCATTGTGGCAGTGCAGCGCACTCGGCAGGGGCTCGAATCCGTTGAAGATCAAGTCTTCGCGGATGTCGGCCATGTAGTTTAAGCTTACAAACCTGACCTGGTGGCCAGGGGCGTAACTCTCGATCTGCTCCAGATGGCCAAACTAGTTGGCCCGTAGTACGAAGCCGCCGAATACGAAGATCTGTCCGGGGAGAAAAGTCTCACCCTGGACTGTCGTTATTGATGATCGAAGGAGCCATCAAGCCTGATGATGACGGCACAGAGGAACTCTCAATGAAAGTACCAATGTCGGTGTCAAAACCGGCGGATCTCGGTTAGGGGGTCCCGAACTGTGCGTCTAGGCGGATGGTAACAGGAGACAAGGGACACGATGTTTTTACCCAGGTTCGGGCCCTCTCGATGGAGGTAAAACCCTACTCCTGCTTGATTGATATTGATGATATGGGTAGTAAAACAGTTGATATACCACAAGATCGAAGAGGCTAAACCCTAGAAGCTAGCCTATGGTATGATTGTTGTTATTATTTATAGGGACTAAACCCTCCAGTTTATATAGACACTGGAGGGGGCTAGGGTTACACAGAGTCGGTTACAAGGAAGGAGATCTACATATCCGTATTGCCAAGCTTGCCTTCCACGCCAAGGAGAGTCCCATCTGGACATGGGACGAAGTCTTCAATCTTGTATCTTCATAGTCCAACAGTCTGGCCAAAGGTTATAGTCCGTCTGTCCGGATACCCCCTTATCCAGGACTCCCTCAGTCCCCGTAACCAGAGAAGGTCCACATCGACCGAGAGTGATGCTGAAGCGGAGCAATGCGGCACCGGACGAACTCCTTCACCACCATAGGCGCCGTCACCCCAAGGCCCTTCAGCCTGGCCAGCCGATGCCAGACATGAGCGAGCCGCTGGTCGGCGAGCCTTGCGTGCTCCCAGCCGGAGCTTGGGGCAGCCGGAATCTACAGAAGCAGCAGCAAGGGGTTGTGCACACCAACATCCACATACACCCATCGCTTCCGGAAGCCTCTGACGACCGGCGAGAGCTCGAAGTCGATCCTCAAGCCGGCCGTAGCGGCCACAGCCTGGAAAGATACACAACCCGAGCGCTGGCGAGCGTCTGTCAGATGCAGAGAGAAGAAGTGGCGGAGCAAGGCCACAGAAGGGGCAATGCCCACCATGGCCTCGCAGACAAAGGCGAAAATGGCAAGGAGGATGATGGATTGGGGATCAAGATGCAGCGTGTTGATTTGATAATGCGAAAGCACCGCATTGAAGAAGTCGGAGAAAGGAGGGATCAGACCGGCCCAGAGGGCGTGAAGATGGAGGGGGATCTCGGTGGCCGTCATGTCGATTTCAAAGACGGAAGCGGCTGGCCCACTCGTCGCCCCCCATTCGTTGAAGTCGGTGGCGAACGTTGGGCGCACCTTGCCCATTGCCTCCTGGTTGAGCACCACCGATCGCTCGACAGCGGGTTTGAAGGCCGGCGGCATAGGAGCCAAGGTACGGGACACCTTCTTCCCCTTCTTCTTCCGGCTTGGTGCCATGGCGGCGGGGAGAGTTGGCGTCATATTGAACGGTGGAAAGGATACACTAGTTGCCGGAAGACGAGGGAGCTACGGAGCGCTCGCCTGCGAAGGGGGTGCTGTTGTGTAGACAACGGTGGTTGCTTAGCCAGGCGGAAATCGAGACTGCGTGGGGAAGTGGATATGCCCATGTCGCGTCAATCGCCACGCGTCAATCAAGATCGCAGGCTATTGGGGCCCGCGGCGCTCCGCACTTGGCCCTTGGCTTTGCCTCGAAGCCAAGTCCGAGCGTGCCTTGGGCCCAGGGGCTACTGTCGGCATTCAGGGAACGGGGGTCCCCAGACTTGCCTGCCTGTGGCCCATGGCGTGGCTCCACTAGCGGTCCGGTACGGCCCATCTTCACCAGCAAACACTCAAGACCCTTGAGGGAGTCCTGGACTAAGGGGTCCTCGGGCGTCCAGCCTGTTATCTATGGGCCGGACTGATGGGTTGTGAAGACATGAAGACCGAAGACCATACTCGTGTCCGGATTGGACTCTCCTTGGCGTGAAGGCAAGCTAGGCGACCAGCTATGAAGATTCCTTCTTATGTAATCGACCCCATGTAACCCTAGATCTCTCCGGTGTCTATATAAACCGGAGAACATAGTCCGGATAGCACACATTCATTACCATATACGCATAGGCTAGGCTTCTAGGGATTAGCCATTACGATCTCGTGGTAGATCAACTCTTGTAACACTCATATTCATCAAGATCAATCAAGCAGGAAGTAGGGCATTACCTCCATAGAGAGGGCCCGAACCTGGGTAAACATCATGTCCCCCGTCTCCTGTTACCATCGATCCTAGACGCACACTTCGGGACCCCCTACCCGAGATCCGCCGGTTTTGACACCGATATTGGTGCTTTCATTGAGAGTTCCACTGTGCCGTCGGCAAAGGATTTGACGGCCCCTTCGATCGTCAAGAATGGCGCTGCTCAGGAGAAACCTTCCTCCCTGCATAAACCTTTGTGTTCGGCGATTCAGATCATGGCCAACTCACTTGGCCATCCGAGCAGATCGACACCACGCCTCGCCATCGTGTCGGATTCGGAATCTTGAACTATGTTGCGGATACCCGTGGAGACTTGACCTCCGAGGGATTTGAGCCCGCGGAGATCACTCCCCCTTACCCCGATGAAAGTGACTTAAATCTGTCATCGAATCACACCCAGGAGGTGGTTCCCGCGGCTGCACTGACCTTAGGGCCAAAGCAGATCGTGCCATCCGAGGCCGTAGAGTCTGCGGCGTTAGAGCCGCACATGGACTCAACGCCCTGCAATATTCGCTTAATGTAACTTCGACTTGTCTCCGCTATAAGTTCCGGATCGTACGCCTCAGGACACCAAGCTAGATCGGTTATCGATCTTCGAGTTCGGCGCCGCTGACATTTTCCAGCACTCTCCTTTGGGTGACGTGCTAAAATCTTTAAAGAATTTGTCCCTGGAGAAGGACTCACAGCCGAACTATGTCCGATTCGAGCTAGAGACGGATGATGAGGAATTTTGCTTCCCACCCGCCACCCACTTCATAGCCACCGTCGATGACTTAACCGACGTGCTTGACTATGGCTCCGAAGACATCGACGGTATGGACGACGATGCCGACAAAGAGCAAGGTCAAGACCCGCCATTCACTGGACGTTTGACGGCTATCTCTACGTACGACGTGTACATGGTTGAAACACCTAAAGGATCTGGCGACGACAAAGAAGAGCTAGATGCGAATAAAACCTCCGGGATGCATTCCAAGCACCGGCGGCCCAAACACCGCTCTAAGCCCCGTCGCTCAAAGGACGGCAACACTGGCACCGGAGAAAATAGTACTCCGGGCGACGCTGAAAACAATGAAGACCCTGTCGGGGCTACATCCGAACAGGAACATGACAGTAGGCAAGACAACCCTGACGAACAGGCCATAGAAGAGGACTCGGAGGACGATAGTTACCGTCCACCCTCCAAGGAGGAGACAAGCCTTGGCAACAAAGACTTCATCATGCCCGAGGATCCTCTCGAGCAGGAGCGCTTTAAGCTTCAGCACATAACCACGGCCAGGAGCCTGAAAAAGAAACAGCAGCAGCTTCAAGCTGAACAAGACCAGCTCGTCGACAGATGGACTGACATCCTGGCAGCCGAGGAATACAGCCTCAAGCGCCCAGCCAAGAGCTACCCGAAACGCAGACTGCTACCTCAATTCGATGAGGAGGCGTCGAAGCACATATCTCCCTCGCGTAATGCGGAACGACCACCACGTGGTCGAGACAGGGCGGCTGAACAGCCACCCCGCGGTCGGGATAAAGCGGCAACTCAGGCCGAACAGCAGACCGCCCCACCACCCCGTCAAAACAGAGACGAAAGAGTTGGGGTCACACATACGACCTCCGGCAAACCCTGGACGATAGAACAGGACACACAAGATTGATCTACGGATCGTGAGGGCGTGCCTCGAGGCACGATGAAGGCTAGCTATTCGGACGTGATAAATCTAACCACGCCCAGGCCGAATACTGCAGAGAGACTCCATCAGAGCTATGCCATGACGCGGCCCAATATAGAGGCGCCGCACACCCTCTCTGCTTCACAGATAAAGTACTGGATCACGAATTCCCCGAGGCGTTCAAGCCCGTCAATATCGAATCATACGACGGCACAACCGATCCCGCAGTATGGATCGAGGATTTCATTCTCCATATCCATATGGCTCGAGGAGACGACCTCCACGCCATTAAATACCTCCCACTAAAGCTCAAAGGGCCAGCTCGGCACTGGCTTAACAGCCTGCCTGAAAATTCTATCGGTAGCTAGGAGGACTTGGAAGAAGCTTTCCTGGACAACTTCCAAGGAACCTATGTCCAGCCACTAGACGCCGATGACTTAAGCCACATAGTTCAACAACCTCGAGAATCAGCCAGAAAATTCTGGACTAGGTTCCTAACCAAAAAGAACCAGATTGTTGACTGTCCGGATGCCGAGGCCTTAGCAGCCTTCAAACACAGCATCCATGACGAATGGCTAGCACGCCACCTCGGCTAAGAAAAGCCGAAGTCCATGGCAGCCCTCACGGCACTCATGACCCGCTTTTGCGCGGGAGAGGACAATTGGCTGGCCCGTAGTAACAACACAGCCAGCGAGACAGGCCCCTCTGAGGCCAAGAATAGCACTAGCAAGCTCCGACGCAATAGACACAAACGCCGAAGCAATGGCAACAACACCGATGACACCACGGTCAATGCCGGATTCACTGGCTCCAAGTCCGGCCAACGGAAAAAGCCCTACAAAAGGAACAATGAAGGACCATCTAGCCTGGACCACATACTCGACCGTCCGTGCCAGATACACGGCACCCCGGATAATCAAGCTAATCATACCAACATAGATTGTTCGGTTTTCAAGCAGGCTGGCAAGTTAAATGCTGAAAACAAAGAAAAGGGATCACAAAGTGAGGACGAGGACGAAGAGCCCCGTAGCGTAACACCGGGGCGTAAGAAATTTCCCCCTCAAGTCAAAACGGTGAACATGATATACGCTACGCACATCCCCAAAAGGGAACGTAAGCGAGCACTTAGGGACGTCTACGCGGTAGAGCCAGTCGCCCCAAAATTCAATCCATGGTCATCATTCCTGATCACCTTCAATCATTGGGATCACCCAACTAGTATCCGCCATGGTGGTTCAGCCGCACTAGTCCTCGACCCAATTATTGACGGGTTTCACCTAACACAAGTCCTGATGGACGGTGGTAGCAGCCTCAACCTGCTTTATCAGAACACAGTGCGGAAGATGGGCATTAACCCCTTGCGAATCAAACCAACAAAAACTACCTTTAAAGGAGTCATACCAGGCGTAGAGGCCCGCTGTACAGGCTCAATCACGCTGGAGGTGCTCTTCGGTTCCCCGGACAACTTCCGAAGCGAAGAGTTAATCTTTGATATCGTCCCCTTCCGCAGCGACTATCACGTTTGCTAGATTCAACACAGTGCCACACTATGCTTATCTCAAGCTCAAGATGCCCGGTCCACGCGGCGTCGTAACAGTCAATGGCAATACGGAACGCTCCCTCCAAACAGAGGAGCACACCGCCGCCCTAGCAGCAGAACTATAGAGCGGCCTTCTCAAGCAGCACCATAGTACGGCTGCCGAGCCCTCAGACATCATTAAGAGGTCCCGGACTGCACTACAATAGGACGGCGCGGCTCGCCAAGAGCTCGACTAGCAATCCGGCCTCCGTCCCAGTCCCAATGAGGTAGTGGCATTTGTACCACGCGTACACAATTACGCACTCAAAATTCCAAGGACATCGACGGAGGCACAAGATAACCTGGGGTCTATAGTTCGGCCAGACAGATCCCGGACACACATACTTTTACCTTTTTCTTGTTTCAGGTTCCTTTTTCCGCGGGCCTGATCGCAAGTCCTTTAGAAGGATTGGCATACAACGGAGGCAAGAAGCGCAGGTGTGTAGGGTAACCTTTATACGTTCTTCTTGACGATATTCAAACTTATTTCTCAGGACCCGCACGATGTGCCCTAATGATCCCGGCATGTTAAATAGCCCGGATACTTCTCGCACCATCTATACAAGATACGCCTTGACGTATCCATCCAGTTATAATAAAAATGGTTCGGGGCCCAGTTTCTGTGGTTTTTGCTTCTTACTTCGTTTTATTTCGATCCGCTTATCTGCGGCATCGACACTCTTCTGTACGTTTTTTATTCGCCAGGGGCTACTTGTCGCCCCACAATACGGCAGCAAAGTCCGAACACCTCTTACATTTAAGTTCGGCACCCCGAATTTAGCATTGTATGCATTGGCTCCGAATCATGTCTTTGGTCAATAGTTGGGTTGCCCGGCTCCTGTGCTTGCTACCCTACATTCCGCTGCATCGGCTAGGGTAGTAAAGGGAGAACTACTGCAATTGTACCCTGGCCTTGACCGGATGAGCACCTCAGTAGAGAAAGCCGAAAACTGACTGTCATGATACGGCGAGAGCCGGTCAGCTGTTCGAGGGTTACAAAATCGTTGGAGATTTTTTCCGCGTCATGCGAAGGATCGGCACTTCCGATCGATGTCGACAAGACTCGCCTCGACCAGGGCCGCACTTGCTTAATTATAAAACTCCTATGGCAAAGTGAGGGCGTTCAAGCCGTACAGTCCGATTGCTTTGTTCGTTGCGCTAAACAACTCCTCCAAAGGACCATATAATTGGATCAAGATTGTTTAGAATCCATCCCTAACACCTCCAGATTACTACCACGTGAGGGCGTAAGCCCACGACCGCCAACCCTCGACACAAATGACACAGCTGCACAGGAGGAAACAATTCAAAGCATAATAAAATTATTTTACAAACACCGGCTTTGTTCCCATAATACAAGGCAAAGGCAATATGAATACATTTATTCAAATACAATGTCCTACGAACATTGCACCGCCACAAGTCGAGACCCCTATACGACATCCGCGAAATATCGCTCGGGTGTGCGGTGCTCCTTGCCTTCCGGCGGCCCGCTGGCAACTTCAACAGCGTTCATCTTCGGCCACCACATCTTGCAGCGAGCGAAGGCCATACGGGCACCTTCAATACAGGCGGAGCGCTTGATGACGTCCAGCCGCGGACAGGCTTGCACCAGACGCCTCACGAGTCCGAAGTAGCTGTCGGGCATAGCTTCGGCTAGCCATAGCCGGATTGTTAAATCCTTCATGGCTAGTTCGCCACCTGCAGCAGCTCCACCGGTACTTCAGCTGATCGGTGAAGGACGGGGATGCTCCGCATCGCGTCATCGCGACTGAATAGCTTATCCGTAGAACCTCCTCCTTTGGCTCGGTAGAACTCTACAACGTCTGATACGCTGCGTGGTAGATCTGCAAAAGCCCCTGGGGAACTCTGAACCCGGGTTAGTAAAAGGTATTGCTTCTCCGCATACTTGCTTTGCATCTTAAATGCCTTACCCACCGTGATCTTCTTGGCCTCCTAGATCTCCTGGAGGGCGGCCTGGGCCTCATTCCGTGCGGTCTCCGCGCTCTAACAAGCCTTGGTGAGCTTGGCCTCTTGAGCCGACGCATCATTCTCCAAAGTCTCACATTTTTTCACCGCATCCTGGAGCACCTGCTGGATTTCCTTGACCCGGGCCTCGAGCTTCTTACGGGCGGCTTGCTGCTGGACAGCTTTCTCCCCATGTGTCCGGCAGTGGAGGCTTCGCCTCGTGGCGCCTCCCCGACAGCGTCCTGGGCTCCTCCCCGGTTCGGACGGGCCTCCGGGACAGCACTTCGGTGTCATCCATGGCCCCGGGGGAGTAAGCAGGTGGTGGCGATTGGCTCGCCATCTCCGATGGAGCCAACGAACCTCCAGACGAGGATCGCTGGATTAGGTCGCGGGCCGGACTGCAATAGTGCAGTTAACTACATCAAGATAATGGAGAGAAAGGGCAGGATGCGTGCACTAGAGAGCCCTGTCACTTACGATGCGGCCTGGGGCTTAGCGCGGGGGCGCCGTTCCGGACTACTGTCAATGTCCCACGCGGTGTTGACCGCTGGGCGCCCTTCCCCTTTTTGGGCGCCTTTGCCTCCGGATGTGCCAAGGCCGCCCTCTTCTTCTTCTTCTCCTCGGGAGGAGGGTTGTTTTCCTCCTCCTCCTCCTCCTCGTCGTCGTTGTCCTCAGGGACAGAGGAACGGGCCTGATAACCCACAAGTATAGGGGATCGCAACAGTTTTCGAGGGTAGAGTATTCAACCCAAATTTATTGATTCGACACAAGGGGAGCCAAAGAATATTCTCAAGTATTAGCAGCTGAGTTGTCAATTCAACCACACCTGGATAACTTAGTATCTGCAGCAAAGTGTTTAGTAGCAAACTAATATGATAGTGGTGGTAACGGTAACAAAAGTAAAGGAAGCAAAAGTAATATTTTTGGTATTTTGTAGTGATTGTAACAGTAACAACGAGAAAGTAAATAAGCATAAACCAGTATATGGAAAGCTCATAGGCATCAGATCAGTGATGGATAATTATGCCAGATGTGGTTCATCATATAACAGTCATAACATAGGGTGACACAGAACTAGCTCCAATTCATCAATGTAATGTAGGCATGTATTCCGAATTTAGTCATGCGTGCTTATGGGAAAGAACTTGCATGACATCTTTTGTCCTACCCTCCCGTGGCAGCGGGGTCCTAATGGAAACTAAGGGATATTAAGGCCTCCTTTTAATAGAGAACCGGAACAAAGCATTAGCACATAGTGAATACATGAACTCCTCAAACTATGGTCATCACCGGGAGTGGTCCCGATTATTGTCACTTCGGGGTTGCCGGATCATAACACATAGTAGGTGACTATTGACTTGCAAGATAGGATCAAGAACTCACATATATTCACGAAAACATAATAGGTTCAGATCTGAAATCATGGCACTCGGGCCCTAGTGACAAGCATTAAGCATAGCAAAGTCATAGCAACATCAATCTCAGAACATAATGGATACTAGGGATCAAACCCTAACAAAACTAACTCGATTACATGATAGATCTCATCCAACCCATCACCGTCCAGCAAGCCTATGATGGAATTACTCACGCACGGCGGTGAGCATCATGAAATTGGTGATGAAGGATGGTTGGTGATGATGACAGCGACGAATCCCCCTCTTCGGAGCCCCGAACGGACTCCAGATCAGCCCTCCCGAGAGGTTTTAGGGCTTGGCGGCGGCTCTGTATCGTAAAACGCGATGATTTCTTCTCATCTATTTTTTTCTCCCCGAAAACAAATATATAGAGTTGGAGTTGGCGTCGGAAGGTCTCCAGGGGGCCCACGAGGTAGGGGGGCGCGCCCTAGGGGGGCGCCCCCACCCTCGTGGACAGGGTGTGGGCCCCTGGTCTTCATCTTTGGCAAGGATTTTTATTATTTTTTATAAGATATTCCGTGGAGTTTCAGGTCATTCCGAGAACTTTTGTTTTCTGCACATAAAACAACATCATGGCAATTCTGCTGAAAACAGCGTCAGTCCGGGTTAGTTCCATTCAAATCATGCAAGTTAGAGTCCAAAAGAAGGGCAAAAGTGTTTGGAAAAGTAGATACAACGGAGACGTATCAACTCCCCCAAGCTTAAACCCTTGCTTGTCCTCAAGCAATTCAGTTGACAAACTGAAAGAGAAAAATAAAAACTTTTACAAACTCTGTTTGCTCTTGTTGTTGTAAATATTTCAAGCCAGCATTCAAGTTTTCATCAAAGATCATGACTAACCACATTTGCAATAATTCTCAGGTCTCATATTTACTCATATCAATAGCATAATCAACTAGCGAGCCATAATAATAAATCTCGGATGACAACACTTTCTCAAAACAATCATAATATGATATAACAAGATGGTATCTCGCTAGCCCTTTCTGAGACCGCAAAACATAAATGCAGAGCACCTTTAAAGATCAAGGACTGACTAGACATTGTAATTCATGGTAAAAGAGATCCAATCATAGTTACACCCAATATAGATTAATAGTGATGAATGCGAATGACAGTTGTGCTCTCCAGCTAGTGCTTTTTAATAAGAGGGTGATGACTCAACATAAAAGTAAATAGATAGCCCCTTCACAGAGGGAAGCAGGGATTTGTAGAGGTGCCAGAGCTCGGTTTTGATATAGAGATAAATAATATTTTGAGCGGTATACTTTCATTGTCAACATAACAACTAAGAGATGGTGATATCTTCCATGTCACACACATTATAGGCGGTTCCCAAACAGAATGGTAAAGTTTATACTCCCCCTCCACCAACAAGCATCAATCCATGGCTTGCTCGAAACAACGAGTGCCTCCAACAAACATCAGGTCCCAGGGGGAGTTTTGTTTGCAATTAATTTTGATTTAGTTTGCATAAAGCATGGGACTCGGCATCCCGGTGACCAGCCATTTTCTCGTGAGTGAGGAGCGGAGTCCACTCCTCTTGAGAATAACCCGCCTAACATGGAAGATAAGGGCAGCACTAGTTGATACATGAGCTATTCGAGCATACAAAACAGAATGTTTATTTGAAGGTTTAGAGTTTGGCACATACAAATTTACTTGGAACGGCAGGTAGATACCGCATATAGGAAGGTATAGTGGACTCATCTGGAATAACTTTGGGGTTTAAAGGATTGGATGCACAAGCAGTATTCCCGCTTAGTACAAGTGAAGGCTAGCAAAAGACTGGGAAGCGACCAACTAGAGAGCGACAACAGCCATGTACATGCATTAAAATTAATAAACATTGGATGCAAGCATGAGTAGGATATAATCCACCATGAACATAAATATCGTCAAGGCTATGTTGATTTGTTTCAACTACATGCGTGAACATGTGCCAAGTCAAGTCACTTAAATCATTCAAAGGAGGATACCAACCCACTATACCACATCATAACCATCTTAATAGCATGTTGGCACGCAAGGTAAACCATTATAACTCATAGCTAATCAAGCATGGCACAAGCAACTATGATCTCTAATTGTCATTGCAAACATGTTTATTCATAACAAGCTTAATCAAGAACGATGAACTCATCATATTTACAAAAACAAGAGAGGTCGAGTTCATACCAGCTTTTCTCATCTCAGTCAGTCCATCATATATCATCATAATTGCCTTTCACTTGCATTTAACCGAACGATGTGAATAATAATAAGAGTGCACGTGCATTGGACTAAGCTGGAATCTGCGAGCATTCAATAAACAGGAGAAGACAAAGCAATATGGGCTCTGGGTTAAATCAACAATAACGCATATAAGAGCCACTTCAACAATTTAATCATGGTCTTCTCCTACTGACCCCCAAGAAAAGAAAAGAAATAAAAACTACTTACATGGGAAAGCTCCCAACAAGCAAAAGAAGAACGGGAAATATTTTTGGGTTTTCTTTTTAATTACTACTACAGCAAGAAAAGTAAACTACTACTAAATTTTTTGGTTTTTCTTAAGGTTTATCAAACACACAAGAAGAAAGCAGGAAAAAGAAAATAAACTAGCATGGATATTATAGTGACAGAGTATGAGCACCGACATCTAGCAATGAGTGTGTGTGAACATAAATGTAATGTCGGTGGGAAATACGTACTCCCCCAAGCTTAGGCTTTTGGCCTAAGTTGGTTTATTGCCAGAGATAGCCTGGCGGATACCCGTAGGTGTAGCTGGGGTCGTACTGTGACGAAGAATAGTTGGGGTTGTACTGTTATGCAGCGGCTATCGCCTCCTGAGCTGCAACGTGGAGTCGGGCTGCCTCCGCTCTCCTCTCGTACTCATCTGCCTCCTCCCTGGTAATAGTATATCTTCCTTTTGTCTGAGGATCAAAGAAGGCAGGAGCAGGGAGAGTAATACGGACAACATGCCGTTTGTTAAAGATTAGTCAATACTGGAGAGGTGACTCAGTCCTCTCGACAAACTGGTGAGAAACCATAGAATCAAAATCTAAGTAAGTAGGAGGCAACTCCACGTCACCCTCACGAACGTCTATCTCAAGAAAATTAGCTAAACGTGTTGCATAAATTCCTCCAAAGAAATCTCCATTATATCTATTATGATGCAACCTACGAGCTACAATGGCTCCCATATGATAAGATTGGTCTCCTAACACAGCACTCCTGAGAATGCTAAGGTCAGGGACACACATGTGACATGCATCATCCTTGGCATTTATGCATCTACCTATGAAGAGAGCAAAATAATGTATAGCAGGAAAGTGAATGCTCCCTATGGTAGCTTGCGTTATATCTCTAGATTCCCCTACAGTTATACTAGCAAGAAAGTTTCTGAATTCAGATTTAGGGGGATCCCTAACACTACCCCATTGTGGAAGTTTGCAAGCAAAAGTGAAATCCTCTAAGTCCATGGTATAAGATTTGTCATAAAGATCAAACATGACTGAAGGAGAATTACGCGAAGATGAAAACTCAAACCTCCTCACAAATGAGCTTGTGAGATCATGATACTGGGGGCATTTGTCTGCCTCAAAGTCCACAAGACCGGCATTACGCAAATATGCGTTAAAGTCCTCTTTAATTCCCGCATGATCCAAAAAAATTTCTGAAGGCCACTCACAAGGACGCACTAGAGCGTCTCTTGGTGGTTCCTCGTCAGCATCACGCATGGCAAGCCTGGGCCCTTGCTTCTTAGAAGAACCACCTTGGAACATCTTCCTAAGCATATTGTCTTTCTCTGAAAAATTTCTGAAATTTTTAGTAGCTTCAAACAAAAGTGAACAAAGCTCAACAAAATTGATAGCAACTACTCCTACAAGTGTCTAGAGCCTATATCAAGCATTAGAACTACTTGGAACCATATAAATTCGACATGCAAGCTCAAGAACATGGTAACCTATGTAGCACAAATTTGCAATGAATAAAGCACTAGAACAAAAACTAATTGGACCAATGGAGGAGTCACATACCAAGGAACAATCTCCCCAAGCAGTTTTGCTAGAGGTGCTTTGAGCAAGGAGATTGAAAATAACAGCAAGGTGGCCTAGAACTCGTGCTTGAGCTGGTTATTCATGTTTGTGGGAGGAAGAAGAAGAGGATGGGTGTAGGAATAAGTGGAGGAGGGCCACCATGGGCCCACGAGGCAGGGGGCGCCCCCAGGGGGGTAGGGCGCGCCCTCCACCCTCGTGGCCAGGTGGCAGCTCCGCCTGCGGTGATTTTTGCACCATAAATCCTCAAATATTCCCAAAAAATCACATTAAATTGGCATGGCATTCTAAGGACTTTTATTTTCGGGATATTTTTATATTGCACGGATAAATCAGGAAATAGACAGAAAAATACTATTTTTACTTTATTTCAACTAAATAACAGAAAGTATAAAGAGGGTACAGAAAATTGTGCCTTCTAGTTTCATCCATCTCATGCTCATCAAAAGGAATCCACTAACAAGGTTGATCAGGTCTTGTTAACAAACTCATTCCGGTTAACATGGAACCGGAGAAATTTCGAATAACACTATGTTACCTCAACGGGGATATGCACATCCCCAATAATAAGTATATCATATTTCTTCTTGACAATAGGAAGAGGAAATTCAAAACCTCCAAATATAATCGATGGAATTTTTCCAATAGAGTTGATACTGTGAACTTGAGGTTGTTTCCTCGGAAAGTGTACCGTATGCTCATTACCATTAACATAAAAAGTGACATTGCCTTTGTTGCAATCAATAACAACACATGCAGTATTCAAAAAGGGTCTTCCAAGAATAATAGACATACTATCATCCTCGGGAATATCGAGAATAACAAAGTCCTTTAAAATAGTAACGTTTGCAACCACAACAGGCACATCCTCACAAATACCGACAGGTATAGCGGTTGATTTATCAGCCATTTGCAAGATATTTTAGTAGGTGTCAACTTATTCAAATCAAGTCTACGATATAAAGAGAGAGGCATAACACTAACACCGGCTCCAAGATCACATAAAGCAGTTTTAACATAGTTTCTTTTAATGGAGCATGGTATAGTGGGTACTCCTGGATCTCCAAGTTTCTTTGGTATTCCACCCTTAAAAGTATAATTAGCAAGCATGGTGGAAATTTCAGCTTCCTAGTATCTTTCTTTTATTAGTAATGATATCCTTCATATACTTAGCATAAGGATTAGTTTTGAGCATATCACCAATCGCATACGTAAAAGATAGGTCTAATCATTTCAAAGAAAGCGCTCAAAATCCTCATCATCCTTTTTCTTGGATGGTTTGGGAGGAAAAGGCATGGGTTTCTGAACCCAAGGTTCTCTTCCTTTACCATGTTTCCTAGCAACAAAGTCTCTCTTATCATAACATTGATTCTTTGATTGTGGGTTATCAAAATCAACAGCAGGTTCAACTTCTACATCATTATCATTACTAGGTTGAGCATCATCATGAACATCATCATTACCATTTTCACTAGGTTCATGTTCATTACCAGATTGTGTTTCGACATCAGACATAGAGATATCATTTGGATTATCAGGTGTTTCAGCAATAGGTTCACTAGAAGTTTGCAAAGTCCTATCATTTTTCTTTTTCTTCCTCTTAGAAGAACTAGGTACATCAATATTATTTCTCTGAGAATCTTGCTCAATTCTCTTAGGCTGGCCTTCAGGATACAAAGGTTCCTGAGTCATTCTACCAGTTCTAGTAGCCACTCTAACAACATAATCATTTTTCTTACTATTCATTTCATCGAGCAATTCTTTTTGAGCCTTAAGTACTTGTTCTACTTGAGTGGTAACCATAGAAGCATATTTGCTAACAAGTTTAAGTTCACCTTTAATATTAGCCATATAATCACCCAAGTGTTTAATCATATAAGCATTTTGTTTCAATTTTCTACCAAAATAAGCATTGAAGTCTTCTTGCTTAAACATAAAGTTATCAAACTAATCCAAGCACTGACTAGAAATTTTAGTAGGAGGGATTTCAGGTTTATCATATCTATAGAGAGAATTTACCTTTACTACCTGTGTCGGGTTATCAGGATCAGGAGGTTCTTCAATAAATAAAGGATTAAGATCGTATGTTTCTTCAACAGGCGGTAAATTAAGACCATGTATTTCTTCAACAGGAGGTAAATTCTTAACATCTTCAGCTTTAATACCTTTTTCTTTCATAGATTTCTTTGCCTCTTGCATACCTTCGGGACTGAGAAATAGAACACCTCTCTTCTTTGGAGTTGGTTTAGGAATAGGATCATTAATTGGAACAGGAGCTGGCTCAGTAGCTGGCTCAGGAGGTGCCCAATTACTTTCATTTGTCAACATATTATTCAATAGAATTTCAGCTTCATCCGTGTTATTTCCTAAAAGAGAACCAGACAACTATCCGTAATCTCTGGAAGCATCGGTTAGTCCATTATAGAAGATATCAAGTATTTCATTTTTCTTAAGAGGTTGATCAGGCAGAGCATTAAGTAACTTGAGAAGCCTCCCCCAAGCTTGTGGGAGACTCTCTTATTTAGTTTGCACAAAGTTGTATATTTCCTTTAAAGCAGCTTGTTTCTTATGAGCATGGAAATATTTAGCAGAGAAGTAATAAATCATATCCTGGGGACTACGCACACAACCAGGATCAAGAGAATTAAACCATATCTTAGCATCACCCTTTAATGAGAACGGAAATATTTTGAGGATATAAAAGTAGCGGGATCTCTCATCATTAGTGAACAGGGTGGCTATATACATTAATTTAGTAAGATGTGCCACAACAGTTTCAGATTCATAACCATGGAAATGATCAGATTCAACCAAAGTAATTATATCAGGATCAACAGAGAATTCATAATCCTTATCGGGAACACAAATAGGCGAAGTAGCAAAAGCAGGGTCAGGTTTCATTTTATCTTTAAGAGATTCTTTGTTCCACTTAACTAATAGTCTCTTAAGCCCGTTTCCATCTCTGCAAGCTAAAATAGCGGCAGAAGATTCCATATCAAAAACATAACCCTCAGGAATAACAAGCCTATCTTCATCATCATTTTCATCAGTATAATCAGATTCAATAATTTCTTTCTCTCTAGCCCTAGCAATTTGTTCATCAAGAAATTCACTAAGGGGCACAATAGTATCAGGCATAGAAGTAGTTTCATCATAAGTATCAAGCATAGCAGAAGTGGCATCATCAATAACATGCGACATATCAGAACGAATAGCAGAAGCAGGTTTAGGTGTCGCAAGCTTACTCATAACGTAAGGTGAATCAAGTGCGAGCTAGATGGCGCTTCCTTACCTCCCTCGTAGTTGAGGGATAAATTTTTGTTTTCTCGTCTTTCAAGTTCTTCATAGTGTCCAGCAGATATAAATCCCAAGTGACTCAAAGAATAGAGCTATGCTCCCCAGCAACGGCGCCAGAAAAAGGTCTTGATAACCCACAAGTATAGGGGATCGCAACAGTTTTCGAGGGTAGAGTATTCAACCCAAATTTATTGATTCGACACAAGGGGAGCCAAAGAATATTCTCAAGTATTAGCAGCTGAGTTGTCAATTCAACCACACATGGATAACTTAGTATCTGCAGCAAAGTGTTTAGTAGCAAAGTAATATGATAGTGGTGGTAACGGTAACAAAAGTAAAGGAAGCAAAAGTAATATTTTTGGTATTTTGTAGTGATTGTAATAGTAACAACGGGAAAGTAAATAAGCGTAAACCAGTATATGGAAAGCTCGTAGGCATCAGATCGGTGATGGATAATTATGCCGGATGTGGTTCATCATATAACAGTCATAACATAGGGTGACACAGAACTAGCTCCAATTCATCAATGTAATGTAGGCATGTATTCCGAATATAGTCATACGTGCTTATGGAAAAGAACTTGCATGACATCTTTTGTCCTACCCTCCCGTGGCAGCGGGGTCCTAATGGAAACTAAGGGATATTAAGGCCTCCTTTTAATAGAGAACCGGAACAAAGCATTAGCACATAGTGAATACATGAACTCCTCAAACTATGGTCATCACCGGAGTGGTCCCGATTATTGTCACTTGGGGTTTCGGATCATAACACATAGTAGGTGACTATAGACTTGCAAGATAGGATCAAGAACTCACATATATTCATGAAAACATAATAGGTTCAGATCTGAAATCATGGCACTCGGGCCCTAGTGACAAGCATTAAGCATAGCAAAGTCATAGCAACATCAATCTCGAACATAATGGATACTAGGATCAAACCCTAACAAAACTAACTCGATTACATGATAGATCTCATCCAACCCATCACCGTCCAGCAAGCCTACGATGGAATTACTCACGCACGGCGGTGAGCATCATGAAATTGGTGATGGAGGATGGTTGATGATGACGACGGCGATGAATCCCCCTCTCCGGAGCCCCGAACGGACTCCAGATCAGCCCTCCCGAGAGGTTTTAGGGCTTGGCGGCGGCTCCGTATCGTAAAACATGATGATTTCTTCTCCTCTATTTTTTTCTCCCCGAAAACAAATATATAGAGTTGGAGTTGGCGTCGGAAGGTCTCCAGGGGGCCCACGACGTAGGGGGGCGCGCCCTAGGGGGGCGCCCCCCACCCTCGTGGACAGGGTGTGGGCCCCTTGGTCTTCTTCTTTGGCGAGGATTTTTTATTATTTTTTATAAGATATTCCTCGGAGTTTCAGGTCATTCCGAGAACTTTTGTTTTCTGCACATAAAACAACATCATGGCAATTCTGCTGAAAACAACGTCAGTCCGGGTTAGTTCCATTCAAATCATGCAAGTTAGAGTCCAAAACAAGGGCAAAAGTGTTTGGAAAAGTAGATACGACGGAGACGTATCAGGGCCTCATCGTCTTCGGACGTCGCGTCCGAAGTGCCCTTGCGACGGGGGCCACTCTTGGCCCCCTTGATCTTCTTCTTGGCCTTCTTCTCCGGCGCCTTGTATGGCACCAGCACCGGCATCTCCGCTAGGCGGGGGATGACCGGTTCTTCGAGCAGCGGAGCTGGACACTGAATCCGCTCCGCCCTCTCCATCGAGTCCTGAAGGAACCATAATAAAAGCTCATACATCATCCTTGAAACAATGAGGTTGGGATACGTCAGAAATAACATACCTTGCTGGCGGGGTGTGTACAATCATGACCACGGTCTGAATCCGTGGCCGGTGGCTTCTCATTGCCCTTAAAAAGAAACTTCCAGGCGCCTTCGTGAGTAGTCTCGAAGAGCCTTACCAAGGTCTGGTGCTTCTTTGAATTGAACTCCCACAAAGGGCGGCTTCGGCGCTGGCACGGAAGAATCCGGCGGACCAGCATCACCTGGATAACGTCAACGAGCTTGACATTCTTGGTCTCCATGCTTTGAACGCGCGTCTGCAGCGCTATCAGCTCATCAAGTGAGCACCAGTCCAGACTCTTCTCGACCCAGGAGGTGAGTCGCATGGGAGCTCCAGAGTGGAATTCGGCATCCGCGGCCCAGGTGGTGCCGCGAGGTTCTGTGATATAGAACCACTGCTTCTGCTATTCCTTTATTGTCTCCACAAAAGTGCCTTTGGGCAAGAGACGTTGGATAGCTTGCTCACCATGTCTCCTCCGCACTCTGTGTGCTGGCCATCCACCACCTTCGGCTTCACGTTGAAGACTTTGAGCCACAGCCCGAAGTGGGGCTGGATGCGAAGGAAGGCCTCACACACGACGATAAACGCCGAGATGTTGAAAAAGGAATTTGGGGACAGATCATGGAAATCTATCCCGTAATAATACATCAGCCCGCGGACGAAAGGGTGGAGTGGAAACCCCAGCCCGCGGAAGAAATGAGGAAGGAATACTACCGTCTCGTCAGGCTCCGTCGTTGGGACGATTTGTCCCTCGGCCGGCAAGCGATGGGCTATTCCCTTCTCCAAATATCCGGCCGCTGGGAGCTCAGTAATGTCCTCCTCCTTGACGGAGGAGACCATCCACTTGCCCTGACCACCAGATCCGGACATGGTTGCTTGAGTGGAAAGGAGATGAGGACTTGGGCGCTGGAGCTCGAGATCGGGAAGGCGGAGATAGAGAGAAAGCGTGAGGAGAGGAAGAGGGAATCCTTATCCCCTTATAAAGGCAGCAAACATTAAACGCATCCTCACTTGCCTCGCCTATTCCCAAGGGCTGTGCAAAATGGCACAGTTGGGTTACCCATGCCCGCATTGATGAGAAACCCGCAATAAGGGGACACAATCTCTGCTTCGACAAGACATGCCAATAGCAACCGTGTCTCGAAACGTGGGATGGCAGAAGAAAAACGGTTCGAAATTATAACCGGATAGACGCGATGTCATGTTGTAAAGAAGCTGTCAACAGATTAGATTCGTGCAAATATTATATTCTCTCTGCGGTTTTGTATGGTGTATAACAAGTCCGGATACAATCATCACATCCGAAGACTATCTTGGAGTTCGGGGAAAGGGGAACCCGCCTTGCAATGCCGAAGACAATCTGCGCGCTGGACTCCTCGTCATTGAAGCCAGGTTCAGGGGCTACTGATGGAGTCCTGGACTAAGGGGTCCTCGGGCGTCCGCCCTATTATCTATGGGCCGGACTGATGGGTTGTGAATACATGAAGACCGAAGACCATACTCGTGTCCGGATTGGACTCTCCGTGGCATGGAAGGCAAGCTAGGCGACCAGCTGTGAAGATTCCTTCTTATGTAACCGACCCCATATAACCCTAGATCTCTCCGGTGTCTATATAAACCGGAGAGCATAGTCTGGATAGCACACATTCATTACCATATACGCATAGGCTAGGCTTCTAGGGTTTAGCCATTACGATCTCGTGGTAGATCAACTCTTGTAACACTCATATTCATCAAGATCAATCAAGCAGGAAGTAGGGTATTACCTCCATAGAGAGGGCCCGAACCTGGGTAAACATTGTGTCCCCCGTCTCCTGTTACCATCGATCCTAGACGCATAGTTCGGGACCCCCTACCCGAGATCCGCCGGTTTTGACCCCGACAACCCTCGCGAGGGGCCTAGCCTCGCGAGGCGGATGACACAAGACCTCCTCAGGGGCGACCTCCTCCCTAGGCTGGCTCCTGAGGAGCAGAGAGATCTATGCAAGGGGCGCCTTGCGAGGTCCGCATGACGTGAGCCATGACGACCAAGGCCAGGCGGGCGCCAGTGGGCGCAGAGTACCGGTTGCCTCTTTGGTGCTAAAGGGGCAGGTGCAGGCGAGGAGTCCCAAGGCATCAAGCAAAGGTTTCCATATCGGTGCAACAAGACCAAGACCAGCAGGACGACAGGACGGAGGTCACCGGGGAGCCCACGACAGCGTCACCACCAGAGCCTTTGGCAGGCGGAGGCCACCTTTTGTCGGGATAGCTGGTACTAGCTACTCCCCTTCAAATTGGCCGTTGTGGGATCCCTTCCTGCCTAATATTTGGGAAGAGGACCCGAGCCTCTATAAATAGGACTAGACACCACCGTAGGAGGCAACTAATCTTGGATCGGACCCATTCCATCCTCACACGCGCAAGCTCACCAAGCCCAAGAACATCTCTCCTCAGGAGGTTGTTCTTCCCTTGTACTTGTTCATCCCCAGCCTACAAGGCAATCCACCACATCACACTGGAGTAGGGTATTACAATACATCGATGGCCCGAACCAGTATAAAATCTTGTGTCCCTTGTTCCTCAGGTTCGGCGAGCTAGGCTTTGAGATCGTGGCGAGAGCGTGAGCTAGGGGGAGAGAGATCTTCGTGCGCACCCCAGAGTTCGAACCTCAATGGTTTTGCCGGAACCCGTAATCCGACACTGCTACTGTTACTTTTGCCACCGTTACCGTTACTTCTATACTACTTTGCTACTAAATACTTTGTTGTAGATATTAAGTCTTTCTGGTGTGGTTGAATTGACAACTCAGCTGCTAATACTTGAGAATATTCTTTGGCTCCCCTTGTGTCGAATCAATAAACTTGGGTTGAATACTCTACCCTCGAAAACTGTTGCGATCCCCTATACTTGTGGGTTATCAATGACATGTAAATAGGTGAGTACCTCAGAGCGAGTACTTCATTTAAATATAGACATGTACCCAAGAATTTAAATATTTGCAATAAATTCTAAGGATTTCCCCCCTTAAACATGGACTCTTTCTCCCCCTGAATCTAACATTGGATAATGGGAGAAGGTAGGGTGAGATAAAATCATAGGAGAGATATATAAAACAATCAGAGCAGAAATCAATAAGATCCAGAAAATATATTTGACCAACATGTCTTTCCCCTCTTGAAGACATGTGATTTCTCTCCTCTTATGACATTGCATCTCTCTTCCTTTCTTACGGGAGTTATATGAGAATATGCTTTGATGTACTCTCTCTCCCACTTTGACATCAATTTCCAAGAAGGGTAGCTTTCATGGATATGAGTCAAGTGAGTGTGACCCTTGAGAGACACAAGCAAGCACGATGTAGCTCAAGATGCAGATAGAGGAAAAGAATCATTGAGTGGAGCTGAAGAGAATAGGCAATAAAATATGGCAAATAGTTTTCAAAGTAGTGAAATCGGTGGCGCCGATCTGTTTCAGTCGGTGACTCCGAGATATCATAGCCACTGAAGGTGCTCATCGGATAGACCGAGCTTGTCCATTTCGGTGGAACCGATGAACTATGTACAAGAAAACCTTGTTCTTTCGTCTGACCGATGGGCTTGGATCGGTGGAACCGTGTCCGCCGTAAAGGAAAATATTTGTCAACTCAGCTCACTTTGCAAGTGAAATTTCACAAGGGTTTTCAAGGAATTTCCATAGGATTTGCAATGAATTAAAACTTTAGAGACAAAAATAAAACGCAGAAAAGAGAAGGAGATCTAGATGAAGTTTTTTTGATTTAGAAGGGAAATACAATGGTAAGGGGAAATGCAAAAGAAATGCAATGCACAAAATAACACTAGAGAACTTCATCTAGAGGTGGTCGGCGATAGGGTCACCTATGTTAGAGTATGATGACTTAGGAGTCAAGTGAGATCACTTTTGATCATAGTTCATACTCATCGTTAAGCTCAAAATGCAGTTGCCATTTTTTATTTAAGCGTCTTGATGTATTCACATCTTGTTGAGCTGCTTTAACTCATGACTTGGAGCAAAGCTTCTCTAAGATGGAATGACATACCTTGGGTTGTGGTGTTGATCTTGATCATGTAGTTGAACTTACGTTGGATGATCAAGGTTGATGTAGTCCATCAAGAGTTGGAGGAGTCCTTTGGAGTTGAAGTTCATCTTCCTACATGCATTAGTCTTGCAAGGAATAACGCTTGTGTATCCAAATTGATGATCATGAAATTAGACATATTGAAATAGTCAAAGGATATGTTGAGTGAGTTCATGCTTCCTTGACTTCAACAACCAAAGCATAGATACTTGGTGATGTAGAAATTGCTCAAGATGTGAGTGATTTGCAATCTCATAGATTGTGTCTCATCCAAGTACCTACATGGGTTAGATAACATGCAAGGGTGTAAATATTTCCAAGATAGATGGTCATCATCATAATAGAAATATCAAGGATTAGTCAAGTAGGCTCATGCCTTGCATGTATCCAAGGAGTCTCTACTCCAAATTTGAGGCATCAATGATATTCAATTCACCTCTCAAATGGCAAAATATCTTTTCATCAAGCGATTTAGTGAAGATATCCGCCAATTGCTTGTCGGTACGAACATGCTTAAGATTGATATCTCCCTTAGCAACATGATCATGAATGAAATGATGATAAACCTCATATGCTTAGTTCGAGAATGTTGTACGGGATTGTGAGCAATCTTAATAGCACTCTCATTGTCACAAAGCAATGGAACATGTTTCACATGTATCCCATAATCTTTAAGAGTTTGGGTCATCCAAAGTAATTGAGCACATCATGATCCAACGGCAATGTATTCCGCTTTTGGCGGTGGATAAGGATATGGAGTTTTGTTTCTTGGAGGACAAAGAGACAATGGATCTACCAAGAAATTGACATGTACCCGGAGTGGACTTTCTATCAACCTTGTCACCGGCATAGTCTGAGTTGGAATAGCCAACAAGATCAAAAGATGACCTCTTAGGATACCAAATGCCAAAGTTTGGTGTATGAATTAAGTATCTCACTATCCTTTTCATGGCTTTAAGATGACATTCCTTTGGAGCCACTTGATATCGTGCACACATGCACACACTTAGCATAATATTGGGACGGGAGGCACATGGATATAACAATGAACCAATCATAGATTGGTAAAACTTTTGGTCAACCAGGTTGCCATCCTTAGTCAAGTCAAGACCTCCACTAGTAGGCATGGGCGTTTTCATACCTTTGCTTTCTTGCATGTTTAACTTCTTGAAAAGATCCTTGGTATACTTTGTTTATGATACAAAGGTACCTTCCTTAGTTTGCTTGATTTGCAACCCAAGGGAAAATTTGAGTTCACTCATCATAGACATCTCAAACTTTTCCGACATTAGCCTTCCAAACTTTTCACTAAAGGGGAGGGGGGTTAGTAGAGCCGAATATGATATCATCCACATAAATTTGGCACACAAATAGTTCTCCATTAACCCTTTTAGTAAAAAGAGTAGAATCAACTTTCCCAATTTCAAAGCCTTTTTCAATAAGAAACTTGGTCAAGCATTTATACCAAGCTCTAGGAGCTTGTTTAAGACCATAAAGAGCTTTGTGAAGTTTGTAGACATGATTAGGTTTCTTGGGATTAACAAAGACGGGAGGTTGTTTAACATAAACTTCCTTCTCAATTTCACCATTTAGAAACACACTTTTAATATATGTCCATTTGGTATAAAGTGATATCATGGTGATTGGCATAAGTAAGTAAAATACAAATGGACTCAAGTCTAGCAACGAGTGCATATGCCTCACCATAGTCCATACCTTTGACTTGAGTGTAGCCTTGAGCAACGAGATAGGCCTTGTTGTGTACAACTTGTACATCTTCATCTTGCTTATTCCAAAACACCCATTTGGTTCCAATGACATTATGATCATCATTGGGCTTTTCAACCAATGTCCATATTTGATTCCTCTCGAAGTTGTGTACTCTTCATGCACAGCATTTATCCAATTCGGATCCTCAAGTGCTTCTTCTACCTTCATAGGTTCAACACTAGAAATGAATGAATAGTGTTCACAAAAGTTAGCCAAACGAGTTTTAGAGCGAGTGATTCTCTCGGTTTGGATGTCATCTCGACGGGATGATCTCTTGAGACCCTTGCTCTAACTCGTGAGAGCTTTTGCTTAGGTTGGGGTGGAACATCCTCATCATCATCTTCTTCTTCCTCATTGTTTGTGGTGTTGTCATTTTCTTGTGGAGGTGGAGAAGGAGGTCGAGGTGGCTCATCTTGTTGTACTTCCTCATTTCCTTCATCTTGACGTGTTCCACTTTTGGATGCCTCCAAGTCACTTGTGGTTCACCTTGAGGTGAAGTTGAGGCTTCCACTTGAATGGACGAGGTACTCTCCTTCACCTCCGTCGGGCGAATTTTGCCAATAGAAAAATCTTGAATTGCTTCCGCGGGATCTTTGTATCCTACATCAATTGGCAATTGCTCTACTTGTGAGACGTTAGATTCATAAAACTTCAAATCTACCATCTCTTCAACCTTTTGGGTGAAATTATTGTAGACACAGTAAGTGCGAGAGCTTGAGCCATAACCGAGTAGGAAACCTTCATGAGATTTAGGAGCAAATTTCGAACGACGAGGCTTATCAAGAATGTAGCACTTTGAGCCAAATACTCAAAAGTATCCAACTTGGGTTTTGTTACCGGTGAGTAGCTCATATGCAGTTTTGCTGAGAAGCTTGTGAAGGTAGTGTCCATTTGTAGCATGACAAGCTGTCTCAACCGCTTCCACCCAAAAGTGTCTTGGTGTTTTGTATTCATCAAGCATTATTCTTGCCATCTCAATAAGTGTCCGGTTCTTCCTCTCAACAACTCCATATTGTTGAGGTGTGTACGTAGCCGAGAACTCATGTGAAATCCCTTCTTCATCAAGAAAGGTGTCCACATTGGTGGTATTGAACTCCGTTCCGTTATCACTTCGAACCTTCTTGATCTTCACTTCAAATTGGTTTTGGGCCTTCTTGGCGAAGTTATTGAAGATCTTTTGGACCTGCGATTTGTCGTCAAGAAAGAAACCCTGTAAATCTTGAAAAATCATCAATAATGACCAAACCAAAAGATTTGCCACGAAGGCTCTTATAAGCATTGGGACCGAATATATCCATGTGAAGTAGCTCAAGTGGTCTCCTCGTGGTCATGATGTTCTTCATGGGATGACTTCCTCCAACTTGTTTTCCTACTTGACAAGCACTACAAAGTTTGTCCTTATCAAATATAACATCTTTAACACCAAGTATATGATCACCTTTAATAAGATTATCAAGATTTCGCATGCCCACATGACTTAACCTTCTATGCCATAACCACCCTTGAGAAGATTTAACAATTAAGCAAGTACAAGATTGGGCTCTCTTAGTGAAATGCACAATATATAAATGACCTCTACGAATACCGGTAAAGACCATGTTATGACTATCTCTATGAAACACTTGCCAATCTACTTCAGTAAATAGAACATTGAAACCAAAGTCAGCTAGTCTAGATACAGAAAGAAGATTGTAGCCAAGAAATTCAACGAGCATAACATTTTGGATAGAGCTATCATTGGAAATGGCCACCTTACCAAGGCCAAGTACCTTACCCTTGGAGTTGTCTCCAAAAGTTACATACTTGTGTGGGCCGTCGTTTTTAGCAAGCTCATGGAACATGGCTTTATCTCCGGTCATATGATCAGTACGTCCATTATCGAATCCACTATTTTCCTTCGACCATGTAATCACGAAAGTTTCTCATGAGACTAAGATTTCTCATAGTCTCCTCAGAGTCAATGTCACTTCCTTCGTCTTCATCATAGTAGCCATGCTTAATGTCATCTTCATGTATGTGATCATCACCTAGAGAAAGTGATTCATTAGATTTATGACCATGCCAATGTTCAAGTTTATGAATTCTAATTGTCTCCGAGATGATGCTACCAATGACTCCAATATTTCCTTTAGCACGCATAAGATCACAGAGCTCAGTTAGACATTCATCAAACTTGGTATCATTAGGTTCCAATTTTTGGAAAGCAATAGACTTTTGAAGAATCTCATCTAGATTTTTCAAGGAATAATTTGGAAAGCATTCCTCAAGATAATCCATATAGTATATGCGCATTCAAAGGTTGGCAAGCAAACAAGAAAATTTCTAGGCAACCCTCTAATGATAAGATCAATAGTCCTAAGATTGCGAACCATGTCAAGATACTCATTGGGGGTCGGATGCAAAGGATCAATGGGAGTCACATAAGGGCTAAGAATATACTTGTTCAAATTATATTCATTGAAAATCTCAAGCATCTCATTTTTCCATGAACCATAAAACTCCCCGTCAAGAATAGGCACTCTACGTCTAATACTCTCGAACATATACTCATCCATCTTCCTCCAATGGCGATTAAACCAAAGCTCTGATACCAATTGAAAGGATTGAGAAGATGGGTCTAGAGGGGGGTGATTAGACCCTTAACACACAAAAGTAGCAGTTTTTAATTTCTTCAAGTTAAGGTTGAGTTTAGCACAAGTTAAAGCACACACAATACATTTCAAGCAAGCATTACAAGAGTATAGGTAGCAAAAAAGGTAAAACATGCAATTTGCAACAAAGTAAAGGGATGGGATTGGAGTATGCAAACACAATGGAAACACGGAGAATTTTGGCGTGGTTCCGATAGGTATTGCTATCGTACGTCCACGTTGATGGACACTTCAACCCACGAAGGGTAATGGTTGCGTGAGTCCATGGAGGGCTCCACACACGAAGGGTCCACCAAGAAGCAACCTTGTCTATCCCACCATGGCCATCGCCCACGAAGTACTTGCCTCACTCGGGTAAATCTTCACAAAGTAGGCGATCTCCTTGCCCTTACAAACTCTCTTGGTTCAACTCCACATCACAACGAAGGCTCCCAAGCGACACCTAACCAATCTAGGAGACACCACTCTCCAAAAGGTAATAGATGGTGTGTAGATGATGAAATCCTTTCTCTTGTGCTTCAAATGATAGTCTCCTCAACACTCAACTCTCTCTATCTCATAGATTTGGCTATGGTGGAAGAGGGATTTGAGTGGAAAGCAACTTGGGGAAGGCTAGAAATCAAGGTTAAAAAGGTTGGAATGGAATATCTTGATCTCAACACATGAGTAGCCGGCTCTCCCTCAGAAAATGGATGGTGGAAGTGTAGGCACATTCTGATGGCTCTCTCTCAGATGGAGAAGGGGGTGCAGGGGTATATATAGCCTCCACACAAAATCCAACCGTTACACACTTTTGACCCATCTCAGTGGCACCGATTAGAAAACTTGGTGGGACCAATCTGTTCAAACATATGAACGTTAGGAATCTCGGTGGGACCAATGTGCTAGGGCTTAGGGCAAACATCATCTCGGTGGCGCCGATTGCATCAACTCAGTGGGACCGAAGTGAAGCAATAAGCAACAGAGAATCTGTCAAGCCAACTCGGTGAGATCGATTGCATAAACTCGGTGAGACCGAAGCAAATGCAATAGATCACAGAGCGCTCGCAAGGCCATCTCGGTGGGACCGAGCATATTAGTGTGACCGAATTGTTAGGGTTTCTGGCAGTGGCTATGTCAAATGAACTCGGTGGCTTCGGATAGAAAGAATCGATGGGGCCGATTTTGGAATTAGGGTTTGGACATATTTGGATGGAGAAATTGGCCGAGAGTTTTGGAGCAATATCATTAAGCACTTGAGCAAGTAGACCATTAAGGAACACATCATCCCCTTTTTATAGTATTGGCTTTGGACTCAATGTGATCTTGGATCACTTAAATAGAAATGAAGAGTCTTGAGCTTTTGCCAATCTTTGTCCTTATCATTTTGAAGGGGTTCCACATCCTCTTGTCCTTGCCACTCCACTGTTGAACTTGACTGAAATGTACTACATAAAACTACTAGTCCAAACAAAGGATATGTTGACATTAATTACCAAAATCACCCAGGGAGCACTTGTGCTTTCAGTTCCCGCCTGTCCAACAGCTCAGACATCAAGAGTGGATCAAGTCCATTTAGTATTATGTTGTTACATAAGTCACGATAGACACATACCGATGGAATTCCAGACTACTTGAGAACACATACTCCTCTGCTAGTTCCAAGTGTTACTCGTTTTCACTACTCTCATTTATTCTTCTTTGTAAACCCAAAAATATTATTCATCTCCACCCTCACTTTGCTTCGAGTCTACAATTACTTGCAGATGTAATTCCATAAGTCACTACAGGAGACAAATATCAAATTCCTGTGCTCCTTGTGGGATCGATACTCTTACTTAAAAAAACTACATCTAAACCATGTGCACTTGCAGGTCATCAAACATTTAGAGGCTTTTGAAGATTAACAAAGTAAGGGGGGTTTCTAGGGATGCTCAGCTCAGTTGATTGCATGCACTAGAGGTGGAATAACTGCCTTGCATCATGGAATGGGTAGTTCACTGACCATGTGAAGGATCTCACCATTGAAGCCATTGCAAATACATTGTTTTGGCATGCGTATTTTGGAATGCCCGAAGCTTATAATGACTTTAGTGTGTTCCACCGGTCACCACTCTTTGCACAATTAGCGAATGGAGAATCACCAACGGTGGAGTTTCAAGCAAATGACCGCACACACAACATGAGATACTACCTAGTGGGTGAGATATATCCAAAGTGGGTAACCTTTGTGAAGTTAATTCGGACACCGAAGGAAAGAATCAACTTCATTTACATAATGCTCAAGCAGCTGCTAGGAAGAATGTGGAGAGGGCATTTGGGTTTTTGCAAGCCCAGTTTGCTATTATGCAAAGATCGGCTTGGTTTTGGGACTAACATACCCTTTGGCGCATCATGACTGTCGCCATGATGTTGCAAAATATGATCATCAAGCATGAGCATGGCCAAAATTGGACTACTCCTAATATGACTTCATGGGAAGGGTGGTTCATTCGCGTCGGAAAGAAGACCGCATCGGACACTTTGTTTAAGTTCACCATGAAATTCGAGATGCGAATACTCATGAAAGCCTTCAACAAGATACCATCAAGGAGTGATGGTGGTGGAATGGGCAACAAGACCGCTAGTTATACTTCTATGTTTCATGTTATGTCTGATGAACAATTGTGTTGAATTTTCGGATTGATGAACTATGTAATAATTAAGTACTATATGTGTTAGATTTATTTGTCATGAGTTTGATATTGTTAGAGAATGTATATGCACAAATATTTGTGGTAGAAGTAGAAACTGGAATATGGCTATCCAATTTTAGCTATGCATTAGAAAAAGAAGTTGGCTACCCAAATCTTCTCTCCTCTACTAAAAGAGGTCATACAACATACTCAACTATGCCAGAGCCCATAATGGCTTGTGGCTGCAGATGGATGTTTCTAGCATGAATAATCTTATGATCCCTTTGAGCCTGGGTGGCGGATCGTAGGATGACCACACGGGTACTCCGGGATATCCTAGGAAAACACTGGATTCTCCAGGTGCCCACAAGCAATCCACCCAGTTGTGTATTAAAGTTCCAACCTTAAGTTGAACCATTAATTTAACAAACTCACATCTGTCATGGATACACTCAAACCCAATCCACGTCTACGAGCATAGCATGGCAATATAAGCATAACATAGAAGTAACTCCCAGGGTTTGATAATAAACAGGGCAATAGGTTCTACCTCATCAACTACTTCCCAAAACCCACAAGTTAATCACATCCTAATCATGCAGTGTTTGAGGATTGTAACTAATGCATAAAAACTGGGTATGAAAAGAGTATGATCAATGTGTTACTTGCCTTGCTGACGATCTACAAATCCTAAAGACCCGTAGTAGCACGCTTCGCACTCCAGGAATTCTATCGCAAACAAACAATAGCATACATAAGCAATCAAGCAAAGATGCATGGGTGAAACTCAAATAAGAAGATCGAATCTGAAAACTCAACAGAAGAGATTCGGTTTGCAAAAAGAATCAAATCAAACGGAGCAACGAAACTCAAACTACGAAAGAAACAAGATCTATTTACTAATCTGGACTAAAGTCAACTTTTACAGTTCCAAAATCTTGTTCAAGTTGGTTAAACAAAAAGAGGGCTTCGAAACAAAGATCAAGGTGCTTGTTTCACCTGATTTGGATAAACGAGCGAAAAGATAAACTAAAACAAAGATTATGGCAGAAATCACGATCCAAAATAATCGCGGAAAAACCCTGGATAAATAAAACGAGACGAACAGGCCAACAAACGAACGTTCTGATGCAGAGCATCCCACGTTCATCCCCATGTACACTCCGACTACTCTCCAAACACCAAGAGGACATATGACGAGACCTCGAACATACGCCAATGGACACAAGGTGAACTCGCTCCTCTCTGAATCATCACTTTCCATATGTGAGACATGGCTACTACCTCAAACATGTGTGCTATGCATGTCCAGGAACCAAGAGGAAGGCCATGGAATAGCTACGAGCATTGGACAAGACGGCGAGGACACCAAGTACAAGGACCAAGAGAAGAAGATGCCCGAAGCTACAGCGGCCGGACGTCCGACCAGGACCGGACGTCCGACGAACTCCAGGCACCGGACGACCGGCCCCCTCCGGACGTTCGACCGAAGCGCACCCGAGCCGAATCTACGGAAGTCCGAAGAGCACCGGACGTCCAGACCTTCCCGAGCCTCCAGACGACCGGAACCCTCCGGACGTCCGACGCCTGTCTGCGCACAGTGTATTGGACCGAGTCCATGTATCCCCCACTTACCCCTTCGTGGCCCAAGACTATATATACTCCTCCACCTCTTCCTAGTTAGGGTTAGTGTTGATTTAGCTCATTTGTGAGATAGAGCTTCGCTCATCCATATCGGATCTACTCCACGAGAGAGACCGTGGCCCCTCTTCGGAGAAGATCCACCTTGGAGTCAAGACCTCCGTTGCGGAGAAGACCATCATCAAGACCTCCTCATGGAGAAGAACCCGGTTACCTCTTGTATCGTCCTTTGTTGATCGTGTATCGTGTATCGTGTATCCCTCTTTGTGTTCATCGATCTAGCGCATGTGTAATCGAATCTTGTTGGTTTGAGTGAGTCTCTTGTGTTTTCCCCCGTGATTTCCCTCGTGCTCTTCCGCTTGTTCTTCGTGTTCCTCGTAGGGATCCTCTCCAAACGTGAAAGATCGTCCACATAGGGTTCCACCCTACACCATCTTGGCATCAGAGCAAGGTTGATCATGTTTTTGGAGCCCCTACCCCGTGTTTTCTAACTTGATTTTGTTGTGTTCTTCCCCAATTTCGAAAATCCCCACCAAAGATAGCCCCAAATTGTTTTTTGTGATTTGTTGGTTAGATGAAGTTTTGTCGATTTTGATCCATGGATTTGCTTGGTTTCAAGTGGATCTAGCATTTTCCCCCAAGTTTCCCCATCTTTCATCCACGAAATCCCGCTAATTTTGACCCCGAAATCTCCATTTTTCGCTCAAAATCGCGTCCTGTAACTCGCATCTCGCGTTGACCCCGACCCACCGGACGACCGACGTTTTACGGACGTCCGGAGCCCCAGGAACGAACGGACGTCCGACCTTTCCCAGGCGACCGGAACCCCAAACCCGAACTGAATTTACGGATTTCCGACGTTTCCGTACGCCCGACGTCCCGGACATCCGACCTTTTCCGGACGTCCGTAACCTGTAGATTCCCACTTCGGCTGATTTTTGTTTTGTCCATAACTAATTCATCCAAACTCCGATTTTGACGTTCTTTAGCTCGTTTTGAAGCTATTGACATCCCCTATCCCACAAAAATACCACCAACATCATTTGACTCCATAAATTTTTGGAACTTTGGCATCTTTGCCTAGGGCTTCCACCACATCCTCCGCTACTCCACCACCGACTTCCGCAACCTAACCAATTTTGTTCCCCATTGTATATGTGGTTGCTTGAGTAGTGATTCGAGTCTCCTAAGGTGTTTCGGCTACTTAGGGACGATTGCTTCTTCTTCAACCACCACCACCACTTCCGCATAGGCTTACCCACCATACACTTCCACCCCAACTTAACCCAATTTTGTTTGAGTTTTTTGAGTTGTGGCTTGTGTCTCCTAAGGTGTTTCGGCTACTTAGGGATGGCAACTTCAACTCCGACACGTGTATAGCCCATCATTCCACTTCCGCATCGCCAAGTGCAAACCACCACCGCTTTCCGCTACCACCATTTGACATTTGTCATTTGAGATTTTGAGTTCGCGGTTTTTCCGTTTCTTAAGGTGTTTCGGATACTTAGGGACGAGTTTCCATCATCTTGGTATCTACATTAAGAACACCGCAACTCATCATCGCAAAGGACGGTAACCACGACGACACCATTGTATATTCCCTTGCAATTGCATTGTTAACCCCTAGCCCTTGCGTCACTTGCCTATCGAGACTAGCCATTTGAGTATTGCCGGCAACGTTACTTGTGCACATTAGTGATCATTGATCTACACCATCCATTGCATACATACCATATCATATTGGTATCATATCTTGTGTCACAAGTTTGTTCCCGCATATACACAATTGCTATCTTGGTTTGTGCATTGTGCAAAGTGGCCATACAAAAAATAAAAAGAAAAAGAGAATAAGCTTTTAAGCAAAGAAAGAGAGAGAGAGAGAGAGAGAGAGAGAGAGAGAGAGAGAGAGCAAAGAGCTTGTAAGCAATAGCCATAGCATCAAAATATATCATATGGTGTCATATCCGATCATCTTGGATCATCTTGAGAGAAACACCAGGAACCATACATACATAGCATAATTGGGATAGAAAGTTTATCCATTTTGCATCTTATAGGTTGTGCACAAGTGTCGTATCCGCCTATTGAGCAATCGTGCTAGCGTCTCTCTTGATTTGTGCAACACGAGCGTTTTCCGTGGATTCCACATTTTGTGCTCATTCCTTGGTTGCACGACCCCATTTATCTATCCGTGTGTGTGTTTCCGTGTGCCACATTTGCTATTGGTCTACTTGTTTCGCTTGCGAATTTGTGAATCTCTTTCAACATTATTGACTCTTGCTAACATTTTGCATCAAATTTTTGTGCCACTATCCTCACCGAGCTCCACAATAAGCCTTATTTGTGTAGGTGTGAGAAACCGACAAGAATTGGTACCAATTGTGCTATTTCCTTGTTACACATTGAGTGATCATTGATCCATTTCCAACATCAGTCAAGGTACATTTGGTATAAGTTATTCTCTTTCTCCCACTCATATTTGCTCGAGTTTTTTGATGGATAGGCAAGGCATTTCATCTCCGGTCTTCGACAACAACGACGGCATGAACAACTACATCACCAAAGCGTCAATCTTCGATCTACAATGACAAATGCAAGGCGCACAATCTACCTTGCAAGAGCGCATCGAGAACATCTCCATCGACATTCGTCACTTCGAAGCAAGGAGAAGGGACTACATCGACAAGAAGCTTGCCGCACATAAAGAGGAGCAAGATGCAAGGATGGAGGAGATTCGGACCTTGCTCAAGTATACTTCCCCTTCATCATCTTCAAGACGGCGACATTCAAGCCACAAGTCTTCAGAGCGCCCAAACGATGCAAGCGCAAGTCGTCCACATCTCCATGGCGACCATCATCACGTTCGTGATCCACATCGTCATGAAGGGCAAGTCACCTCCAAGCATCATGTGCATGACGACGACGAACGACATCTACTACGAGCTCAAGCACGACAACGACATCATCATCATGAAGATGCTCCACAAGCGCAAGTGCACAAGTCCCAACAAGCCCTACTTCACGCCAAGTCCAAGCTTCAAGAGCACAAAAGAAGACCACGAGATGACCACCACCAAGACGGTGCTACGACTACAACAACCACTTCGGCATCTTCGCCAAGTGCTATCAAGGCATCTCCGCCTTTGGACGTACGGCATCTTCGCCTACTTCCCACGAGTACGCCTACATCGACTTCATCAAGTCCAAGGCGACTACCCATGAGCAAGGGCGACACTTCCATCTTCGGAAGCCCCTCAAGGAAGATGGCAGAGCATGGGAGATTCCCTTCGGTCATGGAGACGAGCTACGAGGTGCCACATCATATGGGCTGTAACGCCCCGGACACACCCGCCGGTGGTCGTTACTCCTGGCGGGATCTAGACTGGCCCCACAGATCAATACTAGTCTTTTCTGCGCACTTTGTCCTCACTCATGCGCACCCGGGAGCAACTTCCCGGTCGGTCACCCATCCTGAAACTACTCCAAGCTGAGCACGCTTAACTTTGGAGTTCTGTCCGAATGGGATCCCGGAAAAGAAGGAATTCCTTATTGATATGAGTAGTCTATCATCCCTAATAAGCCAGGCTATTACATGGGCCTCCCACACCAAGACGGTGACAAGACGGTCGAGCAAGGGCCATCCCCTTCGACCACGGCGACGAGCGCGAATCTCTTCTACAACATGAAGACGACGCCCATATTGGACTCATACTCCGAGTCAAGCTACGTGACCGCGCATGGAGACATTTGCACCTACACCTCTCCAACACCCACATATGTTGTGCTGCCCCATTTGTCATGTGAGGAGAGCCACCACCCCATGAGAGAGATGAGTGACTCCACCATACGTGACATTGAGAGCATTTCCTATGAGAGGATGAGTGTGACCACCACTAGCCCCACACATGAGAGCATGCCACACATCCTATGTGATGTTGAGCGCCATTTGAGTGACTCCACCAACTATATGAGTGAGAGCATCCTTGAGGGAGTGAGTGAGCCACAACACTTAGAGAGTGAGGTAGTTGACACGGCATGTGAGGCCACCATGATTTCTAATGACTTAACCTCTACTCCTAGTGTGTTTTCTTCTTTGGTGCTAGGTCTCCTACATGACGACATGCCTATCCTCGATGAGTCCATCCCTCCAAAGGGAAAACCGATGACCATGGTGGACGATGATGCACCCCCCACATGGTTCCATCAAGATGAAGATGACAACGAGACGATCTTCAACACCTCACCTACAACACATGAGCGACGCTCCAAAGGTAACATAGGTGATGGTGCTTCTCTTGTCCCACTAGTGGACTCTCTTGACATCGATTGCTCCCATGATGTTGACCCACCTATTACCATGCTTCATGCTAGTGAAACTTCTTCATGCCTTGAATTACCTATTTATGATGAATATGATGATGAGCATGTTGAGTTGCCTAGTTGTGATGCTATGTTCCATAGGATATCATGTGAAAAATTCTATTGGTCACTTCATGTTTGACAATCCATTGAACTTGTCATATGCTATGAGTGAGATCTCCCATATTGCATCATTACAATCTCAACATAGTAACTATGCATGCCCCATTACAATCAATCCTATTTGCACTTATGGCGTAGATGACGAGATGATGGTCATTGGCTTTTGCTTCTCTTGTGATGATATTGCCATGCTTCCTTTACATGATTTGTGCAATTCATCTACTATTCCATACCATGATCACATTGTTCCAAATATGCATTGTTTTGGATGTTGTCAATATTCTCCACGTGATGTTTCTACTCTTGCTCATGAGGAGACCCCCATAGTTTCCTCATACATGTTTGGAGATTTTGATTCATCCCATCCTTTGCATGATTTCCATGATTGCTTGCACCATATGCATTCCATGAATACCAATGCTCTAGATATTTCCCATGATGCATTACACAATTTGAGTCTCCATTATGTTATACATAATAACAAACCTCTCATGATGGATGACATGTTTCTATATCACGCATCTCATTTATTTGAGCATTGGCTATTTTGTGCTAACCAACACAAGCACGTGCGCATCATGATGGATGATGTGTACATCTACCACGCACACACAATTTTTCCTTTGTCTTTGTTTTGTGTAGGTAGGCACATATACTCGTCAACATCTCAATCCCATGAGTTGACGAAACGAGCTCTTGAGAGCAACGATGACTTGGGATCCTGTGGACTTTCATTCCCACCATTCCTTTTGCGCAAGGACTACGTGCATATCTTTTACTTGTCTCTCACACGTCTATGGGCTATATATCACTTGTTGCTTTATGCTCATTTTACCGTGTTCACTTTGCATGTTATACTTGCTTCTATGCCTTTGCCATGCAATTCTGACCCTTGCTTGCATCTACCCATGATTGACCCTATGTGTATTTGCATGCTTGGTGGAGATCCTTGTTGCTATTGCCATGTTTATCATGTGACCCATGCTGTCGATGCTTGTTATGTTGGGAGAGTCATGATGTCCCATTGCTATTTATATATGGTCTCTCGCGAATACATTGATGCTATTTTCCTCACATTTTGCTTTCATGCTTGTGCTATGACATGTGAATTATTCATGCCCACTATTTGCACCAATGACATGCTTGCCATGATTCCTTCTAGTACGCTGCATCTTCGCACTACTAGCATGCTTGACTTGATCGCTATGATTTCTTGCTATGTTGCATCACCCATGTTCCACTATCACTTGCTTACTTGGGTTGATGACATATATGTTCATGCCTCTCACTTGATTTGTCTTGATCATTATCTCTTGTCTCCATTAGTTTCATCTCTCATATCACCTTGTGTTGAGTGCCAACTTGCTATGCTTATTGATCGTGGAGCCTTGGACATATTACTTGGGATGCATGCTTGCTTACTTGAGCCTATTGTGTTTGGTTGTAGTTGCATCATTTGCTTTCATACCATACCACACCTTGTTCTTTCTTATGACAAGAATGATGAAAACACTTGTTGGGTATCTCGCCCCTCGAATGATAGGTCTTGCATTTGCACTAACCTCATTTGTTTTTTCGAGTGTTTGTCATGTTCTTTCATTGAAGGATTCACAAGGCGGTAACATCACGAGACAACTTGGCTATGTGAAGGCATACAAGATGCGCAACTCCATCATCCTTGAGAACCTCCTAAAGGTGACCTCCTTCCCTTTGAGCCATCCTCAATTCTACATATTGGATGGGTCACTCTTTCATTGTTGTTTCCTTCTTGTTGTCTACATGATACATCTCGCGAACGGAGGAACGACATTGGCGATTGGCTCTATGGACCTTTACATTGAGGAGCACTCTCACTTCTTGGATGCACCTTCGGAACTTCACTCATGCCTCGACATCGAGTTTTGGTACACCAACACCTCCATATTTGTTGATTGTGCTCATACATGTCATGCTTGATGGACTTATCATACTCACCACAAGTTTGCACCCTATGCATGGATTGACTCACATTATGCTTGTCCTGTTGCATCTATTTCCATGTCATCCATTATATATGAGCTTGTGCACTTCCTTAGCAAATTTGTTGTGATATACCTTGATGGCATATTCATACATCATGATCATATGGTCCACTATCAATTGCATGATAGCATACACATGTTGAGCATACATTGCCATATTCATGCTATTGATAAACCATCCCTCTATGACATCATTTTGCACAATGGTAGAATTTGTCGCTTTGTGCACCATGCTAATTATTCCATGAATGCTTTGCATCTCATTCTAGATCATCTAGATAAGATTCATGTGTTTTGTCACGACCAATCTTGCCGCACAGACTCATTCTTACATGATGGACACCTTGTGTGCGCTAACCATTGTATTTCCGAGTGTTGCTTGTGTTTGCTCTTTTTGCATGTCTATCACTCCGGCGACACCTTGGACTACTCGGATTGCGCCATGTCTTCAACTTCGTCCAACTACAAGTCCGTCTACGACAACCGTTTCCATGGTGATTAGGATCACGATCCGAGGTCGGATCTTTCCCAAGGGGGGGGGGGGGAGATGATGCGGAGCATCCCACGTTCATCCCCATGTACACTCCGACTACTCTCCAAACCCCAAGAGGACATATGACGAGACCTCGAACATACGCCAATGGACACAAGGTGAACTTGCTCCTCTCCGAATCGTCACTTTCCATATGTGAGACATGGCTACTACCTCAAACATGTGTGCTATGCATGTCCAGGAACCAAGAGGAAGGCCATGGAACAGCTACGAGCATTGGACAAGACGGCGAGGACACCAAGTACAAGGACCAAGAGAAGAAGCTCCCGAAGCTACAGCGGCCGGACGTCCGACGAACTCCAGGCACCGGACGACCGACCCCTCCAGACGTTCGACCGAAGCGCACCCGAGCCGAATCTACGGAAGTCCGAAGAGCACCGGACGTCCGGACCTTCCCGAGCCTCCGGACGACCGGAACCCTCCGGACGTCCGACCCCTGTCTGCGCACAGTGTATTGGACCGAGTCCATGTATCCCCCACTTACCCCTTCATGGCCCAAGACTATATATACTCCTCCACCTCCTCCTAGTTAGGGTTAGCGTTGATTTAGCTCATTTGTGAGATAGAGCTTCGCTCATCCATATCGGATCTACTCCACGAGAGAGACCGCGGCCCCTCTTCGGAGAAGATCCACCTTGGATTCAAGACCTCCGTTGCGGAGAAGACCATCATCAAGACCTCCTCACGGAGAAGAACCCGGTTACCTCTTGTATCGTCCTTTGTTGATCATGTATCGTGTATCCCTCTTTGTGTTCATCGATCTAGCGCATGTGTAATCGAATCTTGTTGGTTTGAGTGAGTCTCTTGTGTTTTTCCCCGTGATTTCCCTCGTGCACTTCCGCTCGTTCTTCGTGTTCCTCGTAGGGATCCTCTCCAAACGTGAAAGATCGTCCACATAGGGTTCCACCCTACATCACGTTCGCTGTCTACGGCTAACTGACGAACAGCGTTCGTTAAAACGAACGTACGGACGAACGTCCGCTAAATAATAAACCAACGAAAAACCGAGCCAAACCGAAATCTAAAAAAACAAAACTAGGGCTTACTTAAAAAACGATCGGTTTTTCCCAAGAAAAACTAGACGGCGGCGGCGGGCGATGGCGGCGGGCGACGGGTGGCGACGCGTCGGACGGCGGCGACGGCGGCATGGATCAAGGTGGCAACCACGGCGGCTAGGGTTTGGGGCGGCTGGGCTGGCGGCGGGGTCGGGCCACGGCTTATAAAGCATGGCCGGGCAGTGTCCGGATCGGGCACGACCCGGTTAGGTCGGTGCACTTTTTTTTAAATAATCCTGACACGGAAAAACAAATAAAAGAAATACTAAACGGAGTCCAAAAATCCTGAAATAAATTTTCACGGTCCTCTAATAATATTGCGGACAAAGTGAACATTTATTTGGGCCTCTAATGCAATTTTGAAAAACGCATATTTTTCCTAATTCAAATAAAATAGCAATAAAAGTCCAAAAAGAATTAATTATTTGATTTTAATATTTTTCCTCCAATATTCCCTTTATTTTGGAGAAATTATATTATCCCCTCTCATATATTTTAATAGGAAATATTTTCAGAGATAAAAATAATTAAAACCAAAGTGATCCTTGTTTCGATATTTGATAAAATTCAAATACGAAAAACGTGAAATCCCAAACTCTCTCCGTGGGTCCTTGAGTTGCTTAGAATTTCGAGGATCGCAAAGCAAAATGCAGTAAAATATGATATGCATGAATGACCTATGTATAACATTCCAAATTGATAATTTGGGATGTTACAAACCTACCACCCTTAAGATGAATCTCGTCCTCGAGATTCGGGTTGGCTAGAAAATAGGTGTGGGTGGTCTTTGCATAGATCATCCTCTCATTCCCAGGTGGCTTCATCCTCGGTATGGTGGCTCCACTGAACTTTGCAAAACTTGATAACCTTGCTGCGTGTAACTCGGCTGGCAAACTCGAGAATCTTGACTGGTATCTCCTCATAGGTCAAATCACTATCCAACTGAATTGCTTCCAGGGGCACTGTAACTCTCAGAGGAATATCGACCATCTCTACATGGCACTTCTTCAACTGGGAAACGTGAAACACATCATGAACTCCTGACAGTCCCTCGGGTAACTCCAACTTGTAGGCAACCTCTCCCATGCGTTCCAAAACACAGTATGGACCTACAAATCTCGGGGCTAACTTTCCCTTAACTCCAAAACATTTAACTCCTCGCAGTGGTGACACACGGAGATATGCTCTATCTCCAATTTCATAGACTACCTCCTTGCGTTTTGAGTCTGCATAGCTCTTCTGTCTAGACTGAGCTACCTTTAGTCTGTCTCGAATCAGCTTAACCTTCTCTTCTGACACTTTAATCAAATCCGGTCCAAACAAATGGCGGTCTCCAACTTCATCCCACATCAACGGTGTTCGGCATCTTCTTCCATACAAGGCTTCAAATGGTGCCATCTTCAAACTGGCCTGGTAGCTGATGTTGTATGAGAAGTCCGTGTAGGGCAAGTTGTCATCCCAACTAGATCCATAATCTAGCGCACAAGCTCTCAACATGTCCTCAAGAATTGGATTGACTCTCTCGGTTTGTCCATCCGTCTGCGGATGAAAGGCTGTACTGAACTCTAGCCTGGTTCCCAAAGTCTGGTGCAGCTGGTGCCAAAACTTTGAAGTAAACTGTGTTCCTCTATCTAATACGATGGTCCTCGGAACTCTGTGCAGACATACGATCCTGGTCATAAATATCATGGCCAACTTTGCGCTGGTATAGGTGGTTTTTACTGGGATAAAGTGAGCTACTTTGGTCAAGCGATCCACTACTACCCAGATAGAATCATATCCCGACCGGGTCCTGGGTAATCCGGTGATAAAATCCATGCCAAGCTTGCCCCACTTCAATTCGGGTATCGGCATAGGCTGTAGTAATCCTACTGGCTTCTGATGTTCTGCCTTCACTCTCTAACATACATCACATGCGGCTACATACTCGGCAATGTCCTTCTTCATTCCAGTCCACCAGAAACGCTCCTTCAAATCCAAATACATCTTGGTGTTTCCTGGGTGTATCGAGTATGGCAAGTCATGAGCTTCTTGTAGTATCAACTTCCTGATCTCGGCATTATTGGGCACATATACACGGTCCTCAAACCACAAGGTGTCATGCTCATCCTCACGAAAACCTTTGGATTTTCCTTCACTCATCTTCTCCTTTATCTCGGCAATTTCTTTGTCATCCTTCTTGCTTCTCGAATCTTTTCCAATAATGTTGACTGCACCTCCAGTGCTGCAACAAAACCTCTAGGAACTATCTCCAAACAAAGCTCCCTGAGATCTTCTAGCTAACTCCTTTGGCAATCCTTCGCTTACGAGGGTATTGACATAACTCTTCTGGCTGAAAGCGTCTGCTACGACATTGGCCTTGCCTGGATGATAGTGCAACTTCATATCATAATCCTTTATGAGCTCCAACCATCTCCTCTGCCCGAGGTTCAGCTCCTTCTGAGTAAAAATGTACTTCAAACTCTTGTGATCCGTGTACACATCTCAACGGTTTCCAATAAGAAAATGTCTCCAGGTCTTGAGTGCATGCACTACAGCTGCTAACTCCAAATCATGCATGGCGTAATTCAACTCGTGCGGTCGAAGTTGTCGTGAGGCATATGAAACAACTCTTCCATCTTGCATAAGTAATCCTCCAAGTCCTAAGCAAGAGATGTCTCCAGGTCTTCCGTCTTGCGTATATCCGGCAGAATCAGCACTAGGGCTGTAGTTAGACGTTTCTTCAACTCCTGGAAACTTGCTTCACATTCTTCCGTCCAATGGAACTTGGTGTCCTTCTTCACCAACGCCGTCATGGGCTTCGCAATGTTAGAAAATTCTCAATGAATCTCCGATAATATCCCGTGAGTACAAGAAAACTGCGGATCTCTCCAACTGAGGTGGGTGCCAACCACTCAGTGACTGACTGAACCTTGGTAGGATCCACTGCTATACCTTCTCCTAATATAACATGTCCAAGAAATCCAACTTCCTTCAGCCAAAACTCACATTTGCTAAACTTGGCATATGATGTTCCCTGAGCTTCTCAAGAACCAAACGTAAATGCTCCTTGTGTTCCTCCTCATTCTTTGAGTATACCAAGATATCATCAATGAACACCACGACAAACTTATCCAAGAACTCCATGAACACCTTATTCATCATACTCATGAAATAGGCAGGGGCGTTAGTCAGTCCAAATGACATAACCGTATACTCATATAGTCTGTACCGTGTGGTGAAAGCTGTCTTAGGTATATCGTTTTCCCAGATCTTCAGCTGGTGGTATCCTGATCGCTGGTCGATCTTCAAAAACACTTTAGCTCCTTGTAGCTGGTCAAACAAATCATTGATCATCGGCAGTGGGTACTTGTTCTTAATGGTCACCTCATTCAAGGCTCGATAATCAACAACCATTCTTAAGGATCCATCCTTCCTCTCAACCAAGAGCACTGGGGCTCCCCATGGCGATGAAATTCGTCGAATGTAACCTTTCTCCAATAACTCCTTAATCTGCTTCTTGATCTCTTCCAAATCATTTGCATGCATCCGGTATGGTCTCTTCGATATCGGTCTGGTGCCTGGCAACATCTCTACCAAAAAGTCGATGTCTCGATCTGGCGGCATGCCTGGTAGCTCCTTTGGAAATACATCTGGTAATCCTTCACTACAGGCACTTCCTCCTGAACAACTCCTGAGAGAGAATTTACTTGAGTCCTCCTAGGCGCATGCCTGGATACATACTTGATCCTTTTTCCCTCCGGGGTGGTAAGTAAAATAGACTTATTGGCGCAATCGATGTTTCCCCTATACATCGATAGCCAATCCATTCCTAGTATCACATCCAATCCTTGTGACTCCAAAATTATCAGGTCTAAGGGGAAAACATGGCTTCCAATGGTCAATGGCATCTGAAAACAACCTTGACTAGCCATATATTCCGCTCCTTGTGAGCTTACTAACATAGGTGTCCTAAGTACTTTAGTGGGCAACTTATATTTATCCACAAAACCCCTTGAAATGTATGAGTGTGATGCACCAGTATCAAAAAGAACAATTGCGGTAAATGACTTAACCAAAAACTTACCGACAACTGCATCAGGCTGCTCTTCAACCTCCTCCACGTTCACGTGGTTCACTTGTCCCCTGTTGAAAGGGTTGGGCTTCTTCCCAGAGCTTCCATTGCCATTCCCATTCTTCGCTTCAGGGCACTCAGTGGCATGGTGCCCAGTCTTCCCGCACTTGAAACAAGTAATGTGACTTAGGGCCTTCTTGGCGGGTGTGGCTGGATTGGAGTGGTTCTGATTACTCCTTGCTCCATTCCCATTCCCATTCTTGGGGCCATTGTGGTTATGGGAACTTCCTCCATTGTGAGTGTGGCATCCATGGTTATGGGTATATCCTCCCGAGTTCGGGGTAAAACGAGCACTACAAAAAAAGACACATCCGTGACATTTTGGGCCGAACGAATTTTTTTTCTGTCATACATATGACACTTCTATGACGATAATTGTGACAAAACCGGTATCATCATAGATGTGGTGGGCTCCTACTTCTATGACAAAAATCATGATGAAAATGGGCTTTTCATCATCAGGCGGGCGGAGAAGCGGCTGCATGACATTGTTTGGGCCGTCCATGACGGAAAAACCATGGTAGAAGCGAGGGGAGGAAAATTTCGGGAGTTCCTGCCACGGTGGGAGGTTGGGGGCGGCGATGAGCGCTTCTCTTGTACACGACGCTGCTGCGTGTGTGCGGCGTTAGCTCTAATCAACCCAAGCGAGGCGTTGGGCTCTAATCGAACCCGAGCAATTGCATTGCAGAGCTACGCGTTCTGAACCCGAGCGATCGATCGATGGTCGTTAATCAACCCGATCGAGCGATTCTTCGCTACTATCGCTAATCAAGCCGATCAATGCCGCCTCTGGATGAGCGATGGCGCTATGGGGATGAGCAGCTTCCGATGGGGGTGGATGAATAGGACCCCATGGTGTTGCCTCTTGATGAACAGGACCCCGATCGATCGAGCCGGTTGGGGCTAGATGTACAGGACCCCATGGAGGGGTGGATGAACAGGACCACCCCGTGGAGGGCAGGATGAACAGTAGACGGTGGAGGGGTGCCCGTGGAGGGGTGGTTGAACAGGACCCCGTGGTGTGGAGGGTTGGATGAACAGTAGACGGTGAAGGGGTGGTTGAACAGTAGCCGGTGGAGTAGTGCACGGTGGAGGCTGGAGGTGGTCGACGGTGGATGAACAGTAGCTCGTGGAGGCTGGAGGGGGTCGATGGTGGAGATGAACAGTATCCCGTGGAGTCCCGTTTTGCGGTACGCCACTCCCCTCCTGATGAACAGGACCCCCGTTTCGACCGTAGCGCTCCAACACAAGTTTGTTTCCTCCATTTTGCGGTACGCCACACCCCTCCCGATCAACAGAACCCCCGTTTCGACCGTAGGAGGTCCGCTTCTCCGCTTTTGGCACGCTGACTTCTCCCGATCAACAGACCCCGCTTCGACCGTAGGAGGTCCGCTTCTCCGCTTTTGTGGTACGCCGGACCCCTCCCGATGAACAGGATCCCGTTTCGAACGTGGCCGGTCGAACACAAGGCCGTTTCCTCCATTCTGCGGTACGCCAGGCCTTGTTTCCATCACCTATTCCGTCCAAGCCCTCCCGATGAACACGACCACGTATTTCGTTGCCTCCCCATGAACACGACGCATTCCGTTGCCTCAACATGAACACGACGCATTCCGTTGCCTCCCCATGAACACGACGCATTTCGTTGCCTCCCCATGAACACGACGCATTCCGTTGCCTCCCCATGAACATGACGATGATGCTATTTCTCCGTTCCGACCCAGCCACGTACACGAGCCCTGGCCGTACGTATGCGCGAGTAGGCGTTCGAGACCCCGCCCATATGTACACATACGTGGTCGTATTTTCTTTCTTGCACCCTGGCCGATGTACGTACGTGTACATGCTACGTGCGCGCCTCTACTACGACACGTGGGCGCCTCTACTACGACACTGCGCGCCTCTACATCGACCAGTATGTACGTACACGTTCGCGACCAGAATGACAACGCTACATACGCTTCAACCAGGTGGGTCCCAACTGTCAGGCACTTCCTTGCGTGCGAAGATGTAGCTGGTGGGTCCCAGCAGTCAGGGGGCGAATCGTTTTTTTTTTGCCCGGACGCACTTCCTTGCGTGCGAAGGTGTAGCTGGTGGGTCCCAGCAGTCAGGGGGGCAACGTTTTTTCGCAAAATAGTCCGATGGGTCCCCGCTATCAGGTGGAGGAATAATTATTTTGCAAGTAATAAGGAGGCACTTCCTTGCTGCGGCCGTGGACCCAACTGTCAGCCTCTCCATGTACAGTCCACGTCCGATGGAAGTCGCTCGACCATGTTGACCACGCCGCCGAGAGCACCGTATAAGGGACGACGGCGAGGCCTAGGAAGGGGACGATGGGGAGCCGAGGAAGACGCGGCAGTGGAAGCCCGCACGGAGAGGAGTACGAGGGTTCACTGGTTCGGCTGCGTTGTGAGGCTGCCGTCGCCGCAGGGCCTGACCAGCGGTGGGGATAGTAGGGGGCGGTGAGGCCTCCGCGGCAACACAGCCGGCCACGGGAGGCAGGAGCATGCGGCACGACCGGCGCTGCTTTATGCGGCTGGAGCAAGAAGACCAGAGGTTGAAGAAGCACTACGGCCGTTGGATGGACATCGTACGGTCACTGGAGCTAGAATCGTTCATATTGACTAAGTTGACAAAGCCCTTCGTCCCCGTCAACTTAGTAGGCCCACAAGTCAGCCTCCCACCAAGGTGGGTCCCAGCTAGCCGGGGGAGTATTCATTTTTTTTGTGTGTAATAAGGAGACACTTCCGGTGGGTCCGAGCTGATAGCGGGGGGAACATTTTTTTCGCGAAATACGGTGGCCCGTCCGGTGGGTCCCAGCAGTCAGGGGTAAACGATTTTTTTTCGCAAAATAATGGTGGCCCGTCAGGTGGGTCCCCGCTGTCAGGTGGAGGAATAATTATTTTCCGCGTAATATGGAGGCACTTCCTTGCGGCTGCCGTGGACCCAGCTGTCAGCCTCTCCACGTATAGTAATCTTCTGATGGAAGTCGGTCATTGACCACATTGACCACGCCGTGCCGAGAGCACCACGGCGGTGGACGATGGCGAGGCATAGGAAGGGGACGACGCAGGCCGGGAAGACGCGCGGTGGATGCCCACGCGAGAGGAGCACGAAGCGTTCACCGGTTCGGCTGCGGTGTGAGGCTGCCGCCGTCCACGTAATAACAGGGGTGTGGGTGAGTAGAGGATGCCATGGCCAGCGGTGGGAGTAGTAGGGGGCGCCGAGGCACCTGCGGCAGCACAACCGCCACGGAGGCGGAGAAGCGGTCCCACGGCGCTGCTTTGGCGGCCGGAGCAAGAAGATCGAGATTGAAGAACACGACGGCCGCTCGATTGACATCCAACGTTACGTCTGCTAGAATCGCTTGTTGACATATATAATAACTAAAAAATCTTGCATATGGCCAACTAAACAGCCCACAAGTCGCACCACTCCTTCTTTTTTTAATAATTTATATATAGCTCATGGCAACTTCTTATGCAATTTATTGCGGTCTTTTTTAGTTGGCGAGGGCCAATTTCGCATATTTCGTGGGTTCCAAACTATTTTTAATACCGAAATGTCCAGCCAGATTTAAAGTACTTTGAAGATATATTTAAATTAGGTTAATGCCCAAAGAAATAGGAATCTGAAAATGTGATAAAATTTAGAAATTATAAATTAATTGCCAATTTGTCATCTGCTTTTATATTTACAACCCATTTCATATTACTTTCAAGATTTGCAGCGCCTTGAAAGAGTTGCAGCCATCGTATGTGAAAAATAAGTAGGCCTGGATTGGGTATTCTTCAAAAAATAAACGGGCTTATTTTCACAAAGAAAAATAGCTGGGCTGGTCACATGGTGAACATAAAATATAATCCTAGGCTAGACGGGCCACGGCCCAGTTCAAACCCTGCTCCGTCTCAACAATACCAAACAAAAAAATACTTCTCGAGTAGCTACGTCCTAGGTGTCAGCCGATCTTGTGATGTTCCCTTGTCTATTGACTATATACGCCACATGTCGTGGGTCCCGATGTCGAAAATACTAGGAGGAAGCATTTTATTTTTCCATACCGATGTGGTGGGCCCTCTCCGCATCCTCTCCACGCATTTCCGCCGATTCCTGTTGTTTGTTGACCATGTTGACAACGCGAGAGGGCGAGGCCACGCGAGCGCACCAAAGCGTGTGGAGGACGTCGGTGTTAATGATTTAGGAGATGGTGGGCGGCGATCGTCTTGAGGCGCAGCCACCGTGGGAGGCGAAGAAGGCGGCCCCCACGGCCTGGTTTGGTTTTAGCGGCCGGATGAAGACAGATCAAGAAACATGATGAGATAAGAAAAGCAGCAGGAGTACTTAACAACCTTAATCAAACCAGCGGGGGCACTTAACAACCAAAGTGAAAGCAGTATGAGTACTTATACAGTTCAACTGCATAAAGCACACCTCGAGCAGTGCTACTTTGCCTATAGTTAACCAAGGGTGAGGCCGCCAAGCCCCGTGACAAGGCCCAAAGCCACCCAGCGCATCCACAACCTTCCGAAAGCGGCTCCATCTCGCAACGTGGTCAATAAACAGGATATTCGCTTTAGAGCCATGGAAAAGCATGAACATAATCTTTGTCCTATTCTCCAAGATGGACGGGCCTTCATTATTTGAGACCACCCATGAATAAGTATCTTTTCACCTCAAGGGGAATTGAGTAGGTCGACATAAACATCATGTTGTGACCAAGCGCCAAGTCCGACCCGCCATGGCCAGCATCCAGATAGGAACAATAGAACTCGGCAGTTCTGTTTCAAGAAGATCACAATCAGAAAACGTGTATAAGCAATAGTTTATGAACAACATATATAACGTAAAACAGCTCGTACTATAAGTTTCTCGACACGCTTGGACCTGTTCAACGAGTGCAGCGATGGCACACATATCCCACGTGGCCTTCCACCATTGAAACGCCCCACAAGGACCTCAAGACGATCAATAAAGTGTAGGAACTTGTGGATGTCGATCCATCAACTTCAAATGCCATTAGTAATAAATCGAATTATTACAGAGTAACAAACGAGCAGACTGCTTAACTCTGAAAAAACCTACACGTGCCACCAATTATAAGAAAATATTAGTTAGAAGTAGCATCTTCGTGAGAGATTCGTTGCTACTTCTAAAGTTAAATTGTGATTAGTTAGACAGAATAGGTGGATTAAGAAGTAATCGAGGCAACAAGCAAGAACCAGATACAAAACTAACATGGATGAACAATTGAAACGACGTCGGGGTGGAAGATCACAGTGAAGATGAGACCAGGTTCTGCTATTTCCATCAACATTCGTGCGCCAACTTTCAGTCCGTGACACTTGAGAAAGTTTATCCAAGTTCGGCCATAAAAAAAGCAGCGATCTTCTTGGTTCATGAACCCAACTCGGAACTTATATCCATGGCTTGTCTTCACTGTGACCATTAAACTAGTGTATTCAGTTATGGCAAGGCCGGGCATCTTGAGTACATGTGTTCTGGCAGAGCAAATAATACACTGCAGGAAAAATAATATGAGAACACAGCATGTTCAAAAAAAACCCACCCTCCCGGATAGAAAAGAGGATTCTAGGAACATATTGTGCACGTTTCAAAATGTTGTGTTAGGATGAGAAGGAACAAGTGTGGCGTCTCACCGAGGGCGCAGAAACCTGTAGGGTACTTGCACTTTGGGCACTGCAAATGAAACACACTAGATTCAGTAGGAAGAAAAATGCATCAACGGCGGTGGCTGCCATCCTAGGATTACCTGCGACCAAGGGACTTGGGTTTATCGGGGATGGATGAAGAATTCATACCTGGTTCTCCATGAGAAAACCCTATGCAATCGCCGAGAGGGGGTTTTCTCTGAACAAGCAGACGAGGGAGAAGGGATTTAGGCCCGGTGAAATATTGCCGCTTCGTCCGTCTTCTTCGCTAAAGCTGGAAAGGGGGGTTGTGATTTGACGGCTCATTGGGCATTACTACGGTGCTACTGACCGGGTGTGTCTCTTGTGAAGTTGTGCACTCTAATTTGTGCATATGGCACGTGGACCCGTTGTCGGTTGCCCCACATATCAGCGAAAAGGAAGTAGAAAGACAGGAGTAACTAGTTACACATAAATATATTTTTTGATAGAGAGATACTCCCTCTGTAAAGAAATATACAAATCTTTTATATCACAGGCTCACCTTGCCGAGAAATATACTCCCTCTGCAACGCACGGGCATTATGTTGGTTCAGCTTTTTTTATGGGGGTTCAGCTGAGAATATAATACTCAGATAGGCTCACGGTTCTAGACTTTGGGTCGCAGGCTGACCCTGCATGTTTGGGGGCCCATGTGTTCTACCTCAGCGCTTTTCATATTGCAAGCGATCGGTACGGCGCTGGTTTTAGATGCTATCGCAAGGCGAATACACAAAATTGAATAAAGCACGGCAGCTGTTGGAATGAAATTGAACGACAGTTCCTAACCAGCAATCAGAGTTGCAATTCTATCAACGATATACCATGTGATAAATAATACTGTCGTACTACTTATATACACAGGACACTTGTTTCACAATGCCAGATTATTACATAAAAATCTCTCGGAGGATAGATCAGTTCGGCAGTTGCGTGCTGCTAATTTCAAAGTTGATTTGGACCAGCTCTCCTTGCCAAGAAAGTTCGATTTTCACATCATCCCCTACCGCAAGATATGATTTAGATTTGAACCTTGACCATCCTTTAGAATCAATCATCACGCGACCATCCTTTGTACTTACGGTATATTGAGCAGGTTCATTCACACCAAGGTTGCGCATGGTAAGAGAAACTTGGCATGATCGCCGGATTGTTGAACGACTCCTCGTTGCTCTAGGAATTCTCTGTTTGCAAACAAGAAGACATGCCCAAACAGTTAGATCAACACAGTGAATCATGTGAAACAACATGGAAAGAAAAAGAATGAAGCACTTGGGCGGCCAATGCTTACCAAGAAGGTGGACATGTCGGTTTTGTAAGGACTTTGGTATATGAAGTCTGAATCGCAGCCCGATCTGTTGTCGATTACTAACCGCACGGGCCGGAGCAGTATGCAAGTGCAAGTGTTGGTGCAGTCTTTGAAGCCGCTTCTTCTGCCGGAGATGGTGCTCCTTGTAGAGCTGGTGCTGGTGTCGATGCCAGTCCTCCGAGAGATCAGACTGATCCGTGGACGCGTCCGTGCCCAATCCTCACCGGATCGACGGAGACTGCCGCCATTGTCGATGCTAGAGCAGCTGCCGGTGCTCGATCCGGGCGAGACAAAAGGCGATCGTGTCCGATCTGCTATGATCAGCTTTCTAACTTGACTAGGATCCGTGACCGTGATCCAGTTTTTTCTTCATTTCTTTTAAACACGAGAAGGACTAATTGTGGTGTTTTGTTAAACCAAACTACAGCTCATCATAGGGATTCAGCTTGTACTCGCACAACGGTGATCCAATTTTTTCCAATAATATAAGTGATGGGCGAGTGCCTTCACATCGATACAACATAAGAAGTGAAACCTGCAAAAATAGCCATCGTAGAGCAAACCAAACGGTTTATTCTGTGATGAATGTCACATGGCAAAACCTGCATCGTAAAATTGCAGGAAAAGAAAGAAAACATGACATTAAATCAATAAGATTTAGTCAAGAAATCAATAAGATTTACTTGATGTGACACGAGTGAATCCTTACCATGAAATCACTATGTTGAAGTACTAAATGTAAGATTGATCGTCCAACTACGCGTGGCATGCAGGGGCCCGCCTACTCCCACAAGCGGGGACAGTCCAAAGGTCGTGACAAATCGTATGGACCGAACATCCATGGGATGGAAATCCTGGTGGGTGCGATAAACCCTGCAATGCATACAGATATTGAGTGTAACAATAATTGATAAACCATCCTCACAAAAATATGATCTGGATACTTCAAAATATACTGATGAATTGAGTGGACGGACATTAACATAGACCGTTCTCAGGATGACCACACACCAAAAGCGGCAAGACTAATAAACAATACAGGTTCACAAACACAAATCAAGTCTTGAACAATAGTACTTACTACAGACAAGCAAAGTTGCATTAACTAAACTCTGCATACTATTTCTTGCCACCGACCTACGGGATGAACCCCGCATAACTGACTAGGCCATGGACTTCGTGTGAGATGTCTACACGCACCATCACCATCTTGTCAACCTTGGAGAACCTAACAGAGTGGTCTTTCCACTCATAAACATGATGATGAAGACAGGCCGCATCAGATTTGTTGGGAAGCTTTACAATAACCACACCCTTTGTAATCGAAGGCACAGCCAGGAAATTGTTGTGGTCAAGTACAGCCTCGAGAACACGCCTGACAACAATGCTACAGGAAAACACTAGTTCAGGACACGTGGCGACAAGGACACAAAGAGCTGGATAGTTCAAAGATAGAACTCATCATCGTGTCTTCCAGTTCACGCGACATGACTTTGAGAACTTCATCTCCACCGTGGACCTGGTTCTAATTCAAACAGAAACCATATTTTATTACTACCTCCGTTCAGAAATATAAGATGATTTTCGATATTATACTCCATATATGACTACATATACGCACATAAATGAGTGAACAAAGACACTAGAACATGTCTTCAAAGGCATGAGAGCAGAGGGATTACATGCAAAATCCATAACACAAGTTACTGAGGCAAATATACCCTCTTAAAAGGTAGCATTGATGTTCATAAAGTACTCCCTCCGTCCCAAAATTCTTGTCTAAGATTTGTCTAGATACGGATGTATCAAGTCACATTTTAGTATTAGATACATCCGTATCTAGACAAATCTAAGACAAGAAATTTGGGACAGAGGGAGTAGTTGAAAGTAATCTATAAGAAATCTGTGTCAACCACTCGCATGTTTTGGTCAACAGAGGAATTTAGAACCGTCATTTGGCACACAAAAATCACATGCAAGATCACCCAGAAAGTTGTACTACTAGTACTAGTACTGCGTGTTAGATGAAAAAACACGATCAAGATCGAGAAAAAGATCGTCAAGAAGAGATATTACCTGGACTTGCTTAATTAGGGATCCCGGAGAGGGGGGCTTGGACAGGGCGATGGCTTTGAGCTTGTCTGCGGTAGTCTCGGCGGGGTGCTTGCGCTTCTTCGTACCATGAGCCTCGACGATTTTGGCCGGAGCCATAGACATCACTTCGGCTGGTGCTCCAGCGTCCATCAAGAAACTGTCAAATAGAAATAAAAGAAAAGAAACCATAATCACAAACCCAAAAGAAGAAAAGAGAGGGAGTTATAGGATCAGTCTCGTGGTTGCAAGACCGGCCTTGGCAGAATCAACACCATTGATGCACTCACCTTTCCTTCTTTGGGAGAGAAGAACAATGGCGTAGCGGGTTGGGGTTTTCTTGAAGAAATGAGGAACAAGATGAGGCGAAGCGAGGGTTGGGTAGAGAGGAAGTGAGAGAAAAGTGAAATGATGGTTGCTTTGTCCGTCCAACTTCTCACTTTGGAAAGGAGGGGTTTTGTGATTTGACGGCTCATTGGGCATTATTGCAGCGCTTGATCGGGGTAGTCTACCGTCACTCTACTACGGAGTAATTTAGTGCATGGCTGGTGGACCCGATCTCGGCTGTCCCACACGTCGGCGAAAGTGAGTAATTTAGTGCATGGTGGAGGAGGATCCGCACGGTAGAGCGTGTCCATTGTTTTTCGAAGAAAAAATGATTACAGCAAGTGTTTCCACTCTTCGACGGAGGAGTGCTGAAACACGGCAGCCACTTGAACATACACAAGCTCCTACTACTAGGCATGTGAAGTGGTTCATACGTCGATTACTACACAATCTTGTTGCTAGTGTAGTAAGATATGACGATAACAAATGATGTTGTCGCATGTCAACTACTCCTATATGTAACATAGTACCGCTTTTTCGATTGTCCGGTCGAGAATGAACAGTGAGATCAATGTTAATGAACTAGGTCCACAATAAGACGGAGAGTACGGTGCTACAAAGACTCCACGAAACATGAACCATATGAAGCACGAATAGTGTTAGGCAGGGTGTATGACTGGTGCACGGATGGAGCAAAGTTCCTTCTCGCCCACTTTTGGGTGTTTGGCGAGTGCATGAAGGGTGCATGAGTCCACACTAGTAGGTTGACAAAAATACATGAAGAGGAAACAACTATATTGAGATGAGAATGCAACCAAACACACCCACACGCTTTGTGCTAAGTGACTGATCTGCATCGTCTGAGTTTGATCCAGCAGTCATGTTGCGCCGAGACATGGACATGCCCATGCAGAGGGCGCCTAAACACCACCAAAGTCCTCTGCTTCTCGAGGCGCACGACGTTGGTGATGCAGGGTGCAACCGCCTGCAGAGCCCGCTCCCGGTCGACGGGAGCCAGCTCATCAATGACGGCGTCCAATGGCACGAATGGATTCCGGTGACGGAGCCCTGAAAGGATTCGCCTGGCAACGGCGACGGTAGCCCGCAACCCCTCCTTGTCTAGCTCAGCCCCCACCATCGCGCAGAGACGGCTCAGCTCCTCGGAAATATAGGTGAAGAAGGAAACCAGGTCAGGAAGCCGCAGCTCGTTGAAGTCGACCGGGTGGTCGAACGGGTTTAGCCCGACGGCCGGCATCGTCGCGCTGGCACGACGGTAGGCATCGCGCAGCCGCAACAGGTGCGTGGCAACTTGGTTCACCAAGTGGCTGAGGCGATCCTGGACCTTGTCACGATCGGCCCGCTCGCACTCCAGCAGGCTCCCTTGACGGACTATCGTATCGCCTCGAGCATCTTTGTGGTGGACGCCTGCCGCTTTTGAAGCTCCATGAACTCCCGCACATAACGGAGGAGCATGGCACTCCTCTCCTCCTTGAGCTCACGGAGCTCCACGCCCTGGCCCCGAGCTCGCATCCTTGGCATGGAGCTCTGTGTCGAGCCTCACCTCGACTCCGTGATCTCGCTGCGCCGCCATGGCACCAGGTAGAAGCAATGGGAGAGGAAGCAAAGGGGCGAAAGCGGCTAAAAGGCAATGCAATCTACGGGAAGGCGGAGGGAGCGGGGAATCTTTTGGTTTTCACCACGGTAAAACACCAGTCGACGACTTCTCACATCAGGGAGCGGTGGGTTTTTACAGGCAGAGTCATCGTGACTAATTGCTGCCGCGCCTGCTCCCGTCAATCAAAAAATTAAAAATCCTGTCGTGCCTGCTCCCGTCAATCAAAAAATTAAAAATCCTGCCGCGCCTGCTCCCGTCAATCAAAAAAAATAAAAATCCTGCCGCACCCAAACACCAGAGCAACGCCGGTGGATATTTAAATTTACCCGCCGCAAGTAGATAAAAAGGGTGAAAAAACAAATGTGGCGGCGCCTACCTAATCGGTCGAACTAGCCCAACTAGCTAGCCACCGTGCTTCACCGATGTACTCGGCGGAAAGGTGGTCTTCGTGATTTGACGACTCATTTACTTGCTTCGCGCCACGACCGAGGAGGACCCGAAAACGCGGTAGGGCGCCCCACGTTAGGAAGAATATATGCGGCACCACCCGGAGGACCCCAAACCAGCGGTAGGGTGTGCCACGCCTCGCACGGAGGAAAATGTGCATGTAAAATATATCAGTATCATCGTAGTACCTATGGTTCGACCTCGGGACCCAGCCAGTCGGTTGAAAACACCCCACTAGCCACACAGCTTCATCATGCAAACGTGGCATGGAGGATAGATGTGGTTAGCTCCGTCTCGACCAGCCACAACGTCTCTTGTTCTAGGCGATTCTTCTATTTTCCAAGCTTTTTTAGTTGTAATAACACCACGGCAAGCTAGCGCCGCTCTTCGTGTGTGCCCGTGCAAAGGTTAGACGATGGAGAGAAGAGAGATTGAGATCGCAGACACAGGACCCACCAAGAAGTGAGACAACGGTCATGCACGTGTTGACGAGGCACTCCTCTACTCTACTCAACGAAAGTATATAAATAAAATCAAGTTATGGGACAAAGCCAACAACCGCTCATTTTTTCAATCTATCGACTTACGCTTTGTAGTTCAGGTTGCGCTCAATCTCGCCTTTCAGATTTGTTAGTTTTAGGTCCAAATTTGATTAATGACAAGTGGGACCCCGTGTGTTGTTCCGATATTTCAGTGTAGGATGTTTTTTTGAACAAACACTTTGCGCGGTTAGACAAGTAACGCACGAGTTACACGTATTTTGCAAGTTTACTTAACAAAAATGACAAATGCATAGAATATCACATCCACCCCGTAGCTTAGATACTATGGTGATACGAGTTTTTACACCGTTGGAAGTGAGATCCAATGGCTTGGGAGTATTCTTTGTAATTATGCGCAATTTCCAAACTCTCCAAAGGTTTTTTTTTCAAATAAAACATTCAGGCCTCGTGTGTGCCGCTGCATCTTCGATCCAACGGCTCCCTGGTGCTCATATTAGGTGCTCCCCGTAGCTTAATTACCCGCTACGGTGATATGAGCATCTAGGTCGTATGATCAGTGATCAAATGGCACATGCATAGTACTTGTACTTTCTGCGCATTTCCCAAACTCTATCAGCCGTATATTGCAAAAACATTCAAACCTCCTATTGTGGGCCGTTAGATCTCAGTGAACTCGTATCACCATAGAATCTACGGTGCGGGAGCACCTCATACTCTCCCGTGCAAGAAAACATAAGGTGCTATCGTAGCTTGGATGCTACAGTGATACCAGCTTGGAGGTCGTTTGATCTGAGATCCAATGGCATATGAGCAGTCTTTGTGCTTGTAAGCAGTCGCCGAACTCTTTTAGGGCTTTTCTGCAAAAAACCATTCGAACCACCAAGGAGGTGTTGGGTCACAAATCAACCGCCTCCGAAGAGCTTGTATCACCAAAGCATCTAAGGTGTGGTAGCACATGATATTCTTACATACAGGAGAATATGATGTCCTCCTTCATCTTAGATGCTATGGTGATACGAGCTTCGAGGTCGTTGGATATGGGATCAAATGGCATCTAAGTAGTTTTTGTACAAATTGTGTGCAATTCTCAAACTCATCAAGGTTTCCTGCAGAAATATTAAGACACGTCATGTGAGCTGCTATATCTCAGATCTACAAGCTCCAAGCAACTTGTATCGGCATATAGCATCTAAGGTATGGGGGCACATGATATTCTCTCGGGGAGGAGGGGTGGGGGTGCACGACCAATCGGTGGCTGGGAGGATGGGGACAAATATAATCTAAACAACCCTAAACAGAGCTCCACAATTTTATCTAAGGTCGAGGGGTTGACCCCCGACAATCATAGCTCTGCCTAAACAGAACATTTGCATGTACTGTAGTAATATACTTAATATTCATGTTTCAGTTTCATGTTCATTTTAAATATTGAACTGAGGACCATGGATGTCTTACATTTTACTCCCTTCGTTCCTAAATATTAGTCTTTTTAGAGGCTTTAAATGGGCTGGCACATATGGATGTATATAGACATATTTTAGAGTCTAGATTCACTCATTTTGCTCTGTATGTAGTCACTTGTTGAACTCTCTAAAAGACTAATATTTAGGAATAGAAGGAGTATTTTTGAATTCGTGTCATACATGCATGGTTTGGAAAAATAGATGCACTATACTTATTGGATTGTTGTTGTGTTCGTGTGTGTGTCTCTCTCTCTCTCTGTGTGTGTGTGTGTGGTCATATGCTTGATACATACAAAGTTTTCTCACCTCCATATTGTTCATCTTTTAAATTTGAATTTGCATTGGAAAACTTACTAGGGATACCATGAAATGTGAAATCCACGTTGAGATCACTATATCACAAACTCACTCTAATTCAACAACTCGTCATAAATCAAATTACCACGTTGAGATTAGTATTTGCAAGGAAAATACGGGTATTGTAATACATAGATTCGCTCGCTATTTAAAAGGTTCCTTTCAGATTCTCGAATGGTAGGACCCAACGGCGCACCAGCCGCACCTTGGCTCATGTTGATCCTAAAAACCGGGCTCGTGTCCTTCGGTGGCTGCGTGGTACGCACATTAGGCAACCCCATTACCCCAACCAATCGAGCCTCAGCGTTTCAAGTCGAAATATCCGGCGCCGAATTCCAGCCCTAGGAAATTCCCTCATGTCCCCGGTCCATAATGACTACAAGATGATGAACAACGGAGGGATGCTTTAGTAACTAGACAACGTTACCTACCGTGTCGAGCACGGTTCAATTCCTCGTCGCCGCCGTCAAGGTCACCCGTCAAATGCATTGCCTAGTACTACTACTACTACACCAGGATGAGCACAGAATTGAGCCCGTTTGTTCGTGCCTAGTACTTGAGTTAATATATGAGGCAATGCACTAGTACGGAGGGATTATCCTTTTACTCTGCATATATAACTTGTCTGAAGTCTAACTAAGAAAAATGTTTGACCAAATTCTTTCTTAAGAAATACAACAGGACAGATGTACGGCTTGAAAATTTATTGCATGATGCAGGTTATGATATTTTTCGAATCCTGGATCTTAAATTTCAGAAAATCCAAAAGTGAGCATAAATTCTTGAAACTAAGGATGGTCACGTGATATGGCACAAATATTACTTCGTAAGTTTTTTCTTCAATTTGAGACAAGCTGCTTATGACAAGTTGCACAAATGAAGAGCCAAGGTATTTTGGAAGAAAGACCACACGTTAAGGCTTAACGCTTTCACTATTGAAACCGTATGCGTTACGTGCCGCCACGAGTCCTCGCTTCATCGGCAATCGGCAGTGCCTTCCGAGCAAGCGCAGGAGTCGACGGGAGGCGCGAGCGAGCGATCGCTCTGCGCCGGCTGTCGAGGAGGTGTGCGAAAGCAGATCATTGTCAGAGCTCACCGGGAGGCGAGCCTTTGACCAGGCTCCGCCGCCCACCGTCGTCCCAACTGCTCCCACTTTTAATGTCGCCGGCGCCGCAATTTAAAATCAACCCCGCACTACCCGGTACTCCCTCCTTTCCGGTTTATAGGGCTTATCTCAAAATATTAGTTTTTCCATTTTATAAGGCTCAATTTTGTTGTTTCCCATCACATGTTCAGATTCGAAGGTAAATTAAATCATTGCATGCAAGTATTAAGAGAAAATTGACCAATGCATGTAATTTATGCATGCATGCATTGCAACTAATGCATTGGTAAACATATTTTTTTGAGAAAAACAAGAGCATTAATTGGGTGTTTTTGCAAACTACAAAAAGTATTCCACCACTCACCATCTACCTTGGTTGGTGAGATTTTTGAATTGAGCCTTATAAACCGGAAAGGAGGGAGTATCGCTACAATTCTCTCTCTTCCTCTCCGATTCTCCTGTCGTCTACCTCCAACTAGCCTAACCTAAACGTACGCCATGCCGCATCACGATGGTCTGCCCTTAGTGTTCCAGTTTCCTGAGGAAGACACCCAGCCGGAGTTTGAAGAACATAAGGCGCTTTGGGACGAGCTTAAACTGGCCTTGTGGGAAGACGTCGCTACGTCTCTCGCCTCTGCTTCCGGCTCCCGTCGCCCCGACTGCGCCAGCGCCCATCCCCGTGGCATTGATGGGCTGGGAGCCGCACATTGTCGCCGAGCTTGATCCCACGGGGTTCCACGAGGTGCCCGCCAACTTTCACGCGCCCGTTGTCGGTGTCAAAACCGGCGGATCTCGGGTAGGGGGTCCCGAACTGTGCGTCTAGGCAGATGGTAACAGGAGACAAGGGACAGGATGTTTTACCCAGGTTCGGGCCCTCTTGATGGGGGTAAAACCCTACGTCCTGCTTGATTGATATTGATATTGTGGATGTTTACAAGAGTGGATCTACCACGAGATCAAGGAGGCTAAACCCTAGAAGCTAGCCTATGGTATGATTGTTGTTTTATATTGTATATCTATCGACTAGCCTGGCCTCGGTTTATATAATGCACCAGAGGCCTAGGATAACAAGAGTCCTAGCCGAATACGTCGGTGGGGGAGGAGTCCTTGTCTTGATCGCCAAGTCTTGTTGATTCTTCCTTGTATGCGGCAGCTGTCCAGACTGGCCCATGAGTATACGGCCATGGGGGTCCTCGCCCAATCCAACCGATCGGGAGACGACGTGGTGAGTACCCCTAGTCCAGACACCGTCAAGAGCCCCCTGAACTGGTCTTCAAGTTAGGGACGCTCCTCGATTCTTCCGAACTGTTCTTCATCTTCGGTCGTCGGTCTTGAAAACTGGTTCAACAAATCTTCTCATCTTCGATCTTGAGGATCGCCGAAATGCATTCGACGAGTTTACACGTTGGGTATCCGAGGAGCCCCTTTAAGTTTCCGGCCTTTATCAATGCCTTGTTATTTTTATGCCACACCTCGGGTTTGAAGTTGCTCCGGGCGGCAGCGTCCTCTTGCGTTCGAGCTCCAACGCCGGACTGCATTCCAGGTATCTTTTGCAGCCGAGCACCAACGCCGGACTGCTTCCCAGCTCTATCGCCGGACTATGTATCCGAGCTCCAACGCCGGACTATGTATCCGAGCTCCAACGCCGGACTGTGTATTCGAGCTCCAACGCCGGACTATGTATCCGAGGTGTCGTAAATCACCTTGGTTCAAAGAAGTTTGAAGGAGTTTAGCCGAGCTTAATGCCGGAAATGCCCTCTATGGAGCCAGCCACTAGCGCCCGAGCTTTATGTCGGACTGCTTCCGAGGTGGTGCACCACCCCGAATGTGGGCCGATTTTTGTCAATATTTTTGATTGGTGCAATTTATTCTCTGCTGAGATACATAGCCAGTAGCCCTCAAGGTGGGTATCGGTCTAAAACCCGAGATGCACATGAAGGATGACATAAGACCGCTGATCCTCAGAGGCACCGAGACTCAAAGTTGATTTGCAAAATCGGCCCGAGGATCAAGTCCTAGCTCGCAGAATACTTCGGGACACAAAAGCGGCGTGCTTTCACCCTCGAGACTCGGGTTGGGTGCGGCCGACCAACCCGAGGATCAAAATCTCCTCGAAACTATATTGCACTTAAAATTTCCTGCATAGAACAGGCAATGCAAGAGCCCCGAGACATCGGGTCGGGTGGCAACACCGCATCGGGGATTGATGTGCCCTTTAATATTTGTAAATAATAAGCCCGAAGCCCAAGAGTTCCCGAGCCTTAATGCGGCACGGAGGCCAATTAAGGATCGATATCCATAGTAAAATCACAAATTATGTGTAATGACTCTATGTATCCAAGTACTTTTACGTCATTAATGCTCGGATCCGCATTGTACAACACTTTGTTGACCGACCATCGGCTTTCACCTCCTCGCCAATAGCCGAGGAGTGTTTGTCCTACTTTATAAAGCCTTTATGAGGGCAAAGATTTACAACAAACAAGGCAATCTGGCCATACGGTTTTATAAACAAAGGTATGCGGAGAGACATGTTATATTACTGTTTAACAGAAGAAATGTCTTCCAGAGAAAATAGTCCCGCTATCGGTTCCTTTCTTTGGGTTGTCATGCTAAGCATGATCATGAAACCTCTGCTCCAATGTAAGAGCAAAATATCGAGGATTTAGTTTGGGAGGCCAGTTAATAGCCCTCGATAGTGTTCGCGACAACGAGGTCAAGCCGAAACACTTCGCCAATGAATGGCCCGTTATTTAATATAGTCATCGGATCGCTGACCAGTTTACACCTATTGTGATAGTCAGTTTTCGGCTTTCTCCACTGAGGTGCTTGACCATGCGAGCTGGAAGCACAATCGCAGTGGTTCTCCCTTTGCACACCTAGCCGAACAAAGCGTAACGTAGGAGGCAAGCGCGGGAGCCGGGCGACCCAACTATTGACCAAAGACACAATTCAAAACTGATGCATATATAGCAATATCCGAGAATGTTTTTGCCGAATCTCAAAAGGTGTCCGGCGTTGCACTGCGAGACTTGTGCTGAAAACACACAAATAGTTTAAAAAGTGCCATGGGCTCGAAAAGCCAAAAACGTATTCAAAAGATTAATGTCTGAACTAGATCAAGTGTTCGGTGCCAATCCGAAAATTGGACTTTAGAAAAAAAAAAGGTGCTTCTGTCGTGCTTTAACATGACACATCCTATCTCAAAACTTCAAGCGGGTCAGCTTACGGCTTCTTTGAGAGAGAAATTAGGCTCCCCGGCTAGTGACCGCACACTTGTGTCGAAGGAGTGATAACTAATAATAAAAACTTTGCAACGACTGAGAAGAAAAACACTTATCATAAAACGGCTCATATAAATTTAAGAGCCCCCAAGTGACTTGGGTAAAAGTTGATAATGTAAGGTGACATGTAGAATGCCTTCTAGCCGGATTGTAGATCGCTTGTCGAAGCGGACCTTTTCACTTCAACCTCTGGACCCAATAGTCCGAGTGTGTCCGAATACCTCGCGGTTATAAAAACCGGGCATGCGTGGAGACCAGGCGTAGGGGTCATTAGTGCTTTATCGACAAGTGCCCAACTAGTTATGTTATATTACATGGTTAGTAAGAAACATCTTCCAGGAGAATAGTTCCGTTAGGGGTTCCTTTCTCGGGAGGCATGCCCTAAAGTGCATGTCCGGACTGCGAAAAGAGCAGAAAAACATCTGGGGCAGGTAAATAAATGGGTAAGAAATCATCTTTAGTTCACCGACCGAGTATTCCCTTAAGAACGCTTAGCTTTCGCTTCACCCACCGAGGTACACATCCGCCGACCCGGCAGAAACAATCGCATAGGTGCTCCTTTACCACCTAGCCGAACAATCGGGAACGAGGGGTAAGCACAGGAGCCGTGCAACCCAGCTTGGCCAAAACTTAAGTCATATCGATGCATATAATGGTGAATAAAAGGTACATGCGAAGTGTGACACATGTGTTGGGCATAAAGTTCAGACAATAAGCTTCATAAAGAAGCCCCGAGGTATAATGAGCGCGGGTAGCGCGTCAAGTGTGTGCAAACAGAGTTTGGACAAGGAAAAAAATTACAAGCAACTTTTTTCCAAAAAAGTATAATGCTTGGTCGAGCCGAACACAAGTCAAAAATTTAAAACTTTGAGCATGAAGGCAACTTAGCTGGTTAAAGTGTTCGGTATTGACGACGAGCTTGATGCGGGACAAGGTTCCATCCCCCAAGCCGGTCCCGAGGTGGCGGAGCAAAGAGCTCGGCACTGTGAAGTGGTGACATAGCACGGTTAATGCAGGACGGCAGAGTGATGCCGAAGTCCCCGGCATGGGGTAATGAAGTGTTGACGAAGCCCCGTCCCACCGAGGTGACGCTAAAGGATATAGTCCGGCCGATCATTTTCCCGTGCACAAAAATAGTGCAAACCAGAGATAATAGTAATAAAAAATCGCTATGTAATAAATAATTTATGCAAGGTGAGTAATAAAGAAATATGGCCTGGCGCCAAAGTCGATGTCGATGTAGGTCATCGGCGAATGCGGTAAAGGCATGGCAAGGCCAGAATTCACTGTGTCGGTTCGAGTTCGGATGCGGCGTCACGGACTATGTACGGAAACCGACCGAACGATCATGCGACCGCCGATAATGCGGCCACCATTTGATAGACCTGTGTACATATGATGGACAAACCAGAGTGATAATTCCTTGGGAAAAATTAACCCAGATAAGCAAAAAGAAATACTAGGATTAATAGCACCGGTTTATTTGTTGTAGCAATCCGAAGGAAGGTGATTCCCAAAATTGGGACTCGTCCGCGCACCCATTGCCTGGTCGTCTAGTGACGCCGAAGTGTCCGGAGTAGGTTGATGAAGAGATGGCGAAGCCCCCAGTCCAGCCGAGATGTCGAAGTAGGTCGGCGTGATGGACACCAGCTTGAAGAAGCAATAGTGCGGCCCTGCCGATGCAGGTCGTGACGTGGTCGATGCCGGCTTGATGAAGCGACCGTGCGGCGATGCCGGTACGCCCGCTCCGTGTAATCCGTGGGGAGGCGATGTTGGTGATGATTTATCCTTCGCGATGCCGGACTCTTGTTCGGCTTGCCAAGATGATGATCCGAAGAAGTTGAGCTCGTCTCAACAAGGTGACGACGTGTCTAGCGCAGATCGGCAACCGTGGAGCAATATTGCTGGACTAGTTTGACACCAGCATGATGTTGAAGATCATGTTCAAAAGATCTTAAAGTTAGTGGGATGTGTTCGGGAACAACACAATACCCGTACAAAACTTCCTTCAAAAGGATGTCCAAATCCCGCTCATAAAAAGATGAACTCGGTCGGATTCGTTGCGCAGAAAACAGATCCGAAAAGTGATGCACTAATCGGAAGGTTCCCGGAGTTTGGACGGTCGGATCGAGCTGAAATTTTGGGGGGTGGTAGATATAGGAATTCCGTAGCCGATCAACGGTTGGATCTTCCAAAGGAAGTCCGAGCTAGAAGCTGGACACCACGCCCTAAACTCGTCCGGATTCTCGTCCAGATTCAATGCGGCTCCGGTATATCGGAGATTGCCAGAGATTCCTCCATCGGAACTCGACGAATTTTCTAGGGTTGTTGTAGACTCAATTCCGCACAATTCCACCGAAGCAATTGTTAAAACGACGCTTGAGGAGGCGGTGGCGGCGGACACAAGTCCGCTGTAAAAAAAACAGTACGGTCGCCCGAGGGCAATGTTGACGTTGAGTCCCTGGGCTCCCTGGATGATTCCTCCATGGTCTTGATAGAGATCGGAGTTGATGTTGATGAAGGCCCTAATCCGATCATGACGATCGGAGGTAGGGCGCAGTCCTTGGTCGAACCAAGGTGACCAGTCGAGCTGGTGACGAAGATGCCGAAGTCGCAGTTGATCTGCAGGCGAGCCATCGGGCCTATAGGTGACGACACGTAGGAACTCTCAATGAAAGCACCAATGTCGGTGTCAAACCGCGGATCTCGGTAGGGGTCCCAACTGCGCCTAGGTGGATGGTAACAGGAGACAAGGGACACGATGTTTTACCCAGTGTTCGGGCCCTCTTGATGGAGGTAAAACCCTACGTCCTGCTTGATTGATATTGATATTGTGGATGTTTACGAGTGGATCTACCACGAGATCAAGGAGGCTAAACCCTAGAAGCTAGCCTATGATATGATTGTTGTTGTATATTGTATATCTGTCGACTAGCCTGGCCTCGGTTTATATAATGCACCAGAGGCCTAGGATAACAAGAGTCCTAGCCGAATACGTCGGTGGGGAGGAGTCCTTGTCTTGATAGCCAAGTCTTGTTGATTCTTCCTTGTATGCGGCAGCTGTCTGGACTGGCCCATGAGTATACGGCCATGGGGGTCCTCGACCCAATCCAACTGATCGGGAGATGACGTGGTGAGTACACCCTAGTCCAGGACACCATCACCTGCGGCACTGCCAACAAGATGCGCTTCACGCTGCGGCATCGACAAGACGCCTGCAGCGTGCGTTCGCACTTGCTGCCAACATATGCGCGCTGCAGCATCGACGCGGCGCGCTCGCGCGGTGCGTTCCGCACTTGCCAGCGCATAGCGCTTGCGTGCAGAATCGACGTCGCTGCCCGCAGTCGGTGCCCGTGCACGAATGTCTCCGTCAGCGCCGCTGATGGCGCCGTCCCCGCTGGTGCCAAGCGTTCCCCCTCGCCGCATGGATGGCCGCCGTCGACCGCTTCCTTGCACCAACGCCAGTCGCCTCCTCCCGCTAGTCGACTCGCTCCGAAGTCCGGAACATTTTGGTCTTCCTTGTAGTTAGGCCAACGTTCAGGAGTACGCCAACAACGGCGCAAGACGCCGCCGGCCACCGCCGGTCAAGGGTCTGATGATACACGAGCACGGCAGGAGCCGCTTCCCACCGCGAGACGCCCCGCCGCCGCCGTAATCTAAATTTGTCATGAAAACGCTCGATTGCCATGCTTAAAATCCGAACGCTTATCATTTCTGTTTATTTTATATCGATCATCGATAATTTAAAGTTGAGTCGATCTGAATGAAATGTATGGTTTGATCGATTGAATGTTCTGCTAGAGCAGATAAAATTAAATATAAAACGTCATCAAGCCACATGTATTCCTTGTCATCCAACGACCTAGACTGCTTCAATGTCGAAGCGCCAACACGCTTAGCGGCAGTTAATTTCATGCCAAAATAGTGCTAATCACATGACAACACGCAAATAATATCCTAGTAGTTAATATCCGCATGCACTTAATATACTTCCAAATTAACGTGCATTGCACGTACACACTGACTAGTGCTGCTAGTACGTGAAACTGGTGCCGTGACTTGTGAACGCGTCCAGATATGGTCAACGGCAACATCGCCCGCGAGTTCTTCCTGTTTGCCCATGCGTCTAAACGCAGAAGGGGAGGAGAGAGAGAGAGAGCACGCATGGAACCCACCAGTAAGTGAAGGCGAATAGTACTAAAAATAATATTACATGTTATCCATTAATTAGGCTGTGGTAATATAAAACATTATGTGAACAAAGGGGGTACAACAAACATTGCTATTCTACGTATGTTGCCTACTCTTGATGTGCGGCTTGAAGGCCCGGTCGCATGTTCGATCCTCGTCCTTTATTTTTTAATTTGTATATGGGTCCAAATTTGTTTCATGACATGTGGGCCCTTCTGTGTGTAGTTTGTACCACTTTAATTTGTGGGTCGAAATTTGTTCCATTCCAAGTGGACTATCGTTGTGTAGTTTTGTAGCTTATTTATAATAATTAAAGAGAACAACATAGTTTTTTCAATAATACCATGGTGCGATGTTGAAGGCGAGAAAGGACGTGCGAGAGAGCGATGACCGAGCCAGAGGGAAATCAACTAGGGGAGTTGCGTGGGTTGCAACGGTGTTTGGAGTAGTTGTGGGCCGAATGCTACGAAAATATAATCTAAACCGACCGAATAAATGCCTACACAAATTAATCCAAGTTGCAGTGCCCTCGCAATGTAAATAGCTCCGCTTATGAGGGATGGAGAGGTAGTAGCTTCAACGCTGGAAGATACGGTGTGAAAGCGAGGTCAATCGAGAGACATATAGATAGAGAGACAAAGTGAGTGTGGTCCGACATTCATTGAACAAATATATATGCTCGGAGAGATATTGTCCGATTGAGCTTTTGGCAAGGGTGAGGGCTGTAAGATAGAGCTTGAGAGATGATCCAGTCACAGACGTGTGGATATATTTTGTGCGTGGGAGGAAGCAAGGTCAACCGATCACATAGGGTCGTCGTACGATCGAAAGAGTGAGACGGGTTGGAGAGAGTGGCCTAGATAGACGATGTGCGTGAGAGAGTATACAATGTGAATAGGTCGAATTGGGCTCAAACATGGTGATATATCGTTTTTGTCCGAGAAAGAACGAGGTCAATCGAGACATACGGAGAGAGAGAGAGAGAGAGAGAGAGAGATTGAGTGAGTGTGGCCCACCATGAGGTTGAAAGAGTGGTGGCGGCTTGGATGGACTAACCTAGATAAACAATCTGCGTGAGAGAGTATAGAGTATATCGATCGAGGCCCGGACAGGGAGATATATCATTTGTGTGTGAAAGAAAACGAGGTTAAACGAGACTCAGATAAAGAGAGCGAGATTGAGCGAGTGTGGCCCGCCGTGTGGAAGAAAGAGTGAGACAGTCTCGAGGGAGTGACCTAGATATACCACGTGTGTGCGTGCGCATGCACGAGAGGTTGGGGGGCTAGATAGGCAATGCATGTATTTAGCGCGAGAGGGTGAGAGGGAGAGGGGGAGAGAGAGAGAGAGAGCTCGGCATGGGGTGCAATGGCGGGTGTGTGAGGTAAATACATTTGGAACAGAGTGGAAAAAGGGGTTGTGTAGTTGAGATACTTAGAGATCGAAACATGGAGAGAAAGAATGAACGTGTGTTGGAAACCGATAGCTTCCTAAGGTGGTTAGGAGAGGAAGATTGACCGATACAGAAGTATGTAGCGTTTGTGCGGGGGGGGGCTAAAACAACATTTGAATGTACATAGTACGAGACTTAATATCGATGTTTCAATTCGTGTACATTGTAAGATTTGAACCGAGGACCAGGCATACGGATAATTATTTCAATTGTGCATACTAAGTTTCAAAAGTTGACATTGACTCAATTTGTTGTGCTATTTTGTAGGTCATATGTTTGAATCCATCCAAAAGTTTTCTCACTACCATGGTGTTCATCATATACATATGAATTTGTATTAAAAAGTAGTGTGGATACAGTGAAATGCTAAATCCACGTTAGAATTGGAGATCGCCACGTACACACACTCTAATTCAAATAACTAACTACGTGACACACACTCTATTCAAATAACTAATTATGTGAGACACACTCTAATCCACGTTAGCGTGGGTACCGCTTTTGAATTTTTTTTCAAATAACTCCTCATTAATTAATTTATAGTACTCCTCTGCTCACTTTTATAAGACCTTGAAGACATTTCGCATAATGTGCAAAACAGTTCATTTTAAGTTGTCCAAAGTGAACAGATGGAGTATCTCGCTTCAATGACTAATTATTGCAAGGAAAACAGGGCATGGTAATACATACAGATTCGCTTTGCAAATGAAAGAAGATTTGTTTGCATTCTCAAATGTAGGCGCACTGTGCAAACCAGGGTCGGTCGGGTGGTCGCGTGTGTCGGACGGACGCCAGTAGCACCCAGCCACCCACCCCCCCCCAAAAAAGGACGATGACAATATAAGTTCGCTTCCACGCTTTGGATTGAAATATCCGCGCCCCAATTCCAGCCCTGCAAAATCTCTCTTCTCCACCGTCCCCTTCCGCGCCCAGATTGCTCAAATCCCTAATTTGCCGCCAACCTCGAATCGCCTCGCCTCGCCTCTTTCCCCATCGTTTCCCCTCTCGTGCCGACGACGACGACGAAGACGACGGCGCGCTTCACCACCGCACCGAGCTACCTCATCTACGCCTCGCCCACCGCACCGGTGGTCCATCGACAACGCCGGCCGCCGCAACCGACGTGCCTCACGTACACCGAAGTTCCACCGCATCAAAGCGCTTCACCGACGCCGCCTCCCAGCTCACCGGGCTACTTCACCGAGCACATCGTCGCACCTCCGCCCCGAGGCTGTTGGGGCTTCACCAACGGTCTCGCCCACCGATCGTAAGCGCCCGCTGCCACTCAAGATCTGCATCCTGCGCTGCCAGCCAACGCCAACAAGATCACCTCAACGGCTCTGAGTGACCAAGACTCTAGCTAGGCGAGCATGCCCAAACGCCGGCATGAACTAGGTATCCACACATCACTCCCTTGTGCACTGTTCCGACGATGTTTGGATATCATTTCACTGCTTCTTAGCTTACACGCCTATGCAACTCGACCTTAACTCTTATTTCTTCCGGAGATATCATCCAAACAAGTAAATCCATATTTTAGCGAAGCATGACGGCGCTTATGGGATCTGGTACACATCTTGCACACCCAGATAACCTTGTAAGTATCTGTCCTCCCAGACAACATCAAGGTCGATTCCTCTTATTTGATCAACCATTCGCCGTGTCAAAATGCAGAGGGGATGCAAGGAGCACAAGGCCTGCACATCCAAGCAAGTGGTAACATGGACTTGTACATGGAACATCCCAAGCGCAAGCAGAGCTGCAAAGTGAGCCTGCATAACGAGCTAGCGAAGTCCCTGCATTTCATTTAATTCAGACCGCATTCGTGTATGATTTGTGTGCAAGTGGCTGATCCACTAATTCAAGTTACCAGGCTAACATTTAACTTAAAAATACGAAGGCACTTGCACCGGAAATCAACATAACTTGAGAAATGTGAAGCTACATGCACTTTGAAAACCAGCTAATGATCCAAAGTAGTTCAGATTATAAACACTAAATGATGCAAGCACCAAAAACACAAATGCAACATGGTGTACAAGGAATACAAACATGGTCTGACTCGCTTGAATTATTCGCTCTCGGCTGAAAATATCAAAGTGTAATTGCACGATAACCAGTCATAAACTGCATATCAATATATCTATCCTGCACAAGTATGCTAATAGTTTCAAACAACAGATTAGAAAAGTATTTATGCTATGTTGTCATGATACGGGACTTTCGGTAGATGGCCTCGACGCTTCCTCAAGCTATGAAAATGCACTATAATTTGCTTGTCATCAATGCCTCGCAAATCTCTGCTCTCTCAACATAGTAGATCATCATTAGACACTAAATCCTTCAATGAGCTTGCAAAATGCTTGCATTAGATCCCTCATTAGACACTATATGTTCATCACCAGAGCATGTAAAATGTTTGCATCAAATCCTTCATTAGCAGCCTGTTCATTAGACACTTCAGCTCAAGAACAACATGAGCTTGTATGTTTGCACCGAAACTTGATTAGACACATCAGATTCACCGATTCAAGATTGATTGGGGAGTTATAAAATAAGTAGAAATTGGTTTCATTTTCTCATAGATTCCCTACATACAAGCAGTTTTACAACACCGTCAGGTTTAACTATTGGCCAGAAATTGAAGAGTTGAATTAGATATAATCAGGGATGTGATGTACCTGCTCATTGCGCATGCTACTCTTGCAATTAGTGACTGTCCGTTTGCGCAAGCTCGATGCCATGCCCGTGCTGCCGCCGCTGCCTCCCACGCAGGCTACACCCAGGGTTGAATCTTCATCTTCTTGTCCTTCTGTTCACTTGAAGCCCGACGACCGCCTCCAACGAGGGCGCGAGGAAGTGTTGTGTCGGTCTGTCCAGTGCGGCTAGGTTAGGAGCAAACCAGATCGAGGCCGGAGCGAATGAATTGGGATTTTTCCTGCTGTCGATCGATATGGGAGGCGCTGCTTGGGCCATGAGCCTGCTATAGGGCCTGCCTTGCACTTATGTTATTGGCCCATCCAAATTGAAATATGTTTCTTCATTTTTACATTGCTCGCTTTCGTGCGCTGGGACGAACAAAACTAGCATGGGCCAACCTGACGACTCAAACTAGGTGCACACTTTCCAGCCACCGAGGCAGCCGCCCATACCAGCCCCTATGGTGGCATCGCCTTTTTTGCATGTATGATTGGATAGTGAAAATATTCCAGGGCGCTTTTGATTTACCCACGTAATGGTTGAATTGCTTGTTTCTATGAACTGAGTTCGCCAATAATGTGAAGGATGCCATTTTTCATCCTATTGTAGATTGCTTAGATCTCGATATGCCAAAAGTAATCGCATGAATATACAAGAAAAGCTAGTGTGATGTGTTTGGCTACAACTAGTCGACTACACGCCCTCATATAACATATCAAGGACGCACCATCTTACTAGATTAACCATTCGACTTACCCATGCAAAGTGGGAAGAAAGAAGTATTGGGACTGCGATCCAAGCAATTGATGCCATGGACTCCTTCGCACAACCTTGTAAGCGAAAAACAAGTTGCAGTGTGCTCTGCACAAAGGACTAGCGTAAGTTCGCCATACCTACTTCTCGGAATTTTAGTTAGCCACTTATTGCAGAATTGTTCAATTACGTTGCTTGGCTTAATTTAGTTTGCTACTGATTACATAATGGCACAACCTGTTAATCATATTGTAGACTGCGCCTATCTATGTGTTTGATACTTACTGTTAAGAATTACCTGTTTGCCTTAACTTAAATATCTACTTGTTTGTTTAACTACTTTGCTGCTGCAATAAAGGTTACAATGATGTTAATAAATACTTTTCAGCATCCAATTGAAACTCTTTAATTCCTTGTTTGTTTAACTGGTTTGTCGTTATAACTCCCGCTTGAGATGTTTTGCTAACTTCAACTTTTCTGAATCCAATCGAACTTTAATGGCAAAACAGGTTAGCCCAAGATCAAAGAGCGAGGTCCCCATGGATGTTGCATTATCCCACAAAGAAGGGCACCGCCCAATCGTGCATTATGAATTGCCAACTGCTGATGCTCTAGAGGCTAAACTAGTGGTAGAAAGAGATTCTCGCTTCGCACTTAGAGATGAAGTTGACATGTTGAGGAAGCAAACAGCACAATCACAAGCAAGTACTCAAGACAACCATTAAATATTTGGTGGATTTCAAAACGAAGCAAGCTGAGACTGACCAGATTGTTAAGGTCCTCAAGGAAAAAGGAAATTAAATTCCTACTTGGTAAATCATAGGTGAAATGTTCTTTCCATATTTGAATAACCTTTGTGTTGTATGTTCATGTAATCAATCAAACCATTTGTTTTAGAGATCATGTAATAATTGTTTTTTGTTTTTTGTTTGTAATTTTATTTGAGCACAAGTATGTATTAATTGATAAGACTCGAGACATTTCATTTGGATTGTTGTGCTGACCTACAAATATGTTAATCGGGCTGAATGTGCATTCAGCAATAGTAGTATAGATGGACCATAAGTGGCACGCATCGGAAAGGGCCAAGATGCTGGCTAAGAAAAGGATGCTGTTGTAGCCAAAAAAAGTACAGCGGCCTGGCTTATGTATGTTAGTTGATATTATTGATCCATATACTCTATAAGTGTTTATATGTCTGTTAGTTCCGTACATTCTTGGTTGATTGACTCGGTATTTGAATCTTGATACATCGCTTGTGTACATATCTAAATGGGAGTACACATTATGCTGCGTGTGACATTTGATTTGGACATGAAGTGTTCCAAATATTCGAATTCACCTTAAACTGGATTCTAGTTTCTGAATTTGAGTATCGGCATTTGTAAACCATATTCATATATGACAGTGGAATACATCTTTGTCGTCCTTTTGAAGATATATAAAAACACATAGAATGATTTATAAAGATTCATATAGGAATACAAAATGGATTCGAATTTAGTTGCCAGGGTAAATGTGGATGCTTATTGTCCCAAAATTCGAAAGTAACAGGAAAATGTCCACTCCCACATCGGCTGCCCGAAGCCAAGTGTTTGGGAGATGGAAATTACTGTCTTCCATTACACAGACAATCCATCGGCCCGATTTCCACTGCTCTAAATAGGGGTAGGTTAGTAACTTCAATTAGACATGACACGACCGCCTCTGAGCCCATTCCGACACGGTGGGCGTGAAACATGGGCGGCAAAACTCATTTGATTCAAGCTCGTCCGAAAGACCTCTATTTCTCCCTCCATTCCCCATTCATACACGGTGGGCGGCAAAACAAACTCTCCTCGTCCGAAATAGATGTAGGCTCATATTTTAAATAGGGGCAAATGTGTAACTTCCATCGACGTGACACAACCGCCTCTACCCACAGCCCGTTCATACACCGTGGGCGCCAACCGTGGGCGGCAAAACACCCTCTCCTCGCCCGAAATAGTTACTGGCAAATATTTGGGAGATGCGAGATTACCGTCCTATCCCCAACCGACGAGACGTCCAAATTTGAAACGGGGGATAAGTTCATAACTTTCCCATATTTCAGACAGGCGCGTCCCAAAAACATGGTTCCCCGTACCTCTCCCTCCATTTTCCCATTCATACACCGTCCGCGCTAGAACACCCCATTCCCACACCAGCCTCCGTCCGCCACCCCATCCATTGCCGCCGTCCTCCACCACATCCATCGCCACCGTCCTCCACCATGCCGGAGCGCCTACCAAGACCGTGTCGTCCACTGCTAGAGATGGATGTTTCTCATCCACGGCGACGGACCAATAGCCTTGCATCGCATCCTCTCGCTTCACCGTGTAACACCCCAAAAATTTTAACCTTGTTTTATTAATTAAAATTTTGCCAGGAACTTAAAAATTGTTTTCTGGATTTCCTGTTGATTTCAGAACCTTTCTTTTCTTTATTATTATGGAGTTTTTATCCCAAGTAAAAAAATTTCAATCATTATTGGACTCATTTACCCTCTCAAATAAAACAATTCTTTATCAGTGGGATTATTTATATAATTATCTTTCCCCTGAGCTTTTTTTCTCCAAAAGGGTTTTTCATAAGTTTAGGGTCCCTTTGCACTGCAACCCTTTTATAAATTCATTCAAAAATTCCACCAAAATTTGGGGATGTCATGTGATGTTTTTAAAACACTTTTATGCAAAAATATATTTCATTCCTTGGATATTTTGAGTTCTACACCAAGTTTTCAAATCTGGTCAAATCTCACTTTTGCACTACAACCTATTTAAATATTTCTTTAAAACTTCTACCAAAATTTTGGGATGCCAGTAGGAGCATATTATTCAACTTTATGCAAAAACCCAGTGATGTCCTTTGAAAAATTTGAGTTTATCAACCTCTTTTTCATTCTGGTCCAACTTGATGATTTGTACTACAACTATATTTTAACTTGCTCCTTTTGCTGTGATTCCTTTTCCTACTGATAACCCATCCTACAAGACCCTTAAGTCCAAGAGGTTGGACTCTTTGGAACAATTCTAGTACTTGCAGTCATGCCCTGTCCTTTCTGTTCAAAACTGAAGATTTGCAAAACTTGCACTAGCAAGTTTCTTCTTTTGCCCAGATGACCTTACCACTCTCTTTTGCATCTAAAGAGACCCCACTCTGGAAGATTTGACCACCCCAAGTACTGCCTAGATGCCTCTGGCATTTTGTCAAACACCCTGTGTGCATAGACAGATTTGGCATGGTTGAAAGTTTTGTGTTGTGAACTTCCCCCTTGTCCAAACCAAGCAGTCTAGTAGCTTTCTAACTGTCTCTAACCTAGGCCTGTGGATTTTCATTGGCTCTCTAGCAATTTTGGTCGCCCTGGCATTTCGTCAAACGAGTGTCGTGACGCTTGAGAGCGAAAGCAGAGCACGATTTTGCACGTGCTGCGCCCGAGCCGCCGCCCGGCCTGTTCCCCAAGCTTATCTTAGCACTCGCCGCTCAGCCAGAGGGCCAAGCCTCGACACGCACACCCCACAAGCACCGCAGCCCCTCGCCATGTCTTGACAAGCCAGAGCTAGCCGCCACGGCCGTCCGATAGCCCCTGCTCAGGTCAGTGCCGCCCGAGCCTCTCCCGCTCGCCACCTGCCCCTGGAGCAACTCAGACTCATCCACAAGTGCATCCTCTAGCTCTAAATCGCCACCACGTCGCCTCGATCACACAGAGCGGGCGGTTCGCCGGCAACCTTATCCTCGGCCGCGGAACATCCATGGATGCACTATAAATAGGACCTCCCCGAGCTCGTCCAGGCCTCAAGCAACCTCTCTCACTCCCTCACCGATCCGCTCGTAGCAGTAGGAAGACCAGAGGGGTCGCTTCCTCATCTCCGGCAATCACAGCCTCCGCCACTGTCTCGATCACTCCGGCGCCACCAGGGCCTCCCCCTCTCCACTCTCTTCACCAGGAGCTCCCTCTCCCTCTCATGAGTCCATCCCCCTACTCAATTCTGATCTGGACTCGCCGCAGGAGAAAACCCACTCTGCCCGACGGCCACCGTCCGCTGCGGAGCTCGCCGCCGGCAGCTCCGCCCACCCCGAGGACTGTAACGACCACCGATAGGACCGCCTCGACCCCCTGAGCCCGCGGATGGCCTCGGTTTCCCGAACGGTGCCGCCATTCGCCGGCGAGCATCGCCGGAGTCCCGCCTCCGCTCGGGCAGAGGAAGAGGAGGGAGGAGAGAATAGTCAAACCTGACCAGTGGGCCAGGCGGGCCCACTGTCAGTGACCCACCGCATCGGTCCACGTGGGTTAAGTGAAGGCGTAAAGGGCAACGTACGTATACCTATTCGAAGCGTTTTCTTTTTTTTATTCTATTTTATTAAAAAAAACAGATTTTGACCACAACTTTGACTGCCTATAACTTTTTAATTATAACTCCAAATGAGTTGATTCTTTTTCCTACCTTCCTCAAATTTTGTCTAGTTTATTTTAAGATTTATTTCAAAAAAAATCAGACAACGTTTTGGTACTGTTTTTAAAATGATATATTGATCCAAATATTTTAAATAGGATTTTTGGAGAGAGAAGAAAGCTTTCAAAAGTTTTGGAGTGCACCCTGCCTCTCCACACCTTGAAGGAAAGCATTCTGAACCCTGGCATAATATTTTTCATGCATGGTTTGTCACGATTATGACACCACCTCGATACGTAAAACTCGTTATTTTATGTGGAGATATGATCATTTGCATGAATGCTTATTGGAAATTTCCTTGCTGTTGGAAATGGACATGCTTGTGATAATGATCATCCTCGTATGCCTTTCGTGCCTACCGGAAGGAAAACGGGAAAGTCTCTGTCTTGGGTCGACCCGAGCTTGCCCCTAGTTCCTCGTCGAGATGAGTGTGTCCGGCATGGCATGAGGGGTATGGTGAGTGGTGATTCTGTCTGTTGGATGAAATATATTCGTTATGCTAATCATGCAGGGAATACTTAAACCTCCTGAGTCGACTATAGATCGAGTCGTGTTCCAGTAACCCCCATACTTGTTTCGTACTACCACTTGTCTCTACAACAAGTAGGGTACGGTTCAGTAAGTCCTCAACCCCTTTCTAGCACACACCGTACAAAGAGGCCATGGTGGAAGATACCGGTTATAGCTGGTAGGCGGGCCACCTGGTCCGGGGGCATGGGTGTTTCCGGTTGAGACTGAGAGGGGAGGCCACCCCTTAGAGCGCGCGATATAAATTTGATCCCATGCTACGCGAGGTTGTAGCCTCCCCACTTAGAGTTTTGCTTGACAGGCGTCGTGGGTGATTCCAGACACCAGTAAGTTAAGCTGGTGTGAGAAAGTTAGGTGTGTCTTCAACTAAGAGACCGTAGACGTAATTAGTCCCGATGGACTAAAGGAATCCGTTACTCGTGGGTAAAGAGTACACCCTATGCAGAGAATAAACCTATTCGAATAGCCGTGTCCATGGTTAAGGATTACAGTCTGGGATAGGTCACGTGTCGGTCTTAGTGTCGGTCTTCGGAGGAGAAACTATTAAACCAAACTTGGGGTCTGACTTGTGACTTGTGAGGACCATGATTATTATTTTTGTTATGGACTAACCCGTTATATTATTTGAATTATCGAGTATCCCTAGGATGGTTCTACCTCCTGGATATTCACTGTGATTATTTATAAGCCCTTTACGTGGTGTCGCTGAGACGCCCGACTGTGGCATGCTTGTTACTTATTTACTTTATAAGCCCTTTATGTGGTGTCGCTGAGACGCCCGACTGTGGCATGCTTGTTATTTATTTACTTTATAAGCCCTTTATGTGGTGTCGCTGAGACGCCCGACTGTGGCATGCTTGTTATTCATATACTTTATAAGCCCTTTATGTGGTGTCGCTGAGACGCCCGACTGTGGCATGCTTGTTATTTATTTTACTTTATAAGCCCTTTATGTGGTGTCGCCGACGCCTCGATCGAGGCATGCTTGTTATTTACCATCAATTCGAGACGCCGCTTGCACATCCGAATGGTGCATTTTATTCCTACTCTGTCATTACATATTCATTGTTACATATTAATAACCTGCTTGCATGCATCAAGGATTTTATTTTTATGACTGACGTTGTGATCATAGAATATTTTCAGAGCATGATTATCATTTATATTATACCCGTGTTCATAATGTTCGCGAGTACATTCAAAGTACTCACTGGCTTGTCCCTGGCTATTGTCTTGGCCAGATTTCTTGCGTGGAGAGGAGCGTTGCGAGGGCAGCCCCGGAACCTACGCAAATGTGATAACAGCCTCGCGAAGATAGGAGTTAACCTGGTCAGCCGTTCCTGTGGGAAATGGAGTCCCATAGATGTCGATGATCCACAAACCGCTTCCGCCATCAGCCACTAGAAACCATTTGTTGTACTCACTGGCCAGAATGGTCTTGTACTACATATTTTGTATTTTGCTTGGAATTTCAGATTGTTGGTGCCTCACCAGCTAACAAGAATCCTGGGCTGGTGAGCACAAGGGCCATTTTCTGAAATTAATACCCGGAAAACCGGTCGTGACAAACTTGGTATCGAGCCAGTCGACCATTGGCTAATCCTATGTTAGCCGGGTCAAAAACCTAGGTAAGCCAAACCCCACCTTAACCTAAACCCAGCCAAGCTTCTCGCAAGATAGCCACACAAAGAACCCCGACACTTTTGGCGTTGGTGCCCAACCTATCAACCTAGCTCACGATCACGCCAAGAATCGACGCCTATAATGTCTCATTCGCAAGCATGTGAAGGAAGACTTAGTCCCTTTTTCTATAAAAGGGCACGCTTGCCTCAACCCAAAGACAAAGACAGCCTCTACCCCAAACCGAGCCATAATGCCCGCCCCGTCAGGCACAATGAGACCATAGCAACCAACCTTGGAGGTTTTGTGACCATACTCGCAAACCTCACCCATCGTGCCTATGTGTTAGAAGAGCCCCCAGAATATGTTGTGTACCAAGGATCCATGAGTGGTGAGAGCCACAATTACAGGCCATCAGGCACATCTACGGTAGGGGTCTGCCACCGTAACGCCCTACAGTTTCACCGAAGGACAACTTCCTTTGAGCCACAAGCCATCCAAATTAGCGGCTCGAGAGGCTATAGTTCAACTCCAGCAGCTTGTCGCCAGAGTTAACGTCGCTCGCTCTACTACTACCCTGCACGTGAAGGTATGGTAGACCACCCCAGGTTGCCAACGGAGATCACGAGACGGATCCTGCGTTGTTGCACCTAGTGCGCTATGTAGGTGCACTAGAAGAACTGTTCGATCAAATCACCATTGATCTGATCGCAGCTCGTGGAGAGCTGGTTCGTCGAGCCCCGGCGAGAGGAGAAGACGATCCCGACGCCGTCAGCCCAGTCGTGCTGTTCGGACAACCAATCGAGACCTTGAGGTCCGCCCCAGCCATCAACCAAGGTGCTTTGATGACCCCAGAAGTGCTTCATCGCCTTTTGGGAGCACACTCCAACGGGATTGTGGCCAACAATCCCCGCGATAGTCATCATCGCCACCCCGACCCTGCAGTCCCTCAACCACCTCCAGCTAGTCCCGACGGTGAGACCCGTGGAGAAGCCTCGACATCCACAAGGCAAGCCCGCTTGGATATAAACGAGGTAGATTGAATCACTCGAATAGTACCGAGTCTCAGTGTATCCACGCCTTATAATCATGTGACCTTGGGTATTAACGCAGCATGTTGATGTGCCTCTGTTTTAAATAGTAACCTTGCATAATTATGTCAGCACGCAGTTGCATATTTTTCCGGGCACAGCTACCAAAACCACCCCGACAACCCCCACAAAGATACGCCACTTTAGTGAGATATGTATCCGTGGCTTTGACCTCGACCCTTGAACCGAGCTGGCAAATTAATTACCTTTCACCACGGTAAATGACCCAGCTCCAGCATATAAGAAGGCCACCTCGTGACCTTGCCGAGCACCTCTCACCTTGTGCACCACCTCACAACCATTTCTTGCCATGCCGAGCCCTAGTATTTATCTCGAGAACCCCGATGCAACCCCGGTAGTTTTGTCAAAATATTGTGGGACTTTACCTACAAGACCATGGGTTCTACCCAGCCACCCCAAAGACGAGCTGTTCAAATCGAGAATCACCCCATCCACCTCGAAATATTGGGCAGTAGTACACATTCCTCCCGTAAATCCAAACCAAGACCCAACGGAAGTTTCCTTCGTGGGGAAATCTATGCCAGCTCCACTAATGACCATAGAAGCGGCTGCACACGAAGCACTTGCCCGCCTTTGATTCGCGGTACCCTATGCTAGTGAAAGAGGATATTATTACTTTCCGAGCCGTGCTGCACCTGGAGGAGTAACATCTTTTCCCGATGGACGAATTGAGAGAGACCCAGTACTGGCCAACCTGGTCCAGTACGTCATCGCTCAAGAATGTTTGACCCATCGAGTAATGGGTTATCTCTAGAGTCTCGCAGATTTAAATCCTCAGATCGCCATCGGCAGACCACTGAGGCCCGACCAGGAGAGACACATTCATCGGCTGGTCAATCCACTTTCCCCGATAGAAGAGGAGTGCATCCCAGTGATCAGAGACGCTTTCTGGACCCCGCCCGCCATCGCTTGCATTATAGACGTCGCTGTTGTGTTTATTATTGCAACATTTATTTATGCATTGTAACTTATGCGTGGTACCCTGAGTTTGTGTGGCGAGTAAATTATTTAGTTTCCATTAATTTGAGTAATTTTTGTTGTGGTTTGACTCTTAATATTACTATTCGCGAAAAATCCTGGAGTGAGATTTATTTTCCCTGAGTTACTGCATCGTAAATCTTCTCACGACTTGGATTATTTTTATTCACGCAGCACCACAACTACTTGAACACATACACTGCTTGCAAAAACACGTAACTGCGGAGTAATTGTTTTTCAAAACAACTCTTAACAAATCTCGAGGACGAGATTTTTTCTTAAGGGGGTAGTGTTGTAACACCCCAAAAAATTTAACCTTGTTTTATTAATTAAAATTTTGCCAGGAACTTAAAAATTGTTTTCTGGATTTCCTGTTGATTTCAGAACCTTTCTTTTCTTTATTGTTATGGAGTTTTTATCCCAAGTAAAAACTTTTCAATCATTATTGGACTCATTTACCCTCTCAAATAAAACAATTCTTTATCAGTGGGATTATTTATATAATTATCTTTCCCCTGAGCTTTTTTTTTCTCCAAAAGGGTTTTTCATAAGTTTAGGGTCCCTTTGCACTGTAACCCTTATATAAATTCATTCAAAAATTCCACCAACATTTGGGGATGTTATTGATGTTTTTAAAACACTTTTATGCAAAAATATATTTCATTCCTTGGATATTTTGAGTTCTACACCAAGTTTTCAAATCTGGTCAAATCTCACTTTTGCACTACAACCTATTTAAATATTTATTTAAAACTTCTACCAAAATTTTGGGATGCCAGTAGGAGCATATTATTCAACTTTATGCAAAAACCCAGTGATGTCCTTTGAAAAATTTGAGTGTATCAACCTCTTTTTCATTCTGGTCCAACTTGATGATTTGTACTACAACTATATTTTAACTTGCTCCTTTTGTTGTGATTCCTTTTCCTACTTATAACCCATCCTACAAGACCCTTAAGTACAAGAGGTTGGACTCTTTGGAACAATTCTAGTACTTGCAATCATGCCCTGTCCTTTCTGTTCAAAACTGAAGATTTGCAAAACTTGCACTAGCAAGTTTCTTCTTTTGCCCAGATGACCTTACCACTCTCTTTTGCATCTAAAGAGACCCCACTCTGGAAGATTTGACCACCCCAAGTACTGCCTAGATGCCTCTGGCATTTTTTCAAACACCCTGTGTGCATAGACAGATTTGGCATGGTTGAAAGTTTTGTGTTGTGAACCTCCCCCTTGTCCAAACCAAGCTGTCTAGTAGCTTTCTAACTGTCTCTAACCTAGGCCTATGGATTTTCATTGGCTCTCTAGCAATTTTGGTCGCCCTGGCATTTCGTCGAACGAGTGCCGTGCACGCGCAGAGCACGCGTTTTGCACGTGCCGCGCCCGAGCCGCCATGCCCCTGGCCTGTTCCCCCAAGCTTATCTTAGCACTCTGCCGCTCGCAGCGTAGGGCCAAGCCTCGACACGTACACCCCACGAGCACCACAGCCCCTCGCCATGTCTCCGGCAAGCCAGAGCTAGCCGCCAAGGCCGCCTGACAGCCTCGCCAGTCGGCGCCGCCCGAGCCTCTCCCGCTCGCCACCTGTCCCTGGAGCAGATCAGCCTCATCCACAAGCGCGTCCTCTAGCTCTTGTCGCCGCCACGTCGCCCTGACCGCTACAGAGCGGCGGTTCACCGACGACCTTATCCTCGACCGCAGAACCGCCATGGATGCGCTATAAGTAGGACCCCGAGCTCGCCCAGCCTCAAGCAACCTCTCTCACTCCCTCACCGATCCGCCAGAGCGAGGGAAGACCAGAGGGTCGCCTTCCTCATCTCCGCAATCACAGCCGCGCCACTGCCTCGATCACTCCTGCGCCACCAGGCCTCCCCTCTCCACTCTCTTCACCAGAGCTCCTCTCCTCTCGTGAGTCCATCCCCTACTCAATTCGATATGGACTCGCCGCAGAGAAAACCCACTCGCCCGACGGCCACTCGTCACGCGGAGCTTCGCGCCCGCAGCAGCTCGGCCCACCCCGGGATCGAACGACCACCGATAGGACCACCTCGACCCCCTGAGCCCGCGGATGGCCTCGGTTTCCCGAACGGTGCCGTCGTTCACCGGCGAGCATCGCCGGAGTCCCGCCTCCGCTCGGGCAGAGGAAGAGGAGGAGGAGAGAATAGTCAAACGACCAATGGGCCAAAGGGCCCACTGTCAGTGACCCACCGCACCGGTCCACGTGGGTTAAGTGAAGGCGTAAAGGGCAAAGTACGTATTCGACGTATACCTATTCAAAGTGATTTCTTTTTTTATTCTGTTTTATTCAAAAAAACAGATTTTGACCACAACTTTGACTGCCTATAACTTTTTAATTATAACTCCAAATGAGTTGATTCTTTTTCCTACCTTCCTCAAATTTGCTCTAGTTTATTTTAAGATTTATTTCAAAAAAATTCAGACAACTTTTTGGTACTATTTTTAAAATGATATATTGATCCAAATATTTTAAATAGGATTTTTGCAGAGAGGAGAAAGCTTTCAAAAGTTTTGGAGTGCACCCTGCCTCTCCACACCTTGAAGGCAAGCATTCTGAACCCTGGCATAATATTTTTCATGCATGGTTTGTCACGATTATGACACCACCTCGATACGTAAAACTCGTTATTTTATGTGGAGATATGATCATTTGCATGAATGCTTATTGGAAATTTCCTTGCTGTTGGAAATGGACATGCTTGTGATAAAGATCATCCTCGTATGCCTTTCGTGCCTACCTAAAGGAAAACGGGAAAGTCTCTGTCTTGGGTAGGCCCGAGCTTGTCCCTAGTTCCTCGTCGAGACGAGTGTGTCCGGCATGGCATGAGGGGTATGATGAGTGGTGATTCTGTCTGTTGGATGAAATATATTCGTTATGCTAATCATGCAGGGAATACTTAAACCTCCTGAGTCGACCATAGATCGAGTCTTGTTCCAAAAACCCCATACTTGTTTCAGACTACCACTTGTCTCTACAACAAGTAGGGTACAGTTCAAGAAGTCGTCAACCCTTTCTAGCACACACCGCATAAAGAGGCCATGGTGGAAGATACCGGTTCTAGCCGGTAGGCGGCCACCTGTCCGGGGCATGGGTGTTTCCGGTTGAGATCGAAGCGGGAGGCCACCCTTAGAGCACGCGATATAAAATTGATCCCATGCTACGCGAGGTTATAGCCTCCCCACTTAGAGTTTTGCTTGACAGGCGTCGTGGGTGATTCCAGACACCGGTAAGTTAAGTTGGTGTGTGCAAGTTAGGTGTGTTTTCAACTAAAAGACAGAGACGGAATTAGTCCCGATGGACTAAAGGAACTGCTACTCGTGGGTAAAGAGTACACCCTATGCGAGAATAAACCTATTCGAATAGCCGTGTCCATGGTTAAGGATTACAGTCTGGGATAGGTCAAGTGTCGGTCTTAGTGTCGGTCTTCGGAGGAGAAACTGTTAAACCAAACTTGGGGTCCGACTTGTGACTTGTGAGGACCATGATTATTATTTTTGTTATGGACTAACCCGTTATATTATTTGAATTATCAAGTATCCCTGGGATGGTTCTACCTCCTGGATATTCACTGTGATTATTTATAAGCCCTTTACGTGGTGTCGCTGAGACGCCCGACTGTGGCATGCTTGTTACTTGTTTACTTTATAAGCCCTTTATGTGGTGTCACTGAGACGCCCGACTGTGGCATGCTTGTTATTTATTTACTTTATAAGCCCTTTATGTGGTGTCGCTGAGACGCCCGATTGTGGCATGCTTGTTATTCATATACTTTATAAGCCCTTTATGTGGTGTCGCCGAGACGCCTCGATCGTGGCATGCTTGTTATTCATATACTTTATAAGCCCTTTATGTGGTGTCGCCGAGACGCCTGGATCGTGGCATGCTTGTTATTTATTTTACTTTATAAGCCCTTTATGTGGTGTCGCCGACGCCTCGATCGAGGCATGCTTGTTATTTACCATTTATTCGAGACGTCGCTTCAGACATCCGAATGGTGCATTTTATTCCTACTCTGCCATTACATATTCATTGTTACATATTAATAACCTTCTTGCATGCATCAAGGATTTTATTTTTATGACTGACGTTGTGATCATAGAATATTTTCAGAGCATGATTATCATTTATATTATACCCGTGTTCATAATGTTTGCGAGTACATTCAAAGTACTCACTGGCTTGTCCCTGGCTATTGTCTTGGCCAGATTTCTCGCGTGGAGAGGAGCGTTGCGAGGGCATCCCCGGAACCTACGCAAATGTGATAGCAGCCTCGCGAAGATAGGAGTTAACCTGGTCACTGTTCTCGTGGGAAATGGAGTCCCATAGACGCCGATGATCCACAAACCGCTTCCGCCATCACCACTAGAAACCATTTGTTGTACTCACAGCCGTAATGGTCTTGTACTACATATTTTGTATTTTGCTTGGAATTTCAGATCAAGTTGGTGCCTCATCATTAACAAAGAATCCCAGGGCTGGTGAGCACAAGGGCCATTTTCTCGAAATTAATACCCGGAAAACCGGTCGTGACACATCGGCGCCGTCGTCCTCTTTGCGGGGCCGCCACACGACCTTCTCTTCCACCGCAATGGGACTTATCCCCGATGCACTGTCTCACCGTCAGAGATCTGCATCAACGCCATCGACAACCATCGCACTTCGATGCTTCGCACGGCGCCGCAAGAGAGTGGTACTTCATATCTCCTCAACTTTTTGATCTCAACCAGAAAATAGATCTTAACTTGGTTACTCTACTTTCTTTTCAGCTCTTAGAATTTAGCTCTTAGTTCGAAGCAAACAATGGATGCTAAATATCATTTCTTCGTTTTGCAGCTTCAAATCTGCCATGGCACAGCCATAATACAGTTTAATTGATCATGCTTAGGGTTTAATTGATCATGTTGGTTCTGTGGTGGTTTCTTTAATAGAAATCAGAGGGCAAACCCTCTTTTGCTAAAAAATATATGCTTAGAGTTTCCCCCTTTTATGATCACTATACGATCAGAATACGTGCTTCGTGTCATAATAACACTGCTCCACCCATCAAGCTAAACAAGCTTAGTTGTTCAAATACGAATTTAATATTATTAAAACAGAGTTGTTTAATTGGTCAGCTAAATGTTCCTAAATTAGTTTCGAAAATGCATGTTCGCCGCTCGGGTGTGTATCTCAGCACGGTTGGGAAGGTGAACTTTGCGTATGCAGGGGTTTATAGGGAGACACTCTCCGAGTTGAAACCGCAATGCATTCCATAGATAATCTGACTACTTTTATGTTTTCATGAATCACAGATTCTGAACAGCATCATAATGATTATGAGCTTGCGCGCATGAAAAGAATAAAGCAGAACAATGCTATGGCTGTCAAACTTGGCATTAAGGGACTGAAATCAAGTCTGGATGCAATGCAATGCAAACACTCTCCACCTCTGATTCATGCTCGTAATATGATCCTAACAAAGGATTCTGAGCTAGAGGGAGACCTAAGTCAATGTAGCTCCCTAGTGGAGGAGTTAGAGGAAGATGCCCTATCTTATTCACCCATTAAGGTACTTGCTCTAACTTTCCAAGGTTACATTGCTCGTGATATATCTTGCAACCGATGCTTTGCATTGCTTCTACTTTGTTGAACTGCCATTAGCTTAGTTTATACATCGTATGTGAATACGCCTCGCCTATCCATTTTCAAAGACATATTCCATCCGTCATCATACCATATTTATCCATTCAAATGATGTTCTTGTGTATCGACGCTCAAAAGGAAGAGGGCGATTGCTGATCGTGGAGGAGCACAAGCAAAGTATTTGGAAAAGGTAGTGGCACCGATAAATCAAATAGCCCATTAGGTGTAGTTGCAATATCACCTGACCCACAAAATACCCCAACTCTAGCAGACTCTAGCCCTACTACACTGGTCATTTCGATGCCCCAACTCAAAGAGACCCCAACTGCAGCAAATAATATGATTATGCCATTGACATAGCACCGCCAGTACGACGCAAAAACCCCATTCCAGCAAAGAGTACACCAAATCCAGTTGCCAAATCCCTTTCCGAACCAGAGAGAGCCCCAATTGCAGCAAATAGGGCCCATGTTCCATTTCTTCCCAGTTTAGAAGACAAAGCTTATGTTGTTGTCAGGAACTTTGTGCGCATCTTTCCTTCATGGAAAGATTAAACCGCAGACACGTAACAATTTCCGCCTTCCTCCGCAACTTACGCGTAAGTAATGTACTAATGTTATTCATGGTCATTATCGCATATGTTTCTGTGATGTAAGACACAAGATTTCATTCTTTTAAATAGGCGAGGCGCAAACCGGATTGTGATGATGAGCAAGGGTTGGTTGCGCTTTTCAAGCACTCGTTGATGAAGTATCGTTCCTACCGAGGCAAGCGCACTTCGATGGCAAGCCTCGAACGAAATTTCTGTGAAGTCTCCGGTGCTACATTTATCCGACGGTGATCGGAATAATCTTGTTACACATTGGTCTCTACCGCAGCGTAAGGTATTGTCTATGATATCACATCACAATTTGAACTACATTTCTGCATTTGACTTAATGTCTCACTTGTACGAAAATCATTAGCGTAAGAACATTCGCTCTCAAGGGACCACAGAATCTCGCAACTATATCGCATTAATCGCATTGCTCTTGTGAGTACCTCTTGCCTGTGTATGACCATACTTACTTCCATAGTTGCTTGATTATGTAGCATCACCGCACATGTTAGCCTCGTAATCGTCCATTTGGTGGACATTATAAGATCCGTATGGACTCTTACATAAATTTAGAATCAACCCAATGCTTTTGAAGAGGTTTAGCTCTGCAGTCCTCTTGTAAGGACTGAACGTGGTCTATCACCGTATTTACATTATCAGCTACTCCCTCCGTCCGATAATATAAGAACGTTTTGTACAAGACACCAAAGTTCAAAACACTCTTGTATTATGGAAAGAGGATTGGTTCATTTTATAGCATTCTGCATCTTATCTCCTCGTCCACCATTTACTAAAAAGATCAGATCTATATTTAATCTTACCAACAAGTAGAATACATGACAATGCCAAGGTGGAAGTGTAGCCCATTGCTCTTGTCAAGACATTTTGTCCTCAGAACGCTTGTACTTCGTGGATTGGTAGTTGATTATGTAGCATCAATCTGCATCTTATCTTCATTATCCTCTATCCCTTCCAAAGATTATCATATCTAAAATTACTCTCTACAAAATGTAGAGTACAGGCAATGCTTATGAAGAAGATTCTATGCTGAAATTCTTGAGTTATCCTTCCCTTGACATGGAGAAGGGCATTATAAAGCCGGTGTTAACTGTTAATGTAAGTCACTCCTTCTAAAGCCTTTATCCTCAACTGTTGTTTAATTTGCTCATACTCCCTATCGCCATCGTTGTTTAGTTTGCTGTTTCTACCAAAATGCATGTTCGTAAGAACCGTAAGTTCTAAGTTTTACTTGTAAAACCAAATTCCTTATTCATAACATGCACATTACTTAATACTCCCTATATGTATGCTTGTTTTTGTGGATCTATAATCCAGTGTGTGGTGAAGCAGCCCACGTTTGCACCTTGTCATCTCCTGTTTTATCTTACTGATGTGGTGATGATATGAACAACATGCCATGCACATTATCCAAAAAGATACAATGATTTTCTTTGCCCTTCATCTATGCTTGTTATGTTGCCATGGTAATCCAAAGAGTGGGTGAAGCTCCCGCATTATGAACAATGCCAAATTATGCTATTGATATTTTGAACATACTCTTTATTTTCTAATTTGAAATTGGATAGAATTGATGTAATGTTATCATCTTTGTTTATACACGTGGAAAACCTGTCATCTCTCTCTTTGTTTCAGGTGATATGCCCGATGGCATGCACAAGTAGTCAAGGTCTGTGAGACAAACCCAACATATATTGCAAAGAAAGAAGGCAAAACATCTTGAAGATAGCGAGACAACCCCAAAGTCTTGTCTTGATGCAAAGTTCAAGTTACTTGAGACTAACAAATGACAAGCTCACGTAATTCGTTGTGCGAATCGAGCCGACTTCTTCAGTCCCAAGTTCTAGCGTAAAGGCATTCTGCAACTCAACTTCGACTTGAAGTCCTATCTCTAAGAAAGATTATGGAGAACACCAATGAGAACCTCATTGCTAAACATCTACACTGAAGCTATGACCGACATGCTAGGCGGTCTCACAGCCTTGCTCAAGAGCTTGCGCAGCAGCTTCATAAGGCTAACCTTTCTTGAACTGTCTTGGAAGTGGTCTCGGTTCAAGATTATTTTGTTACTGCCGCAATGGTGCCCAGCTTTTGTAATATGCTTCTTCGTTGCTTTTATGATCACCGGTGGCGAACTTCGATGCCCAAAGGATGTAATATACCTTAAACCCTTTATTGTATAGTGTAGGTTTATTCTAAGTTACTATGCTGTAATTTCTTTATTGTATAGAGTAGGTCTGTTCTTAATTCATACTAGTTACGCAAAGAGTCGAAATGAACCCCGCCCAGATTGTGCGAATCAAATCACGGGCTTTTAACAGCCAAAATTGTCTCGGTCCTTGTTTGGCCCATCGGATATCGGTCATGAAAGGTGTCGATGCAAACAGGGCGTAGTTAGGCCCAACTATATGGCGGGCTTTTAACAGCCGAAATTAATATAGGGCTGAATGTTAAACGGGCCCTTAACAGCCAAAACTAATATCGGGCGAATTACTAAGTGGGCCTTTAGCAAGTGGGCCCAAAAGCATAGTGTCCAGTTGACGGTCAATTTGATATGGGCCATAATTGAGCCCAAAGCCTCTTAAAGGGCAGGACCTGATCTGGGCCGTAATTTGGCCCAGAACGTGGTAGGCTTTTAACGGGCCGGATCTCATATGGGCCACTATTAGGCCCGGAGCATGGCAGGCCATTAATGGACCGATCTAATATGGGCCGACATTTGGCCCAAAACATGGCAGCTAGTTAATGGGCCGACCTACTAGGGTCCTCAAAATCTTGTGGGCCTACAGCTGGGCCCGCCCATTAATGTCGGCGAAATCTCGTGGGCTTTAGCTGGGCCTGCCCATTATGACCCGCAAGAATCTTGTGGGCTTTACTTGGGCCGGCCCATTATGGCACACAAAATCTTGTGGGTTTACCTAGGTTGGCCCATTATGGCCCGCAAAATCTTGTGGGCCTTTAGTGGGCCAGCCCGTTATGGTCCGCAAAATCTCATGGGCCTTTAGCTGGGCCGGCCCATTATGGTCCGCAAAATCTTGTGGGCCTTCAGTTGGGCCGGCCCATTTAAACTTGAGGGGTCGGTCCACGTGTCAACATATCATAGGTGCGTCTCGCCCATTGGATGAGTTGACACGTGTCTCCTCCACCAATGATGATTTTACACGGAAAATCCCCATTGGTCGGGTCATTAACGGTTATCGGATCCAAAACCCGACCCGATAGCTTAACGGCGTTCGCTACGGTGGATGCCATGTGTCGGTCACCCTTGACGAAAAGCACTTCGTGACGCGATTTATTGTCATGGAAGTAGACACTTCCGTGATGATAATTTTGGTAACGCCATGGAACACTTCTACGACAAAGACAGTATGACTATCTTGATTACATCATAAATTTGTCATGGATGTACATGCATGACAAAAAAGTGACCTACTGTGACAAACACGTATCATCACTGAAGTGTATTTTTTTGTAGTGGAGGCTTCTGCTGTGCTCCTGAATTGTACTTTCCTTGCCCATACTTCCTCTTGCGGCTCTCAATCTGCTGCTTCTTCCCTTCAATCATAAGAGCCTTGTCTACCATCTCCTGGTAGTTGTTAAATGTTCCCACCATCAACTGCATGCTCATCTCATCATTCAGCCCTTCCATAAACTTCTCACCTTGGCATGCATCTGTGGCCACATCATCGGGGCATAACGAGATAGCTTACTAAACTCATCTACGTCTCGAGCCACAAGACGATTTCCTGGCGCAAGTTGCAAAACTCGCTTCTTCATGCTCATAGCTCCAGCTTGAGACATGGGTCATGCGAAATGCTTGTCAAACCGATCCCAAGTGATATTGGCTATAGGAAAGTGGTCGTAATTCTCTCACCATGAAGCTACTGGTCCATCCAATTGATGTGCGTAAACGCACCTTCTCAAGATTGGTGCAACTCATGGTGGTCAACTCCTTCCAATCCTGCGTAGCCAGTTATCCGCAACTATTGGCTCGGTGCTACTGGAAAACACCGGCGGCTGCAACCTTAAAAAACGGGCTAAGTTGTCAACTTGAGGTGGTGGTGGCAGGTTGTTGTTGTTGTTGCCTTGGTTATGGACTAATATCTGCATCAAGGCATTCTGTTGCTGGATCAACCGGGTGATCTCCGGTGGGAAGACAAATCTGGTATCACGTCTCGGAGGCATCTGATGGGTTTAGAGGGGAGAGATTAGAATAGAAATGAGGTCTAGTGAGAAAACACTACCCATATGCACATGTGACAAACACAATCATATCACACCAAATCAATTCAAGCAAGGGCATACAGTCGGTCTAGAACTATCATTACAAAAGTGCTCGGACTATTACTATTTACATGGGGGAAACTACTATTCATATGGTGGTCATTCTAGAAATTTTGATCGATGGAAGACTCCATGATATCCGCTCCAGCTTCGTCTTCATAATCATCATCACTACCATCAGGGTCGGAGTCAGTGTCGTCGATGATGATGTAGTCTTCAGAACGTATTTCCTTAGGTTCATCGTCATCTCCTCCTGGCGCGGGGTCTCCCATAAAAGCTCCTAGCTTCCTTGTCAGGTCGTCATTCTTCTCCACGAGTACCGTCATTTCCTCCTCATATCCATCACGTGTAGACTTGAGTTCCTCTTCTAGCTCTGAAATCCTGGTCATTGCCTTCTTTAGGTCTATCATGCTCACGATATCCGATTCTCCCGCCGATTTAATGTGCTGGTTTAGCTCCTGGATGATCGCTGCAATGGACCTGTCCCTCTTGGTGCTGACTATCTCCCATTGCTCATCTCGGCGCCCACATATTTGGTACATAGTATCCTTGAGATCCTTGTGATAAACTTCGCCAATGCGTCCCATGGCGATGTGGGCTGCCATGCTCTTTCCTAGACTCCAGGTTGGTGCATCAAAGGAAAACTCTATGGGCTCCGTAACTGGCGTGAATGTCCTTCCTGGAACTTGAACTCGAATCATCCAACGCTCCTCTTCTGGTAAAGTGACGGTGTAGGTCCCAGTGAAACTGGGTACTCCTATGTTCAGGTACCTAGTGACTTCCTTCAAGTGTCGTCCAAAGGGTGTGTCTTCATCCAGTTAAGCAAACTTGTTCCTCGAGTCCGCCATCCTAAAGAATAGAAAATGGAGAGGAGTCAGAAATAAGTAGAGAAGAGTGACCTATGGCTTATCTTAGTGGTCGTGTCCTACATTCAGCATGTGCTCTGGTACCATCTTGTAGCGATCCGACCTTAGACGGTCAAATCTCTGTGTTCAGTGTCATCCCTGGATCGGTAATGCTGACACACATAGTACTTGAATGGATTTATAATAGAGTAGCAATCACACACTTATTACATCGTATGTCTCAAAAGAGAACTTATTACAATAAATATGGCTTAAGGTCATCTAAATAAGATAACATCGGAAGGCTTGGAAGATAAAGTGAGTCTATCAACTCCAACGGCATAGCTGAGTGCATGACAACCGACCTAGCGCACCTTTACTCCTCGTCTGAAAAGTCTGCAACATGATATGTTGCAGCCCGAAACAGGCCAGCACATGGAATATGCTGGCAAAGTAACACAGTAGAGCAATGAACAGACAAATGCTATCACTACATGCATATATGGCTGGTGGAGGCTCTATGGTTATAATAATTCGCGAAAAGCCAGTTTTTCCCTACAACAAAGGAATAAACTTTATTTAAGTATCATGGTGGTTGAAACATCATTGAGAAGGTTCCTCCAACTCAATCCCAATTAAAGTAGTCATTAGCGTCCCAACAAATTAATTTAGAGTGATGAGATCAAACCAATAATTCAAGTACCAGATACTCAAGATGTCCATAACCGGGGACACGACTAACCATGATTAGTTTATACACTCTGCAGAGGTTTGCGCACTTTTCCCCACAAGACTCGATCTCCTCCATTGGATTTCTCGCACTACATGGTGTTTGAGAAACGGATGACCGAGACACAGTCTTTCCGAAGCATTAACTCTTTACTCTGGGTAGACAGTTACACATACTTTCCCCTACATCTGCTAGCCTACCACTGAAAGAGGTCATACAACGTACTCAACTATGCCAGAGCCCATAATGGCTTGTGGCTGCACATGGAAGTTTCTAGCATGAATAATCTTATGGTCCCTTTGAGCCTGGGTGGCGGACCGTAGGATGATCACACGGGTACTCTGGGATATCCTAGGACAACACTGGATTCTCCAGGTGCCCACAAGCAATCCACCCAATTGTGTATTAAAGTTGCCACCTTAAGTTGAACCATTAATTTAACAAACTCACATCTGTCATGGATACTCTCAAACCCAATCCACGTCTACGAGCATAGCATGGCAATATAAGCATAACATAGAAGTAACTCCCAGGGTTTGATAATAAACAGGGCAATAGGTTCTACCTCATCAACTACTTCCCAAAACCCACAAGTTAATCACATCCTAATTATGCAGTGTTTGAGGATTGTAACCAATGCATAAAAACTGGGTATGAAAAGAGTATGGTCAATGTGTTACTTGCCTTGCTGACGATCTGCAAATCCTAAAGACTCGTAGTAGCACGCTTCGCACTCCGGGAATTCTCTCGCAAACAAGCAATAGCATACATAAGCAATCAAGCAAAGATGCACGGGTAAAACTCAAATAAGAAGATCGAATCTGAAAACTCAACAAAAGAGATTCGATTTGCAAAAAGAATCAAATCAAATGGAGCAACGAAACTCAAACTACGAAAGAAACAAGATCCGTTTCCTATATGGACTAAAGTAAAATTTTACAGTACCAAAATCTTGTTCAAGTTGGTTAAACAGAAAGAGGGCTTCGAGACGAAGATCTAGGCGCTTGTTTCACCTAATTTGGATAAATGAGCGAAAAGATAAACTAAAACGAAGATTAGGGCAGAAATCGCGATCGAAAATAATCGCGGGAAAACCCTGGAAAATAAAACGAGACGAACAGGCTGACGAACGAACGTGCGCTGTCTGCTGCTAACTGACGAACAACGTTCGTTAAAATGAACGTACAGACGAACGTCCGCTAAATAATAAACCGACGAAAAACCGAACCGAACAGAAATCTAAAAAAACGAAACTAGGGTTTACTTAAAACAACGATCAGTTTTTCCCGAGAAAAACCGGACGGCGGCTACCTCGGCGGCGGGTCGTGATCTTGGCGGGCAACGGGTGGCGCGGTCAAGGGCAAGGCAGCAGCTGCTAGGGTTTGGGGCGGCGGGGTTGGCGGGTGGGCTGGCGGTGGGGTCGGGCCGCGGCTTATAAAGCCTGGCCAGGCAGTGTCCGGATCAGGCACGGCCCGGTTAGGTCGGTGCACTTTTTTTAAAAAATAATCCCGACGTAGAAAAACAAATAAAAAAATACTAAACGGAGTCCAAAAATCCTGAAATAAATTTTCACGGTCCTCTAATAATATTGCGGACAAAGTGAACATTTATTTGGGTCTCTAATGCAATTTTGGAAAACGCATATTTTTCCTAATTTAAATAAAACAGCAATAAAAGTCCAAAAAGAATTAATTATTTGATTTTAATATTTTTCCTCCAATATTCCCTTTATTTTGGAGAAGTCATATTATCTCCTCTCATATATTTTAATAGGAAATATTTTCGGAGATAAATAAATAATTAAAACCAAAGTGATCCTTGTTTCGATATTTGATAAAATTCAAATATGAAAAACGTGAAATCCCAACTCTCTCCGTGGGTCCATGAGTTGCTTAGAATTTCGAGGATCGCAAAGCAAAATGCAGTAAAATATGATATGCATGAATGACCTATGTATAACATTCCAAATTGAAATTTTGGGATGTTACACTATGTTTCATGTTATGTCTGATGAACAATTGTGTTGAATTTTCGGGTTGCGGATTGATGAACTATGTAATAATTAAGTACTATATGTGTTAGATTTATTTGTCATGAGTTTGATATTGTTTAGAGAATGTATATGCACAAATATTTGCGGTAGAAGTAGAAACTGATATGGCTATCCAATTTTAGCGATGCATTAGAAAAAGAAGTTGGCTACCCAAATCTTCTCTCCTCTACCTAAGATGAATTTGTGTAGATAAAATTTATCTTTTCTTATAGATGCTTTTACAAATTTCATTTTAGATGAGAGAATTCGACAATAATTTTGGGCCAAAACATTACTGCGACAAGCCTGAACTAGCAAATTGACATGAATCATGCACCCCAAAAGTTCAAACGATAGAAATATAAAATTATAATCATGAGCCTCACATTAGGCTGGACAAAAAAATTGAAGATAGCACAACACACGTCCAAATAAGCAGGACGAACGCCGACTTCTTGCAACAAAGGGACACTGACATGAGATATAGAGGCCATGTCTACTTTAACCAGTAAATAACCGCGCAAAATATCATACAAGCACAGACAAGCTACATGGCAACTTCCTCCCAGGGATATGATATGGTCAGACAACAACAATGGGGAACATATATTCCATGGGCGCTAAATTCCTGAAATAGCGTCCCCGTCCTTATACCTTGCTACTCCGACAAGAAGAAGGCACTGCGGTGGAAGTCTTTAGACACTCTGGCAAGAGATATATTGTGGGTGCACCGTATGGCATCCTTCTCCAAGTGGGTACCCTTACTCACCGACACAAAATGGCAAACATCAAGGCAATCGATGTAACAAATTGGATGAACTCGAATGAAATCATGCATTCAACATGAATCTATACCCAACATAGATACGATATGCACTATAACTACTATGAGCTATAAGGGAAAACAACCAACAACAATCATGTAGTGATCTTGTCATCATATACGTGCTATTTGACCTAGGATTGTGTTACAAAGAGCGATGTTGGACCCTACGAGTCAATCTCATCGTTCAAGCTCATAGTTCTCACTTGGAGGAGGGATGGATGCACTAAAGCATTAATGTGAGCACTCTTCGACAATAATTTTGGGCCAAAACATTACTGCGACAAGCCTGAACTAGCAAATTGACATGAATCATGCACCCCAAAAGTTCAAACGATAGAAATATAAAATTATAATCATGAGCCTCACATTAGGTCGACAAAAAATTGAAGATAGCACAACACACGTCCAAATAAGCAGGACGAACGCCGACTTCTTGCAACAAAGGGACACTGACATGAGATATAGAGGCCATGTCTACTTTAACCAGTAAATAACCGCGCAAAATATCATACAAGCACAGACAAGCTACATGGCAACTTCCTCCCAGGGATATGATATGGTCAGACAACAACAATGGGGAACATATATTCCATGGGCGCTAAATTCCTGAAATAGCGTCCCCGTCCTTATACCTTGCTACTCCGACGCAAGAAGGCACCTGCGGTGGAAGTCTTTAGACACTCGGGCAGTAGATATATTGTGGGTGCACCCGTATGGCATCCTTCTCCAAGTGGGTACCCTTACTCACCGACACAAAATGGCAAACATCAAGGCAATCAGTGTAACAAATTGGATGAACTCGAATGAAATCATGCATTCAACATGAATCTATACCCAACATAGATACGATATGCACTATAACTACTATGAGCTATAAGGGAAAACAACCAACAACAATCATGTAGTGATCTTGTCATCATATACGTGCTATTTGACCTAGGATTGTGTTACAAAGAGCGATGTTGGACCCTACGAGTCAATCTCATCGTTCAAGCTCATAGTTCTCACTTGGAGGAGGGATGGATGCACTAAAGCATTAATGTGAGCACTCTTGGATTGCATTTGTCCATCAATTGACCCCCCCCCCCCTAACTGTGATATTTGCAAGACAAACCCCTAGATTGCTTCAAGAGATTCGTCATGAGGGTGCAAATGAATTCAAGCTAAGAATTGAGAAATAAGGAATGAAAATGGTAGTTCAAGAAACTCGAAGTTGGTGAATACCTTGACGAGGAAGACATCACACATGATTTCAACGCAGCCTACACGCTTAATACAAAGCGCCGGTGTTGAAAGGAATAATATGATCATGATTGAGATGACATGCATAGTAGTTGATGAATGCAAAGCCACTAAATCGATTTGGCCGGATAGATGCCCCATTCTTGGCACATTCAAATTTGCACCTAAATTACACACACATTTCTTTCTTGATTATTGCTCGAGCATAAATAATGGTCTTGCCCATGTATTATTTTTTCTTCCGCTTCTCTACTTGTGAAACTTCAATGGGAGAGTGGTCATTGCACTTGGATACTCTAGTCATTAATCATTAATGTGGCCGCCAACCCCTAACCCTAATTTTTACATCGAATCCGTATAGCCTCCGCCGAAGAAACGCCCTAACCCCTAATCACTAACATTAAATTTTCGCCTCCTTTCCGTTGTCATCGGCTCCTCTCTGTATATGTGGGATCTCTGGATCTGCCCAAAACCATATTTATTATCGCCTTCGTTCATCGTCGGCTCGATGAGCATGAATTACGAGTAAATTCGACGATCAAACAATCAACTGTAATTTGTGAAATTTTCAGCAAACATGAAACTTCAGCAAATCTGAAATGACAATCCGGCGGAGCTTGGGTGTTTTGTGTCTCTTGGCTCTTCTTCTACCGAATTTACAGCTCTGTATCCGGGATCTGCCGCAGGGTGGCGCGACCCGCTGACCTCAACAGATTAAAATAGTGGCAGCGGCCTACTTTTTAGGCGAGATCTGCTTGCGAAAGCGCCAACACCACCAGCCCAGCCCAGATCTACGACGTGCCACCGCCCCGGACGAGACATCTCCCCGTCACTCAAAACACGCGCGGGCGCCGCGTGGGTGGGCGAGCGCAAATTGTAATAAGCCGGTCCTCCTCCTGCCCCGGACCGGAAGCGCTCGCTCGCTCGCTCGAGGGGGAGACGTCGCGTCCGCCATGGGGTGCTCCTTCTCCGGCCTCAACGCGCTGTACGACACCGTCGGTGGCGGCGGCGGCGACATCTGGGTCAACGACTACCGCTTCCGCGTGCTCCGCAGGCTCGGCGACGCCGGCCCCGCGGGCTCCTCCGTCTTCCTCGTCAAGGAGGTCGTCGCCGCCGCCGCGGTCTCCGACGGCACCGCCGGAGCGGGACCCGGCGCCGCGGGGCTCGCCAAGAAGAAGGGCGTCGACCCGTCCCACATCTCAGGTCTGTACCTTGTCTGGCTCTCTTCAGCCCCGGACTCAGATCTGAGGGCGGCTCGGTTAGATCACGCGCGGACTCGTTTGAATCCGGCGTGGGGCGTGCGGCGAAATGTTTCTCTTCCTTTACTGGCCGGGTCAATCCAGATGTGCCCTCCTTACCAACGGAGATCGGCACGGCAACTTTCTCATTTCATTAAAATTCTGTCGAGGCTATGGGCAATTTTTCTTTATTTGGCGACCTGTGCCGAGTCCTGCTTCAGATTCTGCGTGTCTCCTGAATTATGTCGGCACTTGGCGTAGTTTTTGGCTCCTACTTAACTGGATTGCTTCCCACATTGTCAGCTCGTCTATACGCATTTTGTCCTCATCCAAAATTCCAAATGGACCAAACTATGCGGTGATAGATCTACCAAATGATCTTGATTCGGAGAGACAGTCATATCCTGTCCTAGTTTAAGTTTCCGTGGTTACAATCATTTTCAATTGTTGATCCGGGTCTATTCTATTGGCATAATTTATGCCTTGTCGAATTTTGGAGAACCGTATTGGAAAGTGCATTTTAAGACCAATTGCTTCAGCATGCTAAAATAACCACTCCATTAAATTTGGCTTAGGTCCAATAGTGTCAACCTCTTGAGCATCCTGTGAGTTGCACATGGTCAGCCAAATATCGCCCTTCAAAGCGAATCTATCAAACTGCTTTCTAAGATTTACGACATCGGTAGAAAACAGATTAGTATATTCTATTCTACTAAAGGGCCTAAGACGAATATTACGGCATTTCAGTGATATGATTACTTGATGAGTACTAATCTATTGATAACTTTTGACTCTTCATATTTTAAGGATCATCGTGCTATGGTTGTTGTATTGTGTTTGGCTTTCCAGTTATTATTTGTTGCACTTATTTCTTGTTATCATCTCATTCTCCTCGATTTTCTTTTCAGCTGATGGGACATATGCTTTGAAGAAAGTTCTTATTCAGAGCGACCAACACTTGGAGCTAGTACGGCAGGAGATCCGAGTGTCCTCTCAATTCAGCCATCCAAATTTACTTCCACTTCTTGAAAATGCCATTATTGCAGTCAAGGTAAGTTGGATACAAATAGATATCATGCCCGTATCCAAATCATGATAGTAGTACTATATCTTTCATCTTCCAGCTCAGTGATATTTACTTTTTTAAGTATTGGGTAACTTATGTTGGGTAACAAAAAAAAGCAGATATGGTTGACTATCTGCTGATGGAGATTTAGCAGCTTTAATTGGTGTCACAATACGGTAATTTAAGTATCTGTGCTGTTACCAATAGATCTGCACTTATATGTATGTAGGGTGTGCAAGATGGGTCGCAGAACCATGAGGCTTACTTGTTGTTCCCAGTTCACTTAGATGGAACCTTGCAGGATGTAACTAAATCCATGCAAGAAAAGAAGGAATACCTTTCAACAATCACCATTCTCCAGATATTTCGCCAGGTAAATACTTATACTTACTGCTGTCTTGTGTACAATACGATATTGTATCCTTATTGACAACTACAATAGGGGTGCAATTGTAGTTCGACATACCATGTTGGAACAATTAGGCATGACCGAAATGGCTCATAATCTTCTACCCTTTATTTTATTTCCCATTTTTTTCTATCATTTTAGAGTTTAGACCAGAAGTTTTTATTTATATCAAAATTGAGACCCATTTTTTATATCTTGTTCTTGATCATGCATTGTATTTGTTTGATCTTCCTTGATATCATTTCTTATGTTCTCCATTAATTCAATTTTCCTTTGTGATATTACTAAATTTAGTATATAGCGAAAGTGGACTGTACCATCACTAAGGTTGATCTGTGATGTTAGCAAAATTGATTTACTTATGCTTGTAACAACTGTGAGTTATACTCTTTACCCCCTTCTTCTGCTGCTGGTAGCAATTTTCTGTGAGGATTAGCCTGTTAGTTATGTGATTTGTGTTGCCTACAGCTATGTGCAGGACTGAAGCACATGCACAGTTTTGAGCCACCATATGCTCACAATGGAGTTAAACCAGACAATGTCCTCATAACTCAGAGGAAGGAACAGCCTCATCTTGCTATCTTGATGGACTTCGAAAGTGCTCGCCCAGCAAGAAGAGCTATTAGATCACAAGCAGAAGCTTTGCAGCTGCAGGTACCTTTACAGTTATAGATGGTAACTGAAATGGTTAATATAGTTTGTATTAACAGTTTGTTGAGCCAGTGCTGATTGTAAGGCAATCTAGTGTAATTGATAGAAAGGTCGAACTTTTGTTCACATTTCTGTAGTTTGGCAACAAGTATGAGAAATCATTTGGGAACTAATATGGATTATTTTATGATTTCTTTCTGTAAATATGATGAGTGCTGGACTTCTTACTTTGACTGGCAATTTATTTAATGTAGGAATGGGCTTCAGAGCACTGCTCTGCACATTTCCGGGCACCTGAATTATGGGAGTGCCCACCCCACGCCGATATTGATGAGAGGACAGATGTATGGTCTTTGGGATGCACCCTTTATGCTATGATGTAAGTTCTCTTATGCAGAAACTTTATGAACTGACATATGGCCTCACCATTTGATGTTAATTGTTTTGGGACTGATAGTTAGTACCCATGCCTAAAACTACTCGTATCAAATTAAGGTTTACTTCATTTATGTTGTTTGCAATAGCTTTTAAGGGGTACTCCCTCCGTTCCAAAATAATTGAAGTTCTAGGTTTGTCCTAAGTAAAACTTGTTTAAGTTTGACCAACTCTATAGAAAGATGCACTAAGATCTACAACACCAAATACACATAATACGAAAGCATATTTCATGAAGAATCTCATGAGACTAATTTGGTGTTCTAGATGCTAATATATTTTTCTATAGAATTGGCCAAACTAAACAAATTTGACTTAGGACAAACCCGGAACTTCAGTTATTTTGGTACGGAGGTAGTAATTAAACAGCATATTTGTTAAATACTGATGTAGTTACGTAGAAATCCTGCCATGTATTTGAAACCCTTTTTATATTGTATTTTGTCAAAATTCTCCACAACCCGAAGTAGCCTATTTTGACACAATTCTTCAAAAAATGGTCGCAACATCATAGACCTGTTTTATGCTAGTAAGTAGGCTTGTAGTTATAATTACCTATTGTTTTCTGGATCTGTCCACTGGCCATCTTATTGCAGAATCCATTATTTAGGGCTATTTTTTAAGTTTTTTGTTTGGAACTGGATCAAGACAAATAGCTCATCATGGCGTATTGCCATGGCATGTCGTTGTATCTAGTACTTAGTTTATAGATTCTGTAGTGCAAGCTTCTGATCATCTGATCATGTTCTTATTTATTGTAGGTATGGAAAATCCCCATTTGATTATGAGCTCGATGAATCTGCTGGTGAAAGCCTAGTAACAGTCATTAAAAGTGCACAGGTGAAGTGGCCTACTGAGACGGGTTCGTCCTATCCTGATACTCTCCGCCAGTTTGTAACCTGGATGCTGCAGCCACATCCTGCAGTTCGTCCCAATATTGACGATATTATCATCCACGTTGATAAACTCATTGCGAAGCACTCGATTTGACAAGTAAATGGAACTGCTTCAGCAGAAAGAAGAAAAGGAATTCATATGTAATTTATAGAATCTCTGCTTGATTCATTAAAAGTGACATGTTCCTTATAGTCATTGTATGGAAGGAAAAAAGAGGATGTTTTCTGTAGCAGGCTTCACCGATTTAAGAACTGGCTGTTCCTGATGTCTGTAGATGTATGTATTTTTTGTGCCAAAGTGAGATTCAGGGGTCAATAAAATGATATCATCATTCTCATGGTTTCTCCTGATTCCGCAAATCTTATTTGAGCGAGAATTGAACAACCTACACAACCATTTCAAAGTACTGATATGATAATCCAAGAATTTTAAACACAATGACATCTTAGTATGAAATTTAACTATGTTTGAATTTAAGAATTTCACATATATTTTGTAGTAGCATAATTTTTGGGAGAAAGATATTGATTTGGATTTGCTAAACTTGCGTGGGCAGCGTCCAAATGGAAAATGGGTGGTTGTTATGGGCACCACTAGCAATAGTGGTACAGAACGTCGAAAAGTGTAAATAGAGGACGGGCTCCATGGAGCCCCGCATTCAAATGCCGATTTTATACATTGATTTTTTAAATGTATGCACACACATGTATACTACATACATGTGAATTTTTGTAATAATATATTTTCTTATGTGGCTTCCAAAGATAAGATAACAACATACATGAAAATGGGCTGATTATTTTTGTTGGGCCGGCATTTTGCTTCTGTTGTGTAGCTTACAAATCACAATATTTTTGAACAAAAGTTTACAGATCTGAAGTGAACATGTATAAGTCTTCACATAATTGTTTTCGAGTGTTTTTAAACATGGAATTTTCTTTTTTGAGTTCTCCGAAACTTTGGCGTCTCCTAAAACTTTACACTTATACACATGAAATACTCGTATCGTAGCAAGCAACGGGCGCATGAATAGAATTAAATTCGAAAACATAGAGGAACACATACAAGTACAACGGATGAAATTGCCATAAAATCAGGCAAGCTCTCCTTTTCTCCCTCTGGAATATGTACGATCACATACATGCAGTTAAGCATCAAGATTGAGGAAGTTTTTCTGCTGATGATGTTCAAAAAGCTGTTTTAGTATAGGGGACTTAAAAGCTCCCGGACCAGATGGTTTACATGCCTTGTTTTTTTAAGAAATATTGGCATATTTTGGGAGAAGAAATTACTGAAGCCGTCTTGAATGCTATCAACTCGAAGCACATTCCAGAGGAATGGAATGACACTTCTATGGTGTATGTTATGGCGCTGCTAGAAGGAGGGCGCGAGAGGGCCGGCCGGAGGCCTTTTTGCCCACGGCCGGGCAAGATGGAAGGGATTTCCTTCTTAATTCTTGCTGCATTAGATTGATACATCTCCTCTTTTTATATAGAGAAGTTTACTTGACTCCCAAGCAAGGCTTACTTGACCCTTAAGCAAGCGACCCTTATCTCTAATTAACCTTAACACTAACGGGCTATACCGCCAGCCCAGGCCCATTACATACTCTAACACTACACCCCATCTGGACATGCAGCTTGTCCTCGAGCTGCAGCCTAACCAACTTATAACCATGACTGACGCAACACAAACCTAACACCTAAAAACAAGCCTTTTACATCTCGGCTTGTTTTATTACTCTCAACCTGAAATGGACTGAGACGCTTTATTTTGGACCCCTTAATAGAAACTGGACACCATCCGCACGTTGGGCGTGCACGTGTACAGCCACCTGGATTCCATGGACACCATCTGGACAAAAGGAGTGCATGTGTATGGCCACCTGGAAGTGGTCGCAAGAGCGACCAGTAGAGGCGCCCTCGCGGCGGCAGGCGGCGGAATGCAGTGGTGCTATGTGGTGCGCTCCTATCGGTGACATCATGCCTTCTCCCCGCCGGACGGCTGTTGGTCTGCACCGCACAGAGAAGAGTGGAGGGCTGTCGATGGAGAATGGCGAGGAGGGGTGCGCCCCCCCAACCGCCTATGTCCCAGACTTTGAGGTTGCTGTCCGTGGGAAAAACAGCATGCCCAAGATCCCCAACGCAGCGGACAGGATCGAGGTCCTTTGCGCAGTGAAGAGCAACTGGGAGGAGCGGCAGCTACAGACCACGCATCTCCCGCACATGCCGACGCGCTAGGAGGCCGCGCGCAGCGGCCTGCAGCCTCACCGCCGCCGACACATGGCGGGTAGTGATCCAAGCCGGAAGCGGTGACGACGATGACGGGAACTTGATCTGCTGGATGGGGACGCCCTGGGGAAGCGGTGATGGCGTCGGCGGGAACTTGATCTGGTGGATCGGGACTCCCGCCGGCGCGGTCGATGCGGGGCGGAGCTGACCGTCGGTGGCTGCTGCGGCTGCTGCGGTGCTGCGCCGGGTAGCGGCGATGGCTCTGCGGCGGAGCGCCGGCGCGAGAGGCCGCTAGAGCGGCAATCGCCATCGCAGCTGTGGCGGGCGGTGGACGGCAATGCAGCAGCCCGACGAAGCGCGGCGGAGGCCGCTGGTGCAGCAGTTAACACGGCAGCCACGGTGGCGCAGCAGCAGGTGCGACCAGCGAAGCGCGGCGAAAACCGCTGGTGCGGCGGCTGCCACGGCGGTGCGGTGGCGGCGATGGGCGGCGCAGCCGGGTGCGGCCCGTAGGACCCGGCCAAGAACAGGTGGATCTCCTAGACCGCCTGGATTAGGTCCCGCAGCACCCCGGACACCTCCGGGGTGAGGACGGTAGGGGCAGGCGCGACGGAGGAAGACATGATCGAACCGAAGCTAGCTGATACCAAATTGTTATGGCGCTGCTAGAAGAAGGGCGCAAGAGGGCCGGTCGGGGGCCTTTTTGCCCACGGCCGGGCAAGATGGAAGGGATTTCCTTCTTAATTCTTGGTTCATTAGATTGATACATCTCCTCTCTTTATATAGAGAGGTTTACTCGACTCCCAAGCAAGGCTTATTTGACCCCTAAGCAAGTGACCCTTATCTCTAATTAACCCTAAGACTAACGGGCTATACCGCCAGCCCAGGCCCATTACGTACTCTAACACTCCCAAATGTGGACTCTCCCGAGTGGATTACTTAGTACCGCCCTATAAGCCTTTGCAATGTTTTATAAAAGATCATATAAAAAATGCTCTCTGTTCGTTTAAAAAGTATTCTTCCACAGATTATTTCTCCCACTCAGAGTGCTTTCGTTCCTGGTAGAATGATTATTGGTAATATTCTTGTGGCTTATGAGTGCATCCACAAAATTAAGAATACAAAGAACAGTCAGGTAGGCTTACGTGCTGTTAAACTGGATATGCATAAAGCATATGATCGAGTGGAATGGGTCTTTCTTAGAAATATGATGCATAAGTTGGGTTTTGATAACCAGTGGATTGAGATTATTATGGAGTGTGTGAGCTCACTAAGATACAAGGTGCGGTATAATTCCCAAGAAAAATATATGTTTACACCATCCACAGGGATTCGGCAGGGTGATCCACTATCACCTTATCTCTTCTTGATTTGTGCGGAAGGTCTTTCTAGCATATTGAAGTATGAAGAAGAAGTTGGTGGCATAGATGGGATAAGAGTGCAGGAATGCACCGTCAGTTTCACACCTTTTATTTGCTGACGATTCTCTGATTCTCATAAGAGCAGATATGATTGATGCAACTTCCTTAGAACAAATGTTGGAAACCTATTGTGTCAACTCAGGTCAGTTGGCAAGTGTGGGAAAATCCAATATATTTTTCAGCCCAAATACTAATATACAAGCTGGAGTTGAGATCTGTCAACAGTTGAATATTACCAATCAAGCTTTGTCAGACAAGTATCTTTGGCTTCCTGCTATGGTGGGAGCTGATAGGAGTGACTGCTTTAAACATTTCTGTGAAAAAATTAAGAAGCTTTTGAAGGGTTGGATGGAGAAGCAATTGTCCACAGGTGGTAAGGAAGTCTTGTTAAAGGCTGTTGCTCAATCTATACCAGTGTTTGCTATGTCCGTTTTTTGCTTGCCAAAGGGGGTTTGTAAAGATATTACAGATGTCATTGCTCAATTTTGGTGGGGAGATGAAGAGGAAAATAAAAAATGTGGTTCTCATGGTGGAAACTATGTATTCTGAAGAGTGATGATGGCATGGGCTTTAGGGATTTAATCTGGCACTTCTTGCAAAACAATGTTGGAGAATGATAAATATGATGGGAAACGTTGCATGGAAAACGAAAAATTCCTACACACGCGCAAGATCTACCCATGGAGATGCATAACAACGAGAGGGAAGAGTGTGTCTACGTACCCTCGTAGACCGTAAGCAGAAGCATTTCACAACGCGATTGATGTAGTCGAACTTTCTTCGCGCTCCAACCGATCTAGTACTGAACGCATGGCACCTCCGCGTTCTGCACACGTTCAGCTCACTGACGTCCTCCGCCTTCTTGATCCAACAAGATGGCGAGGTAGTAGATGAGTTCCGACAGCACGATGGCGTGGTGACGGTGATGGTGAATCTATCTCCACAGGGCTTTGCCTAAGCACTATGAAAATATGACCGGGGGTGTAAATAGTGGAGGGGGGCGCCGCACACGGTTAAGATAATGTTGTGTTGTGTGCTAGGCGCCCCCTCCCACATATATATATAGGTGGGAGGGAGGGAGGAGCAGCCAAAGGAGGTGCCCAAGTAGGAGGAATCCTACTTGGGGTCCCTCCCAAGCTGCGCCCCCCTTTTCCTTATTTGGAGTGCGGGGAAAGGCAGGGGAGGGTGGCGCCCCCCTTTCCTTTCTCCCATGAGAGGGAAAGGTAGGAGGGGCTAGCCCTTCCTGTTTTCCTTCCCTAGGGCTGGCTGATGACCCACAAGTATATGGGATCTATCGTAGTCCTTTTGATAAGTAAGAGTGTCAAACCCAACGAGGAGCAAAAGGAAATGACAAGTGGTTTTCAGCAAGGTATTCTCTGCGAGCACTGAAATTATCGGTAACAGATAGTTTTGTGATAAGGTAAATCATAACAGGTAACAAGTAAATAAAGTAACTAAGGTGCAGCAAGGTGGCCCAATCCTTTTTGTAGCAAAGGACAAGCCTGGACGAACTCTTATATAAAGCAAAGCGCTCCCGAGGACACATGGGAGTTGTTGTCAAGTTAGTTTTCATCATTCTCATATGATTCACGTTCGTTACTTTGATAATTTGATATGTGGGTGGACCGGTGCTTGGGTGCTGCCCTTCCTTAGATAAGCCTCCCACTTATGATTAACCCCTCTCGCAAGCATCCGCAACTATGAAAGAAGTATTAAGGTAAACCTAACCATAACATGAAACATATGGATCCAAATCAGCCCCTTACGAAGCAACACATAAACTAGGGTTTAAGCTTCTGTCACTCTAGCAACACATCATCTACTTATTACTTCCCAATGCCTTCCCCTAGGCCCAAATAATGGTGAAGTGTGCTACCTCTTGAGCACTACGTTGGATTTCCCCGAAGAGGAAAGGATGATGCAGCAAAGTAGCGTAAGTATTTCCCTCAGTTTTTGAGAACCAAGGTATCAATCCAGTAGGAGGCTACACGCAAGTCCCTTGTACCTACATAAAAACAATAGCTCCTCGCAACCAATGCGATTAGGGGTTGTCAATCCCTTCACGGTCACTTACGAGAGTGAGATCTGATAGAGATGATAGATAATATTTTTGGTATTTTTGGTATAGAGATGCAAAGTGAAAAGTAAAAAGCAAAGTAAAAGCAAAGCAATAATAAAGTGACGGAGATTGATATGATGAGAATAGACCCGGGGGCCATAGGTTTCACTAGTGGCTTCTCTCAAGAGCATAAGTATTCTACGGTGGGTGAACAAATTACTGTTGAGCAATTGACAGAATTGATCATAGTTATGAGAATATCTAGGTATGATCATGTATATAGGCACCACGCCCGAGACAAGTAGACCGACTCCTGCCTGCATCTACTACTATTACTCCACTCATCGACCGCTATCTAGCATGCATCTAGAGCATTAAGTTAAAAACAGAGTAACACCTTAAGCAAGATGACATGATGTAGAGGGATAGTTTCATGCAATATGATAAAAACCCCATCTTGTTATCCTCGATGGCAACAATACAATACGTGCCTTGCTGCCCTTCACATCCTTTGGGAAGGACACCACAAGATTGAACCCAAAGCTAAGCACTTCTCCCATGGCAAGAAAAACCAATCTAGTAGGCCAAACCAAACTGATAATTCGGAGAGACTTGCAAAGATAACCAATCATACATAAAAGAATTCAGAGAAGATTCAAATATTATTCATAGATAGACTTGATCATAAACCCACAATTCACCGGTCTCAACAAACACACCACAAAAAGAAGATTACATAGAATAGATCTCCACGAGAGAGGGGGAGAACATTGTATTGAGATCCAAAAAGAGAGAAGAAGCCATCTAGCTACTAATTATGGACCCGAAGGTCTGAGGTAAACTACTCACACTTCATCGGAGAGGCTATGATGATGTAGAAGCCCTCCGTGATGACGGCCCTCTCCGGCGGAGCTCCGGAACAGGCCACAAGATGGGATCTCGTGGATACAGAAAGTTGCGGCGGTGGAAATAGGTTTTTGGCTCCGTATCTGATCGTTTGGGGGTACGTAGGTATATATAGGAGGAAGGAGTACGTCGGTGGAGCACCGAGGGGCCCACGAGGCAGGGAGGCGCGCCCTGGGGGGGGCACCCTCGTGACCGCCTCTTTGACTCCTTGGAGTAGGGTCCAAGTCTCCTGGATCACGTTCGGTGAGAAAATCACGTTCCCGAAGATTTTATTCCGTTTGGACTCCGTTTGATATTCTGTTTCTTCGAAACACTGAAATAGGCAAAAACAACAATTCTGGCTGGGCCTCCGGTTAATAGGTTAGTCCCAAAATAATATAAAAGTGGAAAATAAAGCCCAATATAGTCCAAAACAGTAGATAATATAGCATGGAGCAATAAAAAATTATAGATACGTTGGAGACGTATCAGGCATCCCCAAGCTTAATTCCTGCTCGTCCTCGAGTAGGTAAATGATAAAAAGAGAATTTTTGATGTGGAGTGCTACTTGGCGTAATTTCAATGCAAATCTTCTTAATTGTGGTATGAATACTCAGATCCAAAAGATTGAAGACAAAAGTTCATATTGACATAAAAATAATAATACTTCAAGCATACTAACAAAGGAATTATGTCTTCTCAAAATAACATGGCCAAAGAAAGTTATCCCTACAAAATCATATAGTCTGGCTATGCTCTATCTTCACCACACAAAGTATTTAAATCATGCGCAACCCCGATGACAAGCCAAGCAATTGTTTAATACTTCAACATTTTCAAAACTTTTTCGATCTTCATGCAATACATGAGCGTGAGCCATGGATATAGCACCTATATGTGGAATAGAATGGTGGTTGTGGAGAAGACAAAAGAGGGGAAGATAGTCTCACATCAACTAGGCGTATCAACGGGCTATGGAGATGCCCATCAATAGATATCAATGTGAGTGAGTAGGGTTTGCCATGCAACAGATGCACTAGAGCTATAAGTATACGAAAGCTCAACAAAAGAAACTAAGTGGGTGTGCATCCAACTCGCTTTCTCACGAAGACCTAGGGCATTTTGAGGAAGCCCATCATTGGAATATACTAGCCAAGTTCTATAATGAAAAATTCCCACTAGTATATGAAAGTGACAAAATGAGAGACTCTCTATCATGAAGATCATGGTGCTACTTTGAAGCACAAGTGTGGTAAAAGGATAGTAACATTGTCCCTTCTCTCTTTTTCTCTCATTTTTTATTTGGGCCTTTTCTCTTTTTTTATGGCGTCTTATTTTCGTTCGGAGTCTCATCCCTACTTGTGGGGGAATCATAGTCTCCATCATCCTTTCCTCACTTGGGACAATGCTCTAAAAAATGATGATCATCACACTTTTATTTTTCTTACAACTCAACAATTACAACTCAATACTTAGAATAAAATATGACTCTATATGAGTGCTTCCGGCGGTGTACCGGGATATGCAATGAATCAAGAGTGACATGTATGAAAGAATTATGAACGGTGGCTTTGCCACAAATACAATGTCAACTACATGATCATGCTAGCAATATGACAATGATGGAGCGTGTCATAATAAACGGAACGGTGGAAAGTTGCATGGCAATATATCTCGGAATGGCTATGGAAATGCCATGATAGGTAGGTATGGTGGCTGTTTTGAGGAAGGTATATGGTGGGTGTATGATACCGGCGAAAGGTGTGCGGTATTAGAGAGGCTAGCAATGGTGGAAGGATGGGAAAAAGTGCGTATAATCCATGGACTCAACATTAGTCATAAAGAACTCATATACTTATTGCAAAAATCTAGAAGTTATCAAAGCAAAGTATTACGCGCATGCCCCTAGGGGGATAGCTTGGTAGGAAAAGATCATCGCTCGTCCCCGACCGCCACTCATAAGGAAGACAATCAATAAATAAATCATGCTCCGACTTCATCACATAACGGTTCACCATACGTGCATGCTACGGGATTCACAAACTTTAACACAAGTATTTCTCAAATTCACAACTACTCAACTAGCATGACTCTAATATCACCATCTTCATATCTCAAAACAATTATCAAGCATCAACCTTTTCTTAGTATTCAACGCACTCAAAAGAAAATTTTACAAATCTTGAATACCAAGCATATTATTATTAAGCAAATTACCATGCTATTAAAGACTCTCAAAATAATCTAAGTGAAGCATGAGAGATCAATAGTTTCTTTAAAACAAATTCATCACCGTGCTCTAAAAGATCTAAGTGAAGCACATAGAGCAAGATTACATAGCTCAAAAGATATAAGTGAAGCACATCGAGTATTCTATCAAATTCCAATTCATGTATGGCTCTCTCAAAAGGTGTGTACAGCAAGGATGATTGGTGGCACACTAACAAACAAATACACAAATAATACAAGACGCTCCAAGCAAAACACATATCATGTGGTGAATAAAAATATAGCTCCAAGTAAAATTACCGATGGAAGTAGACGAAAGAGGGGATCCCTTCCGGGGCATCCCCAAGCTTTGACTTTTAGGTGTCCTTGGATTATCTTGGGGGTTCCATGGGCATCCCCAAGCTTAGGCTCTTGCCACTCCTTGTTCCATAATCCATCAAAAGATTTCACCCAAAACTTGAAAACTTCACAACACAAAACTCAATAGAAATCTCGTGAGCGCCGTTAGAGAAAGAAAACAAAAGACCACTTCAAGGTACTGTAATGAACTCATTATTTATTTATATTGGTGATAAACCTACTGTATTACAACTTCTCTATGGATTATAAACTATTTTATTAGCCATAGATTCATCAAAATAAGCAAACAACACACGAAAAACAGAATCTGTCAAAAAAAGAACAGTCTGTAGTAATCTGTAACTAACGCAAACTTCTGGAAGTCCAAAAAATCTACCAAAATAGGAAGACTTATAAAATTTGTTTATTGATCAGCAGCAATTGGAATCAGTATTTTATCACGTTCTGGTGATTTTTAACAATTGCTTTCGTGAACAGAAAGTTTCTGGAAATTACAGCAAGATCAAATAACTATCATCCAAGAAGATCCTATAGGTCTAACTTGGCACAAACACTAATTAAAACACAAAACCACATCTAAACAGAAGGTAGATGGATTATTTATTCCTAAACAGAAGCAATAACAAAAAACTAAAAATAAAATTGGGTTGCCTCCCAAAAAGCGCTATCGTATAACGCCCCTAGCTAGGCATAAAAGCGAGGATAGATCTAGGTATTGCCATCTTTGGTAGGCAATCCATAAGTGGCTATCATGATAGTTTCATATGGTAATTTTTATTTTATTTCTAGGGAAGTTTTTCATGCCCTTTTTTAATGGAAATTGAAATCTAATATTCCCTTCCTTCATATCAATAATTGCACCAACCATTCTAAGGAAAGGCCTACCGAGAATAATAGGGCAAGAAGGATTGCAATCTATATCAAGAACGATAAAATCTACGGGCACATAATTCCTATTTGCAACAATAAGAACATCATTAATCCTTCTCATAGGTTTATTAATAGTGGAATCCGCAAGATGCAAGTTTAGAGAGCAATCATCAAAATCACGGAAATCTAGCAAATCACACAATGTTTTGGGCATAGTGGAGACACTAGCACCCAAATCACACAAAGCATAAAACTCATGATCTTTTTTAAATTTTAATAGTTGATTCCCATTCATCATAGAGTTTTCTAGGGATAGAAAATTTCAACTCAAGTTTTTCTTCATAAGATTGCATCAAGGCATCAACAATATGTTCGGTAAAGGCTTTATTTTGACTATAAGCATGAGGAGAATTTAGCACGGATTGCAACAAGGAAATACAATCAATTAAAGATCAACTTTCATAATTAAATTCCTTTAAATCCAATATAGTGGGTTTAGCAACATCTAGGGTTTTATTTCTTTCAATCCCACTTTTATCAATTTCATCAACAAGATCTAAATACTCCGAATTTTGGAACGCCTTCTAGGTAAAGGAAGATCAGATTTAGTTTCATCAAGATTCATATTGCAAAACAAAGATTTAATAGGGGACACATCAATAACTTTTAGATCTTCATCTTGATTTTCATACGAATTGGAAGAATATGCTTTAATAAAGGCATCTTTGGAAGCACGCATCCTAGCGGTTCTTTCCTTGCACTCATCAATGGAAATTCTCATGGCTTTGAGAGACTCATTGATATCATGCTTAGGAGGAATAGATCTAAGCTTTAAAGAATCAACCTCAAGAGAAATTCTATCAACGTTCCTAGCCAAATCATCAACTTTAAGCAATTTCTCTTCAAGCAAAGCATTAAAATTCTTTTGTGAATTCATAAACTCTTTAACACTATTCTCAAATTCAGAGGGCATCTTATTAAAATTTCCATAAGAGTTATTGTAGGAATTTCCATAATTATTAGAAGGATTACTAGGATAAGGCCTAGGTTTAAAATTCCCTCTATACGCGTTGTTACCAAAATTATTCCTACCAACAAAATTCACATCCATAGATTCATTATTATTCTCAATCAAAGTAGACAAAGGCATATCATTAGGATCAAAAGAAACAATTTTAGTAGCAAATAATTTCATAAGTTCATCCATCCTTCCACTCAAAACATTGACTTCTTCTATCGCATGCACTTTTTTATTAGTAGATTTTTCAGTGTGCCATTGAGAATAATTAACCATAATATTATCTAGGAGTTTAGTAGCATCTCCTAAAGTGATTTACATAAAAGTGCCTCCCGCGGCCGAATCTAAAAGATTTCTAGAAGAAAAATTCAATCCGGCATAAATAATTTGTATAATCATCCACAAATTCAAACCATGAGTAGGGCAATTATGTATCATTAATTTCATTCTCTCCCAAGCTTGTGCAACATGTTCATGATCAAGTTGCTTAAAATTCATAATGTCGTTTCTAAGAGAGATGATCTTAGCGGGAGGAAAATACTTAGAGATAAAAGCATCTTTGCACTTGTTCCAAGAATCAATACTATTTTTAGGCAAAGATGAAAACCAAGCTTTAGCACGATCTCTAAGCAAAAAAGGAAATAGATTCAATTTAACAACATCATTATCGACATCTTTCTTCTTTTGCATATCACATAAATCAACGAAGCTATTCAGATGAGTAGCGGCATCTTCACTAGGAAGGCCGGCGAATTGATCTTTCATAACAAGATTCAACAAAGCAGTATTGATTTCACAAGATTCAGTATTGGCAAGAGGAGCAATCGGAGTGCTAAGGAAATCATTATTATTGGTATTGGTGAAGTCACACAATTTGGTAGTATCTTGAGCCATCGTGACAAACAAGCAATCCAACACACGAGCAACAAAAGGCAAACGAGAAAAAGGCAAACGGAAAAAGAGAAGGAGATTGGGAAAGAGAGGGCAAATGAAACGGCAAGGGTGAAGTGGGGGAGAGGAAAACGAGAGGCAAATGGCAACTAATGTAATGCGGGAGATAGGGATTGTGATGGGTACTTGGTATGTTGACTTTTGCGCAGACTCCCCGGCAACGGCGCCAGAAATTCTTCTTGCTACCTCTTAAGAACTGCGTTGGATTTCCCCGAAGAGGAAAGGATGATGCAGCAAAGTAGCGTAAGTATTTCCCTTAGTTTTTGAGAACCAAGGTATCAATCCAGTAGGAGGCTACACGCAAGTCCCTTGTACCTACACAAAAACAATAGCTCCTCGCAACCAACGCGATTAGGGGTTGTCAATCCCTTCACGGTCACTTACGAGAGTGAGATCTGATAGAGATGATAGATAATATTTTTGGTATAGAGATGCAAAGTGAAAAGTAAAAAGCAAAGTAAAAATCAAAGCAATAATAAAGTGATGGAGATTGATATGATGAGAATAGACCCGGGGGCCATAGGTTTCACTAGTGGCTTCTCTCAAGAGCATAAGTATTCTACGGTGCGTGAACAAATTACTGTTGAGCAATTGACAGAATTGAGCATAGTTATGAGAATATCTAGGTATGATTATGTATATAGGCATCACGTCCGAGACAAGTAGACCGACTCCTGCCTGCATCTACTACTATTACTCCACTCATCGACCGCTATCCAGCATGCATCTAGAGTATTAAGTTAAAAACAGAGTAACACCTTAAGCAAGATGACATGATGTAGAGGGATAGTTTCATGCAATATTATAAAAACCCCATCTTGTTATCCTCGATGGCAACAATACAATACGTGCCTTGCTGCCCCTTCTGTCACTGGGAAAGGACACCGCAAGATTGAACCCAAGGCTAAGCACTTCTCCCATGGCAAGAAAAACCAATCTAGTAGGCCAAACCAAACTGATAATTCGAAGAGACTTGCAAATATAACCAATCATACATAAAAGAATCCAGAGAAGATTCAAACATTATTCATAGATAGACTTGATCATAAACTCACAATTCATCGGTCTCAACAAACACACAGTAAAAAGAAGATTACATCGAATAGATCTCCACGAGAGAGGGGGAGAACATTGTATTGAGATCCAAAAAGAGAGAAGAAGCCATCTAGCTACTAACTATGGACCCGAAGGTCCGAGGTAAACTACTCACACTTCATCGGAGAGGCTATGATGATGTAGAAGCCCTCCGTGATGACGCCCCTCTCCGGCGGAGCTCCGGAACAGGCCCCAAGATGGGATCTCGTGGATACAGAAAGTTGCGGCAGTGGAATTAGGTTTTTGGCTCCGTATCTGATCGTTTGGGGGTACGTAGGTATATATAGGAGGAAGGAGTACGTCGGTGGAGCACCGAGGGGCCCACGATGTAGGGGCGGGCCCTAGGGGGGGAGGGGCGCCCCCCACCCTCGTGACCGCCTCTTTGACTCCTTGGAGTAGGGTCCAAGTCTCCTGGATCACCTTCGGTGAGAAAATCACGTTCCCGAAGGTTTTATTCCGTTTGGACTCCGTTTGATATTCTGTTTCTTCGAAACACTGAAATAGGCAAAAAACAGCAATTCTGGGCTGGGCCTCCGGTTAATAGGTTAGTCCCAAAAATAATATAGAAGTGGAAAATAAAGCCCAATATAGTCCAAAATAGTAGATAATATAGCATGGAGCAATCAAAAATTATAGATACGTTGGAGACGTATCAAAGTGTCATGTAGTCGACGTTCACATAACACCACTAGAGGAGAGACAACATACATCTCATCAAAATATCGAACGAATACCAAATTCACATGATTACTTATAACAAGACTTCTCCCATGTCCTTAGGAAGAAACGTAACTACTCACAAAATATATTTATGATCAAAATCAGAGGAGTATTAATTATCATGAAGGATCTGAAAATATAATCTTCCACCGGACAAACCAACTAGCGTCAACTACAAGGAGTAATCAACACTACTAGCAACCCACAGGTACCAATCTGAAGTTTTGGGACCAAGATCGAATACAAGAGATGAACTAGGGTTTTAGAGGAGATGGTGCTGGTGAAGATGTTGATGGAGATTGACCCCCTCTTGATGAGAGGATCGTTGGTGATGATGATGGCGATGATTTCCCCCTCCTGAAGGGATGTTTCCCCGGCAGAACAGCTCCGCCAGAACCCTAGATTGGTTCTCCCCAGATTCCGCCTCGAGATGGTGGCGCTTCCCCCGAAAGCTTCCTTCTGATTTTTCCAGGTCAAAACACAATATATAGACAAAGATGGGCACCGGAGGCCTGCCAGGGGGCCCACAAGGTCGGGGGGCACGCCTAGGGGGGTAGGGCACGCCCTCCACCCTTGTGGCTGGCTGGTGGCCCCCTCTGGTACTTTCTTCGCTCAATATTTTTTATATATTCCAAAAACATGCTCCATGAAGTTTCAGGACTTTTGGAGTTATGCAGAATACGTCTCTAATATTTGCTCATTTTCCAGTCCAGAATTCCAGCTGCCGGCATTCTCCCTCTTCATGTAAACCTTATAAAATAAGAGAGAAAAGGCAAAAATATTGGACATGGATTTTCTGCACACGAGTGCATATGTGCACGTTATCTAGGCGTTCGGCTGGTGCATTGGGATTCGTCGCCTGTAATAACTGCACCTGGGACCGGTTGGGTAGAAAGTAAGGAAATGGTGAAATACGAAACGACCAAGTTCTGGACGGTGGGGCAGAGTAGTAACGAAGTGATGGTTACCCTGGACGGATGAGTAGTGGGCCGTGGCTCATGGCGTCTTCAGTTTTCCCGATCCATGGATCAGGAAGCGTATTTCCCGTTTGACAACGGTGGGCTCATCTTCTACCTCGATCCGCTGAAGCTGTGCCTGTGCGAGTACCGTGAGCCGCTGCGTTGCGAGAGGCGGCAAGGGGAGGCGAAGCTCTGCTGCTGTTCATCAACATGGAGTTTTCGATGGAGCTGATTCGAAGGTACCGCACTTAATCTCTTAGACATGATGTAAATTTGGTTTGTATCCCCCCTCCTAATAACAATCCACCCCGCGACCTATGGGTCTGCAGAGTCACGGTGCTGGAGGAAGTGAACAACAAGGAAATCATGATGGAGCCGCTGCATTATCCAGTCAGCGCCACTGTGGGCGTTCAGCAGCCGCCGCCGATGCCGACATTAACCGTGGAGGGTTAGATCTGTGCGGTGGGCGCCGTGATGAGTGCTGGAAGGCAAGAATCACCACAAGCGTTCGAGCAATCGATAGGCGAGATGAACCCGGCAGCTCCTGGCTGGACGGGAAGGTATGCTATTGAGGAGTCTGAATGATATACTTCCCACTGGAAAAGTTAATTGGTGAATGTAGGTCCGGTATGCTTGTATTGATAATGCTCACTAGAGATTGTAGATTTCGGAATTGAAATTGTACACATACTACTACAGACATGAAAACATTGTACAAGTAGAAATCGAAATTGTAATCGACGTGCAACTGCTTGCTCTGCAGTACTGATAGACATTTTTATTCTGTAACTGAATGTTGATGTGGTAATAATCCAATAAATAAACTTGTATGTGCTTCTTACACTGGTGCGCGTCAGTCCTAAACAAACGGTTTTTTACCGCTTTACGCGACGGCATGTGGAACCATCGCCAAGTGAGTGTGTGCGATAGGGTGTCCTTCCCACACGACCCAGAAATCGTTGGCGATAGGCCCTCCTGGGACCCAGGCTGGGGCCGTGTGCGATCGGGCGAGGCATCAAAACCCAATCATTTCCGTAGGTATGTACATCCCACACGGTGAATCCCAGAAATCATTTCCGTAGGTATTTACATCCCACACGGTGAATCCCAGAAATCATTTCTGCAGGTATGTACATCCCACACGGTAATCCGAGAAAATCATTTCCGTAGGTATGTACATCCCACACGATGAATCCCAGAAAAACATTTCCGTTCGTATGTATATCACACACAGTCAATCCAAGGAATACGTTTCCGTTCTTATGTACATCCCACACAGTCAATCCAGGGAAAACGTTTCCATTCGGACGTAAACCCCACATAGTTTTATGTGTAGGCTCGTGTGTGAAAGGTGTAACTATAACACACGGTCTTCCTTGGTTAACTGTTTGCTTTTATCAACTATATCACACACGATTTGATGAAGAAAACTGTGTGGCATTGGGCTATCCATCTCAACCGCTTTTACCGCTAGAACCGTTTGCAAAGGTCCATGACACATTTAGCAGGTTTATTAGTTTACAATTAATAATTCCAGTATTACGGAAATTCACATTTCATATCAAACAGCTGTTTGCAAATTTCATATCAGGCACATAAATATATTATAACATCACAGTACGGTAGCTACATGAAAACAACACAGTACAACATATAACTAGTTCAACTTCATAAGAACAATATATTCATTTCCCTAATCGAGATTATCCAGGCTCGTCTTATCTACCTATGCTTTCGGTTCAGTAAGAACCCGTTTTGCATGGGCCAACGGGAAAGTGCCTCCTCCTTCGCCAACACGATCTTAGCAAAGTCTTTAAAAAAAATCTGAGCTCATTATCCACCTTCAACTTTTTATTCCGCATCTTGAAATATGCTTCAGCATTGACAAGACTTTCTCTAAGCCTAGCTGTGTTCATTTCCTCATACATGCTCCAGAGCTTCGTTAGGCACATCTTCAAAGACTGTGGCCACTATTGATCAACCCACTCCAAGTAAGAACACTTTCGTTCATCCTATAATATTTAAAACTAGATCAGTAACAATTATAGGGGAAATGGGTTTATAGCAACATAGAAAATCACTAATGCTTATTTTGAAAAACTAAAGAGACATGTTAATTATGACATATCTTCTCAAAAAGATCAATGTGCAAATGAAATAATTAGTACTGAGACAACAACCAAATTCTAGAACATCAGAAGCTATAATTAACTACAACGACGCTACAAGTTCTTACTCATGTACAATAAATAACAAATTGAACATTTTATGAGGAAGGTAAATATAACTGCAACAACATAGCGACAGTGTTTGGATGACAGCAAATTGATACTAACAGGTGTGTACATGCACAAATTTAGTAACATAGAACTAATAGCATTAAGGCCGTCCATCATGTATGCCAAAACTGTGTAAAGACAACTGTTGCTACATCTCGCACTGGTGCCCTGAACTAGCGAGCCAATGCAGCAGAAACAAAATCAGGGACCCGGACTCCGGAGCACGTAGTTGCTCCGATGCCCAGTTCCTTTGTGCCATAAAGATTTAGTATTTTACTGCTTGGCTGCTCGGATGTGTGGACCAAAGTTGGCTGCACAAACTGCTGAAGCGGTGCCAAATAATTTTCTAATGGCACCGCTGATGAGATGGCAACAATTTAAGATACTAGGTACAAACTGTGACACTGTCTTAGGATGCGTTTGGTTGAAGGTGTGGTATGAATGGGTTGGGACCGTGACAGTGTCTGAATCACATCTAACAAATGATTTGTAACAACAAAAGAGGGTCTAACCTGCTCTGCACATGCCAGAAACTTCCTCCTAGTGTCCTGATGTCTACTACACAACCTTCTTCTTGTAGACGTTGTTGGGCCTCCAAGTGCAGAGGTTTGTAGGACAGTAGAAAATTTCCCTCAAGTGGATGACCTAAGGTTTATCAATCTGTGGGAGGCGTAGGATGACGATGGTCTCTCTCAAACAACCCTGCAACCACATAACAAAGAGTCTCTTGTGTCCCCAACACACCCAATACAATGGTAAATTGTATAGGTGCACTTAGTTCGGCGAAGAGATGGTGATACAAGTGCAATATGGATGGTAGATATAGGTTTTTGTAATCTAAAAATATAAAAACAGCAAGGTAGCAAGCGATTAAAGTGAGCACAAACGGTATTGCAATGCGTTGAAACAAGGCCTGGGGTTCATATTTTCACTAGTGCAAGTTCTCTCAACAATAATAACATAATTGGATCATATAAACTATCCCTCAACATGCAACAAACAGTCACTCCAAAGTCACTAGTAGCGGAGAACAAACAAAGAGATTATGGCAGGGTACGAAACCACCTCAAAGTTATTCTTTCTGATCGATCTATTCAAGAGTCCGTAGTAAAATAACACGAAGCTATTCTTTCCGTTCGATCTATCATGGAGTTCGTACTAGAATAACACCTTAAGACACAAATCAACCAAAACCCTAATGTCACCTAGATACTCCAATGTCACCTCAACTATCTGTGGGTATGATTATACGATATGCATCACACCATCTCAGATTCATCTATTCAACCAACATAAAGTACTTCAAAGAGTGCCCCAAAGTTTCTACCGGAGAGTCAAGACGAAAACGTGTGCCAATCCTGTGCATAAGTTCACAAGGTCACTGAACCCGCAAGTTGATCACTGAAACATACATCAAGTAGATCACGTGATATCCCATTGTCACCACAGATAAGCACATGAAAGACATACATCAAGTGTTCTCAAATCCTTAAAGACTCAATCCGATAAGATAACTTCAAAGGGAAAACTCAATCCATTACAAGAGAGTAGAGGGGGAGAAACATCATAAGATCCAACTATAATAGCAAAGCTCGCGATACATCAAGATCGTACCACCTCATGAACATGAGAGAGAGAGAGAGATCAAACACATAGCTACCGGTACATACCCTCAGCCCTGAGGGTGAACTACTCCCTTCTCATCATGGAGAGCGCCGGGATGATGAAGATGGCCACCGGTGAGGGTTCCCCCCTCCGGCAGGGTGCCGGAATGGGTCTAGATTGATTTTCGGTGGCTACAGAGGCTTGCGGCGGCGGAACTCCCGATCTAGGTTTCTTTCTGGAAGTTTGGGGTTATATAAGAGGTGTTGGAGTCGGGAACAAGCCAGGGGGGTCCTCGAGGCGGCCACGAGGCAGGGGGACGCGCCTAGGGGGGTAGGGCGCCCCCACCCTCGTGGTGGCCTCGGGACTCTTCTGGCCCACCTCCGGTACTCCATGGGCTTCTTCTGGTCCAAAAATGATCTCCGTCAAATTTCAGCTCAATTGGACTCCGTTTGGTTTTCCTTTTCTGCAAGACTAAAAAACAAGGAAAAAACAGAAACTGGCACTGGGCTCTAGGTTAATAGGTTAGTCCCAAAAATCATATAGAATAGCATATAAATGCATATAAAATATCCACGATTGATAATATAATAGCATGGAACAATAAAAAATTATAGATACGTTGGAGACGTATCAAGCATCCCCAAGCTTAATTCCTGCTCGTCCTCGAGTAGGTAAATGATAAAAACAGAATTTTTGATGTGGAATGCTACCTAACATAATTTTCAATGTAATTTTCTTTATTGTGGCAAGAATATTCAGATCCATAAGATTCAATACAAAAGTTTAATATTGACATAAAAATAATAATACTTCAAGCATACTAACCAAGCAATTATGTCTTCTCAAAATAACATAGCCAAAGAAAGCTCATCCCTAAAAAATCATATAGTTTGGCCATGCTTCATTTTCGTCACACAAGAATGCTCTCATCATGCACAAACCCGATGACAAGCCAAGCAATTGTTTCATACTTTAGTAATCTCAAACTTTTTTCAACTTTCACGCAATACATGAGCGTGAGCCATGGACATAGCACTATGGGTGGAATAGAGTATAATGATGGGGGTTGTGTGGAGAAGACAAAAAAAAAGAGAAAGTCTCACATTGACGCGGCTAATCAACGGGCTAGGGAGGTGTCCATCAATTGATGTCAATGCGAAGAGTAGGGATTGCCATGCAACGGATGCACTAGAGCTATAAATGTATGAAAGCTCAACAAAAGAAACTAAGTGGGTGTACATCCAACGTGCTTGCTCACGAAGACCTAGGGCATTTGAGGAAGCCCATCGTTGGAATATACAAGCCAAGTTCAATAATGAAAAATTCCCACTAGTATATGAAAGTGACAAAATAAGAGACTCTCTATCATGATATCATGGTGCTACTTTGAAGCACAAGTGTGAAAAAAGGATAGTAGCATTGTCCCTTTTATTCTTTTTTTGGGCCTTCCTTTTTTTATTTGGCCTTTCTTTTTTTTGGCCTTTCCTTTTTTTTATTTGGCCTTTTTTTGGGACAATGCTCTATTAATGATGATCATCACACTTCTATTTATTTACAACTCAATGATTACAACTCGATACTAGAACAAAGTATGACTCTATATGAATGCCTCTGGCGGTGTACCGGGATGGGCAATGAATCAAGAGTGACATGTATGAAAAATTATGCAAGGTGGCCTTGCCACAAATACGATGTCAACTACATGATCATGCAAGGCAATATGACAATGATGAGGCGTGTCATAATAAACAGAACGGTGGAAAGTTGCATGGCAATATATCTTGGAATAGCTATGGAAATGCCATAATAGGTAGGTATGGTGGCTGTTTTGAGGAAGATATAAGGAGGTTTATGTGTGATAGAGCGTACCGTATCACGAGGTTTGGATGCACCAGCGAAGTTTGCACCAACTCTCAAGGTGAGAAAGGGCAATGCACGGTACCGAAGAGGCTAGCAATGATGGAAGGTTGAGAGTGCGTATAATCCATGGACTCAACATTAGTCATAAAGAACTCACATACTTATTGCAAAAATCTACAAGTCATCAAAAACCAAGCTCCACGCGCATGCTCCTAGGGGGATAGATTGGTAGGAAAAGACCATCGCTCGTCCCCGACTGCCACTCATAAGGAAAGCAATCAAAGAACACCTCATGTTTCAAATTTGTTACAAAACGTTTACCATACGTGCATGCTATGGGACTTGCAAACTTCAGCACAAGTATTTCTCAAATTCACAACTACTCAACTAGCACAACTTTAATATTACCATCTTCATATCTCAAAACAATCATCAAGTATCAAACTTCTCATAGTATTCAATGCACTCTATATGGAAGTTTTTATTATACCCATCTTGGATGCCTATCATATTAGGACTAATTTCATAACCAAAGCAAATTACCATGTTGTTCTAAAGACTCTCAAAATAATATAAGTGAAGCATGAGAGTTCATCTATTTCTTCAAAATAAAACCACCGCTGTGCTCTAAAAGAATATAAGTGAATCACTAGAGCAAACAACAAACTACTCCGAAAGATATAAGTGAAGATCAATGGGTAGTTGAATAATTATGCAACTATCTGAAGACTCTCTAACATTTAAGAATTTCAGATCTTGGTATTTTATTCAAACAGCAAGCAAAACAAAAAAAATAAAATGACGCTCCAAGCAAAACACATATCATGTGGTGAATAAAAATATAGCTCCAAGTAAAGTTACCGATGAACGAAGACGAAAGAGGGGATGCCATCCGGGGCATACCCAAGCTTAGGCTCTTGGTTGTCCTTGAATATTACCTTGGGGTGCCTTGGGCATCCCCAAGCTTAGGCTCTTGCCACTCCCTATTCCATAGTCCATCGAATCTTTACCCAAAACTTGAAAACTTCACAACACAAAACTCAACAGAAAACTTGTAAGCTCCGTTAGTATAAGAAAATAAATCACCACTTAGGTACTGTTGTGAACTCATTCTAAATTCATATTGGTGTAATATCTACTGTATTACAACTTCTCTATGGTTCATACCCTCCGATACTACTCATGGATTTATCAAAATAAGCAAACAACACATAGAAAACAGAAACTGTCAAAAACAGAACAGCCTGTAGTAATCTGACTTAAAAAAATACTTCTGTAACTACAAAATTCTGAAATAAATTGGTGGACCTGAGTAATTTGTATATTGATCATCTTCAAAAAGAATCAACCTAAAATCACTCTTCTGTAAAAAATGGCAACTAATCTCGTGAGCGCTAAAGTTTCTGTTTTTTACAGCAAGATCGCAAAGACTTCACCCAAGTCTTCCCAAAGGTTCTACTTGGCACAAACACTAATTAAAACATAGAACAACATCTAACCAGAGGCTAGATGAATTATTTATTACTAAACAGGAGCAAAATCAAAGGAAAAAAATAAAACTGGGTTGCCTCCCAACAAGCGCTAACGTTTAACGCCCCTAGCTAGGCATGATGATTTCAATGATGCTCACAAAAAAGATAAAAATTGAAACATAAAGAGAGAATCATGAAGAATATGACTAGCACATTTAAGTCTAACCCACTTCCTATGCATAGGTATTTTGTGAGAAAACAGCTTATGGGAACAATAATCAACTAGCATAGGAAGGCAAAACAAGCATAACTTTAAAACTTTAAGTACATAGAGAGGAAACTTGATATTATTGCAATTCCTACAAGCATATTGTACTCCCTCATAATAATTTTCAGTAGCGTAATTAATGAATTCAACAATATAACTATCATGTGAGGTATTATTTTCATGATCTACAAGCATATAATTTTTACCACTCTCCACATAAGCAAATTTATTCTCATCAATAGTAGTGGGAGCAAACTCAACAAAATAACTATCATGTGAAGCATAATCCAATTGAAAATTAAAATAATGATGACAAGTTTCATGGTTATCATTAATATTTATAGCATACATGTCATCACAATAATCATCATAGATAGCAACTTTATTCTCATAATCAATTGGAACCTCTTCCGAAATAGTGGAATCATCACTAAATAAAGTCATGACCTCTCCAGATCCACTTTCATAATTATCACAATAAGATTCAACATCCTCCAAAATAGTGGGATCATTAATTCTTAAAGTTGACAATCTTCCAAACCCACTTTCATCAATATAATCATCATAAATAGGAGGCATGCTTTCATCATAATGAATATTCTCATCAAAACTTGGGGGACTAAACATATCATCTTCATCAAACATAGCATCCCCAAGCTTGTGGCTTTGCATATCATTAGCATCATGGGTATTTAAAGAATTCATACTAACAACATTGCAATCATGCTCATCATTCACATATTTTATGCCAAGCATTCTATGTAATTCTTCTTCTAGTACTTGAGCACAATTTTCCTTCCCATCATTTTCACGAAAGACATTAAAAAGATGAAGCATATTAGGCAACCTTAATTCTATTTTTTGTAGTTTTCTTTTATAGACTAAACTAGTGATAAAACAAGAAACTAAAAGATTCGATTGCAAGATCTAAAGATATACCTTCAAGCACTAACCTCCCCGGAACCGGCGCCAGAAACTGCTTGATTTCTACTACACAACCTTCTTCTTGTAGACGTTGGGCCTCCAAGTGCAGAGGTTTGTAGGACAGTAGCAAATTTCCCTCAAGTGGATGACCTAAGGTTTATAAATCCGTGGGAGGCATAGGATGAAGATGGTCTCTCTCAAACAACCCTGCAACCAAATAACAAAGAGTCTCTTGTGTCCCCAACACACCCAATACAATGGTAATGTATAGGTGCACTAGTTCGGCAAAGAGATGGTGATACAAGTGCAATATGGATGGTAGATATAGGTTTTTGTAATCTGAAAATATAAAAACAGCAAGGTAGCAAGTGATAAAAGTGAGCACAAACGGTATTGCAATGCGTTGAAACAAGGCCTAGGGTTCATACTTTCACTAGTGCAAGTTCTCTCAACAATAATAACATAATTGGATCATATAACTATCCCTCAACATGCAACAAAGAGTCACTCCAAAGTCACTAGTAGCAGAGAACAAACGAAGAGATTATGGTAGGGTACGAAACCACCTCAAAGTTATTCTTTCTGATCGATCTATTCAAGAGTCCGTAGTAAAATAACACGAAGCTATTCTTTCCGTTCGATCTATCATGGAGTTCGTATTAGAATAACACCTTAAGACACAAATCAACCAAAACCCTAATGTCACCTAGATACTCCAATGTCACCTCAAGTATCTGTGGGTATGATTATACGATATGCATCACACAATCTTAGATTCATCTATTCAACCAACATAAAGTACTTCAAAGAGTGCCCCAAAGTTTCTACCGGAGAGTCAAGACAAAAACGTGTGCCAACCCCTATGCATAAGTTCACAAGGTCACTGAACCCGCAAGTTAATCACCGAAACATACATCAAGTAGATCACATGATATCCCATTGTCACCACAGATAAGCACATGCAAGACATACATCAAGTGTTCTCAAATCCTTAAAGACTCAATCCGATAAGATAACTTCAAAGGGAAAACTCAATCCATTACAAGAGAGTAGAGGGGGAGAAACATCATAAGATCCAACTATAATAGCAAAGCTCGCGATACATCAAGATCGTACCATCTCAAGAACACGAGAGAGAGAGAGAGATCAAACACATAGCTACTGGTACATACCCTCAGCCCCGAGGGTGAACTACTCCCTCCTCGGCATGGAGAGCGCCGGGATGATGAAGATGGACACCGGTGAGGGTTCCCCCCTCCGGCAGGGTGCCGGAATAGGTCTAGATTGGTTTTCGGTGGCTACAGAGGCTTGCGGCAACGGAACTCCAGATCTAGGTTTCTTTCTGGAAGTTTGGGGTTATATAAGAGGTGTTAGAGTCGGGAACAAGTCAGAGGGTCCCCGAGGCGGCCACGAGGCAGGGGGCGCGCCCCACCCTCGTGGTGGCCTCGGGACTCTTTTGGCCCACCTCCGGTACTCCATGGGCTTCTTCTGGTCTAAAAATGATCTCCGTCAAATTTCAGCTCAATTGGACTCCGTTTGGTTTTCCTCTTCTGCAAGACTCAAAAACAAGGAAAAAACAGAAACTGGCACTGGGCACTAGGTTAATATATTAGTCCCAAAAATCATATAAAATAGCATATAAAACATCCACAATTGATAATATAATAGCATGGAACAATTAAAAATTATAGATACGTTGGAGACGTATCATGTCCACAGAATCAAACGCAAGTAACTTCATGCATGGAGATTGATGGTGACAACGAGCAGATAGATCTTTAGTCACCCCGCTCCATTGGTTGCCACTGATGGTCTTAGGGAGCTACAAGAGGAAGAAACAACTCAAATCGACCTCTGGGTAAAAATCCTTCATTCCAAGTCATAGCCCGAGAGAGAGAGAGAGAAGATAGGCATACCCGGGTGGTGAAGGAGTAGTCGCCGGAGGAGGAACCGCTGGAGATGTCTTTGAAGAAGACCATGGGGACCCCGGCGGTAGGATGCGAGACGGCAAGAGCGAGGAAGCGGCTATAGCTTAGTAAGGAAGGAAGGAAGGAGGAAACAGGGGAAATTTGACTTGTGGTCGGGGAGAAAAGGGGGTGGGGAAGGGGGTGATGGGGAACGTAGTAATTTCAAAAAAATTCCTACGCACACGCAAGATCATGGTGATGCATAGCAACGAGAGGGGAGAGTGTTGTCCACGTACCCTCGTAGACCGTAGGCGGAAGCGTTATGACAACGCGGTTGATGTAGTCGTACGTCTTCACGATCGACCGATCCTAGTACCGAATGTACGACACCTCCGCGATCTGCACACGTTCAGCTCGGTGACGTCCCACGAACTCACGATCTAGTAGAGTGTCGAGGGAGAGCTTCCACTACAAAAAAATACACTTTCGTGATGATACATGTTTGTCACAGTAGGTCACGTTTTCTGTCATGCATGTACATCCATGACAAATTTATGACAGAATCAAGATAGTCATACCTGTGCTGTTGTAGAAGTGTTCCATGAAATTACCAAAATTATCATCACGGAAGTGTCCACTTCCATGACGATAAATCGCGCGTCACATAAGTGCTTTCGTCAAGGGTGACCGGCACATGGCATCCACCGTAATGGAACGCCGTTAAGCTACCGGGTCCGGTTTTTGATCCGGTAACCCGTTAACAACCCCGACCAATGGGGATTTTCCATGTGTAAAATCATCATTGGCTGGAGGAAACACGTGTCGGCTCACCGTTGGGATAGATGTCGTCCCCTCATTGGACCAGAAGTGCCTATGATACGTCAACACGTGGCACGGCCCAACAGAGGCCCATTCCTATGAAAAGGCCGACCTGTTTGACTTGGTCAAAAGGTGGCGGGCCGGCCCACGGCAAGCCTGTTAACGGCCTGTTTGCATATAGCCCATTTACAGCCCGCTAACCCAGGGCCCGTTTACGGCCTATCCGAATTAGGCCCAATAGCGTCATCTGGGCCGTCCAATATAATTCCAGCCCGTTTTAACTTCCGGCCCATGTATGGCCCATGACGTCTTTTGGCCCATATGAGGCCCTTAGTAACCCTCGCCCCCTTAACGGCCCGTGGTAAAACTGGCCCGTAATGAATAGTGTATCACTTTATACCCATTAACGGCCCATTATTCAGTTGGGCCATTTCCAACCCATGTTATCTTTCGCCTTCTCGTGGCCCATTTATTCTTGGGCTCATTTCAAGATTTGTTTACTTACGGCCCGTTCGCTATTTTCGCTCGTGAGCCAAATTCAGCCCGTGGTTACAATCGGCCCGCTTTGGGCCCGTTATCGCTGGGCGCTTCCATAGCGCCATCAACACGGCCGATTAACGACGGCCCGTTATGGTCGGCCCATGAATGCATAATTTCAACTCTAGCCCATTTACGACCATAATGTGGTCTGTTATTGGCCCATGTTTGGCCAACCGATCATACGGCCCGTAGAAGGCCCATTGATGATACGGCCCGTAGAAGGCCCATCGTGTCTACGGCCCGTATAAGGCCCATTATTTCTATGCCCCGTAGAAGTCTATTGTTTCTACGGCCCGTAGGAGGCCCATGTTAACTACCGTAAATATGTAGCCCATGGTTATTGTGGCCTAGTTTTAAAAAATAGGTTATTGCAGCCACTAGCAAACCGCGGAAAAAGAACTGCACTGACTACAAGAAAACAAATAAACAGGACAATAAGGAAATAAATTAGCAAGCAACTTACGCTAGGCTATCACAGCTATTACACATATTACATCCACTGGGCATCACAGTTCGCCACCACTGCAAATATAGGGAACAAAGCAGCATATAAACGCCGCAGAAAACAAGTCCAGAACTGAAACCACTTCAGAAGAGCTCAAGAAACAATATCCTGGGTACCCATAATGCTGGCAAGATGCTTAGCAAGCTTATTAACTTTCTCTTGTTTGGCGCTTAAATCCTCCAAAGACTTGTCGTTGCATCGAAAGTATGCATCTGAATTCTGCAGGACTTCCTCATCCTTCGGCTTCGTCGCATAACATCTTATCGATGTCTTTCAACTTGAAGTTGAGACTCAAGAAGTTTAACAGATTCAGCAATGAGTTCAAGAGTGGTGCCAGCAGAGTAGCCAAGAACTCGAACACTACATCAAGAGAGGACTTTGGGGTTGTCTCAGTGTCTTCAATATAGTTTTTATCAGCTTTCTTGGAGACCAACAGGGATGTCTCACTACCTTGAACCTTATCTGCATTACTTCCTTTACCATTGCATAACGGGGTACTCTTCTCCAATATTTTATCCGCGTTCTAAAAGAGAAACAAACAAACACATCACAGGTTTACAATGTAGTATATGAAACTCATTTTGGTAAACCAGTTCAGTAGTAAGGTGGACAGGATAACAACATGAAACAAACATATATGTATGTAGTATGGTCACCGTATGGTCTATATCATTCTAGTTTATGTTGCCAAATCAAGATAGATATAGTTCGAATCATATCTATTTAAGACAAAGCTACATAGACAGAATATAAGTGCGGGAAACTACACAGCAATAACAACACTTGTAATGTGCATGGCATAAGAACATAACTGTTTATTCAATTGAAACTGAAATCAACATAGAGCAACTTACAACAACAAACGTGTTAAAGAAACATGTTTAAAACATACCTGTTGCGCCATTGGAGTTTCAATTACATCCTTCAAATTTGAAATTAGTTGGTATGAGTAAATACAGTGATGCAAGAGCAAAGTAGTATGAACCATAGCTACGGAACCTGACCTGAGAACAATTCTTCTTCTTCTTTAAGCGTTGACTTGGGGTTCAGAGTGGTGGTCCTCGTGCTTTGGGCACTGCAGTTGCCTTACTAACTGCTCGTGTTTGGGTGCTCTGTGGTGGAGACGGTGCTGTGTCAACGGGAACTGGGTTACTATCTGCTGGGGTTGGGGTTAGAAGGGGTGTAGCTGGTTCTCTGTCCAACTGGGTAGGGGTACAATCTGCGTGAGTCTGGGTTATGTGTGGTGGGGCTGGTTCTTGGGCAAGCACAACCGTGGTTCTATCTCCATCGACAGGTAGCACGATCTTTTCTGAAGACCGTGTTTTTACTCCCACAGATACTTCCATCACCCCCTCCAATTGAAATGGCTGATAAACAAGAAAAGTAATTGAATGTACAGACATTGTAAGATAGACAGGTGCAATGGATAGTAGGGAAGAAAACAGGGCATGAAATAATTCACATTTATGTTGTCTAACCAAACAGAATAGCAGGACATAATTTCACATATATGATGGCTAATTAAACAGGATAGCATGACACAATTTCACATGTATGATGGCTAACTTAACATGATAGAATGACATACTTCAAAATATGGTGACTATGTAAACAGGATGACATGATATAACTATACGATGTGTCTATTAAAGTGGTTGGCATGCCATAAATCACAAACATGCCATCGATGGAAACATGATGGCATGATATAATTCACGGATAGAATGAGATAATTCAAAATATGATGACTATATAAACAGGATGAGATGATATAACTATATTATGTCTTTAGAAAATGGGCTGGCATGCCATAGTTCAGATACATGCTGTCTATGTAAACATCATGGCATGATATAATTCAAATATATGATTTATATACTAAGGAAGTGAGCAGAGGGCAATCACATATATGATGTGTCAACTAAGGAGATGGCATTCAATATCGTGTATATGATGTAAAAACTAAGCATTGCAATACAACATATGCATGATGTGAGTAATATAACCCTGCCAAGTTTGAGCATACACCTCATGGGGATAATAGGACTGGTCATCTGCCTCTGAATCCTCCTCTGAAGAGCTATCTCAGAATCAACAAGATATCTGCTTCAGCAGGTAGCATTGTCTGCTCTGAAGACCTTGTTTTCACTCTAGATTTCTCCATCACCAATTCAAATGGCTGATGCACAGGAAGATCAGTTGAATATACAAATATTGTCGACAAAAGCAATGAGAAATACAAAAAAAAGGATGGCATGATATAATTCACATATATGATGCTTGGCTAAACAACATGGCATTGCATAATTCACATATATAATGCCTTGCAACAAGATAGCATTGCATAATTCAAATATATAATGTCTTCCAAAAAGATGGCATTGCATAATTCACATATATGGTAATTAGACACTAAACAGGTGACATTCAAACAAAGCATGTCTAAACTAAGCAAATGACATAGCAATGCAAGATACCATACGCACGATATGAGCAACATAACCATGCCAAGTTAGAGCATGCACCTAGGGGGGGGGGATAGGACTAGTCATCTGTCTCTGAATCCTCCTCCGAGGAGCTATCTCAGAATCAAAGAAGACATGCGCTTGTCGATAGCATTGTCTGCTCTGAAGACCTTGTTTCCACTCTAGATTTTTCCACGACCATGCCGAATGGCTGATGCACAAGAAGAGTAATTGAATGTACTAAAATTGTTGACAAATTTAACACGTAATAAAAAATAATGTCATGATATAATTCACATATAAGATGACTGGCGAACCAGGGTGGCATTGCAAAATTCACATATATGATGCATGGCTAAACAAGATGGCATTGCATGATTCACATATACGATAAAGAAACTAAACAGATGGCATTGACACAAAGCATGTCTAAACTAAGCAGATGACATCTTTGATGTATACAGTAAGCAATGCAAGGCACCATATGCATGATATTACCAACATCAGCATGCCAAGTTAGAGGAAAGACCTCATGGGGTAAATAGGAGTGGTCTTCTGCTTCTGAATCCCCCTCAGAACAGTTATCTTCCTCTTGATTACGATCCGAAATGGGTGGAGGGAGGGCTGCCTTTGCGCCCACAATGGAGCGACGTCTGCATGAAATTTTATTGCCACACAAGGCTCGTCTCTCTTGCTCTACATGTTCAGTTCCATTGTGTACAATAACTGACATGCATAGGAATAAAACATAGTGAGATTATGTAAGGAGTGCATGCACAAATCCAGAGTGATGGCAGCAAACTGTGGATAGACCCAAAACCAATGATAGCAAAGATAATAGCTTTAGTTAAAAATACAGATAATGGCTCCTTTAATGTTTGTTTGCACCCAACATGAAACTCATAGTAGACACCGAGATTAACCAGATAGTAGACAGATAGTACTAATTGCTGCCCCAATATGTACCCCACAACCATTTAAAAACTCAAGTTTCAACATAAGTTTGGACCTGACTCGAGTCTAATAGGTGAACACGACGATAAAGTAGCATGTCATCATATTAAGCGATGCATAACGTGGCGGACACGGAAGAGTGAGACCTCTCTTGCGGACCCGTAGTCCTCAAGGCCATCTGCTCGCTTGATGATGGTAATGCAGTTGTCGGGTTGCGGGCGGGAAGAAGATCTGAGGCGGCGAAGACAGTCTGAGAGAGGACCCTGCTGTGGTGAACCCTTCCGTCGTTGGAGCAACTGAGCTTGGGTGGAACACAAGACCACAGAGCAGGACAAAGCACACAAGATTTTCTTTGACACATATCTGTAATGTAAGTAATCGTGTAAGGGCTTGTTTGAATTTGAGGATTCTAACAATGCAGGATAGGAAATAGACAGAATAGGATAGGAATGCACGTGCAAAATAGAGAATTTAAAACACGGATTTCGCCAACTGGGTGTTTGGTTCACAAGAATTGGAAGATCACAGGATGCAAAGAAGCATGGTGAGATTAAGTCAAACCACAAGAAGTGTACAACCTCTTTGGCGAAGCCAAGTCGATCTCAGCGTGATTGGGTTGGCCAGTGAGGATGCTCCGGCTAAGTTGGCTATCGGAGGAGGGGAAGAAGATCTTAGGCGTCTGGAGATGGAGCCCAAGGTACTGCTCCGCTGCGATGGAGGGTTTCGTCGTTGGAGCAGCTCCGGTGAGTTGTACGACGCCGAGGCTGAAGCAGGACAAGAGAGACAACATTAACCTGAGTGGAATTCTAATAGCATCTCCAATAGATGACGTAAAATACATAACCACAAAGTGCTAGATGTAAAATACATCAGCCGCTCATCTCTGAACTTAACTGTCGAAACTAAATTTAACTGTCGAAACTGAACTTGACTGTCGAAACTGAATTTTGCTGTCGAAACTGAATTTTACTATCGAAACTAAACACACTAGAGGTGAGGCTACATGTCAGTTGACTCACTTTTTCATCCCTTGTCAGTCGATTTTGCAGCCGTTGTATACGAAATCAAGGGCCTGCAGTTCATCTTCAACCTCCACCCCCCTGAGCCGCCAGCCACCACCGGCCAAACAGCCGCCCGCGGCCGGCGGTGCGCCACCCCGCCCGCCCCGAAAACACTCCCCACCGCCGGTCCAACGCCACCCCGGCCATCCCTCTAGGCCTCCCTGTGCTGAGCTTTTTCTCCGGCAATCCTCACGCCACCGTCCCACCATCGTGGTGACCACCGCCCCCACCCAGAACCCTAAGATAGATAGTGGGGTACCTCTCCGGTGAGCCCCCTCCCCGCCATGGCTGGTTCTTCCTTAACGCTGGCGAGCCCCCCCACCCCCTGAAAATCGACTGACCCAAAAGTCGATTCAGTCGACTGAAGTGTAGCTAAATCGGAGCAGCATCGCAAGCAAGAGCAAGAGCGAGAGCAGCAGCACAAGCAAGAGCAAGAGCAAGAGCAGACAAGGCAGGGGACCGAGAGCAAGAGCAGAACATCAGCGCGAGCGAGAGCTAAAGCAGCAGTAGCTCCTGCTGATGTGGACGTTGCTGCCGAAGGAGCGACGCCGTGGAGGAAGTGGCTAGCGACGCCGCAATGGATGGAGCCGCGCTGTGTCGACTCGGGACCGAGCGCCGGCAGCACCGTGAGATCGAATCAAGAAGAAAATGCGGCGATTAGTGTACAACCTCTTTGGTGGCGCCGATTAGGCCGCAGCTTCATCCGAGGAAATGGTGATGATGATGCTCTTCCGGTGGTGCAGGTGAAGATGGCGGTGTGGGAATGGAGGTGGCGTGAAAGACGAGGGGAACATCGGGGCAGCTCCTTGGAGGTGGAGGACGCGGTGGCTGAACCGGCGGGACGACCAGATCGACGACGGATCCTCATCCGGTACGGTGGATGAGGGACGTCGAGGTGTTGCTGTGGACGACGTCGTCGGGGAAGAGGCTCCGGCTGGGTGGCGGACGGAGGAGGGTGTGGGGCTTCGCGGGTTTTCCCGGCCTCGGTGTATGAATGGGTGGGCGGATGGGATGGGAGTGGGGAACCATGGCATAGGGACGCGCTTGTCCGAAATGTGGGGTAAGTCACAAAAGTACCCCCACCGATTTGAGGCGGTTCTTTCGGTTCAGGGGTATCACGGGCATTTCACGTGTCTGGATTTCATAGGAGGTGGGAGTTTTCGCGCGCGTTGTAATTTTGGAATAGCAAGGCGTGGGTTGAGATGGAGGGTGTTGTCGGAGCACAACGAGACAAAGATATATCTTAAATATTTTGGGCTAACAAGGCGCGGGTTGAAATTCCCGCAAGCCTAACGGTAATCTGTACCAAATCAATTCAAGACTACAAATGTCATTCAAAACTTTGAATTCATGTTATGTTCAATTAAAATATTTCGCTCGTGTATAATGCATGCAACCTACTACTCAAATGAACGTTTTAGTGCATTCCAAACATATATACTACCGCTTCAATATGAACTAAATTTTAAATTGTTTCTCTATTCGAATAAGATCTACAATAATGATCGTTGTGAAGTCAAAGCATTAGAATTCGTTTCTTTGTTTTAATAAGATCTATAATCATCATTATTGTCAAGTTAAACCATCGTTTGTGTATTATCTTCACAGCACACCACATGATTAGTCTCGAGTTACATATGAACTATGTGTACTATATGAACTCGAACTCGATTTTTTGAATCCACTTTATGTTGGTTTCAAATCACAGTACATTTCAAGCTCTAGCTAGATCTTCATAATCTAAACCATGTCTCATATGTATAATGTATGGTGCCCCGCCCCCTATGCCTACAAGTATTTAGATGTGAGTTGCAAACACCACACATTACCACAAATTCAAATAAAACGTGAGAATGTTCGATATATATTATTGTTTAGATTGTTCGATATTTAGTTGTAAGCTGCAAACGCCACACATTATCACAAATTCAAATAAAATGTGAGATTGTTCGATGTATAGTATAGTTTAGATTGTTCGACATTTAGCTGTGAGTTGCAAACGCCATGCATTATCACATTATGGTATAAGATGTGCAAAACCACAACACGCGTATCACCGCTATATTCATGCATGCATATGTTTAAAACACTATGATCTCCTATTCAAATATATGAATCCACTTTCATATCAAATTATGATCTTTGTTAGTCTCTTACACCCACACAATCCTCTAACCTTTGTAGCTACCACTAACTTTCTCTCGTGCATGCACACGCCCTCCTCGCCCTCCCCCTCCCTCAGCATTCTATCCATCACGCACATTCATTTTTTTCTTTAGGTCGTTCTCCCACAGTCTCCACAACTTTTTTCTGACACACACCGATCGATAAACCTCTCTAGCGATGTCTGCCTACAACATACACACGCACCTTCAATCTCCTCCTTTATGTGTCCTTGCCTCGTGTCTCTCATACAGTCCCACACACGTGTAAACTCTCGCCCCTCTTTTCATCGATCTCACAACCGCACACTCCTCCCCCTATCTAGCTAGTAGTTGGGCCTCTCGCACCACCTCCTAGCTCCATTCTCTTTGTCTATCCGTCTCGTTGGGCCCTATTTGCCTCTAACAAATGGACGTACACCGACTGATCTCCCGCTATACATATAGCTAGCTAGGTCCTTATAGCTCGTTTTCCCCACGTGTCGATCGATCTACCTCATTAGTTATGTCTCTCCCTTCCTCCGACAAACAACAATTGATCTACCGATCTAGTTAGGTTTGCTTAACAAACACATGGTTCCCCTTCATCATCCATGGATGCGTCCCGACAGATCTATCACGCACAGGCACACATAGAAACACATCCCCACTCTTATTGATAATTTTGCAGTTCCACCCTCAGTTTGTCTAGTAGGCCTCTCCCACCATCTTCGAGAAGCAACTCCATCACCCATCCAGCACTGTACCCCTCTCCCTCCCTCTCTCTCTCTCCTCTCTCTCTCTCTGTCCCATCCTATTTCCTGTCCTTCAGTTATGTATGGATGTCAACCGATCTCCCTCAAGACATAGCTGGGTCTCTCCTTCTCAACACATATACGAGTCGTTCTACCTCTATAGTTAGGCCTCTGCCTACCCCTCCCCCTACCCCCTCCGCCCCCACACACACCGATACATCGAGCGCTCTAGTCATGTCTCCCTGCCACACACAAACTTGACCTGTGCCCTCTGACATTCCGGTAGGCCAGTCGCCCTATATCTTTGACTTGCACACACACACACACACACACACAATTTCGATGGCTCTCTTCATCGATCTCGCACCCACCCACTTGATCCTCTCTTCGACTATATCGATATCTATGACCCCTCCCTCTCTTCTCATGTATCGCCCGACCCTCTATATATGATATGGATATGCCTCCATTTCACAAACGACATTGCATGCAAAATTTTGTTTGAGATGTCATCGACACATATTCCCACAAATACATTCACAAAATCAACCCCCCCAAAACAAAAAACACTCACGAACGCACAAGCCATTTTTCTAGGTTTGTATCTCTCACACACACCCACGTAGGTGGGGGACGTGCACGAAGAGAAGAGGTGCACGCACGGCGCACGTACTCCCGTCTCTTTCCCAACCACACCGGCGCGGGTACACGGTGGAGCTCATTTATGTACGAAAAGGCACCCACGTGGTAATTTGACACGTGTACCGGTTTTCCACTTGATGGAGGGAGGATTGTCTACCACGGGTGAACAAACAAATTGCGACTTGATGCGTTATGTTAAAAAAGAGGCAAACCATGTGGGGCCTACCTTAGAGTCAAGGCTTTATACACTGGAGTACTTTTGATGTGTCCCGTCAACTCGCAGAACAAGGAGAAGATTGCTTAGTACACCGTCTCCCCTGCCCACGGGCGCGGTGGCTCGCAGGATGAGGTGAAGCTTGCTTACTAGTAGTAGTACTGTACACCTTACGACCGCTCCCTCGCCCACGCGCGCAGTGGCTCGCAGGACGAGGAGAAAAGTTTACTACTCCCTCCATTTACTCCTCGTCCCTACTACCTTGGTTAGAGAGATTATCATATTGTTTGAAATATATATGTCCTTTAGTAGATTTCAATATGAACTAGTAGTACATACTCCAAACACTGATGTATACACACATATTTTAGAGTGTAGATTCACTCATTTTGCTCCGTATGTAGTCCATATTGAAACGGGCGTAATAGTACGCACTCTCTCTCGCCCCTCGACCCTTGCCCATGTGGTGGATGTGCAGCAATTCATTCGGTCTCATATAACCAATATACTGCAGTACCATTATTGCTCGACTTCCTGAAGAGGCGAAGAGCCAATCGCAAGGTTAATATTTTGGAGATCCCAAGAGCAAGGTTTATAGGAGAACGAGTAGTAGGTGCCGTGTCATTTATAAATAAAGTTTTTTTCCTTCAGTGGCACGCACACAATATAAATAGGTTCATATGGAGAGAAAAGGAATCAACTCCACTATATACATAGGCAGGACGAGCCTACACAGTTGCTTGCTGGGGTTGCTCTCTTGAGTTTTCACACTCTCTCGCACAAAACGACTGTGGCCACATCTCTAACATCCCGGTGGATCACGTCCACCGGGGGAAGGGGTGGATGCTTAGAGTAGATGTGGTCGCCGTTGCCGACGGCGAAAACCCACTGTCGGCACGTCCCGATCAGGGGTCCCCGCCGTTCTCTCTCACAAAGTCAGTGAGGTTGCCTTCGTCCATTGCTCACTGCCGCTACGTGGGCAGTTGCCTCCTCCCGCTGCCCTCCTCTAGGTTGAGCTAGGTCCCGACATCCCTCAGGTACAACTCCCTTTACAGCCGGCTTGCACTGCTGCTCCAGCTGCCCGCATCACTCCATGTGGATATTTCTCTAATTCTTTGCCCCGCACATACCTCTGCTGGCTTCTATGTACTGTATTTGTGATGAGTTTATGTCTCATCAACTAGTCCTAGTAATCTTATTCTAATCACGCTTCTTCAATTTCTTTGCCACAGGGATGCTCATCTCGATTTTGGTGAAACTGCACAAAATGATCCGATGGTCAAAGGGTTGCAAACATCATTTCTTAGGAAGCTCCAACGTTGCCAGCAAATTAAAGCCTGGTTAGGGTTTATGGTTCAAGGGCTAGGAACTGCATGGATCTTTTTTTCTTTAACTATCTCTGTTCCAAAATAAGTGTCAACTTTAGTAGTAGTACAAATTTGTACTAAAGTTTGCATAAAGTTGAGACACTTATTTTGAAACGGAGGGAGTACATATTGGCTATGATCTGTCAATCATTGAGATGCAATAGCATGCATGTTAGTCTCCTTTGTATTGATGAAATGTTGCAACAGGCAACCTTGGACGCAAGATACATGAAACAGAAGCTCGAAGCTTCATAGCGAAAAATTACAGTACATACTATACTAGTACTATGTAAAGAGTTAGGTGTCGCACGGTGCCCAGAAAATATGGTCATAGTGTGAGGTGGGCCATGTAATCACTGAGCCTACGTGTTTTCACTGCTCTCGCACTCCTCCACTGAGAATGCAGAAAATTGTAATCTAGTAATACCTCCTTTCGCCGAAAGCGTGGGACATCCAGCAGTTCTACCTCCTCAGTAATAATGAACAATGAGCCGTCAAATCACATAGACCCAGCAGTAAGTTGGACGGACGAAGCAACCATCACTCTTGAATCCGCTTCTCCCTTCAACGTAGGTGCCGGTGAGAGGTCGCATCCGCTCTGCCCGGGCATGAATGCGGCACCGATTCTTTGGAGCGGCGCTGACCGTTTCGGGCGGGAAGCGCGCGCAGGCGATGGAGGGGCTTTGGATGGGCCAGGCTGGTCAGGAGCGGGCGTGGCAGCTGTCACGCCTGTTCCGACCGAACGCCCGGAAACAAGTGGATGCACCGACTCTCGCGGCTAAATCATACACTACACACTATCTCTCTGTAGGAGTAGGTCGATGTGTCGCTCTCTCTAACACACACATGCTGTTAAACACACACACACACACACACAAGCCGAGGTAAAATGAGTCTATATATCAATTAATGAAGACTTGCATGTTACCATCCATATGTTACTACCTACTATGAAAGTAGTAACATAGACTAGTAAGATATGCATGTTACTAGTCCAAGTTACTCACCACTATGACCAGCCTAGCAATGTAACCGAACGCTCCTTACTATGCCTTGTTATCTCCCTCGGAAACCCAATGCATGGAGCGCAACTACGCGTTGATGCATGCGAGTTAATATGTGGCCCTTCATGGTAGCTAAAACGGTATCTCTTAGTTGTTGTGACTAATTGTTGTGTTTAGAGACAGAAATCAGGGCTTTGATTGGAGGAAGGACCGGTCAAGTTTCTCCTTCTCCTCCAATCTGCTTGCACCTCGTTTCGGAAAAAAAATCTACTTGCACCTTGGTCCCGCTGCACCTTCTAACGTGACTTATCACACCTATATGGAGGGATTAGTACGAGATACGGTGGCACACTGACTTAGGTTGAATACAAGTGCCCAAAATTGTGTGCATGTTATAATACAGATTCAGTCAAACTAGTACGTGAGCGAACAGAGGGATTAATTGGACAGTGTTCATGAGCAGTAGCAAGATGTGTGAGGTAAGATACACCACTTTAAATCCCAACGACCCCCACACAAAAAAACACGGCATGCTTGCCACAAGAATGCAGGAATGTATTATTTATTTTCCTCTCGTTAAACATAACATGGGGGTGGTGTAGCTAGGTAGCCTGTTCGCTCATCAAACTTGAGGTCTCGGGTTTGATAACTACACTTGAGCATAATTTTGTTTTTGTTCGACTTCTTTCTTCCACCCAATGATAGGTAGGCCCCGCATGACAGAGAGAGAAAGTGATCTGGGGCGGTGCCAAGAGGATTCTTTGACTGGTCAAAATGGATGGATACGGAGCTATACGATCTCGTAGTGACCGTATAATCACCTCATCACGTATAAGCTGCAGCCTCGGCGCTTGTTTTCTAGGGTTTGCACTCTTCACACTCTCTCTAGTATATATATACATGCTGGATCCTCAACGCTTGTAGTTGCTCTCTTCACACTCTCTCACCCTCTCCAGATCTAAACAAGACTTCGTTGGCCTCTCTCTCTCTCCCCTCACTGCTGGTCTGCTTGTAGTTGCTCTCTTCACACTCTCTCACCCTCTCCAGATCTAAACAAGACTTCGTTGGCCTCTCTCTCTCCCCTCACTGCTGGTCAAAGAGCCGACAGGATCCATCCACCGGGAAGGGAAGGAGGCTTAACGATGTCGCCGTCAGCGAGGGAGGGAATCCACTACCGGCGCAGCTGTTCACTTTCACCCAGTGGCGGCGCGGGAGGGCCTCCGACCCTTTTTCTTCGCCGCCGTACATAGTGTGGGTCGAACGGCCTCCGGTCGCCCACCGAACCATGAATCTAGGACATGGTTCAAAGAGGAAAGGAATGGGGGAAAGTAGTGGGAAAAGTTGTATAGCATGAATCTAGGACGTGGTTCAAAAAGGAAAGGAAGGGGGAAAGTAGTGGGGAAATTTTATCGCATGAATCTAAGACGTGGTTCAAAGAGGACATGAATGGGGGAAAGTAGTGGGGAAAGTTGTATAGCATAAATTAGGATGTGGTTCAAAGAGGAAAGGAAGTGGGGAAAGTACTAGTACAGACTGGCTATCCAGCACCTACGTTGGTCGAAAAGGGATACAATGACAAACGTAGTACGCACATTTGTAACGAACTGATCTTTTGTTTTGGGGGACAAGGCTGTAGAGTTTGAGCAGGACTAGATTTGCTGCGCTCACATAGGGAAAGGTGTCTAAAGATAACAAAACTGGGACCAACACAAATATGCTCCTTGGTTGTTTGTTCTTTGTTGCAAAATACTGTGCATCACCCCAGTACATCGGTAGATGGACATGGTGCTGGTGCGTCCACTGTCCCTTGCAACTCTTTAGCTGTTGTTAATCTAAGGCCCTGTTTGGTGAAGAACTCCCTAGTCCCTACCTGCTTGGTTCCAGGGACTAAACATGGACTAGAGGTTATTAAATGACATGCTAAAAGACCATGTTACCCCTAGTAATGAACTAATATAGACAAGGTGTGATGCGTGGCAGGGGCAACTGTTGGAAAAAGTCCCAAAAAGACTCTCCCTCGGGGTCTTCTTTCTTTAGTCCCAAATGCCCACTTTTAGTCCCTAAAAGTCCCTCCTGTTTGGTTTAGATGGGACTGACATGGAGTTTTTAGTCCCTCCACCAAAAGGTCCCTGTAAACAAATACTCTCTAATAATGCAGCTGGAAAATTGATGCAATGCCACATTTAAAAGCAAATTACATGTTGAACGAATTTTATTGTTAATATAATCTCTCTGTAAATATAAATCAATGCCATCGTTTGAGAAATGCTACTGTCTTGCTTTCTTTCCCATTTAGATAAGGTAGATGCTTCTTTTTGTTGGCTTCTGTGTCATCCATCGTTATTGACCACTAGTTGTTTCCTTTGCACCTCTGTGTAAACAGGGTTATCTACTTCACCTCGTTGCCATTGTGATCTTTTGTTGCACTGCACAAAACAATTTTGTTTTAAGAGCGTTTTGTGCAGTTGAACCAAAATGTCACACCGACAACGTTGCTTGATTGCTTGATCTTAGTGGAACTGCACAAGAGGAGATATTACTTCCTATCCGTGTTGGCAAATTTGGTTCAGATATTCTTCTTGTGAGTTGTTTGAATTCCGCGTCATGAGAGGTCAGTACTAGCCTTCTTTCACATGATTCTGCAGTGTGCTTTCATATGTTGTGCTACTTGTACGGTAATGTTGCTTGATTTTAGTGAACTGCACAAATGGAGACAAGACTTCCAATCTGTATGTGCACCGTAATATCCCATTGAGGTAAGATAAGGATATTTCACAACTGTTGGCCTGTATTTTGCCACTTCCATCAGAAAATTAATGTTATTGTTTAGTGCTATACTTGTGCAACCTAATTGACATGCCAAATCTTACGTTGAAGGCGAAGCTTGTCTGTTATTGAACCAAGTGATGAAGGGGAAGAACAAGCGGAAGAAAAAAAATTCAACTCCCGGTGCTGTAATGAAGCACTGGAACTGTGATGACACAAGTAATGATATAGTTTTGCATCTTAATTTATTGCTATGGCTAGAACGAGCAATTGTTTTGCCACTGATTTGATGCCACTCTTAATGTGATACGTAATTATCTCTACTTGTGCAAACAGGGATCTTCTTTGAAGATACCATATATTTTAGTGGAACTGCACAAGAAGATGTTGGAAACATTAAACTAATCAAGGAGTATATAGTAAGCATGCTTCATCTGTATGCTCTACACAATAAGCCTCCTGACAAAGGTTGGTACTCGCCCACTGATTTCATCCATATGATTGAGATTTGTCATCTCTATTGGTGTTGTGCTACTGTTTAGATACTGTCATGAAAAAGTGGTATTGTCCTTGAGAAGTGCTTCATCTGTGCTGTTTTAAATATTTCCTTTCCTTTTTTCGAGCAAACAGGATGCTAGCATTTAGTTGTCCTCTTGTCTTTGCACAACGGGATCATCCTCCTCTCAAGAAGAATATGGAGTACGGAAGTGACTAGTTCCGATTATGCCAGATGAAGAAGCCATGTCTATCTTCTCATCGAAGGAGCAGTTGAAGGATGGTTACATTACTCCCCAAAAGACCAAACTAACTTCAGCTCGTAAGGACCGACAAATCTCCATTTTCTTGCTGTGATGCGAGTACAAAGGTTGTTCTAGGATTCTTTCCGGTGAGTTCCATTTTCTAAAAGTGTGCTCTACATGGACCATGTAGGTGCCTCGCTTAAACTGTCAATTCATAGTATAGTTTGCTTTATACTAATCACTTTTTTGTATTTGTGCAAACAAGGGTGCTCAGCTTGATTTCAATGGGAACTGCACAAAATGTTCATGAATACATCGAATCATTCATTTCCACCACAAGAAAGGAGGTGCCGATAAGTTCAAGGTGTTGCAACATATAAGGGCGAAATCATACAAGCTAATCGCGAATTTGGTTGATTTTGGTGGAATTGCACAAAAAGAATAGCTGGTTTATTTAGCACGAGGTGCCATATCAATGTCCGAACTGGTGGAAAACCCTGCTGTCGGTGTCAAAACCGGCGGATCTCCTGTAGGGGGTCCCGAACTGTGCGTCTAGGCGGATGGTAATAGGAGACAAGGGATACGATGTTTTACCTGTGTTCGGCCCTCTTGATGGAGGTAATACCTACCCCGCTTGATTAATATTGATGATATGGGTAGTACAAGAGTAGATCTACCACGAGATCGTAGAGGCTAAACCCTAGAAGCTAGCCTATGGTATGATTGTTGTATATATGAGATTGTCTATCGACTAGCCCGGCCTCGGTTTATATAATGCACCGAGGCCTAGGATAACAAGAGTTCTAGCCAATACGCCGGTGGGGAGGAGTCCTTGTCTTGATCGCCAAGTCTTGTGGAATCTTCCTTGTATGCGGCAACCGTCCGGACCGACCCATGAGTATACGGCCATGGGGATCCTCGCCCAATCCGACCGATCGAGACGATGTGGTGAATACCCCAGTCCAGACACCGTCAAGAGTCTCGAACCGTCTTCGTTGGGGACGCCTCGATTCTTCCGAACTGTTCTTCATCTTCGCCGCCGGTCTTGAAAACTGGTTCAAAAATCTTCTCATCTTCGATCTTGAGGATCGCCGAAATGCATTCGACGAGTTTACACGCCGGGTATCCGAGGAGCCCTTTAAGTTTCCGCCTTTATCAATGCCTTGTTACTTTTATGCCACACCTCGGGTTTGAAGTTGTTCCCGGCGGCAGCGTCCTCTTGCGTCCCGAGCCCAACGCCGACTGCATTCGAGGTATCTTTTGCAGCCGAGCACCAACGCCGGACTGCTTCCCAGCTCTATCGCCGGACTATGTATCCGAGCTCCAACGCCGGACGGTATCCGAGCTCCAACGCCGGACTATGTATCCGAGCTCCAACGCCGGACCGTATCTGTTGGGGATACAACTACGGAGTGTGAACCGCCCCGGAAGGGCCGGTTTACCCTCGTTCATGATCCAGGCCCATATGGAGGCCTGGAGCCCAGAGGCGAATTAAGGTCCATGTATGTAAACCGCCTTAGTATTATAGCTTGTATTGTAAGACAAGAAAGGAGAGATCAAGCCGGATTCTTGTATGAGCCGGATTGGGACTCTGTAGACCGACCGGGCGTCAACCCGTGTATATAAGGGGACGACCCGGCGGCGAGTTAGGGACAGAGAATTCGAGGCTAAGGCAAAGCTATTGCTCCCTAGTCGCCGAAACCATATCAATCACACCACAACCGGACGAGGTTTTACCTTCATCAAGGGGCCAACCAGATAAATCCCGTGTCTTGTGTCCGCTTTAACCCTCTAGGTTAACCCGCACGATGGCCCTACGACTAAGTCCTTTCATGAGGACATCTGCCGTGACAATTCCACGACAGTTGGCGCCACCGTGGGCTATCGCACGATGGTTTGATGATCTTAGAGGGCAAGTTCGGGACTCAAGGCTATCCAAAGGCCGGATGACTAAGAGTCGCCGCACAAGCTCTACATCGACGACGCGGATCGGGGCCCCGAGGCCGGCTCGCTTGAGTACGGGTACCGGTCCCTTTGGCGGCATACACGTGTTCATCGGCAAGATCGGCGAAGTCGTGGCCTGGGCCGGACGTCAGATCGACTCGCCGAGACGGCTCAGCGGGCGAAGAAGAGTCCTGCCTCGCTAAACCGGGCGGTCAAGCATGTTTTCGGGAGTCGCCCACGGAGGTTACGAGGGCGGATCAGATCCGGTGACGAAACTGTTGCTTACTCCGGCGACGAATCGCCGGCCGGAGAAACCGAGTCTCTATACCAGCCGCAGGATGGCCGATCGGGCTGTTCCGATGGTGAGAGTATTCCGACCCTTCGATCTACCCAATCGGGTTGGGGTCTTCATGGCCGGTACGCAGGAGGCGCTTCACTTCGCCGCGGGCGCCTCGGTCGCCGGTTCAACAGCGGTGATGGCAGCCGGGCGGAGGCCCTGGCGCCCACCGCTCAAGTTTTGTCGAGCTGACGCTGGCGGTGCTCATGGCGAAGCTAATCCGCCGGATCGTGAACCGCACAACGCGGAGATTGCAAAGGTGAGGGAACAGATCGCTAGTTAAAGCGGACCGGCGGCCGCGACGAACGGATGGCGTGGAACGAGCCGCTGGATGCGCAGGGCTTATAGGCTCAGCCGACCAGAGCGCCACAGAAGTCATGAAAAGGAAGTACAGTCCCGCTTACCTTCAGCTTTTGAGGGTAGGAGCTTTTCAATACCCCAGTGGCAGGGACCAAGAATCCGCCGCCGCTGGTAAACCGCCGAAGCACTGGACGCCGCACCGTTCAGCCCTGTGGTAGATCTACCGCCATCATACCGGTGCGCCTGCACCGCGCGTGCACCTCCGGTCACTACTCCAACCCGATGGATAATCTCGTGGCAGCGCGCACGGTTGGAGGCGATTCCAATTGAAGGCGATTCACCACAGCGGTAGAGACACGCCGGGTTAAGGAGCTCTCAGACGGCCCTCGCTCAGCAAGAAGCGATTCGACAGCCAGATCGGATCCACTCCACCCCCGCCCGAGCCGGAGCTATAGCCGACGCGCGATTTAACCGCCAGATCAAGCAATGCGCAGCGTGGTCCGCCAAGGCAACAATCCGGCAGCGGCTTTGAAGATGCTCTGGGTAGTGGACCGCGCCAGGCACGAGGGGGAGGCCGAAGTTAGCAGCACAAGCAGAGGATCATCCGCCTGCGCCGTTCGCCTTCGACCATCTTCGAACCAGGGTCACGCTCGCTCTTTGGGGGTGCCTTGCCTCGCTCCTCATTACGCAACGCGGCGCTGCCCAAGGACTTCAAGGGGCGCGCAAGGTGCCAAATTATACCGCCGATTTGGCTCCGTGAGGCATGGATAGAAAGCTACGAGATGGCCATGGAGATGCTAGATGTGGATGAAGCCGCATGTGCGGTACTTCACAATGATGCCGGAAGGTACGGCCCGGACTTGGTTGAAAAACTTGCCGCCCAACTCTATCACTCGTGGACCCAGCTATAACCCGTTCATTCAAAATTTCAAAGACACTGTAAACAGCCCATGTCTATGGTGGATTTAGCAGCTTGTGTCCAGCGGAGGGAGAGTCTACAACCCATTGGGCGCCGCTTCGAAGTTTTACATTCTTCGACCGATCAACCCCGATTCCGCGATCCTCGACCTTGGAAGCCAATTGCCGGTTCGAGCCATTGAAATTGAAGCTGGGTCGCATGAAGCGCTTTTGCCATGACATGGGCACTCTAATGGGCGCTTTTGGTAAAGTACGCTGATTCCGATAGTACCAAGGATCCCGAATCTGAGAATGATGAAGTGGGAAGGGAAAACAGAACGGCAACTCTGGGGCCAGCAGATCATTCGCAGCCAATGGAGGGAACAAGCGAAGTTTAACGGCAACATGGGCTTTGTGGCCAACACCAACGCACAGACAAGGGTCAGCGGCGCAGGGTAGGCAGTCAAACCGGGCGGTCACAACCGGATCGCTTGAATTTCATATTGAATCAACCTTGTCCAAGCATGGGACGAAGGAGGTACCGCGAACCACCTTGGAAGGATTGTTATATTATGCAGGAGTTCAAAACTCCAACTCTTTCCGGTATGATCAAGGGCCCGTGGCGTTCGTGGTCCGCCCGGTTACGGTGGAGGAAATTCGCCCGGATTCGTGGTAATCCGGGCGGACAAGGCAATCGAATAATCAAGGTAATCGTAATACCGTAACTAAGGGGCTACAATCAACAACAGCAGCAATGGGTTATGAGAGCAACCCAGCAGCTTGAATGGTGGACAAGACCACGCCTTTACCACCAGCTTAGACCGACGAGACCGAAAACTTCGTAAGCGGGCGGTCGTTGTTGTTGAACCGCCGCGCCGCATTACCACGCTGGTCCGAGCAGCCAATTGTGTGGAGCAGAGGACCATCCTCCCGGTTTACAATCCGGCCGCTTAGCCCTGGTGGTGGCGCCGTAGGAGGGTACAAGTTTACCAAGGTTCTTATGGATGGAGGAAGCAGCATCAACATCCTATACTACGAGACCTTCCGGCGTATGGGGTTAACGGATAGGCATCTTAGGCCATCCAGCACGGTGTTTCACGGAGTGGTGCCTGGTAAGTCGGCGTACCCGGTCGGTAAGATAGCTCTGGAGGTGACCTTTGGAGACGAGCATGACTCCAGATTAGAAACATTGATATTTGAGGTGGTAAAAATCCAAAGCCCTTACCACGCCCTCTTTGGGCGACCGGCTTATGCTAAGTTTATGGCACGGCCCTGTTATGTTTACTTACAGCTGAAAATGCCGGGTCACAAAGGAACGATAACGGTTCATGGGAGCCGCCGGATCGCTTTGGAGTGTGAGGAAGGTGATGCGGCTTACGCAGAGTCGGTTTGTGCCACTAAGAGCTAAAGTACTATAAAGACAATGTTGATCCCATGGATATGACCCTTTGAAGAAGCCAACTACAGAGCATGATCCGACTTGAAGTTCAAATCAGCGGCCGAGACGAAGCTTGTGGATTTTGTGCCCGCGATTCGCCCAAGCAGTTCACCATCGCGCCAACTTGGATCCTAAATAGGAAAGCGCCATCGAAGTTCATCCGTGAGAATCGACATTTTTGCATGGAAGCCTTCCGACATGCCAGTGTACCGAGGGAACTCGCTGAGCACACTCTTAATGTTGACCAAGCACACCGTAAAACAGTTTCTTCGCGGTTTAATGAGGAAAGGCGCAAGGCCATCGGAGAAGAAGTTGCTAGGCTTTTGGCAGCAGGGTTTATCGTCAAGTCTTTCATCCGGAGTGGCTTGCTAATCCGTGTTGGTCCTTAAGAAGAATGGCACTTGGCGACAAAGCGTGGATTACACAGATCTTAACAAGGCTTGTCCAAGAGATCCTTTCGCCTCCCCGCATTGAATGATCATTGATGCGACGGCGGGTTGTGAGCGCTTAAGCTTTTTGGATGCGATTCGTTATCATCAGATTAAGATGGCGGTTAAAGACCAGGAGAAAACGGCGCTTATCACCCCTTTTGGAGCCTTCGCTATGTGTCTATGCCTTTTGGGCTCAAGAGCGCCAAGCAACTTATCGCCGCTGCGCATGTAATTGTTTGCATGAACAGATCGGCCGTAATGTGCACGCTTATGTGGATGATATCGTGGTGAAATCAAGGCAGAAGGAAACATTGATTGAGGATTTAAAGGAAACCTTTGACAACTTATGGGTGTACAAGATGATGCTCAACCCGCCAAGTGCGCCTTTGGTGTTCCGGCAGCAAATTGTTGGGTTTTCTCGTCCAACCGGGGATTGAGGCTAATCCGAGAAGATTACAGCTATCACCTCCTTAGCTAAGCCAAAGTGCATCAACGATGTCCAACGCTTGGCAGGCCGGATTGCTGCGCTAAGCCGGTTTATCACCGCCTAGGAGAGAAGGCTATTCCTTTGTACCAGAGCGTCAAGAAGACGGATCAATTCGTCTCGAGCTCACTGCCGATGAGGCATTGAGGATTTAAAGCGGCAGCCGCCAACCCGCTCGTTTTGCTGCCCCTATTGACAGGAGCCGCCTCGTTATATGTTGTCGCTAATGCCGTGGCAGTGAGTGTGGCCATTGTGGTGGAGCGCAAGGAGGCAGGAAGGAGTATCCGTTCAATGCCGTTTACTACATCCGCGAGGTTCTCATCGAATCTAAACAAAGATATCCGCATTGGCGTAAGCTGGTATATGGAGTTTTTATGGCAAGCCGAAGTGAAGCAATATTTCCAAGGGCACCCCATCACAAAGGGTCGGGCTGCCCCTTTGGGCGATATCATATCGAACCGAGAAGCAATCGCCGGATTGCTAAGTGGGCTATAGAACTTGGGCCGACGGTTTAAAGTATGTGCCCGGACGGCCGAAAATCTCGTGCACTTGTGGATTTCATTAATGATTGGACGGAGTTGCAAGCGCCGAAGAGAAGCCGGATCACACCTATTGGACCATCCATTTTGATGGGTCCAGCAATTGAGGGCTCGGGGTCGAGTCGATTAACTTCCCCACGAGGTGACAAGTTCTGTTATGTTCTCCGCCTAATGTTCCCTTGTACTAACAATGCAGCTGAGTATGAAGCTTTGCTCCATGGTCTCCGGATGGCCAAGGAAATGAATCTCAGCCGGTTAAATGCTTTGGTGACTCGGACTTGGTGGCCCAAAGCAAGTATCCGTACTTGGGACTCCAAAGATCCACTCATGGCTGCATATCGTCGGGAAGTGGATGTTGTTGCAGACATTTTAAAGGATATCGTGGACCATGTGGATCGTCGGAAGAACGGCGGCCGATGCTTTGAGCCGGCTGGGTTCCCAACGTAAACCGTCCCGCCTAACGCTTTTCCTTGATGTGCGCACAAACCGCCGCTTAAGCTTCCCGATGAAATTGATTTGGCTATCCCTGATCCGGAGGCTCAATTGGTGGCGGCCTTGCATGTCATTCGGATTGACGCCCTTATTTGGCATACATGAACCGGGCGAAGTTACTGAAGATGAGACGCTGGCCCGGCAGATAGTTCGGGCGGTCTAAGTCTATGACCATTGTTAATGGCGAAGTTGCACCGCTGCAAAGGTGTCGGCGCTTTCAGTTGTTGTGTGTCCCCAAGAGGGCTGTGAGATATTGCGAGAGATTCATGAAGGGATTGTGGTCACCACGCCGTTCAAAATCCCTCGTGGCCAAAGCGCCCGCCATGGTTTCTATTGGTTGACCGCCCATGCCGATGCGGAGGATCCGGTCGACGATGTGATGGTTGCCAAAAGTTCTCCAAAGTGTTTCATGTGCCAGCCCAAGAATTGAGGATGATTCCAATTACTTGGCCATTTGCATTTGGGGTTGGATATGGTTGGACCTTTCATAAGGTCCAAGGACAAAAAGACCCACCTGTTGGTAGCGGTTGATAAATTTACTAAGTGGGTCGAGGCGAGCCTATTAGCAAGTGTGATGCGCCACGGCGGTTCAGTTCATCAAACGGGTGATTTTCCGGTTTGGGTTTCACACAGATCATCACGGACAATGGCACCAATTTGTCCAAAGGAGCTATGAAGGAATTTTGTGAACGAGAGCACATCCGCTTGATGTTTCTTCAGAGCCCACCCGCAATCCAATGGTCAAGCGGAACGAGCTAATCAGAAATCTTGAAAGGCATCAAACCCCGCTTATGGTCCCTTTAGAGAGGACGCCGGGTTGTTGGGTGGAAGATCTACCATCGGTGATATGGAGTATAAACACTACCCCCAACCGATCCACCGGATACACGCCGTTTTTATGGTCTATGGAGCGGAGGCGGTCCTTCCCAAGGATATCCGCCACGACTCGCCTCGAGTAGCAGCTTATGTTGAGGCAGATAGCGAGGCAGCACGGCAAGATGATTTGGATCGACCGACGAAGAGCGCGATATGGCAGCAGCTCGTTCAGCGGTCTACCAAAGAGGATCTCCGCCGGTATCACAGCCGCGGTTAAAACCAGAACCTTTCAGAAGGAGACTTAGTGCTGCGGCTCATTCAAGACCGTAAAGATATGCACAAGCTATCCCCACCTTGGGAGGGGCCTTTGTGGTCAACAAGAATCTATACAACGGGTCCTACTATCTGATTGATGTTCGAGAGCGAAAGGACTCACGACGCCGAGGAGGAGACCAACAGCCGTGGAACATAGCTCATCTTCGCCTTATTATACCGAGCCATTGGCTCCACTTATGTACATATCGAGACAATGTATATATTATGAATAAAGGCAATAAACCGGATCCTCTACTGAAGCGGGCATCTGCTCGATCAAAGACCGGTTTGGGTACATGGAGATGTTGTCGTGAAGCGCCTCCGTTTAACCCTTGTCCTTGCTTTTTAGAAATTTTTGTCACTTGGGGGCTTGGTCGTGTCCGAACCAATGCAACACCTCTTGGCAAAGCGTAAAGCCACCAGATCATTTGGGGACATGGTCACGCCTGAACCACCACGCCTCTTGGTCGGCCTAAGGCCATAGAATCACTTGGGGCTTTGGTCGAACCCAACCATTGCAATGCCACTTGATCGGCATCATGCCACGAAGTTCGCTTGGGGACCGGCTGACTTGAACCATCGCTACACCTTATAGGGGGCTTGGTCCTGTCCGACCATGGTAACACCATCTGATCCGGATCAGTACAGCCTTTTCTTGCAAAACGATTTTTCTCATTATTTTTGCTTCCATGTGGTCTTTATACCAATCATTTGGCTTTTGTTGACCTTCTTAAACCGACCAACCTCTTTAAACCGGGTTTATGTTGTCAGAATTCAGTACATTTTTAAGCTGGCGATTTTTGTTCCGGTTTGATTTTGCTGTTAACATCCCATTATGGAGTAACAGGGGGCTTATCATGCCCGACACGATTTACACGGTAAATCGGTCTTATACACACAGGGACTGTTCTCCTTTGACGGTGATGGTTTATAAGGCCTCCGCTTCGGGATTGGCTAAAGCCAACTGTGTGCCTGATACTGGCAGGTATGTTCGTATCACATAGTTTTGATCGTATACCTCGGTATTTTCTCATATAAATATATTGGTATCACAATGCGGCTAGAGGCGAAACCGCCATGGCGGTTTAAGAACTTGTGATTGCAGCAAAATATGTTGCGGATTCACTACAAAACCAACGGATCCGCACCACCATGCAAAAGTTTACGATCGAGGTTGTACCGCATTGTTCAATATAAGACATCGACTATCCTATTACAAAGCCCTTCGAGGTCCGGCGCTTCACGCGGAGTTATGCCTTGAAGCTTTGGATATGTCACCCGCTTGATTTAATTACGCTGCTTCACCGGGTTGGCGCAAGGTGGAGGGACGGCGCCGCGCCGGTTCAGCTTCTTCTTCTTCCTCACCCGACGCCTTGAAGTCATTGGTAGACCACCAATCCGGTTAAGGCCCGAAGACAGCTTCTTCACTTATCACCAGCCGGATCAACGCTGTATGTAAGTGTGCTTACGGATTGGAGGAACAAGGCTCGCACTTCCGGATGACAAACCCACCCGCTTGTTGTTTGCGCTATAAAAGAGCGGTGAACCTCCAGATTGGCTTCAGCGCCGCTTGACTCGCCAACGGACGATTTCTTTGTGATCCGCTTGTATGTCATATCAAAGGCTTCATTGTTCTCTTGAGCGCTGGGAAAACCTTTAGCTATATCACCGGATCAAGATCCGCTATCCATGCCTTGGCACGAGTCGAGCCAGAGGGTGCCACCGGCTGCGGATCGCTTCATCTCTTCAAGCTGTCCGGAATCATGGACAGCCGGTCCAGCGCTCTCTCGATCGTGGACGGCGCCGTGTTGTCATATGAAGTGGCGATATGACCGGCGGGCGCCGTATATAGCTGCTCAATCAGGTGTAAGAAGCCTTGAGCTTTTTCCGCACGCCGAGCCTGTGATGAGCAATACGCTTGCCTACACCAGGTTTAGACAACTCAGGTTAGACCGGCGGAAGCATTAACACAGTGTATTCAAGTAAATTTTCTTACCAAAGACGGCAGAGGTCATGGCATGCACTTGGCGCTTGAGTCCGTAAGCTCTTCACCACCGGTTTAAGGGCTGCCTCAGCTTCCTCCGCCCGCTTTATTAAACCGGCTTTCTCGGTGTCCCATTGACCCGCCGGATTTATACCACTCCTTCGGCTGTTCCATGGTGGTCAGGGCAGTTTTTAGCTCATCCTTGGCTTTGGTGGCTTCTGCTATTTGGGTTTCCAGATTGGTTCGGAGATCCTTGAGTTGCACAGCTTGCTGATATATTTCATTCTGATGACAAAGGAAGCATGTTAGTGGTTTCATTATACAAGTCCCAAGCTTAATACAAGTATTCAACTTGGCACTTGGGGGCTAATGGCTAGTTGATCTCAATTTGCTATGAGGTGACACACCTTAAGTCCCGGTTTAACTTTGCAAAGTTAAACCGACCCTTGGGGGCTACTATGCAGTTAAAATATAAGAAAGGTCAACTTATTACCTCATAGCGGTCCTTCATGCGATTTACTTAGACCGGCTTCAAAGTCACGGCTTGTGTAAAGCCGGTTCGTAAAGCCGGAATGAAGTTCTTGGGCGAGAAATTGTCGTAGTCGACATATCAGTCTTCCCTTGTCTTTGCTTATAGTAGTGGAACTTTCTTTGATGTCTGTGCTTTGCTAAAGCGACCGGTTGGCTAGGAGCAGTGTAGCCAAGACCGTCACAATAACATCGCCATTTTCAGCGGTCTTGTTTGGGCTTGATGTCGCTTTTGCTTTGGCTCGGCGGTTCATCATCACGACCCGCCGGTGGACGGGTTTGATGGAGCAGGCTGTGAGGTTTCCACTTGACCTCCGGTTCAACTTCCGCGGTCAAGAAGATCGTTTTGTACAACTCGCCGAGCTTTCCTTGGCGGCTTCAGGATTTTCGTGGTTGTTCTGGGGTTTTTTCCGGATCAACATCCAGAGTAGGATCAAGGGTTTTTGCTTTCTTGCTCAAGCGAGCCTTGGTGCTGCAATATTCAGAATTGGATTAAGACAAATGGACCAAGGTGATGGTGAATCAAATTGACGGACAGCAATTACATACCCTGCGGCAATGTTCAGCGGAGGCAGTTGTGTGGTGGATGAACCGCCAGACGAGTTGAGAGGACATCGGAAGAAACCTTTTAAGGGATAACGCTTTTCAGAGAGCAAGTCACCTCTGGACGACGCCCGGGTTGGTGTATCTGTAAACCGGATGAGGTAATCCGCTTAGCCATCGCGTGCCGGGTTGTACGGCGCCTTCAGCCTGCTGTGTCTTCAAGGAAAGATTTGGATTTAAGTAAGCACAGAATGATATTTTTCACTTTCCGGACGGCGCGACGAATTCTCTTAACCGCGCAAGGTCGGATTTGGAAGAAAGAAAGATTACCTCAACAGGTCGGCCCGACCGGCTTCAAAGATCATCCCGGAAGAAAATTGTCAAGAAAACAATGTAAAGGGGCCAAGCATATGCAAGAAGAAACACAAAGCGGAAAGCCGGTTTACGGCGGCTTCCTTGTAAGTGTCAAGTTTTACCTCAGCTTCGATTCTTCGCCCTCCGCGGATCGAGGACTCGACGGTCTTCTTCTTGCCTGTTTTCTTAGTGGCCTTGGACTTTACACGCGGCGCCCAACCGGTTTGGTGCGCTTCGTAAAGAGCTGTCACCGAGAAGTAACAAGGATTAGCGATATCAACAGAGTATCAAGAGCCCGAAGGCAAGGAGCGTAGCTTACCGCCGCGCGGTTTGTTGGCAACACAAAATGGAGCCAACCCGGTTAGGCTGCAGACGGAGATTGGCTCATCGAGCATCTTCTTGACGATCTCGTGACCTCAAGTTCAGCTTATGGGCAGCTCGTGACGCCTTTGAGGATCCTTGAGGCTGCCGGTGTACTCGCATCAATCCGGCCGGGCGGCTTAGTGGCAAACGCCCAAGAAACCCAACAACGCACAAGGTCCACGCCGTTAAGCCATTAGCCATTAGAGCCCGGAGCTTGATTATTTTCGGTGCGAAGTTCTTCCGCTCAGCGGCGGTTAAGCGTGCAGCAGCGGATGCTGGTTGTCGAGCCGGTGAGAACGGTAACCCGGCAAGGGGTTTTCGCTATGGAGCGGTGTTCCGCAGAGAACCAGGTTTGGTTCCAACTTTGATGGTTGTGGTGTTTGGCGGAGGAAAATCCACTTCCTTCCTTCTTCGATTGAAACGCCGCCAGCCTCGTGTTGGGACCATCGTAAAATTCTGTGCGACGGTTCAAATGGAAAAATCCCTAATAGCTCCACGATGGTTCTTCTTGAAGATAGACTTCACGTAAGACTTGAAAGTTGCATATATTCGACACGGAATTTGGGCCGATATCTTGCGGATGGAGTTGCAAACTGGCAAGGACATCCCGGAAAAATTTTGAACCGGGCGGGGAGAACCCCCGGTCTAGGTGCTGCATAAAAACAATTACTTCTCCCGCCAGGCTCGAGGAAACTCGCCCTCGAACACGCCAATGAAGGACATTTTTGGAGCCAAACCGCCAGTGGTGACATAGCCGTTGAGCTGCGCTTTCAGTGATTTTGGACCGGACCCGCTTGCAAGCGGAGAATTGAGGAGCCATTCTGGAAGACTAAAGCTGCGAAAGAAATGAAGAAAACGGTTCACCATTGAACGGGTCAGACATTGCAGATATTGTTAAACCGGCAATTCAGCAGCCGGCTTCCCGTTCCGGTTTAACTGAGGACTAATGGAGTGACGGATTAGCTATCAAAAGTTAAACCGCCAGATAAGGCAGAGTTAAACCGCCAGATAAGGCAGAGTTAAAAAATAACTGCTAAGTACGGACAAACAGTTTTCACATACGAGTGTAAGTAATTGAGATCTACCGAAGTTCTAATAAGAAAAGTTTTACGACTTATGTAAACCTCATGAAGAGCATGAGGGTTCGGGCATTATGCGTTTGAGGGTCTGAACAAAGGAAACGGTGCATAAAGAATTGATTGGATGGCGGGGCAGCCATTTGCACAGGATGTGCGGCACGGCTGAGCCGTACGGCCATGGCGGAGCAAGTATGAAGAACTGGTATGAACACTTACGAGCTATGAGACGAACAGAGTTTTCAGATGAGATCTAGGGTTTGAAGGAAACCTTACCTGACGAGCGGAAACCGCGGAGGAGCACTCAAACTCGTAGGATCAAAGTTGATGCAGCGCCCCGGTGTGAAGCGTCGGTCGAAGGTTGAGGGCGACGGCAAGAGCTTCAGGGTCGGAGCGTCGCGAGGAAGGAGAAGAGAGGAAGAAGAAGAGAATGGCCCGACCGGTCTATTTATAAGGGACCGGAGCAATCAACGGGCGCGAGAATCGAGGAGTCAAAAGCGGCGGAAGGTGCAATACCGCCTCGATTCCCGGATAGCCTTAATGAAGGGAATCTTACTGCTTGGATCTTTTGTTCAAAATGACGCCGTGGTGCCCCGACACAAAGATCGATGGATGATGTCACGGCGGTTCAAGCGGGTGGCGGTTTACAAAATATGAAAGGAGCAAGAGTTTCGAAGATGTTGAAGATTAACCCGAACCGTTCAAGTCAACTGGGCCTAATGTTGGGGATACAACTACGGAGTGTGAACCGCCTAAGGGCCGGTTTACTTCGTTCATGATCCAGCCCATATGGAGGCTCGGAGCCCAGAGGCTAATTAAGGTCCATGTATGTAAACCGCCTTAGTATTATAGCTTGTATTGTAAGACAAGAAAGGAGAGATCAAGCCGGACTCTTGTATGAGCCGGATTGGGACTCAGAGACCGACCAAGGCCAACCCGTATATAAGGGACGACCCGGCAGCGAAGTTAGGGACAGAGAATTCGAGGCTAAGGCAAAGCTATTGCTCCCTAGTCGCCAAAACCATATCAATCACACCACAACCGGACGTAGGTTTTACCTTCATCGAAGGGCCAACCAAGATAAATCCGTGTCTTGTGTCCGCTTAACCCTCTAGGTTAACCCGTACGATGGCCCTACGACTAAGTCCTTTCATGAGGACATCTGCCGTGACAATTCCACGACAGTATCCGAGGTGTCGCCTTGGTTCAAAGAAGTTTGAAGGAGTTTAGCCGAGCTTAATGTCGGAAATGCCCTCTATGGAGCCAGCCACTAGCGCCCGAGATTTATGCCGGACTGCTTCCGAGGTGGTGCACCACCCCGAATGTGGGCCGATTTTTGTCAATATTTTTGATTGGTGCAATTTATTCTTTGCCGAGATACATAGCCAGTAGCCCTCAAGGTGGGTATCGGTCTAAAACCCGAGATGCACATGACGGATGACATAAGACCGCTGATCCTCGTGGGTCACGAGACTCAAAGTTGATTTGCAAAATCGGTCTCGTGATCAAGTCCTAGCTCGGCAGAATACTTCGACACAAAAAGTGGCGTGTTCAGTCCTCAAGACTCAGGTTGGGTGCGGCCGCCAACCTAAGGATCAAAATCTCCTCGAGACTCAGATACACTTAAAATTTTCTGCATTGATAGGCAATGCAAGAGCCCCCGAGACACCGGTCGGGTGGCAACACCGATCGTGGGATTGATGTGCCCTTTAATATTTGTAAATAATAAGCCCGGCCCAAGAGTTCTCGAGCCTTAATGCGGCACGGTGGTCAATTAAGGATCGATATCCATAGTAAAATCACAAATTATGTGTAATGACTCAATGTATCCAAGTACTTTATGTCATTAATGCTCAAATCCACATTGTACAAAACTTTATTGACCGACCATCGACTTCAACCTCCTCGCCAAGAGTCGAGGAGTGTTTGTCCTACTTTATAAAGCCTTTATGAGGGCAAATATTTACGACAAACAAGGCAATCTGGCCATACAGTTTTATAAACAAAGGTACGCAGAGAGATATGTTATATTACTCGCTTAATGTAAGAAATGTCTTCCAAAGAAAATAGTCCCGCTATCGGTTCCTTTCTTTGGGTTGTCATGCTAAGCATGATCATGAAACCTCAGCTCCAATGTAAGAGCAAAATATTGAGGATTTTGGGAGGCCAGTTACTAGCCCCCGTTAGTGTTCGACGACAGTCGAGGTCAAGCCGGAAACACTTCGGCCAATGTTATGAATGGCCCGTCATTTAATAGTCATCGGATCGCTGACCAGTTTACACCTATTGTGACAGTCAGTTTTCGGCTTTCTCCACTGAGGTGCTTGACCATGCGAGCTAGAAGCACAATCGCAGTGGTTCTCCCTCTGCACACCTAACCGAACAAAGGGGAACGTAGGAGGCAAACGCGGGAGCCGGGCAACCCAACTATTGACCGAAGACACAATTCGAAGCTGATGCATATATAGCAATATTCGAGAATGTTTTTGCCGGATCTCTGAAGGTGTCCGGTGTTGCACTGCGAGACTTGTGCTGAAAACACACAAATAGTTTAAACGTGCCAAAAGCTTGGAAAACCAAAAAACGCCAGTAAAAACATGACGTCCGAACAGGATCAAGTGTTTGGTGCCAATCCAAAATTGGACTTTAGAGAAAAAAGTGCTTCGCCGTGCTTTTAACATGACACATCCTATCTCAAGACTTCAAGCGGGTCAGCCTACGGCTTCAGTCTCCCATCCCGAAGGCGGAGTACTTCTCATTAGGCCAGTTTAGAAAACTAAACTCTAGCGGTTTTGAGAGAGAAATTAGGCTCCTCGCCTAGTGACCGCACACTCGTGTCGAGAAAAGGAGTGATAAATAATAATAATAATAATAATAAAACTTTGCAACGACTAAGAAGAAGAACACTTATCATAAAACGGCTCATATAAATTTAAGAGCCCCCAAGTGACTTGGGTAAAAGAATGATTGCATGTACCAAGTACTTATATCATATCTATGTTCAACCAACTTTAAACGCTGCCTTAACCGACCGTCAAGCTTCTCCCTCTTTGGTCGAGACCAAAAGTGTTATACTCCATCCGTCGAGAATATCGACAGTTGTTTCCAATAACCAGCAATCGGGTCATAAGGTCAGTAATGCATAAAGCGCCAGGGAACTTATGCTATATTATCGATAAAGTGTAAGAAGCATCTTCAAGAAAATAGTACCCCACCGATACCTTTCTTCAGTGCTCATTGTTAATATGAGACTTGTGCAATAGATTTTTTGTACTCATGAGTTCCGCTGTGAGCCGACCATCATTGAAAACTATAAGAGTGCTAGATTTCGCTTCACCTGGTCCGAGGTCCGCTCGGTGACCCGATCGTGACAATCGCAGAGGTGCTCCTTTACTCCCTAGCCAACAATCGGAACATAGGGTAAACACAGAGCGAGGCAACCCAGCTTGCAAATCGCTTAAGTCAATATGGTGCATATTGTATGTAATACACTAACAAGGAACGGCCGCATAAGTATAATCATATGCAAGAGGAAAAGCTTCATGAAGGAAGCCCCAAATGAATTGGGTATTTGAATTTATGCGTCACAAACAAAGTTTGGACAAGAAATTTTTTTACAAGCAACATTTTTCCAAAAAAGTATAATGCTTGGTCGAACCGAACACAAGTTAGAAATTAAGGCTTTGAACATGAAAGCGACTTAGCTGGTTAATGTGTTCGGTATTGATGACGCGGTCCGAGCTTGATACGGGACAAGGTTCCATCCCCCAAGCCGGTCCTGAGGTGGCGGAGCGAAGAGCTCGACACGCCAAAGTGGTGACATAGCACGGTCAATGCAGACCGGCAGAGTGACGCCAAAGTCCTCAGATCATTTTCCTGTGCACAAAAAATAGGCCTGGCGCTGAAGTCAATGTCGATGCAGGGCGTCGGCGTGATGTGGCAAAGCCTGAATTCACAGGTTGGTCTGAGCTCCGGATGCAGCGTTCGCCGGACTATGTACGGAGACTGACCAAACCACCATGCGACTGTCGTTAATGCGGCCACCATTTGATAGATCTGTGTACATATGATGGACAAACCAGAGTAATAATTCCTTGGGAAAAATGAACCCAAACAAGCAAAAAAATACTTGGGTTTAATAGCACCTAGTTTATTTGTTGTAGCAATCCGAAGGAAGGTGATTCCCAAAATTGGGACTCGATCCGCGCACCCATTGCCTGATGGGCGATAAAACGACGGCATGGCAATGCTGGCAAAGGTTGGCTCGCCGAGGCAAAGCCCTCGGTCCAGCTAACATGACGGAGCTGGTCGGCTATGACGCCGAAGTGTCCAGAGTAGGTTGATGAAGAGATGGCGAAGCCCCCGGTCCAGCCGAGATGTCGAAGTAGGTCGGCGTGATGGACACCAGCTTGAAGAAGCAATAGTGCGGCCCTGCCGATGCAGGTCGTGACATGGTCGATGGCGGCTTGATGAAGCGACCGTGCGGCTATGCCGGTATGCCCGCTCCGTGTAGTCCGTGGGGCGGCGATGTTGATGATGATTTATCCTTCGCGATGCCGGACTCTTGTTCGGCTTGCCGAGATGATGATCCGAAGAAGTTGAGCTCGGCTCAACAAAGTGACAACGTGTCTAGCGCAGGTCGGCAACCATGGAGCGATATTGCCGGACTGGTTTGACACCGGCATGATATTGAAGATCATGTTCAAAAGATTTTAAAGTTAGTGGGATGTGTTCGGAAAAAAAACACAACACCCCATACAAAACTTCCTTCAAAAAGGATGTCCGAAATCCCGTTCATGAAAAAGACGAACTCGGGTCGGATTCGTCTTCGTGCAGAAAACAGATCCGAAAAGTGATGCACTAATCGGAAGGTTCCCGGAGTTTGGACGGTCGGATCGGGCTGAAATTTTGAGGGGTGGTAGATATAGGAATTCCGCAGCCGATCAACGGTTGGATCTTTCAAAGGAAGTCCGAGCTAGAAGCTGGACACCACGCCCTAAACCCGTCCATATTTTCGTCTGGATTCAATGCGGCTCCGGTATATCGGAGATTGCCAGAGGTTCCTCCATCGGAACTCGACGAAATTTTCCAGGGTTGTTGTAGACTCAATTCCGCACAATTCCACCGAACCAATTGTTAAAACGACGCTTGAGGAGGCGGTGGCGGCGGACACAAGTCCGCTGTCCAAAAAAAAAACAGTACGGTCGCCCGAGGGCAATGTTGACGTTGAGCCCCCGGGCTCCCTGGATGATTCCTCCATGATCTTGATAGAGATCGGAGTTGATGTTGATGAAGGCCCTCATCGGAACATGACGATCGGAGGTAGGGCGCAACCCTTGGTCGAACCAAGGTGACCAGTTGAGTTGGTGACGAAGATGTCGAAGTCGCAGTTGATCTGCAGGCGAGCCATCGACCTTTTGCCGAACACACAGCGGAACTCTCAATGAAAGCACCAATGTCGGTGTCAAAACCGGCGGATCTCGGTAGGGGGTCCCGAACTGTGCGTCTAGGCGGATGGTAACAGGAGACAAGGGACACGATGTTTTTACCCAGGTTCGGGCCCTCTCGATGGAGGTAATACCCTACTCCTGCTTGATTAATATTGATGATATGGGTAGTACAAGAGTAGATCTACCACAAGATCAGAGAGGCTAAACCCTAGAAGCTAGCCTATGGTATGATTGTTGTATATATGAGATTGTCTATCGACTAGCCTGGCCTCGGTTTATATAATGCACCAGAGGCCTAGGATAACAAGAGTTCTAGCCGAATACGCCGGTGGGGGAGGAGTCCTTGTCTTGATCGCCAAGTCTTGTGGAATCTTCCTTGTATGCGGCAACTGTCCGGACTGACCCATGAGTATACGGCCATGGGGATCCTCGGCCCAATCCAACTGATCGGGAGACGACGTGGTGAGTACCCCCTAGTCCAGGACACCGTCACCTGCCCATTCCACAATCGTAGGCATTTGATATTTTGGAATGGGAAAACCTTGTCAAATTTTGCTCATTGATTTTAGCAAGAAGACATGCGTTTGATATTTTCGAATGGGACGCCCTTTGCTATCAGCAGCGTCGATCCATTTTTTCTTTATTCTTTAGTTGTGAAGTAAATATTGGCTCTGACATGTGAATCGCTGAGATGCATAATCATCAATTGTTTTGAATGTTCTCTATGAATTGCCAGGCCTGTGTGTTTGATTGCAATGTACAGGAACGCTAAAAAGCTGCTCAAACTCTTTGTACTCCTTCTGTTCCTTTTTACTTTGCACATTGTGAAAGTGCATACTTTTTTCTATAAGATTGGTCAAAGTAGAGATACTTTGACTGCAGACAAAACTTGTATGCAGACTAGAAAGGACCGGAGGGAGTACATGTGAAACTGCTGCAAACGAGGTGATCACCCTGGGAATAATGCTAGTACGTATTGTTTTGCATGTTCATCCAATGCCAGTGATACAAGAATTTGAACTAATCGAAATAAATTCATTCATACACGGTCAGATTTCATATAAACATGCCGGATTTCATTACATTTCTACATTCTTCAACTAAAAACGTGTGCGCTGGAGGTATAATTAATTAACCGAAGCTACCCACCTGTGTCTGGCTGAGCCAAATAGAAGCTTCAGTGACTTAAGTGCAGGTGCAGTTGCATAACTGACATGTGGCCCAGATGCCTGTTGGGCCCATGTCTCACTAAGCCAACTGCACCAGCAGTTAAGTAGAAGTAATGCCCTTCTCCAAAATAGCTCTCCGACTCCACGTCGCCGCCAAGAAGCTAACCGACCATCAGTGGTCAACCCGCCTAGCTTGGCTTCAACCGGAGGGTAGCAGCGGTGGCCTTACTTGGACCCGAGCGGCAGCGAACTACCGTGTTCCTCTTCCTCGTTTTCTGTGTGGCGAACCTCACCGGGCAGCGGGCGGGGCCAGCCGGCGGCCGGGCGATGTCCTCTGTCTCGTTGCCGGCGGGCGGCGCCTCCCCCTCGTTGCTGGCAGGGTGGGGCCTCGGCGGAGCCGCGGTGTCCTCTGCCTCGTTGTTGGCGCCACGGGGCCTCGGCGGAGCAGGGCCTTGTCGACGCTAGTGGAGCGGGGACTCGTCGGAGCCGGCATTGTCCTCTGCCTCGTTCTCGGTCTCGCCAAACAGCGCCTCGCCCGCTTCATCGCCTTCTTTGTAGGCGGCCGCAGCCTCCGCCACCCGCATGCGGTACCACCAGCGCTCGAGGTGGCCCTCGCGGGCGGAGCGGTATAAGTCGAGCAGCGCCTCCTGCTACCATGTTAACTAATCGATTACGAAAAATTGGATCGGATTTTGCAGTTCTTTTTTTCGCCCGCTCTGCGGCGATTTGCTCTTCTGCCTGCAGGTGCTCCTGGAGGAGATGGTGGTTGTAGGCGGTGTCGGCCTGTGCCTCCCAGAACTGCTCCTCACGTTTCTACCTCGCCGTGTTCATATATTGGGCACAGGCCTCGCTGATGGTCATGGTGCAATGCACCGGCGAGGATGGCACAGAGGAGGGGGTTGGCGCTGAATCGTTGACTACCAAGTTCTCCATTGGGACGTCGTCGTCCTCTGGCTGCCTACCGGCCAGCCAGTCGGCAGCAATGGCTGCCATCTCCTTCTGGTCTATCGCCCGCCCGTCCCGAAGAGCACTAGAGCGCGAGGAAGCCATGGTGGGCAGTAGTGGTGTGGACAGGAGAAAGGGAACGAATGCGGATGACTGCGGCTATGGCCGGCGCAACAATTTATATTGCAATGGTAGGCGACGGAAGGACGAACGTTTGGCGCCAGAGTAGCCGCCTTGGCAACCGCGTATCATTAATGTGGGCGGCAGAAGGATGGACGGACGACACTTGTGTCATTTGAAGGCGGAGTGATACGTCTTCGTCGTATCTACTTTTCCAAACACTTTTGCCCTTGTTTTGGACTCTAACTTGTATAATTTGAATGGAACTAACCCGGACTGATGTTGTTTTCAGCAGAATTGCCATGATGTTGTTTTATGTGCAGAAAACAAAAGTTCCCTGAATGACCTGAAACTCCACGGAATATCTTAGAATAAATAATAAATAATCCTCGCCAAAGATGAAGACTAGGGGGCCCACACCCTGTCCACGAGGGTGGCCCCCTGGGCGCGCCCCCTACCTCGTGGGCCCCCTGGAGACCCTCCGACGCCAACTCCAACTCCATATATTGGCTTTCGGGTCGAAAAAAATCGGAGAGAAGAAATCATCGTGTTTTACGATACGGAGCCGCCGCCAAGCCCTAATCTCTCTCGGGAGGGCTGATCTGGAGTCCGTTCGGGGCTCCGGAGAGGGGGATTTGTCGTCGTCGTCATCATCAACCATCTTCCATCACCAATTTCATGATGCTCACCGCCGTGCGTGAGTAATTCCATCGTAGGCTTGTTGGACGCTGATGGGTTGGATGAGATTTATCATGTAATCGAGTTAGTTTTATTAGGGTTTGATCCCTAGTATCCACTATGTTCTGAGATTGATGTTGCTATGACTTTGCTATGCTTAATGCTTGTCACTAGGGCCCGAGTGCCATGATTTCAGATCTGAACCTATTATGTTTTCATGAATATATGTGAGTTCTAGATCCTATCTTACAAGTCTATAGTCACCTACTATGTGTTATGATCCGGCAACCCCGAAGTGACAATAATCGGGACCACTCCCGGTGATGACCATAGTTTGAGGAGTTCATGTATTCACTATGTGCTAATGCTTTGTTCCGGTTCTCTATTAAAAGGAGGCCTTAATATCCCTTAGTTTCCATTAGGACCCCGCTGCCACGGGAGGGTAGGACAAAAGATGTCATGCAAGTTCTTTTCCATAAGCACGTATGACTATATTCGGAATACATGCCTACATTACATTGATGAATTGGAGCTAGTTCATGTCACCCTATGTTATGAATGTTACATGACGAACCGCATCCGGCATAATTATCCATCGCTAATCTGGTGCCTATGAGTTTTCCATATACTGGTCTTCGCTTATTTACTTTTTCGTTGCTACTGTTACAATCACTACAAAATACCAAAAACATTAATTTTGCTGTCTTTACTTTTGTTACCGTTACCACCACTATCATATTACTTTGATACTAAACACTTTGCTGCAGATACTAAGTTTCCAGGTGTGGTTGAATTGACAACTCAGCTGCTAATACTTTAGAATATTCTTTGGCTCCCCTTGTGTCAAATCAATAAATTTGGGTTGAATACTCTACCCTCGAAAACTGTTGCGATCCCCTATACTTGTGGGTTATCAAGACCTTTTTCTGGCGCCGTTGCCGGGGAGCATAGCTCTATTCTTTGAGTCACTTGGGATATATATCTGCTGGACACTATGAAGAACTTGAAAGACGCTAAGACAACAATTTATCCCTAAACTACGAGGGGAGGTAAGGAACTGCCATCTAGCTCTGCACTTGATTCACCTTCTGTTATGAGTAAGCTAGCGGCACCTAAACCTGCTTCGCTATTCGCTCGATATGTCGCATGTTATTGATGATGCCACTTCGCTATGCATGATACTTATGATGAAACTACTTCTATGCTTGATACTACTGTGCCCCTTGGTGAATTTCTTGATGAACAAATTTCTAGGTCTAGAGAAAGAGAAATTATTGAAACTGATAATATTGATGAAAGTGATGATGAAGATATGCCTGCTATTCCCGAGGGTTATCTTTTTGATATGGAATCTTCTGCAGCTATTTTTGCTTGTAAAGATAGATATGAACTTAAGAGGCTGCTAGTTAAATGGAACAAAGAATCTCTTAGAGGCAGAATGAAACCTGACCCTGCTTTTGCTACTTCACCTATTTGTGTTCCCAATAAGGATTATTATGAATTCTCTGTTGATCCTGATATAATTACTTTGGTCGAATCTGATCCCTTTTATGGCTATGAATCTAAAACTGTTGTGGCACATCTTACTAAGTTAAATGATATAGCCGCCCTGTTTACTAATGATGAGAGATCGCGCTACTTTTATATACTCAAAATATTCCCGTTCTCATTAAAGGGCGATGCTAAGATATGGTTTAATTCTCTTGATCCTGGTTGTGTGCGTAGTCCCCAGGATATGATTTACTACTTCTCTGCTAAATATTTCCCTACTCATAAGAAACAAGCTGCTTTGAGGGAAATATACAACTTCGTGCAAATTAAAGAAGAGAGTCTCCCACAAGCTTGGGGGAGGCTTCTCAAGTTACTTAATGCTTTGCCTGACCTTCCTCTTAAGAAACCTGAAATACTTGATATCTTTTATAATGGACTAACCGATGCTTCCAGAGATTACCTGGATAGTTGTGCTAGTTCTATTTTCAGGGAAAGAACACCAGATGAAGCTGAAATTATATTAAATAATATGTTGACAAATGAAAATAATTGGGCACCTCCTGCTCCAATTGCTGAGCCTATTCCTAAACCAACTCCGAAGAAGAGAGGTGTTCTATTTCTCAGTCCAGAAGATATGCAAGAGGCAAAGAAATCTATGAAAAAAAAAGGTATTAAAGCTGAAGATGTTAAGAATTTACCTCCTATTGAAGAAATACATGGTCTTAATCTACCGCCTGTTGAAGAAGTTTATGATCTCAATTCTTTATTCACTGAAGAACCTCCTGATCCCGATATCCCGACACAGGTAGTAAAGGTAAATTCTCTCTATAGATATGATAAAGCTGAAGTCTCTCCTTGTAGCGACCCGACCCGAATGGATCAAGTCTCTATGCTTTTGTGTCATCCCTGGATCGGTATGTTTGACACACACGATTACTCAAGGATTTATAACAGAGGTAAATCACATGTATAGAGTAGCGTAAAAACTATTACCTCAATCCAAAACATAGCGGAAGCAACAAGGTTGTGGATTCCCATCAACACCAACAGCAAAGTTGAGTATAGGAAATCGTAACCCTAACGTATCACTTACTCGTCGTCTGAAAATTCTGCAACATGAAAAGTTGTAGCCCGAAAACGGGTCATCACATGGAATATGCTGGCAATGTAACACATAGAGAGTAATGAAAGAATAGGCTATACTACATGCATATATGGCTGGTGGAAAAGCTCTATGGTTATAAGGTTTTGCGAAAAGCCAATTTTTCCCTACTGCAAAGGAATAAATTTATTTAACTATCATGGTGGTTGTTAAACATTGAGAATGGTTGACATCATTCTCAATCCCAATTAAAAGTACTCATTAAACCCAAACAAATTATATTAAGTAACGGATGAGATCAACAGGATATCCGTACTAGATACTCAAAATTGTCCATAACCGGGACACGGCTAACCATGATTAGTTTGTACACTCTGCAGAGGTTTATGACTTTTCCCCACAAGACTCGATCGCCTCCGCTTGGTTTCTCGCACTACATGGTGTTTGAGAAACGGATGACCGAGACATAGTCTTTCGAAGCGCTAGCACCTTACATGTGGGTAGACCGTACCAACCTACATCCCCTACATCCGCTAGTCCGCCCGTAAGAGTTCGCACAACTTAGTCAACTACGCCAGAGCCCATAATGGCTTCGGCTGCACACGGAAGTTTCTAGTTTGAATAATCTCATGATCCCTTTGGGCCTGGGTGGCGGTCCAAGAAATACATGCAAATCCTGTCTACCTGTGTGCCTTGACAGCAAGTCCTGAATAGCCAGTGCCTCAATCCACCCATATGTGTGTTTAAGTTGCCACCTTAGATAAACCATTAATTATCAATCTCACATCTGTCATGGATATTCACTTAAACCCAATCCACGTCTACGAGCATAGCATGACATAATAAGCAAACGTAGAAGTAACTCCCAAGGTTTCATAAGTAAAACAGGTAATAGGTACTACCTCAATCTACTTCCCATCCCACAATTTAATTAGATCCTAAACATGCAAGTGTTTGAGGATTGATCTAATGCATAAAACTGGGTATGAAAAAGGTATGATCAAAGTGTTACTTGCCTGCAAAGTTGATGAAGATGATTCAGACTCAAAACTCTTGATAGATCTACTCGTCACACTCCGGTCAATCTATCATAATCAAGCAGTAGTAACCACACATAAGCAATCACCAAAAGATCGGAAGGATCAAGAAACAATTCGAAAACGTCAAAACCAAATCTAATAACTCTTGCAGCATAAAACAATTTCTAACAGTACCAAAACTATGTGTATTTGGCCTTATCAGAAAGTTTAGGTCAAGAGCTTGATTTGCAAAAGAATCAACTAAATCGGAGTTATGAAACTCAAGTTATGATCAAACGAAGTTCAAATACAAATCTGTTTGAATTCAAATTTTAAAACTTTCAAAAACATGTTTGAGTTGTATTACTGGATAGAGGAGATCATAACGAAGAAGTGGGCGTTGGTTTCATGGATTCCGACTTACGAGTAAAAAGTTATAGCCGCTTGAAGATTAGGGACACTACGGATAGGTCCATGACGGAAATTAAAAATAAAAAATCTATCGAGCGAACGCTCGCTAAACAAAACCGGAAAGAAAAACCGGCGAGAAAACCGATCTAGGGTTTCGGAAAGGAAACCGAAACGAAAAACCGATCTAGAAAACGGAACGGAAACCGATCTAGAAAACCGATCTAGAAAACCGATCTAGAAAACGTGACGCGGCGCGGGGCTAGTACCTCGAAGAGGCGAGGGGCTCCGGCGGTGGCGGCGTAGGGCGGCGGCGGCAAGTGGCGGCGGCGGCGCTGGTGAGGGGCGGCGACGAGGGCGGCGGCGGCGCTGCTATGGCGGCGGCGGCACTGCTGCTGCATGGAGGAGGAGGAGAGGAGAGAGAGTTGATTTGATGTGTTGGAGGGGGGGTGCTTGGGTATTTATATTGGTGAGGGGAGAGATTTGCTTGGGGTAGGGGGCAAGAAATAGATTAGGATTAGGAAACAAGAGGAATAGATCTAGGAATAGATACGGAATAACGAAGTAGGAAAGGAGTCCTACTAGGACTTGGGAAAAGGAGCGGCTCCCTGGCTTGGTGCGTGCACGATGGCCTTGTGGCCTTGGCCGGCCGGCGGCTAGCGGCTTGGGCCTTTGGCCCAAGGCGCTGCAGTTTTTTTTTTAACATTTTTTTAAACAGAGACAAATAAAAATAATAAAACCAAATAAATAAAAATATTATATAGGCATATAATATATCAAAATTTTCAGAAAAAGATTTCCTACATGATGAACATTATTATAGCATTAAATAAAATACACACAAATTTAAATAAAGTAAAGAGTGATCCTGCTCTAGAAAAATCCAGTAAAATCATTTTTAAATACCACAATGACCTCAAATTAATTTCTCTCAATTTTCTGATGTAGGGAATCATGTTACCCTATTTCCATATATTTTATTTTTGGAGAAAAATAATTTGAATAAAACTCAAATAACTCCAATTGAAAAATAATTCAAAGGAACTTTGAATTTAATTCTTTGAAACTCCCAACTCAAATTTCATATGTTTTGAAGAAGTCATTTTATCTTCTCTCGTGAAAATCATTGAGTTGCATAAAGTTTCATAATTGGAAATATTTTCAAATGAAATTCAAATATTTTCAACACCCCTTGTCATTTAAATAAATGGAAGAAGTCATGTCATCTTCTCTCCGTGGTTTTGTGATGAAAAGAATTTGAATTCGAAGATCATAAAAGAAAAATGAAAGTTTGGGAAAGTCCTTTATTCCTCTCATCTAACTTTCAAAAGTTTCAAATCACTCACTTTCAGTCAATCAATCAAGCAATCAATCAAATCTATCTATTTGTTTATAACATTCCAAAATTTAGAATTTTGGGATGTTACAAACCTACCACTTTAAAATGAATCTCGTCCTCGAGATTCGAGAGGCTAGCAAGAAAATAGGTTAGGGTTTGGGGTCTTCTCGAAAATCCATTGATCGTCTCCGGTCTCGGTGCTACCACCCTTAGAAGCATTGTTACGGTTCCATCAAAACTCAGATACTCCATCCTTATTGTCGACAGCGTCGGTCTTCTCGATATTAAGGATAATTCCTTCTCTGAGCTCTTCCGTAGTGGCATAACCTTTTCCTCAATTCCTTTGTCCTTTCCTCTTGGTAAGGTTATCCCAAATTGGGTCTTCTTAGTGACGGTCCGGCGCCAATTCTAAACAAATATCGGTATCTCATGGTGGTCAACGATTTATGGTTTGTCCTGCATGAAACGGGTCTGGTTGAACCTCACCGATAACCTACGGTTGGCAAAAGCTGCCTTGTACAAGGGAAAATGCTTATACCATTCTAAGGTTTAAACAGGTTTTGATCGTCGCCTCTACTATAGGTAAGTCACTCAGATTTACCATTCCATATAGCAAAGCGAATAATAAGAGTAAGTCGGTATGGTGATCAATCCATCCCGCACCCAAATCATTACCTTGTACATGGTTTAGCTGAATCTCGCATTCTAACACTCGGTCATCCTCACAAGCATTGCAGAATTTCTCTTGTCGACGAACCAAGTTCGGAAAATCCATTGATTCTGCAGGCCAAACAAACATCTATCGTTCCTTAACAACTCTTAGGTTTTGCGTAAACTCCTATAGAATCGTCTGTCGATAAAATCATAACTTCTCCAGGGTTTTGCCTTCAGCAAGAGTGTGCTTGCTTCTTAGCAGGTCCTGGGGCCTGTGGGTTATGGCCCACCTCATCACTTGTAAACCTTGAACTCATCATCGGGGCAGCTGATCGTTATTCCAACATTCAACTTCCAGTATTCTTAAATCCATTCAATTGTACTGTCTTCCTTCCTTCTATTGGCACCAAACTAGACATGATTACTCAGACTCATCATGGAATTTCCATTGATCCATATTTCCAACATCATACCTCCTTTATATCCAGTAGTACTTCATCTCTTCATCCTCGTGGGATATCCCACCTACCGTGAAAAAAAACTTATACTTATGAAGTCCATACTCCACTTCGTGGAACATCATTATCCTTTCCTGGGTCAAGCGTTCTTACAGGGGAATATTGGCCATCCCTACATGGCACTTCTTCAACTGGAAAACGTGAAACACATCATGAACTCCCCGACAGTCCTTCGGTGACTTCAACTTGTTAGCCTATTCTCCCATACGCCCAAAACTCGGTATGGTCCTACAAATCTCGGGGCTAACTTTCCCTTAACTCCAAATCGTTTAACTCCTCGCAGAGGTGGCACACAAAGATATGCTCTGTCTCCGATTTCATAGACTACCTCCTTGCATTTTTGAGTCTGCATAACTCTTCTGCCTGGACTGAGCTATCTTCAGTCTATCTCGAATCAACTTAACATTCTCTTCTGACTCCTTGATCATATTTGGTCCAAACAACCGACGGTCTCCAACTTCATCCCACATCAACGGTGTCTGGCTCCTTCTCCCATACAAAGCTTCAAAAGGGGCCATCTTCAAACTGACTTGGTAGCTGTTGTTGTATGAGAACTCCCCGTAGGGTAGATTATCATCACTACTAGATCCATAATCTAGCGCACACGCCTCAACATGTCCTCCAAAATCTGATTGACTCTCTTGATTTATCCATCCGTCATGGATGAAAGGCTGTATCAACTCTAGCCTAGTACCCAAAGTCCAGTGCAGCTGATTCCAAAACTTTGAGGTAAACCTGTGTTCCTCACGATGGTCCTCGAACTCCATGCGGACATACGATCCTTGTCAAATATATCTTGGCCAACTTCACACTTGTATAGGTGGTTTTCACTGGAATAAAGCGAGCCACTTTGGTCAAGCTAATCAACTACTACCCAGATAGAATCATATCCCAATCGGGTTATGGGAAATCCGGAAATGAAATCCATACCAAGCTTATCCTACTTCCATTCGGTATCGGCATAGGCTGCAATAATCCTGCTGGCTTCGATGCTCGCTTTTACTTTCTCCGCATACATCACTTACGACTACATACTCCGCAATATCCTTCTTCATACCAGTTCACCAGAAACACTCCTTCAAATCCAAATACATCTTGGTGTTTCTGGCGAATCGAGTATGGTGAGTCATGAGCCTCTGAAGTTTTAACTTCCGATCTTTGCATTATTGGGTACATGTACACTGTCCTCAAACCATAAGGTGTCATGCTCATCCTTACGAAAACCTTTGGCTTTTCCTTTGCTCATCCTCTCTTTTACCTCAGCAATCTCTTTGTCATCCTTCCGAGCTTCACGGATCTTTTCCAACAATGTAAACCGAACTTCCATTATCGCAATGAAACCTTTGGGAACAATCTCCAACTGAAGTTCCTTGAGATCCTCGGCTAACTCCTTTGGTAATCCTCCGATTATGAGGGTATTCGTCCTTGTTTTATTTATGGTTATATCCTATTTCTCCACAAGGCTTGCACGCACAAGGTTTCTTCATATCCTTTCCATAAGGCTTCAACTTCTGGGTCACAAACCGAGACTTTAGCAAAGTCAACTTAAATTCTTCCCAAGTGGTTACTCTTTGCAATCCATTGATGGTTTGGTACATCCTCCACCAAATAGCAGCACCTCTTTCAAAGCACTGAAGAGCATGCTGGGTCATATCCTTTCTGGCTGTAGGGTTATTCTTCATATGATACTCCATGTTCTGAATCCATCGGTCTGTCTCCAATTGACTCATTGGTCCGGAAATTACAAGCTCATCTCCATCCATCCTCTAATGGGTCCATGGGTTTGGGGTGGGATAAGAGAGATCGAGAGGGATGCACACAATACAAACAATGGTTTTGAAAAGACAGATTTTATTGTGGCTGTCGAAAAACATCAAACAAATGACAGCTCACAATCGTCGCATCTAACGTAGGTATGTAACAGGGGTTTGGTCTTCTAACGGTCAATAGATCTTCAAAGTCATCAAACTCTTCCAATCTTGATCATGTCTCCGATGGCTTCTTCCGATCATGCTTGTCCTTCTCCAGTTCTTTTGCCAGATCATCTCTGTTGACGCAGAGTCTCTCGCGACGTCCTTCAATATTTCGGAGTTACGCCCAACCGCCGGTTTCAACATCCTTGACATGATCCATGATCCTACTGTCCTTCGCCATCACAAATCTCCGGTATCTCGATGTTTTGCTCCTTCATCTTGTCTACTTTCAGCTTCGGGTCCCGAGTTCTTCACGAACGCTTCCTTATCAAATATCGCTTCCTGCAGATCCACCTTAAACTTCTTCATGTAATACTCCAGATCCTGGTGATACACCAGCTAAGGTTAAAACTCCAACGTTTGCAGATAGATGATCCATCAGCTTTCTACCATCCAATCCTTCCATGCATCTGCATGCTTAACTCCGCACGGTGACAATAGCCTAAGCGGGTGATAACATCATGGATAGCCGTGTTTTTTTGCTCTTGTCATTTCCATGAGTTATCTCTCCATAGTTGATATCTCCTGCCTTAGGGTTCTCTTGACAAAACTTTTGAGTTCTAATGCTCCATGTTCCGGTCTTACTCCAATACACCTTGATCTCGGGTAATGATAACTTCCATGGTCCGTCAAATTCCATAAGCGTAACCTTCCTAGGTCATAAGATCTGGGAATTCTTCAGAGCCTTCAAAATTCTCCTAGTCTTCGGAGTCTTCAATAGTTGTAATTTCCATTTACACGGTAAAATCCTCTTCATTCCAAATGGTCTTAGTTGTCCGATATCTTAAACTTCTTGGAGTGGTCTCATCAGTCGAATCTTCGAGTGGTCAAAAGGGAAAAGGGGTATGGTCTCACTAAAAGGGAATATTTGAATAAGCTCAGAAGAGAAGAGAGGTAAAAGATCTTTTTGAAAATGAAGATGTAGAGAAAATCTTTCCTATGGGCTTGTCGGTTTCTAGGGTCACGTCCTCACACAACATGTGCTCGATACCATCTTGTAGCGACCCGACCGAATGGATCAAGTCTCGTGCTTTTGTGTCATCCTCGGATCGGTATCTTTGACACACACAATACTCAAGGATTTATAACAGAGGTAAATCACATGTATAGAGTAGCGTAAAACTATTACCTCAATCCAAAACATAGCGGAAGCAACAAGGTTGTGGATTCCCATCAACACCAACGGCAAAGTTGAGTATAGGAAATCGTAACCCTAACGTATCACTTACTGTCGTTCAAAAATTCTGCAACATGAAAAGTTGCAGCCCGAAACGGGTCAAGACATGGAATATGCTGGCAATGTAACACATAGAGAGTAATGAAAGAATAGGCTATACTACATGCATATATGGCGGTGGAAAAGCTCTATGGTTATAAGGTTTTGCGAAAAGCCAATTTTTCCTACTGCAAAGGAATAAATTTATTTAACTATCATGGTGGTTGTTAAACATTGAGAATGGTTGACAGATTCTCAATCCCAATTAAAAGTACTCATTAAACCCAAACAAATTATATTAAGTAACGTGATGAGATCAACAGGATATCCGGTACTAGATACTCAAAATTGTCCATAACCGGGACACGGCTAACCATGATTAGTTTGTACACTCTGCAGAGGTTTATGACTTTTCCCCACAAGACTCGAACGCCTCCGCTTGGTTTCTCGCACTACATGGTGTTTGAGAAATGGATGACCGAGACATAGTCTTTCAGAAGCGCTAGCACCTTACATGTGGGTAGACCATACCAACCTACATCCCCTACATCTGCTAGTCTGCCCGTAAGAGTTCGCACAACTTAGTCAACTACGCCAGAGCCCATAATGGCTTGTGGCTGCACACGGAAGTTTCTAGTTTGAATAATCTCATGATCCCTTTGGGCCTGGGTGGCGGTCCAAGAAATACAGGCAAATCCTGTCTACCTGGTGCCTTGACAGCAAGTCCTGGAATAGCCAGGTGCCTCAATCCACCCATATGTGTGTTTAAGTTGACACCTTAGATAAACCATTAATTATCAATCTCACATCTGTCATGGATATTCACTTAAACCCAATCCATGTCTACGAGCATAACATGACATAATAAGCAAACGTAGAAGTAACTCCCAAGGTTTCATAAGTAAAACAGGTAATAGGTACTACCTCAATCTACTTCCCATCCCACAATTTAATTAGATCCTAAACATGCAAGTGTTTGAGGATTGATCTAATGCATAAAACTGGGTATGAAAAAGGTATGATCAAAGTGTTACTTGCCTGCAAAGTTGATGAAGATGATTCGCACTCAAAACTCTTGATAGATCTACTCGTCACACCCGTCAATATATCATAATCAAGCAATAGTAACCACACATAAGCAATCACTCAAAAGATCGGAAGGATCAAGAAACAATTCGAAAACGTCAAAACCAAATCTAATAACTCTTGCAGCATAAAACAATTTCTAACAGTACCAAAACTATGTGTATTTGGCCTTATCAGAAAGTTTAGGTCAAGAGCTTGATTTGCAAAAGAATCAACTAAATCGAGTTACTGAAACTCAAGTTATGATCAAACGAAGTTCAAATACAAATCTGTTTGAATTCAAATTTTAAAACTTTCAAAACATGTTTGAGTTGTATTACTGGATAGAGGAGATCATAACGAAGAAGTGGGCGTTGGTTTCATTGGATTCCGACTTACGAGTAAAAAGTTATAGCCGTTTGAAGATTAGGGACACTACGGATAGGTCCATGACGGAAATTAAAATAAAATAAAATCTATCGAGCTTAACGCCTTCTAAACAAAACCGGAAAGAAAACCGCGAGAAAACCGATCTAGGGTTTCGAAAGGAAACCAAACGAAAACCGATCTAGAAAACGGAACGGAAACCGATCTAGAAAACCGATCTAGAAAACCGATCTAGAAAACGTGACGCTGGCTGGGCTAGTACCTCAAGAGGCGAGGGCTCAGCGGTGGCGGCGAGGGCGGCGGCGGCGGCAAGTGGCGGCGGTGGCGCTGGTGAGGGGCGGCGGTGGCGCTGGTGAGGGCAGCGCGCGGGGCGGCGGCGGCGCGGCTATGGCGGCGGCGGCACTGCTGCTGCTGCTGCGGAGGAGGAGAGGAGAGGAGAGTTGATTTGATGTGTTGGAGGGGGGGGGGGTGCTTGGGTATTTATATTGGTGAGGGGAGAGATTTGCTTGAGGTAGGGGGCAAGAAATAGATTAGGATTAGGAAACAAGAGGAATAGATACGGAATAACGAAGTAGGAAAGGAGTCCTACTAGGACTTGGGAAAAGGAGCGGCTCCCTGGCTTGGTGCGTGCGCGATGGCCTTGTGGCCTTGGCCGGCCGGCGGCTAGCGGCTTGGGCCTTTGGCCCAAGGCGCTGCAGTTTTTTTTTAACATTTTTTTAAACAGAGACAAATAAAAATAATAAAACCAAATAAATAAAAATATTATATAGGCATATAATATATCAAAATTTTCAGAAAAAGATTTCCTACATGATGAACATTATTATAGCATTAAATAAAATACACACAAATTTAAATAAAGTAAAGAGTGATCCTGCTCTAGAAAAATCCAGTAAAATCATTTTTTAAAATACCAGAATGACCTCAACTTAATTTCTCTCCAATTTTCTGATGTAGGGAATCATGTTACCCTATTTCCATATATTTTATTTTGGAGAAAAATAATTTGAATAAAACTCAAATAACTCCAATTGAAAAATAATTCAAAGGAACTTTGAATTTAATTCTTTGAAACTCCCAACTCATATTTCATATGTTTTGAAGAAGTCATTTTATCTTCTCTCGTGAAAATAATTGAGTTGCATAAAGTTTCAGAATTGGAAATATTTTCCAAATGATATTCAAATATTTTCAACACCCCTTGTCATTTAAATAAATGGAAGAAGTCATGTCATCTTCTCTCCGGGTTTTGTGATGAAAAGAATTTGAATTCTCAAGATCATAAAAGAAAATGAAAGTTTGGGAAAGTCCTTTATTCCTCTCATCTAACTTTCAAAAGTTTCAAATCACTCACTTTCAGTCAATCAATCAAGCAATCAATCAAATCTATCTATTTGTTTATAACATTCCAAAATTTAGAATTTTGGGATGTTACACTCCTACTAAAATTGCTAGTCAGTGCTTGGATGAGTTTGATAACTTTATGTTTAAGCAAGATGACTTTAATGCTTATTTTGGTAGACAATTAAAACAAGATGCTTATATGATTAAACGCTTGGGTGATTATATGGCTAATATTAGAGGTGAACTTAAACTTGTTAGCAAACATGATTCTATGGTTACCACTCAAGTAGAACAAGTACTTAAAGCTCAGAAAGAAGTGCTTGATGTAATGAATAGTAAGAAAAATGATTATGCTGTTAGAGTGGCTACTAGAACTGGTAGAATGACTAAGGAACCTTTGTATCCTGAAGGCCACCCTAAGAGAATCGAGCAAGATTCTCAGAGAAATAATATTGATGTACCTAGTTCCTCTAAAAGGAAGAAAAGAAAATGATAGGACTTTGCAAACTTCTAGTGAACCTATTGTTGAACCACCGAGAATCCAAATGATATCTCTATGTCCGATGTTTGAAACACAATCTGGTAATGAACATGAACCTAGTGAAAATGTTAATGATGATGTTCATGATGATGCTCAACCTACTAATAATGATGATGTAGAAGTTGAACCTGCTGTTGATCTTGATAACCCACAATCAAAAAATCAACGTTATGATAAAAGAGACTTTGTTGCTAGGAAACATGGTAAAGAAAGAGAACCATGGGTTCAGAAACCCGTGCCTTTTCCTCCCAAACCATCCAAGAAAAAGGATGATGAGGATTTTGAGCGCTTTGCTGAAATGATTAGACCTATCTTTTTGCGTATGGGATTGACTGATGTGCTCAAAACAAATCCTTATGCTAAGTATATGAAAGATATTATTACAAATAAAAGAAAGATACCGGAAGATGAAATTTCCACCATGCTTGCTAATTATACTTTTAAGGGTGGAATACCAAAGAAACTTGGAGATCCAGGAGTACCTACTAAACCATGCTCCATTAAGAAAAATTATGTTAAAACTGCTTTATGTGATCTTGGAGCCGGTGTTAGTGTTATGCCTCTCTCTTTATATCGTAGACTTGACTTGAATAAGTTGACACCTACTGAAATATCTTTGCAAATGGCTGATAAATCAACTGCTATACCTGTCGGTATTTGTGAGGATGTGCCTGTTGTGGTTGCAAACGTTACTATTTTAACGGACTTTGTTATTCTTGATATTCCCGAGGATGATAGTATGTCTATTATTCTTGGAAGACCTTTTCTTAATACTGCAGGGGATGTTATTGATTGCAACAAAGGCAATGTCACTTTTCATGTTAATGGTAATGAGCACACGGTACTGTGACGCCCGGGTAATTAGGCTACAGTAATCCCACGCTAATCGTGCCATGACACCTCGATTACTGTTGCTGTCCTCGCAATAATTCGAAACCGTTCAAAATTTAAACTCAAATTAATGACAACAATAAAAGTTTTCAAAAATTAAAACAAAAATGTTCGATGGTTGCCGAATAATACAAGGGTAATTATGTTGCAACAAACACCTTTTTATAAAATGGCTAAATGGTTTAAAATGATTTAAACAGAAAAGAAAGAAATAATAAAAGAAAACAGAAAACAAACAAAAAAAGGGAAAAGGAAAAGAACCCCCCCGGGCCAGCCAACCAAACTGGCCAGCCCATTCGGCCACCGGCCCAACTGGGCAAAGGCCCAGCCGGCCAATCCCTCTCCTTATCCCCCACCCCGCAAACCCTAACTCCCACCTGATCCCCACTCGCTCCCACTCCCCCCCCCCCACGTTCGCCTCCTCCTCCCCGATCCAGATCGGGATCGGGGGAACGGAACCACGGGCACGCTCGAGCCCGACGCGCTCCCACCGCACGACTCCGGCGCCGGACCCGCCCCTCCTGGACTCCTCCGCACCCCTCCTCTCCCTCGAGCGGCGCTGCCTGAAGCCGCGGCCTCGCCTCGTCACCAACCCATCGCGACCACCTCGTCGACGCCGCATCGCCGCCCAAAGATCTCGCCGGACTTCCCCACCGGCCCGGTTCCTCTCCGCCGCTCGTCTCCATCCTCCTCCTCGCGCCCCACTGCCCCGTCCCTACTCCTCGCGGTGAGGACACCGGTCCTTCTCTCTCCCCTCTGCCCCGTGCACAACCACGTCGCCGCGTCTCTCCCCCATCGCCTCTCCCCGTCCGGTCTCGTCGCCGGCCGCGGTTACCTCGCGCTAGCCACGCCCAGCGTCTTGCGCCCGCCCGTGACTCTGCGCGCCCGCGCCTCGCCCGCTCCACTGCTGCCCTCCGCTCTGGCTGAGCTCCGACCGCCTCGAGCCTCGCTGCAGCTGCTGCGCGCGAACATCGTCGACCAGCCCGCTTCTACGCCCCTATGTCGCCACGCCTGCCGGCCTCCACCCCCCACGCCGCAGCCGGTGCCCGCGCCTTCATTCTCGCCTGCTGCCGCCACCTCGCCGCCTCCTTCCACGCCTCGCCGCCGCCTGCTGCGCCGCAGGTTTCCTCGCCCCCCGCCAATCGCCCGGCGCCCGGATTGACGCCACCAAGACTCAGGGGCTCCATCGCCTGCTCGGCTGTGCCTCGCGCCCATGAGCCCGCTAAGACCCCCTGTCTATGATGAATGGGCCCACGCCCAGAATGAAAATTAAAAAAAAATAAGATTTTAAAAAAAGTAAATAAATAAATAATTAAAATAATTAAAATATTAAATAATTAATTAAAGAACTAATTAAATTAATTAATCCTGATTAGTTAACCTAATTAATTGTAGTTAATAAACCTAATCATTTTAGTTAGACTAACTAAACCTGATTAGTTAGTCTTAGACAATGACAACCGGGTCCCACCATCAGATTGACCCAGTCAACCCCTGTTGACTGCTGACGTCAGCATGACATCATGCTGCTGCCATAATTCCATTTTCGAATTAAATTAAATAATTATATAAATTCTAGAAATTAATAAAATCTTTAGAAAATCATATCTTTTAATCCGTAACTCGGATTAAATTATTATCAACATGAAAGTTGCTCAGAACGACGAGACGAATCCGGATACGCAGCCCGTTCGTCCGCCACACATCCCTAGCATAGCAAACACGCAACTTTTCCCCTCCGGTTCATCTGCCCGAAAACGCGAAACACCGGGAATACTTTCTCGGATGTTTCCCCCCTTCGCCGGTACCACCTAGTATCGCGTTAGGTCACTCTAGACCGCGTAATGCCATGTTACACTTTGTGATGCTTTGTTTTCTCTGTTATTTATTGTGTTCCCCCTCCGTTACTTCTTTCCAGTAGACCCCAAGACTGCCGGCGACCCCCAGTTCGACTACGGAGTTGACGACCCCTCTCTCTTGCCAGAGCAACCAGGCAAGCCCCCCCTTTGATCACCAGATATCGCCTACTCTTCTCTATACTGCTTGCATTAGAGTAGTGTAGCATGTTACTGCTTTAAGTTAATCCTATACTTCTTTGCATAGCTTTGTCCTTGCTACTACATTGTTACCTTTACTTGCTATCCTATCGCTTAGTATAGGATGCTAGTGTTCCATCGAGGGCCCTACACTCTTGTCCGTCTCGCCATGCTATACTCTTTGGCTGTGATCACTTGGGAGGTGATCACGGACATATTCTATATACTTTACACTATTACATTACCTGTGATACTGTTCGGAGATGGGGCTGAAAGGACGGTGGCTCCATCCCGTAGAGGTGGGCCTGGGTTCCCGACGGCCCCGATCACATACTTAGTGGCGGAGTGATGGTGCAGGTTGAGACCACCTAGGAGAGAGGTGGGCCTGGCCCTAGTCGGCGTTCATGGATACTTAACACGCTTAACGAGATCTTGGTATTTGATCCGAGTCCGCCATTTGGTCTATACGCACTAACCAACTACGCGGAACAGTTATGGGCACTCGACGTCGTGGTATCACCGGCACTTCGTGACGCTTAGCGATCGAGGCGCGCGCGGATTGGAACGTAAGCCTGCTCTTGTATTAAGGGGCTAGTTACGCTTCCGGCCGTGTTATAACGCAGGGTGTGCTAAGGCGATGGGCCCAGCACCCTGTGTGCTTAGGTTTAGACCGCGTGCTGGCCTCTCTGTTGTGCCTAGGTGGGGCTGCGACGTGTTGATCTTCCGCGGCCGAGCATGACCCAGGAAATTGTGTCCGGCCAAATGGGATCAAGCGTGTTGGGTTAGGTGGTGCACCCCTACAGGGAAGTTAATCTATTCGAATAGCCGTGATCTTCGGTAACAGGATGACTTGGAGTTGTACCTTGACCTTATGACAACTAGAACCGGATACTTAATAAGACACACCCTTCCAAGTGCGGATACAACCCGGTGGTCGCTCTCTCGTGGTTACGAGGAGGGATCGCGGGTAGGATTATTGCTATGTGATGCTACTTGGAGGACTTGATCTACTCTCGCTACATGCTCCAAGGCGGAGGCTGCGAGCGTAGTCTTGACGAGTGATTAGCTATCCCCTCTTATTCTCGCATTCTGCAGCTCAGTCCACCGATATGACCCTTTACACATATATCCATGCATATGTAGTGTAGCTCCTTGCTTGCAGTACTTTGGATGAGTACTCACGGTTGCCTTGTTCCCCTTTTCCCCTATCTCTACTCGATTGCTGCAACTGCACGATGGAGCCTGTGGAGCTGACGCCACCGTCGATGACGACTACTACCCGAAGGTGCCTACTACTACGCAGCAGCCACCGACGATGACCAGGAGTAGTTAGGAGGGTCCCGTGCAGAGGCCCGCGCTCTTCGATCTGATCCCAGTTTGTGCTAGCCATCTTATGGCAACTTGTTTAACTTATGTCCAGATCAGATATTGTTGCTTCCACGACTCATCTATGATCGAGCACCGAGCCCTCGAGGCCCCTGGCTTGTATTATGATGCTTGTATGACTTATTTATGTTTTAGAGTTGTGTTGTGATATCTTCCCGTGAGTCCCTGATCTTGATCATACACGTTTGCGTGCATGATTAGTGTACGCTTGAATCGGGGGCGTCACAGGTACACTTTCCAAGGAAACAACCTCAAGTTTATAGTATCAACTCTATTGGAAAAATGCCATCGATTATATTTGGAGGTTTTGAATTTCCTCTCCCTACTGTCAAGAAGAAATATGATATACTTGTTATTGGGGATGTCCATATCCCTGTTGAGGTAACCTAGTGCTATTCGAAATTTCTTCGGTTCCATGTTAGTCGGAATGAGTTTGTTAACAAGACCTGATCAACCTTGTTAGTGGATTCCTTTTGATGAGCATGAGATGGATGAAACTAGAAGCACAACCTTTTGTATTTTTTTATATTTTCTGTTATTTAGTAGAAATAAAGTAAAATAGTATTTTTCTGTCTGTTTCCTGACTTATCCGTGCAATATAAAAATATCCCGAAAATAAAAGTCCTCAGAATGCCATGCCAATTTAATATGATTTTTTTCAGGATTATTTGAGGATTTACTGTGCAAAAATTACCACGGGGGGAGCTGCCATCTGGCCACGAGGGTGGAGGGTGCGCCCTACCCCCCTGGGCGCGCCCCCTGCCTCGTGGGCCCATGGTGGCCCTCCTCCACTTATCCCTGGACCCATCTTCTTCCTCTGCCTCACACAAACCCTAAAAACCAACTCAAGCACGAGTTCCAGCCACTTTTGCTGTGATTTTCGATCTCCTTGCTCAAAGCACCTCTCGCAAAACTGCTTGGGGAGATTGTTCCTTGGTATGTGACTCCTCCATTGGTCGAATTAGTTTTTGTTCTAGTGCTTTATTCTTTGCAAATTTGTGCTGCATAGGTGACCATGTTCTTGAGCTTGCATGTCAAATTTATATGGTTCCAAGTAATTCTAATGCTTGATATAGGCTCTAGGCACTTGTAGGAGTAGTTGCTATCAATTTTATTGAAGTTGGTTCACTTTTATTTGAAGTTACTAAAAATTTCAGAATTTTTTCAAAGGAAACAATATGTTTAGGAAGATGTTCCAAGGTGGTTCTTCAAGGAAGCAAGGTCCTGGCTTGCAATGTGTGATGTTGACGAGGAACCACCAAGAGACTCTTGTGAGGCCACGTGAATGGCCTTCGAAAATTTTATGAATCAAGCGGAATCAAAGAGGAATTTAGCGCATATTTGCGTAATGCCGGTCTTGAGGACTTTGAAGCTGACAAATGCCCCCAGTATCATGATCTCACAAGTTCATTTGTGAGGAGGTTTGAGTTTTCATCTTCGCGTAATTCTCCTTTAGTCATGTTTGATCTTTATGACAAATCTTATACCATGGACTTAGAGGATTTCACTTTTGCTTGCAAACTTCCATCTTGGGGTAGTGTCAGGGATCCCCCTAAATCTGAATATAGAGACTTTCTTGCTAGAATAACTGTGGGGGAATCTAGAGATATAACACAAGCCACTATAGGGAGCATTCACTTTCCTGCAATACATTATTTTGCTCTCTTCATAGGTAGATGCATAAATGCTAAGGATGAAGCATGTCACATGTGTACCCCTGATCTCAGCATTCTCAGAAGTGCTGTGTTAGGAGACCAATCTTATCATATGGGAGCCATTATAGCTCGTAGGTTGCATCACAATAGACATAACGGAGATTTCTTTGGAGGAATTTATGCAACCCGCTTAGCTAATTTTCTTGAGATAGACATTCGTGAGGGTGATATGGAGTTACCCCCTACTTATTTAGATTTTGATTCTATGGTTTCCCACCAGTTTGTTGAGAGGACTGAACCACCTCTCCAGTATCGACTAATCTTTAACAAACGGCATGTAGTCCATATTACTCTTCCTGCTCCTGCCTTCTTTGATTCTCAGACAAAAGGAAGATATATTATTACCAGAGAGGAGGCAGACGAGTTCGAGAGAAGAGCGGAGGCGGCTCGACGCAACGCTGCAGCTCAGGAGGCGATAGCCGCTGCATCACAGTATGACCCCAGCTACACCTACGGGTATCCGCCAGGCTATCCCTGGCAATAGACCAACTTAGGCCAAAAGCCTAAGCTTGGGGGAGTACGTATTTCTCACCGACATTACATTTACGTTCACACACACTCATTGCTAGATGTCGGTGCTCATACTCTTTCACTGTAATATCCATGCTAGTTTATTTTCTTTTTCCTGCTTTCTTCTTGTGTGTTTAATAAACCTTAAGAAAAACAAAAAAATTAGTAGTAGTTTATTTCTTTGCTGTAGTAATTAAAAAGAAAACCCAAAAATATTTCCCATTCTTCTTTTGCTTGTTGGGAGCTTTCCCGTGTAAATAGTTTATATTTCTTTTCTTTTCTTTGGGGGTCAGTAGGAGAAGACCATGATTAAATTGTTGAAGTGGCTCTTATACGCATCATTGTTGATTTAACCTAGAGCCCATATTGCCTTGTCTTCTCCTGTTTATTGAATGCTCGCAGATTCCAGCTTAGTCCAATGCACGTGCACTCTTATTATTATACACATCGCTCAGTCGTGCAAGTGAAAGGAAATTATGATGATATATGATGGACTGACTGAGATGGGAAAAGCTGGTATGAACTCGACCTCTCTTGTTTTTGTAAATATGATGAGTTCATCGTTCTTGATTCAGCTTATTATGAATAAACATGTTTGCAATGACAATTAGAGATCATAGTTGCTCGTGCCATGCTTGATTAGCTTTGAGTTATAATGGTTTACCTTGCGTGCCAACATGCTATTAGAATGGTTGTGATGTGGTATGATGGGGTGGTATCCTCCTTTGAATGATTTAAGTGACTTGACTTGGCACATGTTCACGCATGTAGTTGAAACAAATCAACATAGCCTTCACGATATTTATGTTCATGGTGGATTATATCCTACTCATGCTTGTATTCAATGTTTATTAATTTTAATGCATGTTCATGACTGTTGTCGCTCTCTAGTTGGTCGCTTCCCGCCTTTTGCTAGCCTTCACTTGTACTAAGCGGGAATACTGCTTGTGCATCCAATCCCTTAAACCCCAAAGTTATTCCATATGAGTCCACCATACCTTCCTATATGCGGTATCTACCTGCCGTTCCAAGTAAATTTGTATGTGCCAAACTCTAAACCTTCAAATAACATTCTGTTTTGCATGCTCAAATAGCTCATGTATCAACTAGGGCTGCCCTTATCTTCTGTGTTAGGCGGGTTATTCTCAAGAGGAGTGGACTCCGCTCCTCACTCACGAGAAAATGGCTGGTCACCGGGATGCCCAGTCCCATGCTTTATGCAAACTAAATCAAAATAATTGCAAACAAAACTCCCCCTGGGACCCGCTGAATGTTGGAGGCACTCGTTGTTTCGAGCAAGCCATGGATTGATGCTTGTGGAGGAGGGGGAGTATAAACCTTACCATTCTGATTGGGAACCGCCTATAATTTGTTTAGCATGGAAGATATCGTCATCTCTTAGTTGTTATGTTGACAACGAAAGTATGCCGCTCAAAATATAATTTATCTCTATTTCAAAACTGAGCTCTGGCACCTCTACAAATCCCTGCTTCCCTCTGTGAAGGGCCTATCTATTTACTTTTATGTTGAGTCATCACCCTCTTACTAAAAGCACTAGTTGTCATTTTCATTCATTACTATTAATTTATATCGGGTATGACTATGATTGGATCTCTTTTACCATTAATTACAATGTCTAGTCAGTCCTTATTCTTTGAAGGTGCTCTGCATTTATGTTTTGCGGTCTCAGAAAGGGCTAGTGAGATACCATCTTGTTATATCATATTATGATTATTTTGAGAAAGTGTTGTCATCCGAGATTTATTATTATGGCATGCTAGCTGATTATGTTATTGATATGAGTAAACATGGGACCTAGGAGTTATTGCAAATGTGGTTAGTTATGATCTTTGCTGAAAACCTGAATGCTGGCTTGACATAGGTACAACAACAAGAGCAAACAGAGTTTGTAAAAGTTTGTTTCTTTTTCTTTTTGAGTTTGTCAACTGAATTGCTTGAGGACAAGCAAGGGTTTAAGCTTGGGGGAGTTGATACGTCTTTGTCGTATGTACTTTTCCAAACACTTTTGCCCTTGTTTTGGACTCTAACTTGTATGATTTGAATGGAACTAACCCGGACTGATGTTGTTTTCAGCAGAATTGCCATGATGTTGTTTTATGTGCAGAAAACAAAAGTTCTCGGAATGACCTGAAACTCCACGGAATATCTTAGAATAAATAATAAATAATCCTCGCCAAAGATGAAGACTAGGGGGGCCACACCCTGTCCACGAGGGTGGCCCCCTGGGCGCGCCCCCTACCTCGTGGGCCCCCTGGAGACCCTCCGACGCCAACTCCAACTCCATATATTGGCTTTCGGGGAGAAAAAAATCGGAGAGAAGAAATCATCGTGTTTTACGATACGGAGCCGCCGCCAAGCCCTAATCTCTCTCGGGAGGGCTGATCCGGAGTCCGTTCGGGGCTCCGGAGAGGGGGATTTGTCATCGTCGTCATCATCAACCATCTTCCATCACCAATTTCATTATGCTCACCGCCGTGCGTGAGTAATTCCATCGTAGGCTTGCTGGACGGTGATGGGTTGGATGAGATTTATCATGTAATCGAGTTAGTTTTGTTAGGGTTTGATCCCTAATATCCACTATGTTCTGAGATTGATGTTGCTATGACTTTGCTATGCTTAATGCTTGTCACTAGGGCCCGAGTGCCATGATTTCAGATCTGAACCTATTATGTTTTCATGAATATATGTGAGTTCTAGATCCTATCTTACAAGTCTATAGTCACCTACTATGTGTTATGATCCGCAACCCAAGTGACAATAATCGGACCACTCCGGTGATGACCATAGTTTGAGGAGTTCATGTATTCACTATGTGCTAATGCTTTGTTCGGTTCTCTATTAAAAGGAGGCCTTAATATCCCTTAGTTTCCATTAGGACCCGCTGCCACGGAGGGTAGGACAAAAGATGTCATGCAAGTTCTTTTCCATAAGCACGTATGACTATATTCGGAATACATGCCTACATTACATTGATGAATTGGAGCTAGTTCTGTGTCACCCTATGTTATGAATGTTACATGACGAACCGCATCCGGCATAATTATCCATCGCTAATCTGGTGCCTACGAGTTTTCCATATCTTGGTCTTCGCTTATTTACTTTTTCGCTACTCTTGTTATAATCACTACAAAATACCAAAAACATTACTTTTGTTGTCTTTACTTTTGTTACCGTTACCACCACTATCATATTACTTTGCTACTAAACACTTTGCTGCAGATACTAAGTTTCCAGGTGTGGTTGAATTGACAACTCAGCTGCTAATACTTTAGAATATTCTTTGGCTCCCCTTGTGTCAAATCAATAAATTTGGGTTGAATACTCTACCCTCGAAAACTGTTGCGATCCCCTATACTTGTGGGTTATCAAGACCTTTTTCTGGCGCCGTTGCCGGGGAGCATAGCTCTATTCTTTGAGTCACTTGGGATATATATCTGCTGGACACTATGAAGAACTTGAAAGACGCTAAGACAACAATTTATCCCTCAACTACGAGGGGAGGTAAGGAACTGCCATCTAGCTCTGCACTTGATTCACCTTCTGTTATGAGTAAGCTAGCGGCACCTAAACCTGCTTCTGCTATTCGTTCGGATATGTCGCATGTTATTGATGATGCCACTTCTGCTATGCATGATACTTATGATGAAACTACTTCTATGCTTGATACTACTGTGCCCCTTGGTGAATTTCTTGATGAACAAATTTCTAGTTCTAGAGAAAGAGAAACTATTGAAACTGATAATATTGATGAAAGTGATGATGAAGATATGCCTGCTATTCCTGAGGGTTATATTTTTGATATGGAATCTTCTGCAGCTATTTTTGCTTGTAAAGATAGATATGAACTTAAGAGGCTGCTAGTTAAATGGAAAAGAGAATCTCTTAGAGACAGAATGAAACCTGACCCTGCTTTTGCTACTTCACCTATTTGTGTTCCCGATAAGGATTATTATGACGATGGACGTAGCTTCCGACCAGGAGCCGGCGCCACTGTCCAATCCGGTTCATGCCGTGTTCACCATAGAGCAGGTGCGGCCGCACTTTGACGCCCTAATGGCGGAAGAGCTACCAGCGCAAGAGGGCCTGTGCTGCAACCTCCGTCTCCTCAACGAGCACCGGTGAACAAGCGAACGACAATGCCGTCACGGACATGTGGCCGTATGATCCTGGCTTCCCGAATGAGCAGCGGGAGCTGTATCAGACCATCCGTAGGGCCCGCGAGGCCCTCTCCATCGTCCTTCGAGTTGGTGCGCTCGTTGTGGCGCCGCCGTCTCGCGTTGTCAACATGGTCAACGGACATGAGGATGAGGAGATGGCTTTACTTGGAGAGGATGTCAGTGGGGGCCCACCAGGGCCATAGCCGCACATACGCAAGTGCCTCCTTATTAGTATATAAAACTATATTTTTTTTTGTTTCCTCCTAGTTTCCTGACATCACGGTCCCACATGGTTGTCAACCTATGTAATCAATAAACAAGAGAATTGCACAAGAAGCGGCCGACAGCTGGGACCAAGCAGCTCGAGTAGTATTTGTGTTCTTGAGGTGTGAGCACTGCAGAGTTTTTCTTGAGCGATGTTTAGCGGAGGTATTAATTTTTCTCCTCTGAACAACAACGAAAACATCGCTGCAGGTATTAACTGGGTGGGTTGTGGCCCGTCTAGCCCAGGCCAGATATCCAGCCCAGATATTATTATTTTTCAAGCTGAAAATGGCTAGCCCAGCTATACTTTTTTTAGGAATACCTACGCAAGGTCAAGTTGTTATTCTCCGCCCCGCTGGGCTGCAAATCTGTCCTAGGAGGGATGCATTAGGCTTAACAAGAAAATGGGCTTTAAGAAATAATAAATGGGATGTAATTACAAAAACTGGGCAAGAACTATAAAAATGCACCAAAACGTAATTACTTTATAAAATATAATTTTGGATATTGAAAATTTTAATTTCATTAATTGTTGCGAAAGCGATGTTTCGTTGGATTTTTACGTAATATAAATTTATATTGAAATTGTATTTAATCTGACTAGAAATTTCGTGATAAAAATATTTCGGATCCCATCAAAATGTGGGAAATTTTATTGAATTCTGTTTTGAACAGTTGGTTGAAATGGGTTGTACTTTTAACAAACTGTAAATGGGTTGTAGTAAATTCCATTAGAATTCAAAAATTGGTTGCACATTCTTACAAATCTCAAATGGGCTATAAGTTCTCTGCCACACACTTGTGGCCTTACTAAATTGCCGCGTCCCCTAAAAGTCAACTTATAGACAACACACGGTTCTAGCAGCAGTGGCCGTTGGATGTCCATCCAACAGATGCCGTGCTTCTTCTTCAATCTTGGATATTCTAGCTTCACCCGCCCAAAAAATTATTCCTCCCCCTGACATCTGGGGCGCACCGTTTCGGAAGCTGACCTGTGGGCCTACTAAGTTGACGCGTACCAAGGGCTTTGTCAACTTAGTCAATATAATCGATTCTAGCTGCAGTGACCGTACGATGTCCATCCAACGGTCGTCGTGGTTCTTCAACCTCTGGTCTTCTTGCTCCAGCCGCCCAAAGCAGCGCCGGTCGTGCCACCTGCTCCTACCTCCCATGGCGGCTGTCTTGCCGCACAGCCTCACCGCCCTACTACTCCCACCGCTGGCGGGGCATCCTCTACTCACCCACACTCCTGTTATTCTCGGGCGACGGCAGCCTCACACCGCAGCCGAACCAAAGAACCTCGTACTCCTCTCCGCGTGGGCATCCACCGCGCGTCTTCCACAGCTCCGCGTCGTCCCTTCCTAGGCCTCGCCGTCGTCCACCGCCTGGTGCTCTCGGTCTGGGCGCGTCAACATGGTCAAGGAACGACTTCCATCGGATGAGTATCAGACATGGAGAGGTGACACTGGGTCCACGGCAGCCGCAAGGAAGTGCCTCCTTATTACGCGGAAAATAATTATTCCTCCACCTGATAGCAGGGACCCACCGGACGGGCCACCATATTTAGCGAAAAAACATTTCCCCCTGACTGCTAGGACCCACCGAACGGGCCACCGTATTTTGCGAAAAAAAGTTCCCCCCGCTGTCAGCTCGGACCCACCGGAAGTGCCTCCTTATTACGCACAAAAAAAATGAATACTCCCCTTGCTAGTTGGGACCCACCTTGGTGGGAGGCTGACTTGTGGGCCTACTAAGTTGACGGGGACGGAATGCTTTGTCAACTTAGTCAATATGAACGATTCTAACTCCAGTGACCGTATGATGTCCATCCAACGGCCATAGTGCTTCTTCAAACTCTGGTCTTCTTGCTCTAGCCGCCCAAACCAGCATCGGTCGTGCCTCGTGCTCCTACCTGCCGTGGCTGGCTGCGATGCGGTGGAAGCCTCACCGCCCCCTACTACTCCCACCGCTAGCCAGGCCATCCCTCTACTCACCCACACACCCTGTTATTTTGCGGCGACGGCAGCCTCACACCGCTGTGAACCAGTGAACCCTCATACTGCTCTATGCGTGTGCATCCACCGTCGCGTCTTCCCCGGCTCCGCGTCGTCCCCTTCCTAGGCCTCACTGTCGTCCACCGCCCTGGTGCTCTCAGCGCGGCGTGGTCAACGTGGTCAAGGATAGACTTCCATCAGACATGGACTATACATGGAGAGGCTGACAGTTGGGTCCACGGCTGCAGCAAGGAAGTGCCTCCTTATTACGCAGAAAATAATGATTCCTCCACCTGACAGCAGGGACCCACCGGACGGGCAACCGTATTTCACGAAAAAACGTTTCCCCCTGACTGCTGGGACCTACCAGCGACATCTTTGCACGCAGGCAAAAAAACGATTCGCCCCCTGACTGCTGGGACCCACCAGCTACATCTTTGCACGCAAGGAAGTGCCTGACAGTCGGGACCCACCTGGTCGAAGCGTATGTAGCATTGTCATTCTGGTCGCGAACGTGTACATAAATACTGGTCGATTTAGAGGCGCGCACGTGTCGTAGTAGAGGCGCGCACGTAGCATGTACACGTACGTACAGCGGCCAGGGTGCAAGAAAGAAAATACGGCCACATACGTACATACGGGCGGGGTCTCGAACACCTACTCATGCGTACGTACGACCAGGGCTCGTGTACATGGCTGGGTTGGAACGGAGAAACAACGTCGTCGTCATGTTCATGGGGAGCCAACCGGCTGGGTCGGAACGAAATGCGTCATCGTGTTCATCGGGAGGGCTTGTACGGAATAGCCAATGGAGACGAGGCCTGGCGTACCGCAGAACGGAGGAAAAGTCCTTGTGTTCGACCAACCACGTTCGAAACGGGATCATGTTCATCGGGAGGGGTTTGGCGTACCGCAAAACAGAGGAAACAGACCTCCTACGGTCGAAACAGGGGTCCTGTTGATCGGGAGGGGTGTGGCGTACCGCAAAACGGAGGAAACGGAGTTGTGTTGGAGCACTACGGTCGAAATGGGGGTCCTGTTCATCGGGAGGGGTGTGGCGCATCGCAAAACGGACTCCACGGATATCGTTCATCTCCATCGTCGACCCCTCCACCTCCACGGCCATCTGCTCATCCACCGTCGACCTCCTCCACCTCCACTGTGATCTGCTCATCCACGAGCTCCTGTTCATCCAGCCTCAACCGCGCGCTACTCCACCGGCTACTGTTCAACCAGCCCTGTCCACGGGCTCCTGTTCAACCACCCCTCCACGGGCTACTGTTCAACCAGCCCTCTCCACGGGCTACTGTTCATCCAGCCCTTCACCATCTACTGTTCATCCAGCCCTCCACGGGGTGGTCCTGTTCATCCAGCCCTCCACGGGGTCCTGTTCATCCAGCTCCAACCGGCTCGATCGATCGGGGTCCTGTTCATCCAGAGGTAACACCACGGAGTCCTGTTTAGCCACCCCCACCGGAACTGTTCATCCAACCCCCCCCCCCCAGCAACGCTCACTGTTCATCCAGAGGCAACATCGATCAACTTCAGTTAGCAGCAGTAGCGAAGGAATCGCTCGATCAGGTTCGATTAACAGCCATCGATTGATCGCCGGATTCGATGAACGCTGCACTCGCAAAGGCAATCACTGGTTCGATTAGAGCCCAACGCCTCGCTCGGGTTCAGCTAGAGTCCAACGCCTTGCACCCACGTGCGTGCGTGTACGAGAGAAACGCGCATGGCTCAGCCCCGACCACCCACCGTAACCGGGAACACCCCGATATTTTCCTCACCCTTGCTTCTACCACAGTTTTTTCCGTCATGGACGACCCAAAGAATGTCATGAAGCTGCGTCTCCAGCCCGCCCAGGATGAAAAGCCCATTTTCTGTCATGATTTTTTGTCATAGAAGTAGGAGCCCACCACATCTATGATGATATCGGGTTTTGTCACAATTATCGTCATAGAAGTGTCATAAGTATCACAGAAAAAAAAATCGTCCGGCCCAAAATGTCACGGATGTGTCTTTTTTTGTAGTGTTCATCAGGACGATGGCGTGATGACGGTGATGATGAAGCTACCGGCGTAGGGCTTCGCCTAAGCACTACAACGATATGACCGAGGTGGATTATGGTGGAGGGGGGCATCGCACACGGCTAAGAGATCAATAATCAACTTGTGTGTCTATGGGGTGCCCCCCTCCCCCGTATATAAAGGAGTGGAGGAGGGGGAGGGGGCCGGCCTCCTAGGCGCGCCCCAAGGGGAGTCCTACTCCCACCGGGAGTAGGATTCCGCCTCTTCCCTAGTTGGATTAGGAGAGAAGGAAGGGGGAGGAAGGAGGAAGGAAAGGGGGGCGGCTCCCCTCCCAATTTGGATTGGGCTTGGGGTGGGGATCCTTTTCTCCCTTCTCCTCTCTCCCACTAAAGCCCAATAAGGCCCATATACCTCCCGGGGTCTGGTAACCTCCCGGTGCACCGTTATATACCCGATCTCACCCGGAACCATTCCAATGTCCAAATATAGTCGTCCAATATATCGATCTTTATGTCTCGACCATTTCGAGACTCCTCGTCATGTTCGTGATCATATCCGGGACTCCGAACTACCTTCTGTACATCAAAACACATAAAATCATAATACCGATCGTCACGAACGTTAAGCGTGCGGACCCTACGGGTTCTAGAACTATGTAGACATGACCGAGACACGTCTCCGGTCAATAACAAATAGCGGAACCTGGATGCTCATATTGGCTCCTACATATTCTATGAAGATCTTTATCGGTCAAACCGCATAACAACATACGTTGTTCCCTTTGTCATCGGTATGTTACTTGCCCGAGATTCGATCGTCGATATCTCAATACCTAGTTCAATCTCGTTATCGGCAAGTCTCTTTACTCGTTCTGTAATGCACCATCCCGCAACTAACTCATTAGTCACATTGCTTGCAAGGCTTATATTGATGTGCATTACCGAGAGGGCCCAGAGATACCTCTCTGACAGTCGGAGTGACAAATCCTAATCTTGATCTATGCCAACTCAACAAGTACCATCGGAGACACCTGTAGAGCACCTTTATAATCACCCAGTTACGTTGTGATGTTTGGTAGAACACAAAGTGTTCCTCCGGTATTCGGGAGTTGCATAATCTCATAGTCATAGGAACATGTATAAGTCATGAAGAAAGCAATAGCAATATACTAAACGATCAAATGCTAAGCTAATGGAATGGGTCAAGTGAAAGTGCGTTATATCGACTAGAGGGGGGTGAATAGGCGATTTTTATGAATTCTTCACTGAGGAATTTTCTAGTGAGGAAATTCCTTAGGGAAGAACTACTTGCAGCGGAATAAGTACTCAGAAGTAAACATAACAGAAGACAAGCATAGTCATCATGATGAAATGAAGACAAGCACAGAGTACAGAAAGCGTAATCACAGGATAGCACATGATGAAGACAAACAGACTGAAGAAATTGAACTGAGGAAATTGAGAAAGTCTTCAGGCAAAGTCTTCAAACACAGATATGACAAGCACACAACACAATACCGAGGAAATAAAAGAGTTGAGGAAATAGAACCAGTTGGCTTGGTGAAGACAATGATTTGGTAGACCAGTTCCAACTGATGTCTCAGTTGTACATCTGGTTGGAGCGGCTAGGTATTTAAACCTGAGGACACACAGTCCTCACCGTATTCTCCTTGAACTAAGGTCACACAGACCTCGTCCAATCACTCGTGGTAAGTGTCCGGGTGACTTCCGAACCTTCACAAACTCGGTCACTCAGCGATCCACAATTCCTCTTGGATGCTCTAGACCATGACGCCTAACCGTATGGAAGAAGCACAGTCTTCAAAGGTAACAAGCGTCGGATCCAGGCATGATCAATCTCTTCAGTGATGCTCAATCACTTTGGGTTTGTAGGTGTTTGGGTTTGGGTTTTCCTCACTCGATGATTTTCGCTCAAAGTCATCGGAGGATGGGATGCTCTCAAATGACAAGTGTCAGTTTCTCTTTGAGCAGCCAACCAGCTAGTGGTTGTAGGGGGCGGCTATTTATAGCCTACGGAGCAGCCCGACATGATAAGACATAAATGCCCTTCAATGATATGACCGTTAGGTGGATAAGATATTTTGGGACAGCGGGTGCGCAGCACAACAACGGTTGGAAATTTGAGGTTCAAATTCCTCAGGGCTATCATGTTCCTCACAGTGTAGGCAATCCGCACTGGCGAATTCCTAACTCCTCAGTCAGAAAAAATTCCTCGGAGACCAGAAGAACTTCGTCTCTATCAATGAAGAATATGACTGAACTGTATGATATTTTCAATGGCTTCACTCGAAGGGATTGGTAGGTGTAGGATTTTGAGGTGAGCATCACTTGGAAATTTTTTCTTAGTATTTCCTCGACCCCCTTTAACAGTACGGTGATTCCTATGACTCAAGAAAGAGAAAATGAAATTATAAAAACAAAAGTCTTCACGCTTCATGTTCCTTGAATGAAAACCAAGTCTTCAAGGTCACACCAATTTCTTCACTTTCAAAGTCTTCAGAATATCAAAGTCTTCAGTCGAAAAACTTCATTTTTAGGGGTCGACTTTCTCTCTAAATATCAAACTCCTCATAGACTTATAGACCTGTGTACACTCAAAAACGCATTAGTCCCTTAACCTATAAGTCTTCAATACACCAAAATCACTAAGGGGCACTAGATGCACTTACAATCTCCCCCTTTTTGGTGATTGATGGCAATATAGGTTAAGTTTTCAACAGGGATAAACATATGAAGTGTAAATGATGATATTGAGGAATTTGATTGCAAGATATAGAAGAACTCCTCCTGAAGATGTGCATAGTGAGGAATTTGCTTATGAAGCATTGCACACTTGAAGAGTTGAATCATGGAGATCTCCCCCTATATCTTGTAATTCATACACGCATTTGACAATATAATATGAAGAATTTGAAATGCATGGTGAAATCTGGCGACTGATGTAATTCAGCATTCGAGTAATAATATTAACGAGGAATAAGCATGCAGAATGACATAGCAGAAGTATCAGACTACCATCGGGTTTAAGTTTACAACTCGATCCAATAAAGTTTGAGAAGAACGAGAGTTGTAACTTAGCAAAAAAAACGCCCATATAGTAGACCCGCTTGAAGACTAACTCAAATTTCCCCCCCTTTGTCATCGAATGACCAAAATGATCGAAACTGAGGACTAACGCCCCTCAAGATAATCAAGTTGATGAAGGATCGCCAGCATTGTCGGGGTCGGTTGTCGTAGTAGGGCCTGCCGCAGTGTTGTCCAAGTCTTCATGTTCATCAGTGTCACGCGATGAAGAATAGGAGCTGGCCACCAAAGAAGGAACCTTGACCTTCTTATATTTCTTCGGAGGAGGTGCAGACCAGTCAAATTCTTCCTTGTGACCCATTTTCTTCAGATCTTCTTCATTTGTAGACATGAGATGAACAACCTGTGCACGTTGAAGGTTTCATGGAGATAGTATTGGTTTTTCTTCACTGCATTGTGTGTTGAGGTCATGTTGTGAAGAATTGAACCAAACTGAGGTTTGACCCATTTATGATTGCGATCAACTTTCTGATGAAGACTAAGGAGTAACTCACGATCAGTCATCACCCTGGGTGCTGTGACTTGAGAATTTTGCTTGGCAGTATTGGCGGCAGAGTCATGAGTGGCAGAGTCATCATTGGTGGAGTAGGATGCAGCCTTGCGAAATTGACCATCCAATGGATGAATGCCTTCATCTATAATAGCAGCGGCCTTGCCTTTGTCATCAGTTGAGGAAAATGTCCGTTTGAGGACTTCAATTGGAGGCAAGTAGCTGCAGTGGTTCAGAGTGTCAGCTTTATAGTTGAGTGAAGACCTTGTTCTAATGAATCTCGTAATCCAAGGTGCATAAGGCTTCAGCTCAAATGGTGACATAGCAATATTGTCCAGAGTCCTCATTAAGAAATCATGGAAGTTGACGGGAACGCCATGAATGATATTGAAAAGCAGATTGTTCATGATGCCAACGACTTCTTCACCATTTGAGTCGTGGCCTTTGATAGGACTCAATGTCTTCGACAGAATGCGATAGACAGTCCGAGGCACATACAGTAGTTCCTTGACGAGGAATTTGGTTCGTGGGGCCTGCCCTGGCTTCAAAGGCTTCATCAGCACTTGCATGTAATGATTTGTAAGCTCAGGTTCGCTGTAGACGCAACAAGCACCTTCAAGGGGAGGACTGAGTGGTAGAGCACGAAGCAATTCAGTTGCTGGTGCCTTGTAGTGAGTATTTTCAGACATCCAGTCCAGCACCCATGAGTTCACATCTTCAGAATCTCCTGTGATGTGCAGTGTTGCATAGAACTGAAGAATGAGTTCTTCATTCCAATCACATATATCAGTGCAGAAGTTACAGCCCAACATCGTGAACAACACTAAGGACTGGCTCGAAGCAAGGCAGAGATTCCATGTCCACGTGAGGAATGTGTGCATGATCGAATACTTTGTCTTTGTTGAATAGCACTGAGGAATAGAAATTGGCTTGACTAGCAGTCCAGAAACGCCTCTTCCTTATGCGAGCAGAATCATACGGGTTGTAGTCAGTGAAGAATACATGCTCGCCGAAGAAATCTTCAGCCTTGAAATTTTGCTTGCGTGAGAATGGATCCTTTGGTTTTGGCAGAGGAGTGTCAGTGAGTTGCATCACAACCTCAGGAATCGCAATCTCAGGTTCATCAGGCTGAGGAATTTCTGGTTCCTCTTCAGTTGCAGTCTGCGTTGTCATATGATCAGCAACAGCAGTTTCTTCAGCACTAGTGGCTGGAATTTCTTCATGCACAGACGAGGTGGGGTGAGTTTCTTTAGAGCCCATTTGAACAGTTGGTGCAGGGGAGTGAGGTATTTGTTTTAGCGGGGTGAAGAGTGGAGAGTTGGGGTGCTGACTTTCCCAAAAGTCATCATTCATTACTGGGGTAGTACTCCCAATATCCACGTCTTCATCTTCCATTTCTTCAACGCCAGCCTCTTCAGCTGTGAACTGAGGCATTGGCGAGGAAACAACTGGAGTTGAAGGGATCGTACCCACTTAAATTTCTTCATCAATCTGCTCTGACGAAGCAGCAAAATGATTTTCTTCATCAGATCCGCTAGGGATCTCATATTCTTCATCAAAAGGAACAAGGTCCTTTGATGGCATGGTAGAGATTGGAACATCATCAATTGGATTACCAAATGAACTCGTCATAGGTTTCATTTTCTTCAGAGCTGAAGAATCTGAAGCAGTTGATGCTTTCCTTTTCTTCACTGTAGCATGCTCTGCAGCCTTGGTCTTCTTCACATCTGATGCAGATGGAAGGATTGGAGTTGGTGTAGGCCTGTGGAGGAGCCGAGGAATCGTTGATTTTCTTCAGCGAATCGATGCAGCTTGCTGACTTCTTCACTTTCTTCAGACATACCTATAGTGGATGCCCTGGCAATTTCTTCAGCGGTTGGAATGGAGTCATCAGCCCTGGAACTAGCATTTTCTTCAGCACCCTGAAAGTCATCAGTGGTGCTGGCATGTTCTTCAGTTTGCTGAGCAGAAGCTTCAGCTTGAGGAACTTCTTGTTGTGATGGGGCTACAACATTGGTGAACTTCTCAGTCAGTTTTACAAACCTGACTTTGGCTCCTTGCCAATCAGCATAGTAGGCGTTGAAGTTGTCGCTGAGGGTTTTGATTTCAGACTGGATTTTGATAAGTTCATCAGTTGTCATAGAGACAAAGTTAGTCTTCAGAAACTTCTCCTTCTTGTACTGAGCTTTCTTGATCTGCCTGGCCTGCTCATACTTCCATTTATCTTCTTGGATGAAATGAGTCAGCATGTGATTTTGACCAGGTGTCAACTTGAAGTCAGGCATAGGAGTGTTTGGGTCCTTGTGCCAGAGATCAATATAATTAAGGATCAGCCTCAGATCCAAAAGCAGTGGCACATTTGTGCCTTTGGCTCTAGCGGCCCTGACTTGTCTGTCTCTGATGATTTCTACAAGTTCATCATCATCAGCTTCGTCTTCTTCAGACGGCACTTGGAAGGCGACTTGCTTCTTCTTAGGGCTTGGGCGAGGACCTCGTCCAGCAGTTGCCTTTGTCTTCAGCAGAGTGGGACCCGTTGAAGAATTGGGTGCAGCTGAGGAACTAGCTGAGACACCTGAGGCAATAGAGATGCATGCAGTCCTTTGGCACGTGGCCAGATGCACAGGTGCTGAGGACTTTGTCGGAACAGCTGAGGACTTTGGAGGAGCTGAGGATTTTGGAGGAGCAGGAACAGCATGAGGAATTGGCCTTGAGGACCTTGAAGATTCTGGCCGTGAGGGCATAACTGAGGAACTTGACTGTGAGGGCACTGTTGGTGAAGCACTTGGCTTGCATGCAGGCTTCTTTGCCATTGATTTCTTAGGCTTGATAGAGGCCTCAGTGGCAGCAGCAGTAGCAGAGTCTTCATTGAATTTCCTCACTGCTTCTTTTGCTTGCTTAGCCAACTTGGCTTGGCGCTTGGCCCATTCTTCAGGAAAGTCCTCACGGCGTTTGATGCTGGTGGGGTCTGCCTCTTGGCCAGGTGCCAATGGAGCTCGTGGGCATGGAGGATTGAGTGCGAATTTCTTCATGTACTTTGGAGTCACATACATGTACTCCCTCCATTCTCTTGCCCATCTCCTTTCAATCCTCTGTATGCGCACTTTGCGCTGGTTTTTGTTTTCCTTACCAAACTTGGCCTCATCAGGTGTGCAATACTCTTTATAAATGTCATCGGGGATTTCAAAGGCAGTCATGACCTCAGGCTTCTTTCTTCCTTTCTGCGGCTTCTTACCATCTTCCATATTCTTTAGATAAGGAATTTAAACAATCGAATTCTCTGAAGAAGTATGCAACTTTTCTTCGAGGAATGCTGCAAATGAGTTAAGTTGATGAGTACCTGTGAATAGAGTATAGTTGCGAGGAATTTGGAGAGGTCATATGCGTTCTCAGAAGGTTTTTCAAAAAGAACAAGTTTGAGGAATTTGACCAGATGAGTCTTGAAGAATTTCACTAAGCGTTCTTTGTCTTAGGTTCCAAAGTTGTATAGATCGAAGATCCACACAATTGAGGAATCTTGAAGGAAAATGATGCTTAGAGAAACCAATCAAGAATAGATGACTTGTGAGGTGTTTTAGTGTGTGGGGATTTGAAGTAAAACACCTTTGAAGATTTTGTAGAAAACATTCGAATCAAGGAGGGCAGTAAAAGTAACTTTTAATTATCCTGGATGAAGAACACGACGAACGGTGAGATGGAGAAGTGAAGTTCGTCTGTGTAGATCTTCCACGCCCTAACTCGGCGGAGGAAGACGGCTACGGCGGCGGCGGAGTGAAGATTTCCACGGCCGGCGCGAGTACAACGGTGATGAGGTTGAGGCAGTGAAGCTCTTCCTCACCGCCGATGATGGAGTAGCGGCGGCGCTAGGGTTTGAGAAGCTCGAGAGGGAGAGAGAGTTCGAGCGGAGTAAAGGAAGTGAGGAAGGGGAGAGGGGGTATTTATAGCCACGGTGAAAAACTGTTCGCCCGAAGATTTAGGACGAACATGCCCCTGACCCTTCTACTTCGCACGACATGTGTCACCCACGTACTGAGAAGTGGAGATCGTGTAAGATCGTGGATGAATAGAAAAATGTATCACGGGATGCGGAACGGTTTGAGCGGCAAAACCGAAAATTTGGATATGATTAGTTTTAACGGTCCATTCGCAATTTCTTCAGCTGACAAGGACACAGTGAAGATTTTGAACGAGTTTCAAATAGAACGCACATGAAGAATTTGTGAATAGATTGGATTGAGTATAGCATAGAGGGGGAAGGGTCCGATCACATTCACTTAGCAGAAAAACCAACTTGAAGAAATAGCCATAAGTGAATGCTGTAGAGGACATAAACTCATGTGTGTGTGTGTGTGTGTGTGTGTGTGTGTGTCTATATATGTATATACATATATATAGCTAATGAAGAAAAACGACAGAAACAGTGAAGATTTTGCAAAGTTGAAGAATTTGAACAACTGAGGAATTTCAAAACGGAGGAAAAAATCAAATTGAAGATTTTCAACTTTTATGGTGGCGTGACTCCATCAGATAAGAATGATGATTTCAGACACAGCGTGCATAATTGTCGAGGGTTACGAGAATCAAATTCTTCATTAATTTCTTCACACTTAGAGTGTTATTCTTCATTGATTGAATAAAAATGTTTCTTCATGTGTTGCACATCTAAGTCATCAATTTTGCATAAGTGTTAGGATGAGTGTCCTTTTCAAAGAACATTCGAAGACTCTAAGATATTTAGCTCACACCGCAACTTGCTAAATCTCTTCTCATCCAAGGGCTTTGTGAAGATATCGGCTAGTTGTTCTTCAGTCTTCACGTGCTCAATAGAAATGTCGCCCTTCAACACATGATCACGAAGAAAATGATGACGAATCTGAATGTGCTTTATCTTCGAGTGCTGAACTGGGTTGTGAGCAATCTTGATGGCACTCTCATTGTCACAGAGGAGAGGCACATTCTTCACGTTGACGCCATAGTCGTTGAGAGTTTGCTTCATCCATAGCAGTTGAGCACAGCAAGAACCAGCAGCAATGTACTCAGCTTCAGCAATAGAAAGTGATACACAGGTCTGTTTCTTCGAGGACCAACATACCAAGGATCGTCCGAGGAAATGACATGTACCAGATGTTGACTTGCGGTCCACACGATCACCAGCATAGTCAGAGTCAGAATATCCAATGAGATCAAAAGCCGAGCCCTTGGGGTAGCATAATCCAAGTGTTGGTGTGTGAGCTAGATATCGAAGAATATGCTTCACAGCCTTATGGTGTGATTCCTTCGGTGTAGCCTGAAATCGGGCACACATGCAAACACTAAGCATTATATCTGGCCTAGATGCACATAATTACAATAAAGAACCAATCATGGAGCGGTATACCTTGTGATCGAAGTCAATACCATTTCCATCAGTGCACAGATGGCCATTTGTGGGCATAGGAATTTTGACGCCTTTGCAATCTTGCATGCCGAATTTCCTCAGTACATCCTTGAGGTATTTCTCCTGAGATATGAATATGCCATTGCGCTGTTGACGAGTTTGAAGACCTAAGAAGAATTTCAACTCTCCCATGTTAGACATTTGATATTCTTCACTCATCATATAGGCAAATTCATCACTATAACGTTGGTCAGTACAACCAAAGATAATATCATCAACATATATTTGGCACACAAACAGTTCACCATCATAAGATTTAGTAAAGAGAGTAGGGTCGAGTGAACCGGGTGTGAAGCCATTCTTCATGAGGAACTCCTTCAAAGTATCATACCACGCCCGAGGGGCCTGCTTGAGGCCATAGAGGGCCTTGTTGAGTTTGAAGACTTTGTCAGGATTCTTTGGATCTTCAAAACCTGGGGGTTGAGCAACATATACTTCTTCCTCAAGCATACCATTGAGGAATGCACTTTTCACATCCATTTGATATAAGATGATATCATGATGGTTAGCATAAGCAAGTAATATGTGAATAGCCTCAAGTCTAACAACAGGTGCAAAAGTTCCATCGAAATCAATTCCTTCAACCTGTGTGTAGCCTTGAGCTACAAGTCGTGCCTTATTCCTCACCACAAGGCCATTTTCATATTGCTTGTTGCGGTAGATCCATTTTGTGCCAATGATATTATGCTTGCGAGGATCTGGACGTTTGACCAGTTCCCAGACGTTGTCGAGCTCGAATTGATGTAATTCTTCTTGCATGGCCTGAATCCACTCAGGCTCCAGAAATGCTTCATCTACCTTAGCGGGCTCTGTGATAGAGAGAAAAGCATAATGCCCACAAAAGTTAGATAAATGTGAAGCTTTTGAGAGTGTGAGAGGACCTGGTGCTCTAATGTCATTGATGATCTTCTCCACTTGCACTTCTTTTGCAACGCGAGGATGAGCTGGTTGTCGTTGAGGAATTTGATTAGCATTTTCTTCAGCATCAATTTCATCAGCATTTTCCTCAGGTGCATCAGCTCGACGTTCTGGAATGAATTCTTCAGCAGATTCTTCAGTACGAATGACATCCTCAGTAGCCTTGAACTTGATAGAATCCTCAGGTGCTGGTTCATCTATCACAGAAGGTAGGTGCTCTCTTTGCGAGCCATTAGTTTCATCGAATCAAGACATCTACAGCTTTCAAAAACCTTGTGAAGAACGTTTTTGAAGACTGTAGGTGTGCGAGTCCTTTCCGTAACCAAGCATAAAACCTTCATGTGCTTTCGGTGCAAATTTTGAGTTGTGATGAGGATCTCTAATCCAGCATTTGGCACCGAAGACTTTGAAATAACTCACATTGGGTTTCTTGTCAGTGAGGAGTTCATAGGCAGTCTTCTTGAAGAATTTGTGAAGATATACTCTGTTGATGATGTGGCACGCAGTATCAATTGCATCAATCCAGAAACGACGAGGCGTTTTGTACTCATCAAGCATAGTGCAAGTCATCTCAGCAAGAGTCCTGTTCTTGCGCTCCACGACGCCATTCTGTTGAGGAGTATAAGGAGCAGATAACATATGAGTAATACCAAGTTCATCAAGATATTCATTGAGACCAGAATTCTTGAACTCAGTTCCATTGTCACTTCTGATGTGCTTGATCTTCACACCAAAGTTGGTTGAAGCCCTCGAGGAAAATCGTTTGAAGACTTCCTGCAGTTCATGTTTGTAAGTAACAAGGTGTACTCGTGTGTAACGAGAATAATCATCAACAATAACAAAGCCATATTGAGATGCTTCATTTGAAACAGCAGAATAATGATTAGGACCGAAGAGATCCATGTGAAGCAACTCAAATGGACGAGTAGTGGTCATGATAGTCTTCGCTGGATGCTTGGCCTTGGTCATCTTTCCAGCTTCACAGGCTCCGCATAGGAATTTGACATTCTCAATGCCAATGACATGCTTCTTCTTCGCAAGCGTGTGCAAATTCCTCATGCCTGCATGACCAAGTCGCCGATGCCATAGCCATCCTTCTGAGGCTTTTGCAAGTAGGCACACGGCTAGTTGAGGTCCTGTAGAGAAATCAACAATATACAAGTCTCCTCTCCTAAAGCCTTCGAAGACTTTGGAATTGTCAGCTTCCATAACCACAACACAACGATACTTGCCAAAGACAACAACCATATCAAGATCACAAAGCATTGAGACAGACATAAGGTTGTATCCTAAGGACTCAACAAGCATGACTTTGTCCATGTGTCGATCCTTTGTGATCGCAACCTTACCTAGACCCAATACGACTTTTGCCTTTGTCGTGAAGATGATATGCTTGAGATGCGATGGTGATAAGGGAGCATCCATCAATAGATTCTTGTCACCAGTCATGTGATTTGTACATCCACTATCGAGGACCCACTCAGTGGCTTTGGGTTGATCATCCTGCAGATGAATTAGTGCAGCTTACGAACTTCATATACTTCATCAGTGAAGAATATGACATCACAATTCATCAGATCAATTTCATCAAGCAGTAAGACACATAAAGCAGTATGAGGACGTGAGAAATGAAAGTTCATTTCGTCATGATTAGCCTGCGTCCTTTCAGGCATATTTTGTCAGGTCCCCAGCAAATTCTTCAGACGTTAAAGCGCGTCTGGAGACCTGACCCTGCAGAAGAAATTAGTTCTTTTTCTTCACCACCCACATCTGAAGGGGTGGCAAAGAGTTCATCACTTTGCGAGCTCCATATGAGAAAGGTGGCATAGACGCCAATCCATTCCGTTTCACATAAGAGGAGTTAGGGTAAGCATATGAATAAGCAGAGAAATTCTTCGAGGACTTATGAACATAATGATTAGAAGAATAATGCTCATATTCATAGCCCTTGGCTCTTCCCTGCGAAACAAAGTTGTTAGCACGATGATATTCATGTGAGGACTTTGATCCTTTTGAGGAATTTGATCCACATGAGGAATTTGGTCCGTATGAGGACTTGGATCTATATGAAGAATTTGGTCCATATGAAGAATTTGATCTGGGGTTCCTATTCTTCACAGGTGGTGTCATGAGGACATTCACCTGAAGACTTTCAAGGCACCTTTTGGGAACCCAGATTTTCTTCATAGGGGAACCGTTCCTGCAGTTAGTGCCAACATATCTAGCAAATACTTCACCATTCTGATTTTTGAACAGTTTATAGTTGGAGTCAAATGACTCATCAGAAGAATGCGAAGATTCACATGTATAACCAGATAAGGTAGATGGATCAACTGGAGGCCCCTTTGCAGCAACCCATGAGGTTTTGGGGTACTGCTCAGGCTTCCAATATGTGCCATCAGCATTGAGTTTCCTCTCAAAGGCAATACCCTCTTTCCTAGGGTTCCTGTTGAGGATCTGCTTTTTAAGCACATCACAAAGAGTCTGATGCCCTTTGAGGCTTTTGTACAAGCTTGTCATGTACAATTCCTTCAGCCCTGCATCGTCAGTGATACTAGCAATGTCCTCAGATGAGGAATTAGTGATAGCAGAAGCAGGTGAAGAATTTGTAACATTAGAAGCATTTGAACATTCAGGTGAAGAATTAGCAGATTCACGTTCAATGCATTTCAAACATGAAGGAACAAATTCTTCCTGAACAGCGCTGATTTGTTGAGCAAGTAATGAATCGTACTCCTTCTGAAGATCTTCATAACTCACTCTTAGCTTCTCAAAATCTTGCTTTTTTTGAAGAAATTCATAAGAAAGCTTCTCATGATCAGATAAGAGAGTGTTATGTTGATCTTGAAGGGAGTCATACTTAGTATGAAGTCTCTGAAGACTTTCAGCCAAAGCTTTGGACTAATCCATTTCTTCACCCAACATATCATCGCTTTTATTTAGCATGTGTTGAACTTTTTCCAAGGCTATTTGTTGTTTAGTGGCAAGGGAAGCAAGTTTGACATAGCTGGGTCCAAATTCATCACCAGATTCATCATCACTTGACTCAGATAGGTAGCATTCAGTTACCTCAGTACTTTTTGCCATAAGACATGATGAAGAGGATGATGATTCTGGTTCGAATGTCATCGCTTTGAGAGATTCCTTGAAGTCCTCAAACCAAGGATCATGACGGGTTCGATGACCTTCATAGACCTCAGAGAGACGGTCCCAGATGAGCTTTGCATGATCGAGATGCATGATGTTCCTGAACTGATTTTGAGACAGACAGGAGCAGATGACGTCTTTCGCCATGAGGTTGAGAAGAGTGTACTTGCGAATGTCATCAGCTTCCGCCATCTTGCATAGATCGGTCAGACCAATCTCAGTGACGGTCCACAGCTCGCTGTTCATCGCCATGAGGCACTTCTTCATCATGGCCTTCCACTTGGGATACTCGTGACCGTCAAAGATAGGGCATGTCACTTTCTTCATACCTGCGGTCGACATAACTAAAACTCCAGGCGGTTAAACCAAAATCACACAGAACAAGGGAGTACCTTGCTCTGATACCAATTGAAAGTGCGTTATATCGACTAGAGGGGGGTGAATAGACGATTTTTATGAATTCTTCACTGAGGAATTTGCTAGTGAGGAAATTCCTTAGCGAAGAACTACTTGCAGCGGAATAAGTACTCAGAAGTAAACATAACAGAAGACAAGCATAGTCATCATGATGAAATGAAGACAAGCACAGAGTACAGAAAGCGTAATCACATGATAGCACAGGATGAAGACAAACAGATTGAAGAAATTGAACTGAGGAAGTTGAGAAAGTCTTCAGTCAAAGTCTTCAAACACAGATATGACAAGCACACAACACAATACTGAGGAAATGAAAGAGTTGAGGAAATAGAACCAGTTGGCTTGGTGAAGACAATGATTTGGTAGACCAGTTCCAACTGCTGTCTCAGTTGTACATCTGGTTGGAGCGGCTAGGTATTTAAACCTAAGGACACACAGTCCACACCGTATTCTCCTTGAACTAAGGTCACACAGACCTCGTCCAATCACTCGTGGTAAGTCTTCAGGTGACTTCCGAACCTTCACAAACTCAGTCACTCGGCGATCCACAATTCCTCTTGGATGCTCTAGACCATGACGCCTAACCGTCTGGAAGAAGCACAATCTTCAAAGGTAACGAGCGTCGGATCCAGGCAGGATCAATCTCTTCAGTGATGCTCAATCACTTTGGGTTTGTAGGTGTTTGGGTTTGGGTTTTCCTCACTTGATGATATTCGCTCAAAGTCCTCGGAGGATGGGATGCTCTCAAATGACAAGTGTCAGTTTCTCTCTGAGCAGCCAACCAGCTAGTGGTTGTAGGGGGCGGCTATTTATAGCCTAGGGAGCAGCCCGACATGATAAGACATAAATGCCCTTCAATTATATGACCATTAGGTGGATAAGATATTTTGGGACAACTGGCGCGCAGCACAGCAACGGTCGGAAATTTGAGGTTCAAATTCCTCACGGCTATCATGTTCCTCACAGTGTAGGCAATCCGCACTGGCGAATTCCTAACTCCTCAGTCAGAACAAATTCCTCAGAGACCGGAAGAACTTCGTCTCTCACATCAAGAATATGACTGAATCTGTATGAGATTTCAATGGCTTCACTCAAAGGGATTGGTAGGTGTAGGATTTTGAGTTGAGCATCACTTGGAAATTTTTCCTTAGTATTTCCTCGACCCCCTTTAACAGTACAGTGTTTCCTATGACTCGAGAAAGAGAAAATTAAACTATAAAAACAAAAGTCTTCACGCTTCATGTTCCTTGAATGAAAACCAAGTCTTCAAGGTCACACCAATTTGTTCACTTTCAAAGTCATCAGAAAGTCTTCAGAATATCAAATTCTTCAGTCGAAGAACTTCATTTTTAGGGGTCGACTTTCTCTCTAAATATCAAACTCCTCATAGACTTATAGACCTGTGTACACTCACAAACACATTAGTCCCTTAACCTATAAGTCTTCAATACACCAAAATCACTAAGGGGCACTAGATGCACTTACATCAAGTCAATCACATCATTCCCTAATGATGTGATCCTGTTAATCAAATGACAACTCATGTCTATGGCTAGGAAACTTAACCATCTTTGATTCGATGAGCTAGTCAAGTAGAGGCATACTAGTGACACTCTGTTTGTCTATGTATTCACACATGTACTAAGTTTGCGGTTAATACATCTAGCATGAATAATAAACGTTTATCATGATATAAGGAAATAAGTAATAACTTTATTATTGCCTCTAGGGCAAATTTCCTTCAGTCTCCCACTTGCACTAGAGTCAATAATCTAGTTCACATCGCCATGTGATTTAACACCAATAGTCCACATCACCATGTGATTAACACCCATAGTTCACATCGCCATGTGACCAACACTCAAAGGGTTTACTAGAGTCAGTAATCTTAGTTCACATCGCCATGTGATTAACACCCAAAGAGTACTAAGGCGTGATCATGTTTTGCTTGTGAGAGAAGTTTAGTCGACGGGTCTCCTATATTCAGATCCGTATGTATTTTGCAAATTTCTAGGTCAACATTGCTCTGCACGGAGATACTCTAGCTAATTGCTCCCACTTTCAATATGTATCTAGATTGAGACTTAGAGTCATCTGGATAAGTGTCAAAACTTGCATCAACGTAACCCTTTACGATGAATCTTTTGTCATCTCCATAATCGAGAAACATATCCTTATTCCACTAAGGATAATTTTGACCGCTATCCAGTGATCTACTCCTAGATCACTATTGTACTCCCTTGCCAAACTTAGTGTAGGTTTTACAATAAATCTGGTACACAACATGGCATACTTTATGGAACCAATGGCTGAGGCATAGGGAATGACTTTCTATCTTCTGTCGTGGTTAGGCTTTGAGTCTTACTCAATTTCACACCTTCTAACACAGGCAAGAACTCCTTTGACTGTTCCATTTTGAACTACTTCAAAAACTTTTCAAGGTATGTACTCATTGAAAAAAAACTAATCAAGCGTCTTGATCTATCTCTATAGATCTTGATGCTCAATATGTAAGCAGCTTCACCGAGGTCTTTCTTTGAAAAACTCCTTTCAAACACTCCTTTATGCTTTCCAGAAAATTCTACATTGTTTCCGATCAACAATACGTCATTCACATATACTTATCAGAAAGGCTGTAGTGCTCCCACTCACTTTCTTGTAAATACAGGCTTCACCGCAAGTCTATATAAAACTATATGCTTTGATCAACTCATCAAAGCGTATATTCCAACTCCGAGATGCTTGCACCAGTCCATAGATGGATCGCTGGAGCTTGCACACTTTGTTAGCACCTTTAGGATTGACAAAACCTTCTTGTTGTATCATATACAACTCTTCTTTAAGAAATCCATTAAGGAATGCAGTTTTGATATCCATTTGCCAGATTTCATAAAATGTGGTAATTGCTAACATGATTCGGACAGACTTTAAGCATCGCTACGAGTGAGAAAATCTCATCATAGTCAACACCTTGAACTTGTCGAAAAACTTTTACGGCAAGTCGATCTTTGTATATAGTAACACTACTATCAGCGTCCGTCTTCCTCTCGAAGATCCATTTACTCTCAATGGCTCACCGATCATCGGGCAAGTCAATCAAATTCCATACTTTTTTCTCATACATGGATCCCATCTCAGATTTCATTGCCTCAAGCCATTTCGCGGAATTTGGGCTCATCATCGCTTCCTCATAGTTCGTAGGTTCATCATGGTCTAGTAACATGACTTCCAGAACAAGATTGCCGTACCACTCTGGTGCGGGACGTACTCTAGTTGACCTATGAGGTTCGATAGTAACTCGATCTGAAGTTTCATGATCATCATCATTAACTTCCTCACTAATTGGTGTAGGCATCACTGGAACTGATTTTTGTGATGAACTACTTTCCAATTTGGGAGAAGGTACAATTACCTTATCAAGTTCTACTTTCCTCCCACTCAGTTCTTTCGAGACAAACCCCTTCTCTAGAAAGGATTCATTCTTAGCAACAAAGATCTTGCCTTCGAATCTGTGATAGAAGGTGTACCCAGCATTTTTCATTTTGGGTATCCTATGAAGACGCACTTCTCCGATTTGGGTTCGAGCTTGTCAGCTTGAAACTTTTTCACACAAGCATCGCAACCCCAAACTTTAAGAAACGACAACTTAGGTTTCTTGCTAAACCACAGTTCATACTGTGTCGTCTCAACGGATTTAGATGGTGCCCTATTTAACATGAATGCAGTTGTCTCTAATGCATAACCCCAAAACAATAGTGGTAAATCGGTAAGAGACATCATAGATCATACCATATCTAATAAAGTACGGTTACGATGTTCGGACACACCATTAGGTTGCGGTGTTCCAGGTGGCATGAGTTTGTGAAACTATTCCACATTGTTTTAATTGAAGACCAAACTCTTAACTCAAATATTCGTCTCCGCGATCAGATCGTAGAAACTTTATTATCTTTTTACGATGATTTTCCACTTCACTCTGAAATTGTTTGAACTTTTCAAATGTTTCAGACTTATGTTTCATCAGGAAGATATACCCATATCTGCTCAAATCATCTGTGAAGGTCAAAAAATAACGATACCCACCGCGAGACTTAACACTCATCGGATCGCATACATCAGTATGTATTATTTCCAATAAGTCAGTTGCTCGCCTCATTGTTCCGGAGAACGGAGTCTTAGTCATCTTGCCGATGAGGCATGGTTTGCAAGCATCAAGTGATTCCAAAAGCCCATCAGCATTGAGTTTCTTCATGCGCTTTACACCAATATGACCAAAATGGCAGTGCCACAAATAAGTTGCACTGTCATTATTAACTCTGCATCTTTTGGCTTCAATATTATGAATATGTGTATCACTACGATCGAGATTCAATAAACCATTTAGTTTGAGTGTATGACCATAGAAGGTTTTATTCATGTAAATAGAACAACAATTATTCTTTGACTTAAATGAATAACCGTATTGCAAGAAACATGATCAAATCATATTCATGCTTGCTACGTCTTGAACTAGCGTTGGTTTTCCCCGAAGAGGAGAGGATGATGCAGCACAGTAGCGTAAGTATTTCCCTCAGTTTTTGATAACCAAGGTATCAATCCAGTAGGAGGCCACGCGCAAGTCCCTCGTGCCTGCACAAAACGATAGCTACTCGGAACCAACGCGATTAGGGGTTGTCAATCCCTTCACGGTCACTTACGAGAGTGAGATCTGATAGAGATAATATTTTTGGTATTTTTGGTATAATGCTGCAAAGTGAAAAGTAAAAGCAAAGCAAGTAAATAAAGTGATGGAGATTGATATGATGAGAATAGACCCGGGGGCCATAGGTTTCATTAGTGGCTTCTCTCAAGAGCATAGATATTCTACGGTGGGTGAACAAATTACTGTTGAGCAATTGACAGAATTGAGCATAGTTATGAGGTTATCTAGGTATGATCATGTATATAGGCATCACGTCCGTGACAAGTAGACCAAACGATTCTCAAGATCTACTACTATTACTCCACTCATCGACCGCTATCCAAAGATGCATCTAGAGTATTAAGTTAAAACAGAGTAACGCCTAAGCAAGATGACATGATGTAGAGGAATAAATTCATGCAATATGATAAATAGCCCATCTTATTATCCTCGATGGCAACAATACAATCGTGCCTTGCAACCCTTTACATCCTTTGGTAAGGACACCGCAAGATTGAACCCAAAGCTAAACACTTCTCCCATTGCAAGAACTACCAATCTAGTTGGCGAAACCAAATGGATAATTCCAAGAGACTTGCAAAGATAACTCAATCATACATAAAAGAATTCAGAGAAGATTCAAATATTATTCATAGATAAGCTGGATCATAAACCCACAATTCATCGTCTCAACAAACACACCGCAAAAAGAAGATTACATCGAATAGATCTCCACAAGAGAGGGGGAGAACATTGTATTGAGATCCAAAAAGGAGAAGAAGCCATCTAGCTACTAGCTATGGACTCGAAGGTCTGAAGGAAACTACTCACACTTCATCGGAGGGGCTATGGTGATGATTTAGAAGCCCTCCATGGTGGATGCCCCCTCGTGAGCTCCTAACAGGCCCCAAGATGGGATCTCATGGATACAGGAAGGTACAGCGGTGGAATTAGGTTTTGGCTCCTATTCGATCGTTTGAAGTGCGTGAGGTATATATAGGAGGAAGGAGTGCGTCGGTGGAGTGTCGGGGCCCACGAGGCGGGGCGCGCTTAGGGGGCCCTCCACCTCGTGACCGCCTCTGCACTTCTTGGAGTAGGGTCCAAGTCTCTGGATCACGTTCGGTGAGAAGATCACGTTCGAAGGTTTCATTCCGTTTGGACTCCGTTTGATATTCCGTTTCTTGAAACACTGAAATAGGCAAAAAACAGCAATTACAAATTGGGCCTCCGGTTAATAGGTTAGTCCCAAAAGTAATATAAAAGTGGAAAATAAAGCCCATTATAGTCCAAAACAATAGATAAAGTAGCATGGAGCAATCAAAATTATAGATACGTTGGAGACGTATCGGGCATCCCTAGCTTAATTCCTACTAGTCCTCGAGTAGGTAAATGATAAAAGAGAATTTTTATGCAGAGTGATACTTTGGCATAATTTCAATGTAAATCTTCTTAATCATGGTATGAATATTCAGATCCGAAAGATTCAATACAAAAGTTCATATTGACATAAAAATAATAATACTTCAAGCATACTCATCAAAATAATCATGTCTTCTCAAAATAGCATGGCAAAAGAAAGTTCATCCCTACAAAATCATATAGTTAGGCTATGCTTCATTTTCGTCACACAAAGATGTTCCCAACTTCTATACCCCCGATGACAAGCCAAGCAATTGTTTCATACTTAAATAATCTCAAACTTTTTCAACCTTCACGCAATACATGAGCGTGAGCCATGGATATAGCACTATGGGTGGAATAGAATATGATGATGGGGATTGTGTGGAGAAGACAAAAAAGGAGAAAGTCTCACATTGACGAGGCTAATCAACGGGCTATGGAGATTCCCATCAATTGATGTCAACATGAGGAGTAGGGATTGCCATGCAACAGATGCACTAGAGATATGAATGCTCAACAAAAGAAAACTAGTGGGTGTTCATCCAACTTGCTTGCTCATGAAGACCTAGGGCATTTGAGGAAGCCCATCGTAGGAATATACAAGCCAAGTTCTATAATGAAAAATTCCCACTAGTGTGAAAAAGACAACTTATGAGACTCACTATATGAAAAACATGGTGCTACTTTGAAGCACAATATATGAGACTCACTACATGAAGAACAAGGTGCTACTTTGAAGCACAATATATGAGACTCACTACATGAAGAACATGGTGCTACTTTGAAGCACAAGTGTGGAAAAAAAGATAGTAGCATTGCCCCCTTTTTTTTTGGGCCTTCTTTTTTTTCTTTGGCCTTTCTCTTTTTTTTGGGACAATGCTCTATTGAATGATGATCATCACACTTCTATTGATTACAACATAAGGATTACAACTCGAAACTAGAACAAGGTATGACTCTATATGAATGCCTCCGGCGGTGTACCGGGATGGTGCAATGAATCAAGAGTGACATGAATGAAAAATAATGCATGGTGACTTTGCCACAAATACGATGTCAACTACATGATCTGCAATGGCAATATGACAAAAGTAATGTATGTCATGATGATGATGAACGGAACAGTGGAAAGTTGCATGGCAATATATCTCGGAATGGCTATGGAAATGCCATAATAGGTAGGTATGGTGGCTGTTTTGAGGAAGATATAAGGAGGTTTATGTGTGAAAGAGCGTATCATATCACGGGTTTGGATGCACCGCTAAGTTTGCACCAACTCTCAAAGTGAGAAAGGGCAATGCACGGTGCATCAAGAGGCTAGCAAAGGCGGAAAGGTAAAAGTGCGATAATCCGTGGACTCAACATTAGTCAAAAGAACTCATATACTTATTGCAAAAATTTAGAAGTCATCAAAAATCAAGTACTACGCGCATGCTCCTAGGTGGATAGATTGGTAGGAAAAGACCATCGCTCGTCCCCGACCGCCACTCATAAGGATGCACAAGGCAAGCCAGGTACACTTCATGCTTCAAATTTGTTACATAACTTTAACCATACGTGCATGCTACGGGATTTGCTAACTTCAACACAAGCATTTCTCAAATTCACAACTGCTCAACTATCATGACTTTGATATTATCACCTCCATATCTCAAAACAATTATCAAGCATCAAACTTATCTTAGTATTCAACGCACTCAAAAGAAAGTTTCACATATCTTGAATTCCAAGTATATTAACATTAAGCAAATTACCATGCTAGTAACGACTCTCAAAATAATCTAAGTGAAGCATGAGAGATCAAGTTTCTTTAAAACAAATCCACCACCATGCTCTAAAAGATCTAAGTGAAGCACTAGAGCAAAAATTATCACGCTCAAAAAGATATAAGTGAAGCACTATGAGGAAAACTATCAAGCTCAAAAGATATAAGTGAAGCACATAGAGTATTCTATAAAATTTCAATTCATGTATGGCTCTCTCAAAAGGTGTGTACAACAAGGATGATTGTGGTAAACTAACAAGCAAAGACGCAAATAATACAAGACGCTCCAACCAAAACACATATCATGTTGGTGAATTGCTACGTCTTGAGCTTGCGTTGGTTTTCCCCGAAGAAGAGAGGATGATGCAGCACAGTAGCGTAAGTATTTCCCTCAATTTTTGAGAACCAAGGTATCAATCCATTAGGAGGCCACGCGCAAGTCCCTCGTACCTACACAAAACGATATCTACTTGCAACCAACACGATTAGGGGTTGTCAATCCCTTCACGGTTACTTACGAGAGTGAGATCTGATAGAGATAATATTTTTGGTATTTTTGGTATAAAGATGCAAAGTGAAAAGTAAAAGGAAAGGAAGTAAATAAAGTGATGGAGATTGATATGATGAGAATAGACCCGGGGGGCATAGGTTTCACTAGTGGCTTCTCTCAAGAGCATAGATATTCTACAGTGGGTGAACAAATTACTGTTGAGCAATTGACAGAATTGAGCATTGTTATGAGGTTATCTAGGTATGATCATGTATATAGGCATAACGTCCGTGACAAGTAGATCGAAACGATTCTGCATCTACTACCATTACTCCACTCATCGACCGTTATCGAGCATGCATCTAGAGTATTAAGTTAAAAACAGAGTAACGCCTTAAGCAAGATGACATGATGTAGAGGAATAAATTCATGCAATATGATAAATACCCCATATTGTTATCCTCGATGGCAACAATACAATACGTGCCTTGCAACCCTTTACATCCTTTGGTAAGGACACCGCAAGATTGAACCCAAAGCTAAACACTTCTCCCATTGCAAGAACTACCAATCTAGTTGGCCAAACCAAACGGATAATTCAAAGAGACTTGCAAAGATAACTCAATCATACATAAAAGAATTCAGAGAAGATTCAAATATTATTCATAGATAAGCTGGATCATAAACCCACAATTCATCGGTCTCAACAAACACACTGCAAAAAGAAGATTACATCCAATAGATCTCCACAAGAGAGGGGGAGAACATTGTATTGAGATCCAAAAAGAGAGAAGAAACCATCTAGCTACTAGCTATGGACCCAAAGGTCTGAAGTAAACTACTCACACTTCATCGGAGGGGCTATGGTGATGATGTAGAAGCCCTCCGTGGTGGATGCCCCCTCCGGCGGAGCTCCGGAACAGGCCCCAAGATGGGATCTCATGGATGCAGGAAGGTACGGCGGTGGAATTAGGTTTTTGGCTCCTCTTCTGATCGTTCGGGGATACATAGGTATATATAGGAGGAAGGAGTACGTTGGTGGAGCGTCAGGGGGCCCACGAGGCAGGGGGGCGCCCTCCACCCTCGTGACCGCCTCTGGCACTTCTTGGAGTAGGGTCCAAGTCTCCTAGATCATGTTCGGTGAGAAGATCACGTTCCCGAAGGTTTCATTCCGTTTGGACTCCGTTTGATATTCCGTTTCTTCGAAACACTAAAATAGGCAAAAAACAGCAATTCTGGGCTGGGCCTCCGGTTAATAGGTTAGTCCCAAAAGTAATATAGAAGTGGAAAATAAAGCCCGTTATAGTCCAAAACAATAGATAAAGTAGCATGGAGCAATCAAAAATTATAGATACGTTGGAGACGTATCAGGCATCCCCAAGCTTAATTCCTGCTCGTCCTCGAGTAGGTAAATGATAAAAAGAGAATTTTTGATGCGGAGTGATACTTTGGCATAATTTCAATGTAAATCTTCTTAATCATGGTATGAATATTCAGATCCGAAAGATTCAAGACAAAAGTTCATATTGACATAAAAATAATAATACTTCGAGCATACTCATCAAAATAATCATGTCTTCTCAAAATAGCATGGCAAAAGAAAGTTCATCCCTACAAAATCATATAGTTAGGCTATGCTTCATTTTCGTCACACAAAGATGTTCCCAACTTCTATACCCCCGATGACAAGCCAACCAATTGTTTCATACTTAAATAATCTCAAACTTTTTCAACCTTCACGCAATACATGAGCGTGAGCCATGGATATAGCACTATGGGTGGAATAGAATATGATGATGGGGATTGTGAGGAGAAGACAAAAAAGGAGAAAGTCTAACATTGACGAGGATAATCAACGGGCTATGTAGATGCCCATCAATTGATGTCAACATGAGGAGTAGGGATTGCCATGCAACGGATGCACTAGAGCTATGAATGCTGTAGCGACCCGACCCTTAGGATCAAGTCTCTGTGCTCAGTGTCATCCTGGATCGAGAATCTTGACACCACACACGATGCTTGAAGGATTTATAGCAGAGTAGCAATCACACACTCATTACAGCGTTGCCCACAAGGGAACTTATTACAATAATATGGCTTAAGGCCATCTAATAATAACAGCGGAAGTCTTGGAAGATAAGTGAGTCCATCAACTCCATCGGCGTCACTGAGTATAGAACCACGACCTAACACCTTACTCGTTGTCTGAAAAGTCTGCAACATGAAAGTTGCAGCCCGAAAACGGGTCAGCACATGGAATATGCTGGCAATGTAACACATAGAGAACAATGAAGTAATAAGCCTATACTACATGCATATAAGGCTGGTGGAAAAGCTCTACGGTTACAGTTTTTGCATAAAGCTAATTTTTCCCTACTGCAAAGGAATAATTTTATTTAACTATCATGGTGGTTGTTAAACATTGAGAATGGTTGACAGCATCCTCAATCCCAATTAAAAAGGTACTCATTAAAAACCCAATAACATTAATTAGAAGTAACATGTTGAGATTCACATGATATTCAATAACTAGATACTCAAGACGTCCATAACCGGGGACACGGCTAATCATGATTAGTTTATACAATCTGCAGAGGTTTGCGCACTTTTCCCCAGAAGACTCGATCGCCTCCGCTTGGTTCTCGCACTACATGGTGTTTGAGAGACGGATGACCGAGACACAGTCTTTCAGAAGCACTAGCACCTTACATGTGGGTAGACCGTACCAACCTACATCCCCTACATCAGCTAGCCTACCCGTAAGAGTTCGCACAACTTACTCAACTATGCCAGAGCCCATATTGGCTTGTGGCTGCACACGGAAGTTTCTAGTATGAATAATCTTATGATCCCTTGGAGCCTGGGTGGCGGTCCAAAGAAATACAGGCAAGTCCTGATAGAAACCAGGTGCCTCAATCCACCCAGATGTGTGTTTAAGTTGCCACCTTAGATAAACCATTAATTAACAATCTCACATCTGTCATGGATATTCACTCACCCAATCCACGTCTACTGGCATAGCATGGCATAGTAAGCAAACGTAGAAGTAACTCCCAAGGTTTCATAAGTAAAACAGATAATAGGTACTACCTCAATCTACTCCCCATCCCACAATTTAAGTTGATCCTAATCATGCAAGTGTTTGAGGAATAGAGCTAATGCATAAAACTGGGTAGTAGAAAAGGTATGATCAAGTGTTACTTGCCTTGCTGATGATCCGCGAAACCTAGAGACTCGAAGTAACAAGCGGCGCACTCCGGGTGATCTAACGCAGACAAACAACAAGCATACAATAAGTACTCATCTAATGCACAGGTAAATCTCGAATAAAAGATCTAACCAGAAAGTTCAACTTAAGAACCCTGGTTGCAAAAATAATCAAATCAAATAAAACAACGAAAGTCGGATGACGAAAGAAAACAACTCGGTTTTAGCAATTTGAAACTAGGTCAAATTTTATAGTAGCAAAACGTTGTTTAAGTGGATTAGTCGGAACGGCGGTTTCGAAACGAAACTCCAGGCGCTTGAATCACCTGATTCCGATAAACGAGCGAGAAAATAAACTGATTTGAAAATTGGATCGGAAATCAAAATCGGAAAATAACGGATTAAATCGGATTAAAAGAAAGACGACGAACGGTTAAACGAACGGACATTCATTAACAGAAACTAACCGACGAACGCGTTCATTAAAACGAACGGGTCGGTGAACGTTCACTAATTAACAAAACCGAAAAAAAAATAAAACAATCTAGGGTTTAAAAAAAACCGAACAACGAGAGAAAAACCGGAACGGTTTTTAAAACAAAACCGGACCGGGGGGGTGCGGCGAGGTGGCTACCTCCGCGAGGTCGCCAAGGGCTCTCGGGCTCCGGCGGCGGCGGCGGGCTTCAGCTGGGTCGGCGGGTAGCGGGTCGGCGATTAGGCGTCGAGCGGCGGCGGGCGGCAGTGGGCTGGCGGCGGGCGGGGCTCGGTTAGGGCGGGTGGCTGGGTGAGGAGGAGAGGGGGCGAGGGTATAAATAGGAGGGGGTGCTGCCTTGGGAGGGGGCAACAGCAGCGACAGGGCGTGGCCGAGCCGGACTCGGTCGGCGGCGGCGGCCGGACTCCTCCCGAGCGGGGAGCGCGAGGGGAGGAGGGTGCTTGGGCAGGCGGTTGGGCAGTGGGCCCTTGGCCCAAAGCGGGCGCAAGCGCTATTTTTTTTTTTAAACGAAACGAAACGAATTTAAAATAAGACTAAACGAACTCCAAATTAAATAAAATTAATTTTCCCCGACTCTTAAAAATGAGTCGAACAAAATGTACTTTAAAACAGGGCAAAAAAATGCATATTTTTAAAATACTCATTTTTTCCCTAAAGCAAATAAACTTTCAAAAACCAAAATTGATTTATTTATTAAATCTTCATTTTTCCCTAAATGTTGGGAAAGTCATATTATTCCCTCTCTTACTTTTTTATTGGAAAAATATTTGAAGATAATTAAATAAACCCAAATGATCCTATTTCCAAAATTTGAGTAAACCCAAATATGAAAATAATGAAATCTCCAACTCTCTCCGAGGGTCCTTGAGTTGCGTGAAATTTTCTAGGATCAGGAAAATGCAAGAAAATATGATATGCATGATGACTTAATGTATAACATTCCAAATTGAAAATTTGGGATGTTACAAACCTACCCCCCTTAAGATGAATCTCGCCCTCGAGATTCGGGTTGGCTAGAAAATAGGTGAGCGTGGTCCTTGAGCAAATCTTCCTCTCTTTCCCAGGTGGCTTCATCTTCAGTGTGGTGGCTCCATTGAACTTTGCAAAACTTGATAACCTTGCTGCGAGTAACTCTGCTGGCATAATCGAGAATCTTGACTGGTTTTTCCTCATATGTTAAGTCATCCTTCAACTGAATTGCTTCCAGTGGCACTGTATCTCTTAGCGGTATCTCTGCTATCTCGGAGTGACATTTATTCAGCTGAGAAACATGGAATACATCATGAACTCCTGATAGTCCCTCTGGCAATTCCAGCTTATAAGCAACTTCTCCCATGCGTTGTAAAATCTTATACGGTCCAACGAAATGTGGTGCTAATTTTCCTTTAACTCCAAAACGCTTAACTCCTCGAAGCGGGGATACTCTAAGATATACTGTGTCTCCAACTTCATACTCAATCGCTTTGCGCTTTGAATCCGCATAGCTCTTCTGTCCGGACTGGGCTACCTTGAGCCTATCTCGAATCAATTTAACCTTCTGCTCAGACTCCTTAATCAAATCTGGTCCAAACAACTGACGATCCCCAGTTTCGTCCCATGACAACGGTGTCCTGCATCTCCTTCCATACAGAGCCTCGAATGGTGCCATTTTCAAGCTGGTTTGGTAACTGTTGTTATAAGAAAATTCTGCATACGGCAAATTATCATCCCAACTAGATCCGTAATCCGATTGCACAAGCTCTCGGATATCCTCCAAAATCTGATTGACTCACTCGGTCAACATCCATCGGTCTGCAGGGTGGAAAGCTGTCTCAATTCGATCTGGTTCCCAATGTTTCGTGTAACTGGTTCCAAAACTTTGAGGTAAATTGGGTTCCTCTATCCGATCGATACTCCTCGAACTCCGTGTAAACACACTATTCTAGTCATGTATATCTTTGCCAACTTCGCATCGCTATAGGTAGTCTTGATCGAATGAAATGAGCTACCTTCGCAAGCGATCGACTATAACCCAAATCGAGTCATATCCCGAACGAGTCTTTGGCAAACCTGTGATGAAATCCATGCCTAGTTTATCCCACTTCCATTCGGTATCGGCAATGGTTGTAACAATCCTGCTGCTTCGATGCTCGCTTTACTCTCTAACATACATCGCAAACTGCTACATATTCGCAATATCCTTCTTCATTCCAGTCCACCGTAAAGTATTCTTCAAATCCAAATACATCTTGGTACTTCCCGGTGAATCGAATAAGGTGAATCATGGGCTTCTTGCAAAATCAACTTCGATCTCCGGGTTATTTGGCACATAAACACGGTCCTCAAACCATAGGGTATCGTGCTCATCCTCACGAAATCCTTTAGCTTTTCCTTTGCTCATTTTCTCCTTTATAGAGGCAACTTCTTTATCTGCCTTTTGGGCTTCTCTGATTTTGTCCATTAGTGTAGACTGAATCTGCAATGCTGCTACATAGCCTCTCGGAACTATTTCCAAACATAGCTCTCGAAGGTCCTCGGCTAACTCCTTTGGTATTCCTCCCATCATTAGGGTATTGACGTGGCTCTTACGGCTCAATGCGTCTGCTACAACGTTAGCCTTTCCGGGGTGATAATGTAATCTCATATCATAATCCTTGATAAGCTCTAGCCATCTCCTCTGTCTGAGATTTAACTCCTTCTGTGTGAAGATGTACTTCAAACTCTTGTGATACGTGTACACTTCACAATGATTTCCTATGAGAAAATGTCTCCATGTCTTCAATGCATGCACAACGGCTGCTAACTCCAAATCATGTGTGGCATAATTTAACTCGTGAGGCTTAAGTTGTCGTGAAACATACGAAACAACTCTTCCTTCCTGCATAAGCACTGCTCCAAGTCCTCGACGTGAAGCGTCGCAATACACCTCATAATCCTTGGTCTGATCCGGCAATATTAACACTGGTGAGGTAACCAATCTTTTCTTCAACTCCTGAAAACTTGCCTCGCAATCCTCAGTCCATATGAACTTGGTATCCTTTTTCAGCAATTCCGTCATAGGCTTTGCAATCCTTGAGAAATTTTCAATGAATTTTCGGTAGTATCCAGCGAGTCCAAGGAAACTCCGAATCTCTCCAACTGTCGTTGGTGCTTCCCATTTGGTTACGGTCTCAACCTTTGTGGGGTCAACTGCTATTCCTTCTCCGGATATAACATGTCCAAGAAATCCAACTTCCTTTAGCCAAAACTCACATTTGCTGAACTTGGCATATAACTGGTGTTCCCTTAGTTTCTCCAAAACCAATCGCAAATGTTCCTTGTGTTCCTCTTCATTCTTCGAGAAAATCAAAATGTCATCAATGAACACCACGACGAACTTATCCAAAAACTCCATAAACACTTTGTTCATCAGGTTCATGAAATAGGCGGGTGCGTTAGTCAGTCCAAATGACATAACGGTATACTCATACAGTCCATACCTCGTGGTAAACGCTGTCTTAGGTATGTCCTGCTCTCGAATCTTCAACTGATGGTACCCTGATCGTAAGTCGATCTTGGAAAACACTTTAGCTCCTTGCAAACGATCAAACATATCATTTATCATTGGTAGTGGGTACTTGTTCTTGATTGTTACTTCGTTCAATCCACGATAATCAACAACCATCCTTAACGATCCATCCTTCTTCTCCACTAACAGTACGGGCGATCCCCAAGGTGAAGAACTTGGGCGTATAAAACCTTTATCCAATAGTTCCTTAATCTGTTTCTTGATTTCCGCCAAATCCTGTGCGGGCATCCTGTATGGTCGCTTTGATATCGGGCCTGTTCCTGGCAAAAGTTCGATCAAAAAATCAATGTCTCTATCCGGTGGCATTCCTGGTAACTCTTCCGGAAATACATCAGGAAAATCCTTCACCACTGGTACTTCTTCCTGCACAACTCCTGATAAGCAATTTGCTTGCATTGTCCTCGGCTCGTGTCGTGATACGTACTTGATCCTTCTTCCTTCTGGAGTGGTTAGCAAAATTGACTTAGTGGTGCAATCTATGTTCCCTCCATACTTCGATAACCAATCCATTCCTAATATCACATCCAATCCTTGGGATTCCAGAACTATTAGGTCTGAGGGGAAAACATAGTGTCCAATCCTTAATGGCAGTCGATCACACCATTTACTAGCCATGTATTCTGCTCCAGGTGAGGTTACTAGCATGGGTGACCTAAGGGCTTGGGTCGGTAATTTGTACTTATCCACAAATCCCCTTGATATGTATGAATGCGATGCACCAAGATCGAAAAGAACAACTGCATAAATGACTTAACCAAAAACTTACCGATTCTCGCATCGGGCTGATCTTCAACCTCCTCCACATCAATGTGGTTCACCTCCCCTGTTGAAAGGGTTTGGCTTCTTTCGAGCTTCCATTGCCATTTCCATTCGGCCTTCGGACGATCATTTGCATAATGTCCATCTTGCGGCACTTAAAGCAAGTAATGTGACTCAGTCTACCTTGGATGGTGTTGACGGGTTGGTGCGGTTCTGTCCATTGCTTCCTCCATTCCCGTTCCCATTCTTGGTGCCATTATGATTGTGCTGAATTACCTCCTCCATGGGTATGCTGAAACTGAATTCCTTGTTTAGGGGTATAACGAGGCTTCGCTGAGCTCGAGTTATACTTCCCTGTCCATACTTCCTCTTGCGGTTCTCAATTTGTCTGCTGCTTTCCTTCAATCATGAGGGCTCGGTCTACCAACTCCTGGTAGTTATTGAAACTTGCTACCATCAACGGCATGCTGAACTCATCATTCAGTCCTTCCAAACTTCTCCGCTTAGTCAGATCTCGTAGCAACGCTATCATCGGGGCATAACGTGCTAACTTACTAAAATCATCCACATCTTGCCAACAGTCCTCCCTCCTTGGCGTAAGTTGCAAAACTCACGCTTCTTCATGGCCATAGCTCCTGCTGAAACATGGGCGGTCGGAAAGCTTGTCAAACCGATCCCATGTGACGGTGTCTCTGAGGTAAGTGGCTGTAAAATTTTCCCACCAAGTCGATGCGGGTCCTTCAAGCTGGTGTGCAGCAAACTTCACTTTTCTCCATCTGTGCATCCTGCAGTGGTCAACTCCTTCCTATCTTGCGGAGCCAATCATCTGCTACAATCGGCTCGGTGCTCTTTGGAATACACCGCGGATTCAGTCTAAGGAAACGAGTCAAGTGATCCGCAGTGGTGGTGGTGGTGGTGGGTTGTTGTTGTTGTTGTTTCCTTGGTTCCGCACCAATGTTTGAATCAAGGTGTTCTCTGCTGAATCAACTAGGTGATCTCGGCGGAAAAACAAACCGGGTCGCGTCTCGGAGGCATCTGATGGGTTTAGAAAAGACGTGTAATTAAGAATAGAATGAGATCTAAGGAGAAACACTACCCAAATGCACATGAGCAAATGCACACAAAATCACTTCATTCAATTCAAACAAAGGGCTTACAACGATCGAACTATCGCAAAAGTGCATGTACTATAATGTTTACATGGAGGTAATACTACTAATATATGGGGGACTTCTACTAATTTGAACCGGTGGAAGACTCCATGATGTCTGCTCCAGCTTCGTCTTCAAAGTCGGGTTCACTTGGATCCGAATCGGTGTCGTCGATGTTGATGTAGTCGCTTGGACAACCGACATACTGGTCTTCATTCTTGAGCGCCAACTTCTTCTTGAGTTCTTCGATCTCGTACTTAAGATCGTTATTGTGTCTTGCTAGAGCTACGATCTCGTCCATGTAGTCCTTGCGTGTAGTTTTAGTTCTTCTTCAAATTCGATGATCCTTCCTTTGCATTCGCAACTCTAACATATCATTGCACATCTGGTTCTCCAAGGTCGAATGTGCTGGTTTAACTCCTGGATGAAAGCTGCAATGGATCTATCCTTCTTGGTGTTGACTATCTCCCATTGTTCATCCCGGCGTCCACAAATCTGGTAGATAGTGTCCTTGAGGTCTTCTTGATAAACTTCTCCAATGCGTCCCATGGTGATATGAGCTGCCATGCTCTTTCCTGCACTCCAGTTGGTGCAATCGAAAACACTATCTATAGGCTTGGTGATTGGGGCGAATGTCCTTCCTGGAACGTGAGCTTGAATCTTCCAGCGCTCCTCTTCAGGCAGAGTGGCGTTGAAAGTCCCGGTGAAACTTGGTAGTCCAATGTTCAGGTACTTGGTGACTTCCTTCAAGTGAAATCCAAAAGGTGTGCCTTCATCCGGTTGGGTGTACTTGATCTTCGCGTCCTTCATCCTAAAGAGTAGAAAAGATGAGGAGTTAGAAAATGAGAAGAGAGTAGTGATCTATGGCTTTAACTTAGTGGTCGTGTCCTATAGTCAGCGTGTGCTCTGATACCATCTCTGTAGCGACCCGACCCGAATGGCACAAGTCTCTATGCTCAGTGTCATCCCTGGATCAGTAATGCTGACACCACAGAGTACTTCGAAGGATTTATAGCAGAGTAGCAATCACACACTCATTACAGCGTTGCCCACAAGGGAACTTATTACAATAATATGGCTTAAGGCCATCTAATAATAACAGCGGAAGTCTTGGAAGATAAGTGAGTCCATCAACTCCATCGGCGTCACTGAGTATAGAACCACGACCTAACACCTTACTCGTTATGCGAAAAGTCGCAACATGAAAGTTGCAGCCCAAAACGGTCAAGACATGGAATATCTTGGCAATGTAACACATAGAGAACAATGAAGTAATAAGCCTATACTACATGCATATAAGGCTGGTGGAAAAGCTCTCTGATTACAGCTTTTGCATAAAGCTAATTTTTCCCTCTTGCAAAGGAATAATTTTATTTAACTATCATGGTGGTTGTTAAACATTGAGAATGGTTGACAGATCCTCAATCCCAATTAAAAAGGTACTCATTAAAACCCAATAACATTAATTAGAAGTAACATGTTGAGATTCACATGATATTCAATAACTAGATACTCAAGACGCCCATAACCGGGGACACGGCTAATCATGATTAGTTTATACAATCTGCAGAGGTTTATGACTTTTCCCCAGAAGACTCGATCGCCTCCGCTTGGTTCTCGCACTACATGGTGTTTGAGAGACGGATGACCGAGACACAGTCTTCCAGAAGCACTAGCACCTTACATGTGGGTAGACCGTACCAACCTACATCCCCTACATCAGCTAGCCTACCCGTAAGAGTTCGCACAACTTACTCAACTATGCCAGAGCCCATATTGGCTTGTGGCTGCACACGGAAGTTTCTAGTATGAATAATCTTATGATCCCTTGGAGCCTGGGTGGCGGTCCAAAGAAATACAGAGCAAGTCTGATAGAAACCAGTGCCTCAATCCACCCAGATGTGTGTTTAAGTTGCCACCTTAGATAAACCATTAATTAACAATCTCACATCTGTCATGGATATTCACTCACCCAATCCACGCTCATCGGCATAGCATGGCATAGTAAGCAAACGAGAAGTAACTCCCAAGGTTTCATAAGTAAAACAGATAATAGGTACTACCTCAATCTACTCCCCATCCCACAATTTAAGTTGATCCTAATCATGCAAGTGTTTGAGGAATAGAGCTAATGCATAAAACTGGGTAGTAGAAAAGGTATGATCAAGTGTTACTTGCCTTGCCGATGATCCGCGAAACCTAGAGACTCAAGTAACAAGCGGCGCACTCGGGTGATCTAACGCAGACAAACAACAAGCATACAATAAGTACTCATCTAATGCACAGTAAATCTCGAATAAAAGATCTAACCGAAAGTTCAACTTAAGAACCCTGGTTGCAAAAAGAATCAAATCAAATAAAACAACGAAAGTCGGATGACGAAAGAAAACAACTCGGTTTTAGCAATTTGAAACTAGGTCAAATTTTATAGTAGAAAAACGTTGTTTAAGTGGATTAGTCGGAACGGCGGTTTCGAAACGAAACTCCAGGCGCTTGAATCACCTGATTCCGATAAACGAGCGAGAAAATAAACTGATTTGAAAATTGGATCGGAAATCGAAATCGGAAAATAACGGATTAAATCGGATTAAAAGAAAGACGACGAACGGTTAAACGAACGTACATTCATTAACAGAAACTAACCGACGAACGCGTTCATTAAAACGAACGGGTCGGTGAACGTTCACTAATTAACAAAACCGAAAAAAAATAAAACAATCTAGGGTTTAAAAAAAACCGAACAACGAGAGAAAAACCGAAACGGTTTTTAAAACAAAACCGGACCGGGGGGGTGCGGCGAGGTGGCTACCTCCGGCGAGGTCACCGGCGGGCTCCGGGGCTCCGGCGGGGCGGCGGCGGCTTCAATGGGTCGTGGGTCGGCGGGTAGCGGGTCGGCGATTAGGCGGCGATGGCGACGGCGGCGGCGGCGGCTTGGCGGCAAGGGGGCTCGGTTAGGCGGCGGCAGGGGTGAGGAGGAGAGGGGGGCGAGGGTATAAATAGGAGGGGTGCTGCCTTGGGAGGGGGCAACGCGGCGGCGCTGGCGTGGCCGAGCCGGACTCGGTCGGCGATGGCGGCTGGGACTCCTCCCGAGCGGGGAGCGCGAGGGAGGGGGGGGGCAGGCGGTTGGGCAGGCTGGGCCCTTGGCCAAAGGGGCGCGCGCTATTTTTTTTTTAAAACAAACAAAACGAATTTAAAATAAGACTAAACGAACTCCAAATTAAATAAAATTAATTTTCCCGACTCTTAAAAATGAGTCGAACTAAATGAACTTTAAAAGGGCAAAAAAAATCCATGCGACGCCAGGCGGCGGCCGGGCTCAGGCGGGCGGCGGTTGTTGAGGCGGCAAGGGGAGGAGGAGAGGGAGGCGAGGTATAAATAGGAGGGGGGTGCTGCCTTGGGAGAGAACAGCGGCGGCAAGGGCGTGGCCGAGCCGGACTCGGTCGGCATGGCGGCCGGGACTCCTCCCGCGGGGAGCGCGAGGAGGAGGAGTCTTGGGTCAGGCGGTTGGGCAGTGGGCCCTTGCCCAAAGCGGGCGCGCGCTATTTTTTTTAAAACAAAACGAAAAGAATTTAAAATAAGACTAAAAGAATTCCAAATTAAATAAAATTAATTTTTCCCGACTCTTAAAAATGAGTCGAACAAAATGAACTTTAAAACGGGGCAAAAAAATGCATATTTTTAAAATACTCATTTTTTTCCCTAAAGAAAATAAACTTTCAAAAACCAAAATTGATTTATTTATTAAATCTTCATTTTTCCCTAAATGTTGGGAAAGTCATATTATTCCCTCTCATACTTTTTTATTGGAAAAATATTTGAAGATAATTAAATAAATCCAAATGATCCTATTTCCAAAATTTGAGTAAACCCAAATATGAAAATAATGAAATCTCCAACTCTCTCCGAGGGTCCTTGAGTTGCGTGAAATTTTCTAGGATCGGGAAAATGCAAGAAAATATGATATGCATGATGACTTAATGTATAACATTCCAAATTGAAAATTTGGGATGTTACAAATACTCACCAAAAGAAAACTAGTGGGTGTGCATCCAACTTGCTTGCTCATGAAGACCTAGGGCATTTGAGGAAGCCCATCGTAGGAATATACAAGCCAAGTTCTATAATGAAAAATTCCCACTAGTATGAAAAAGACAACTTATGAGACTCACTATATGAAAAACATGGTGCTACTTTGAAGCACAATATATGAGACTCACTACAAGAAGAACAAGGTGCTACTTTGAAGCACAATATATGAGACTCACTACATGAAGAACATGGTGCTACTTTGAAGCACAAGTGTGGAAAAAAAAGGATAGTAGCATTGCCCCTTTTTTGTTTTTTTTGGGCCTTCTTTTTTTTCTTTGGCCTTTCTCCTTTTTTTGGGGACAATGCTCTATTGAATGATGATCATCACACTTCTATTGATTACAACATAAGGATTACAACTCGAAACTACAACAAGATATGACTCTATATGAATGCCTCCGGCGGTGTACCGGGATGGTGCAATGAATCAAGAGTGACATGTATGAAAAAGAATGCATGGTAGCCTTGCCACAAATACGATGTCAACTACATGATCATGCAATGGCAATATGACAAAAGTAATGTATGTCATGATGATGATGAACGGAACGGTGGAAACTTGCATGGCAATATATCTCGGAATGGCTATGGAAATGCCATAATAGGTAGGTATGGTGGCTGTTTTGAGGAAGATATAAGGAGGTTTATGTGTGATAGAGCGTATCATATCACAGGGTTTGGATGCACCGGCGAAGTTTGCACCAACTCTCAAGGTGAGAAAGGGCAATGCACGGTACCGAAGTGGCTAGCAAAGGCGGAAAGGTAAAAGTGCGTATAATCCATGGACTCAACATTAGTCAAAAGAACTCATATAATTATTGCAAAAATTTAGAAGTCATCAAAAATCAAGTACTATGCGCATGCTCCTAGGGGGATAGATTGGTAGGAAAAGACCATCGCTCGTCCCCGACCACCACTCATAAGGATGCACAAGCCAGGTACACTTCGTGTTTCAAATTTGTTACATAACTTTAACCATACATGCATGCTACGGGATTTGCTAACTTCAACACAAGCATTTCTCAAATTCACAACTACTCAACTAGCATGACTTTGATATTATCACCTCCATATCTCAAAACAATTATCAACCATCAAACTTATCTAGTATTCAACGCACTCAAAAGAAAGTTTCACATATCTTGAATACCAAGTATATTAACATTAAGCAAATTACCATGCTATTAACGACTCTCAAAATAATCTAAGTGAAGCATGAGAGATCAAGTTTCTTTAAAACAAATCCACCACCGTGCTCTAAAAGATCTAAGTGAGGCACTAGAGCAAAAGTTATCACGCTCAAAAAGATATAAGTGAAGCACTATGAGGAAAACTATCAAGCTCAAAAGATATAAGTGAAGCACATAGAGTATCCTATCAAATTTCAATTCATGTATGGCTCTCTCAAAAGGTGTGTACAGCAAGGATGATTGTTGTAAACTAAAAACCAAAGACTCAAATAATACAAGACGCTCCAAGCAAAACACATATCATGTTGGTGAATAAAAATATAGCTCCAAGTAAATTACCGATAGAAGTAGACGAAAGAGGGGATGCCTTCCGGGGCATCCCCAAGCTTTGACTTTTTGGTGTCCTTGGATTATCTTGGGGGTGCCATGGGAATCCCCAAGCTTAGGCTCTTGCCACTCCTTGATCCATAATCCATCAAAAGAATTCACCCAAAACTTGAAAATTTCACAACACAAAACTCAATAGAAATCTCGTGAGCTCCGTTAGAGAAAGAAAACAAAACACTACTTTAAGGTACTGTAATGAACTCATTCTTTATTTATATTGGTGTTAAACCTACTGTATTCCAACTTCTCTATGGATTATAAACTATTTTACTAACCATAGATTCATCAAAATAAGCAAACAACACACGCAAAACAGAATCTGTCAAAAACAGAACAGTCTGTAGTAATATGTAACTAACGCAAACTTATGGAACCCAAAAAATTCTACCAAAATTAGAAGACCTGGAAAATTTGTTTTTTGATCTGCAGCAATTTGAATCAGTATTTTATCACGTTCTGGTGATTTTTAACAATTCGGGCACTGAGCACATAGATTCTGGAAATTACAGCAAGATCAAATAACTATCATCCAAGAAGATCCAATAGGTTCAACTTGGCACAAACACTAAATAAAAGATAAAACCACATCTAAACAGAGGCTAGATGGATTATTTATTCCTAAACATAAGAAAAAACAAAAACTAAAAATAAAATTGGGTTGCCTCCCAACAAGCGCTATCGTTTAACGCCCCTAGTTAGGCATAAAAGCAAGGATAGATCTAGGTATTGCCATCTTTGGAAGGCAATTCTTCAATAAGGCATCTATCTTTCTTATAGATTTAATTCTTTCTAGTAATTATCAAACTTTTAGCATTAGATCAAAAAATTCATTTGTGGCAAATGGTTCCTTTATGATAGTAAAAAGATCAGGATGAATACTTATAGATTTAAGATCCGCATTTTCCTTACTAGATGATTCACCCTTATTTTTAGGAACATACATAAGCTTGGCAATTTTATTGGGAGGACTAGGAGTATTCTTCACGGAAGAAAAAGCGGTTCCCAAGTTAGTAATGATACCCTCAAGTTTATCGATTCGAGTAGAATCTAGATTTATTTTCTCATTAACCATGGGTTCCTTCTCCTTTATATTTTTCAAAGTCATTCCTACCTTAGATCCATATTGAGTAATTTGATTATGGATCTTTTTATCTAGATTTTCAATGGATTCAATGGTAGCAACTTTGTTTTCAATAATTTCAAGCCTTTGCATAACATGCTCCAAAGTTAACATAGTTCCATTAACCAAAAGAGGAGGTGAGCCAAATAAATCTATTAAAGCATTATAAGAATCAAAAGTATGGCTACCCAAGAAATTCCCTCCGGTAATGGTATCAAGGATATATCTATACCAAGGATTAGCACCTACGTAAAAATTACGAAGAAGAACGAAAGTAGATTGCTTCCTGGTAGATCTATTTTGAGCATTGCAAATTCTATACCAAGCATCTTTTAAATTTTCTCCTTCCCTTTTCTTAAAATTTAGAACTTCACTCTCGGGAGATAACTGAGAAGATAGGAGACTAGTCATGATGACAAGCAAGCGAACAAACACACGAGCAAACAAACGGGAAAGGGAAAAAGAGGAGGAGATTGGGAAAGAGAGGGCGAATAAAACGGCAAGGGTGAAGTGGGGGAGAGGAAAACGAGAGGCAAATGGCAAATAATGTAATGCGAGAGATAGGGATTGTGATGGGTACTTGGTATGTTGACTTTTGCGTAGACCTCCCCGGCAACGGCACCAGAAATGGCTCATTGTCGGGAGTCCAAATCTTCACTTGACTTTGCGTAAGCCTCCCCGGCAACGGCGCCAGAAATCCTTTTTGCTACGTCTTGAGCTTGCGTTGATTTTCCCCGAAGAGGAGAGGATGATGCAGCACAGTAGCGTAAGTATTTCCCTCAGTTTTTGAGAACCAAGGTATCAATCCAGTAGGAGGCCACGCACAAGTCCCTCGTACCTGCACAAAACGATAGCTACTCGCAACCAACGCGATTAGGGGTTGTCAATCCCTCCACGGTCACTTACGAGAGTGAGATCTGATAGAGATAATATTTTTGGTATTTTTGGTATAAAGATGCAAAGTGAAAAGTAAAAGCAAAGCAAGTAAATAAAGTGATGGAGATTGATATGATGAGAATAGACCCGGGGGCCATAGGTTTCACTAGTGGCTTCTCTCAAGAGCATAGATATTCTATGGTGGGTGAACAAATTACTGTTGAGCAATTGCCAAAATTGAGCATAGTTATGAGGTTATCTAGGTATGATCATGTATATAGACATCACGTCCGAGACAAGTAGATCGAAACGATTCTGCATCTACTACTATTACTCCACTCATCGACCGCTATCCAGCATGCATCTAGAGGATTAAGTTAAAAACAGAGTAACGCCTTAAGCAAGATGACATGATGTAGAGGAATAAATTCATGCAATATGATAAATAGCCCATCTTGTTATCCTCGATGGCAACAATACAATACGTGCCTTGCAACCCTTTCTGTCACTGGGTAAGGACACCGCAAGATTGAACCCAAAGCTAAACACTTCTCCCATTGCAAGAACTACCAATCTAGTTGGCCAAACCAAACGAATAATTCGAAGAGACTTGCAAAGATAACTCAATCATACATAAAAGAATTCAGAGAAGATTCAAATATTATTCATAGATAAGCTAGATCATAAACCCACAATTCATCGGTCTCAACAAACCACCGCAAAAAGAAGATTACATCGAATAGATCTCCACAAGAGAGGGGGAGAACATGGTATTGAGATCCAAAAAAGAGAAGAAGCCATCTTGCTACTAGTTATGGACCCGAAGGTCTGAAGTAAACTACTCACACTTCATCGGAGGGGCTATGGTGATGATGTAGAAGCCCTCCGTGGTGGATGCCCCTCCCATGGAGCTCCTAACATGCCCCAAGATGGGATCTCGTGGATACAGGAAGGTACGGCGGTGGAATTAGGTTTTCGGCTCCTCTTCTAATCGTTCGGGATACGTGGTATATATAGGAGGAAGGAGTACGTCGGTGGAGCGTCGGGGGCCCACGAGGCAGGGGCGCGCCTCCACCTCGTGACCGCCTCTGCACTTCTTGGAGTAGGGTCCAAGTCTCTGGATCACGTTCGGTGAGAAGATCACGTTCGAAGGTTTCATTCCGTTTGGACTCCGTTTGATATTCCGTTTCTTGAAACACTGAAATAGGCAAAAAAACAACAATTCTGGGCTGGGCCTCCGGTTAATAGGTTAGTCCCAAAAGTAATATAAAAGTGGAAAATAAAGCCCATTATAGTCCAAAACAATAGATAAAGTAGCATGGAGCAATCAAAAATTATAGATACGTTGGAGACGTATCATGAATAAAAATATAGCTCCAAGTAAATTACCGATGGAAGTAGACGAAAGAGGGGATGCCTTCCGGGGCATCCCCAAGCTTTGACTTTTTGGTGTCCTTGGATTATCTTGGGGGTGCCATGGGCTTCCCCAAGCTTAGGCTCTTGCCACTCCTTGTTCCATAATCCATCAAAAAGAATTCACCCAAAACTTGAAAATTTCACAACACAAAACTCAATAGAAATCTCGTGAGCTCCGTTAGAGAAAGAAAACAAAAGACTACTTTAAGGTACTGTAATGAACTCATTATTTATTTATATGGGTGTTAAACCTACTTTATTCCAACTTCTCTATGGATCATAAACTATTTTAATAGCCATAGATTCATCAAAATAAGCAAACAACACACGCAAAACAGAATCTGTCAAAAACAGAACAGTCTGTAGTAATCTGCAACTAACTCAAACTTCTGGAACTCAAAAAATTCTACGAAAATTAGACGACCTGGAAAATTTGTTTTTTGATAAGCCGCAATTGGAATCAGTATTTTATCACGTTCTGGTGATTTTTAACAATTCGGGCACTGAGCACAAAGATTCTGTAAATTACAGCAAGATCAAATAACTATCATCCAAGAAGATCCAATAGGTTCAACTTGGCCCAAACACTAATTAAAAGATAAAGCCACATCTAAACAGAGGCTAGATGGATTATTTATTCCTAAACAGAAGCAAAAAGTAAAAACTAAAAACAAAATTGGGTTGCCTCCCAACAAGCGCTATCGTTTAATGCCCCTAGCTAGGCATTGAAATTTCAATGATGCTCACAAGAAAGACAAGAATTGAGGCACAAAGAGAGCATCATAAAACATGTGACAAACACACTTAAGTGTAACATACATCCTATGCATAGGCATATTATAGGAAAACAAATTATCGTAGCATGCAAAAACTAGCATATGCAAGGAAGCGGAATGGACCAATAGCAATCTTAACATAACGAGAGGTAATTTAGTAACATGAAGATTTCTATAACCATATTTTCCTCTCTCATAATAATTACATGTAGGATTATAAGAAAATTCAACAACATAGCTATCACATAACATATTCTCAACACGATCCACATGCATGCGAAGTTGACACTCTTCTGAAATAGTGGGATTAATATTAACTAAAGTCATGACCTCTCCAAACCCACTTTTATCAAAAACTTGATAAGATTGAACATTATCCAAATATGTGGGATCTAAAGTTGACACTCTTCCAAACCCACTTTCAATATTATTGCAAACAATATTATCAATCTCATATTCATCATGGGGATTAAATAAATTTTCAAGATCATAAGAAGAATCACCCCAATCATGATCATTGCAACAAGTAGTAGACATAGCAAAACTAGCATCCCCAAGCTTAGGGTTCTGCATATTATTAGCACAATTGACATCAAGAGAATTTATAGTAAAATCATTGAAATCATGCTTTTCATTGAGGGAACTATAAAGCACGGGTGCAATAGCAACAATCTCATTTTTAACATAAGGAACTGTAGCAAATTCATCTTCATAAATATTGGCATCATGGCCACAAGAATAGCAAGCATCATGTTCATCAAGGGATATTTCAATCAAATCATCGGAATCATCATTATCTATAGATTCATGCATATCATTATTTTCTTCCAAAGCAACGGTCATTCTTTCAATAAATTCTTGGACATAGACATTGTGAGCAAGGTTTTCATTGCAATATTTAAGTATGATGGCATTTTCAGATTTGTTGAGAGTAAAATCATACTTTTCAATCAAAGAAGCAACTTCATGAGCACCCTTAAAAATGACAAATTCTTCAATTTGTTCGATATCATAGTAACTATAAACACCCCTTGCATAAGAAGATAAGATTTCATTATCATTGAACTCACATAGGTAGGGAAGGTGTTTTTTAGGGTTCTTAGAGCAACAAGTAAAATCACACATTTCACAAAGGTTCAAAGCATAGCATAGCAGACTATTTATATGATACCGTAAGAGTCTCCCTTTTTCAGACAAACGGTGATGCACAAAATGAGCATGCTCATCTAAAGATTTCCCATCAACTAGGCTAGTTGGGGTTTCAGCACGAGTGCATAAGGATCGAAGATGATCCAAGTAGAACACTTTAAGTGGATCCATAACAATAGACTTTTAGCAAGCAAAGATGCAAGCAAATATAAGGCACATGGTAACAAAAGCAAACAAGAAGCAAGCAGAAAAAAAGGAGGAGATTGGGAAAGAGAGGGCGAATAAAATGGCAAGGGTGAAGTGGGGGAGAGGAAAACGAGAGGCAAATGGCAAATAATGTAATGCGAGAGATAGGAATTGTGATGGGTACTTGGTATGTTGACTTTTGCGTAGACTCCCCGGCAACGGCGCCAGAAATCCTTCTTGCTACGTCTTGAGCTTGTGTTGGTTTTCCCCAAAGAGGAGAGGATGATGCAGCACAGTAGAGTATGTATTTCCCTCAGTTTTTGAGAACCAAGGTATCAATCCAGTAGGAGGACACGCGCAAGTCCCTCGTACCTGCACAAAACGATTGCTACTCGCAACCAACACGATTAGGGGTTGTCAATCCCTTCACGGCCACTTACGAGAGTGAGATCTGATAGAGATAATATTTTTGGTATTTTTGGTATAAAGATGCAAAGTGAAAAGTAAAAGCAAAGCAAGTAAATAAAGTGATGGAGATTGATATGATGAGAATAGACCCGGGGGCCATAGGTTTCATTAGTGGCTTCTCTCAAGAGCATAGATATTCTACGGTGGGTGAACAAATTACTATTGAGCAATTGACGGAATTGAGCATAGTTATGAGGTTATCTAGGTATGATCATGTATATAGGCATCACGTCCGTGACAAGTAGACCGAAACGATTCTGCATCTACTACTATTACTCCACTCATCGACCGCTATCCAGCATGCATCTAGAGAATTAAGTTAAAAATAGAGTAACGCCTTAAGCAAGATGACATGATGTAGAGGAATAAATTCATGCAATATGATAAATACCCCATCTTGTTATCCTCAATGGCAACAATACAATACGTGCCTTGCAACCCTTTACATCCTTTGGTAAGGACACCGCAAGATTGAACCCAAAGCTAAACACTTCTCCCATTGCAAGAACTACCAATCTAGTTGGCCAAACCAAATGGATAATTCGAAGAGACTTGCAAAGATAACTCAATCATACATAAAAGAATTCAGAGAAGATTCAAATATTATTCATAGATAAGCTGGATCATAAACCCACAATTCATCGGTCTCAACAAACACACCGCAAAAAGAAGATTACATCAAATAGATCTCCACAAGAGAGGGGGAGAACATTGTATTGAGATCCAAAAAGAGAGAAGAATCCATCTAGCTACTAGCTATGGACCCGAAGGTCTGAAGTAAACTACTCACACTTCATCGGAGGGGCTATGGTGATGATGTAGAAGCCCTCCGCGGTGGATGCCCCCTCCGGCGGAGCTCCGGAACATGCCCCAAGTTGGGATCTCGTGGATACAGGAAGGTACGACGGTGGAATTAGGATTTTGGCTCCTGTTCTGATCGTTTGGGGGTACGTAGGTATGTATAGGAGGAAGGAGTACGTCGGTGGAGCGTCAGGGGGCCCACGAGGCAGGGGGCGCACCCTCCACCCTCGTGACCGCCTCTCGCACTTCTTGGAGTAGGGTCCAAGTCTCCTGGATCACATTCGGTGAGAAGATCACGTTCCCGAAGGTTTCATTCCGTTTGGACTCCGTTTGATATTCCGTTTCTTCGAAACACTGAAATAGGCAAAAAAAACAGCAATTCTGGGCCGGGCATCCGGTTAATAGGTTAGTCCCAAAAGTAATATAAAAGTGGAAAATAAAGCCCATTATAGTCCAAAACAATAGATAAAGTAGCATGGAGCAATCAAAAATTATAGATACGTTGGAGACGTATCAATTCTCAACGCAAACACCAAATAACATTTATTTAGGTTCAACACTAATCCCGAAAGTATAGAGAGTGTGCGATGATGATCATATCAATCTTGGAACCACTTCCAACACGCGTCATCACCTCGCCCTTAACTAGTCTCTGTTTATTTTGCAACTCCCGTTTTGAGTTACTACTCTTAGCAACTAAACCAGTATCGAATACCGAGGAGTTGCTATAAACACTAGTAAAGTACACATCAATAACATGTATATCCAGTATACCTTTGTTCACTATGCCATCCTTCTTATCCGCCAAGTATCTAGGGCAGTTCCACTTCCAGTGAACATTTCCTTCGCAGTAGAAGCACTCAGTTTCAGGCTTGAGTCTAGCTTTGGGTTTCTTCACGGGAGTGAAAACTTGTTTGTCATTCTTATTGAAGTTCCCTTTCTATCCCTTTGCCCTTTTCTTGAAACTAGTGGTCTTGTCAGCCATCAACACTTGATGCTCTTTCTTGATTTCTACCTTCGCTGATTTCAACATCGCGAAGACCTCGGGAATTACTTTCGTCATCCCTTGCATATTATAGTTCATCACGTAGTTCTAGTAACTTGGTGATAGTGACTAGAGAACTTTGTCAATTACTATCTTATCTGGAAGGTTAACTCCCACTTGATTCAAGCAATTGTAGTACTCAGACAATCTGAGCACATGTTCACTGGTTGAGCTATTCTCCTCCATCTTGTAGGCAAAGTACTTGTCAAAGGTCTCATACCTCTCGACTCGGGCATGAGTATGAAATACCAATTTCAACTCTTGGAACATCTCATATGCTCCATGTCGTTCAAAACATTTTTGAAGTCCCGGTTCTAAGCCGTAAAGCATGGTGCACTAAACTATCAAGTAGTCATCATACTGAGCATTGTCAAACGTTCATAACGTCTGCATCTGCTCCTGCAATAGGTCTGTCACCTAGCGGTGCATCAAGGACATAATACTTCTGTGCAGCAATGAGGATAATCCTTAGATCACAGAGCTAGTCCGCATCATTGCTACTAACATTTTTCAACTTATTTTTCTCTAGGAACATATCAAAAATAAACGGGAAACTACATCATGAGCTATTGATCTACAACAAAGATATGCAAATACTATCAGGACTAAGTTCATGATAAACTAAAGTTCAATTAATCATATTACTTAAGAACCCCCACTTAGATAGACATCCCTCTACTCATCTAAATGATCACGTGATCCAAATCAACTAAACCATGTCCGATCATCACGTGAGATGAAGTAGTTTTCAATCGTGAACATCACTATGTTGATCATATCTACTATATGATTCACACTCGAACTTTCGGTCTCCAGTGTTCCGAGGCCATATCTGCATGTGCTAGGCTCGTCAAGTTTAACCCGAGTATTCTGCGTGTGCAAAACTGGCTTGCACTCGTTGTATTTGAACGTACAGCTTATCACACCCGATCATCACGTGGTGTTTCAGCACGACGAACTGTCGCAACGGTGCATACTCAGGGAGAACACTTATACCTTAAAAATTTAGTGAGAGATCATCTTATAATGCTACCGCCAAACTAAGCAAAATAAGATGCATAAAGGATAAACATCACATGCAATCAAAATATGTGACATGATATGGCCATGATCATCTTGCGCCTTTGATCTCCATCTCCAAAGTACCGTCATGATCTCTATCGTCACCGGCATGACACCATGATCTCCATCATCTTGATCTCTATCAGCGTGTCGTCACATGGTCGTCTCGCCAACTATTGCTCTGCAACTATTGCTATCGCATAGCGATAAAGTAAAGCAATTATTTGGCACTTGCATCTTATGCAATAAAGAGACAACCATAAGGCTTCTGCCTATTGCCAATAAATTCAACAAAACATGATCATATTATACAAAAACTTATATCTCATCACGTCTTGACCATATCACATCACAACAAGCCCAACATAAACAAGTTAAACGTCCTCTAATTTGTTGTTGCAAGTTTTACGTGGCTGCTACGAGCTGTGCAAGAACCGTTCTTACCTACGCATCAAAACCACAATGATTTTTCGTCAAGTATGTGCTGTTTTAACCTTCAACAAGCACCGGGCGTAGCCACACTCGATTCAACTAAAGTTGGAGAAACTGACACCCGCTAGCAACCCGTGTGCGAAGCACGTCGGTAGAACCAGTCTCGCGTAAGCGTACGCGTAATGTCGGTCCGAGCCGCTACATCCAACAATACAGCTAAATCAAAGTATGACATGCTAGTAAGCAGTATGACTATTATCGCCCACAACTCACTTGTGTTCTACTCGTGCATATAACATCTACGCATAAACCTGGCTCGGATGCCACTGATGGGGAACGTAGTAATTTCAACAATTTTCCTACGCATACGCAAGATCATGGTGATGCATAGCAACGAGAGGGGTGAGTGTTGTCCACGTACCCTCATAGACCCTAGGCGGAAGCGTTATGATAACGCGGTTGATGTAGTTGTACATATTCACGATCGACCGATCCTAGTACCGAACGTACGACACCTCCGCGATCTGCACACGTTCAGCTTAGTGACGTCCCACGAACTCACGATCCAGTAGAGTGTCGAGGGAGAGCTTCGTCAGCACGACGACATGATGATGGTGATGATGAAGCTACCGGCGCAGGGCTTCACCTAAGCACTACAACGATATGACCGAGGTGGATTATGGTGGAGGGGGGCACCGCACACGGCTAAGAGATCAATGATCAACTTGTGTGTCTATAGGGTGGCCCCCTGCCCCGTATATAAAGGAGTGAAGGAGGGGGAGGGGGCCGGCCTCCTAGGCGTGCCCCAAGGGGAGTCCTACTCCCACCGGAAGTAGGATTCCCCCCTTCCCTAGTTGGATTAGGAGAGAAGGAAGGGGGAGGAAGGAGGAAGGAAAGCGGGGGCCGGCCCCCCTCCCAATTCGGATTGGGCTTGGGAGGGGGGCGCCCCCTCCTTTGCTCCCTTCTCCTCTCTCCCACTAAAGCCCAATAAGGCCCATATACCTCCCGGGGGGTTCCGGTAACCTCCCAGTGCACCGGTATAAGCCCAATCTCAACCGGAACCGTTCCGATGTCCAAATATAATCGTCCAATATATCGATCTTTATGTCTCGACCATTTCGAGACTCCTCATCATGTCCGTGATCATATCCGGGACTCCGAACTAACTTCAGTACATCAAAACACATAAACTCATAATACCGACCGTCACCGAACGTTAAGCGTGCGGACCCTACGGGTTCAAGAACTATGTAGACATGACCGAGACACGTCTCCGGTAAATAACCAATAGTGGAACCTGGATGCTCATATTGGCTCCTACATATTCTACAAAGATCTTTATCGGTCAAACCGCATAACAATATACGTTGTTCTCTTTGTCATCGGTATGTTACTTGCCCGAGATTCGATCGTCGGTATCTCAATACCTAGTTCAATCTCGTTACCGGCAAGTATCTCTACTCGTTCCATAATGCATCTTCTCGCAATTAACTCATTAGTCACATTGCTTGCAAGGCTTATATTGATGTGCATTACCGAGAGGGCCGAGAGATACCTCTCCGACAATCGGAGTGACAAATCCTAATCTTGATCTATGCCAACTCAACAAGTACCATTGGATACACCTGTAGAGCACCTTTATAATCACCCAGTTATGTTGTGACGTTTGGTAGCACACAAAGTGTTCCTCCGGTATTTGGGAGTTGCATAATCTCATAGTCATAGGAACATGTATAAGTCATGAAGAAAGCAATAGCAATATACTAAACGATCAAATGCTAAGCTAATGGAATGGGTCAAGTCAATCACATCATTCCCTAATGATGTGATCCCGTTAATCAAATGACAACTCATGTCTATGGCTAGGAAACTTAACCATCTTTATTCAACGAGCTAGTCAAGTAGAGGCATACTAGTGACACTCTGTTTGTCTATGTATTCACACATGTACTAAGTTTACGGTTAATACAATTCTAGCATGAATAATAAACATTTATCATGATATAAGGAAATAAATAATAACTTTATTATTTCCTCTAGGGCATATTTACTTGAGGGGAAGGGGGGCGGGGGTAGATATTTTGGCGGTAGGCCAAAATTTTGGAAATGTTGAGGGAAACTTTTCGCGCGGTACCGCCGGACCATTCACTTTGAACGATTGTGTGCATCGCAAACGATTCTTCTGCTTTACGCGCATGGGATGAGTTTGATAATTCAAATTTTGGTCTCAAGGCATGGGCACATTCACTTTGAATGCACGCGTGCCGCCAGACCATTCACTTTGAACGATTGTGTGCATCGCAAATGATTCTTCTGCTTTACGCTCATGGGATGAGTTTGATAATTCAAATTTTGGTGGAAATTTCCCCGGGTATGTCATTGCATAATTTAACATCGCTTGATAATTTGGGCACACAAAAGAGCGTACAACAGACAGACCATACTTACTGAATCGAGCAATTTTAGTAACTACACAGAGCCAGTTGACCTAAACATTGCTCTAACAACATACCAACATTAAAAAAAAGCCTAAGTATGCATAATTAAAAATCCGCCGCGCCGGCCTATGCATCGCGGTGTGAAATGAGACGTCGATGAATTGTCCTAGCGACATGCCGTCGTTGGTGGACTCCGCGTCCCCCCTGCTGAAGTCGACAACATCCTCGTCCTCGTCCTCGGCGCCACCCTCAAGGTTGTAGTACTCGTAGTAGTGGCTGCGCCAGAGCTCGCGTTGGTACTCCACTGCCGATTCCTTGACGGACAGATTCTTCTCTACCTCGACCTCGGCCACGTGCAACTCCTCCTCCCGGCGCTCCTCGATCTCCGCCGCCTCCTGCATCTCCAGCTCCCGCTCGGTGACCTCATGAGGAAGCAGGTGCTCCATGTCCACCGCCGCCTTTTCAGATGTGGGTTGCATGCTGGAGTCCGAGGTGGCCTAGAATATCTTGGCGTGTGTATCCTCGATCTTGGCACGTGGATGGCATCGACCCGGGCCAGGGCGACATCAGCGGCACAGACGGCAGCTCGAGCGCTCTCGGCATTTGCAGCCGCCGTCGCAGCAGCAGCTGCAGCTGCCCTGTCGTCTGCCGCAGACGCCCTCTCGGCGGAAGCGGCCGCGCTCAATGCGGATGCGGCGGCACTCTTAGCGTAGGCGGTCGCGCTCTCGGTGTAGGAGGCGGTGCTTGGGGGTGGGGGGGGGGACGCGGTCATCGTACGGGCCTTCACGAAGCGTTTCCAAGGCGTCATCTTTGCAAGAAGGGGGTGCGGGAATGGGGATCAGGATTCATGGATTCGGGGGTGTCGGTGTACAAAAGTAGGGGCACACCTTTGTACCCCTTTACTTGTGCACAGGCCGTCGGAGCCGCGCGCCACGACCACACTAAGCAGGGCAGAGGAAGGAAGCCCGAGAGAAGCCGGAGCACAAGATGGCCAAGGCAACGCCAAGACCAAAGATACCAAAGAGCGAGAGGGCGAGGTGGACTCCCCCGGCAAGGCCCTTGCCGGGGCAGCCTCCGCGGCCCCGGCAAGAGCCTTGCCAGGGCGACTTGCCCGATGCTAACAGAGCGAGCTTCCCTTGAGCCCATGGGTTCCAACCCAACCGACCACATTGGACCAGGGCTCGGGAGGCACCTCTGTGGTGGCATGTAGATCTTCGTCAAGACCATAGATATATGAGATCAGATGAGGACCAGAAGACGGCGACCCTCAGCGGTATCCTTGCAGAGGAGATCCACAAGACCCCCAGCAAGTGCCTTCTCGGGGACGACTGCAACGCCGCGGCAAGACCCTTGCCGAGGGCGTCAGCGGGGCCATAGCCAGGCCCGCGTCGACCAAGACTCCACCGCCGTCCCCAAGCAGCGGCTAGCTCAACTAGTTGGGCGGGCACCTGCGTAACAACGGGCGGCCTCTATGCCAACTCAGCAAGCATCTACGTGGTGGCATGCAAATCTTCGTGAAGATCCTACCACCGCGCCACCTCAGCTGCCTGCCTGCCTACATGGCGCCGCATGCACCGCTGGCCTGGGCGCGTGTCGAAGCAAGGCGAGGCGGCAACGGACGGGACGTGCCTCGTTCCCGTCCCCAATAAAGCTAAGGGACACCTAAGCTATGCATTAAATGCATCTTGTCTTGTAACACGGGCGATAAGCTCATAGTATTGTAGGCCTTTCCACCTCATGTGTGCCACTGTGGCAACCCCTTTCGACTATAAAAGGAGGCCCATGCGTACTGGAGGGGGATTCGGCTCTTTTGAACTACACAACCACCATAGCTAGTTCGAGAGCTCAAGAACGCTCAATACATCCACCAAAGCAGGACTAGGGTTTTACGCATCCTCACGACCCGAACCTGGGTAAACGATCCTTGTGCTCACTGTTATTCCTGCTCTTCTCACAACCCCGCTCCCCGGCAACCGTAGTAGAGATGCTTGTGATCCCATAGGTGTCGTTTCCCACCGACAGGGGGCTGCCGACACTAGAGCAGACGAGTCGGCGAAGCTTAAGGAGGGAGACTTAAATAGACCAGATATTTTCTATCGCAAACGGTTCCTAGAAAACAACTGTGTGTGATGTTGTAGATATTTTTTATTAGCTATGAAAGATGAATTTGGAATAAAGTGCCAACAGATGGTGTTTAAAATGAACGAGAAATTTTGTAGTACTAATACAACTTTCATGTCAAATTTTGGAAAATTTCAGGGGACATTTGACCTTCTAAGACATTTAAGTGATTTTCTAGCCATTTAATGACCGTAATTGAAATTTGAACTACATGTACATGCAAGCTAACCATAACGGTTTGAAAACTCATATTTCGTGTGCTTGTGTGTGATTTAATTCCATGTGCAGTAAATTGGAAGGAATTTTCAAACATATTGGTCTAACGGCTGTGATACAATTAAGCATGGAGTGACAAGGCATTTTAATTCCAAAAAAAAATCAGAAACACATGAAACCTTGGTTGATGTAATGTCATGCCACCAAGATGATGTGGTAAAAAAATTGGCATGTTTGACCAAAGTTTGAACACACACCCCTCACAACCGGAGCAAACTCACTAGAATGCTCGTGGTTCCGAGAGGGAACAATGCATGTTTGATGACGAACGGGAGATAGCTTCCTTTTACGGCCTTCAAATTTTGTCTATGTCTAATGTGCACTACTACAACTGTAATGTGAAATTTTTGAAAATTCTAGGGGTCATTTGACCTTTTAAAGACATTTAAGTGATTATCTAGCCATTTAATGACCATAATTCAAATTTGAACTACATCTACATGCAACGCGTAACCAAAACGGTTTGAAAAACCATATTTGTGTACTTGTGTGCGAGTTAATTCCATGTGCAGTAAACTAGAAGGAACTTTCAAACATATTTGTATCACGACATGGACACATATGCATGAATACGTATGCATGGAGTGGCATGGCATTTTAATTCCAAAAAAATCAGAAACACATGAAACCTTGGTTGATGTAATTTCATGCCACCAAGATGATGTGGTAAAGAAATTGGCATGTTTGATGAAATTTTGGACACACACCCCTCACAAACCGGAGCAACTCGCTAGAAGGTTAGTGGTTCCGAGAGGGAACAATGCATGTTTGATGACGAACGGGAGATAGATTCCTGTTACGGCCTTCAAATTTTTTCTATGTCTAACATGCACTACTACCACTATAATGTGAAATTTTGGAAAATTCTAGGGGTCATTTGACCTTTTAAAGACATTTAAGTGATTTTATAACCATTTAATGACAGTAATTAAAATTTGAACTACATCTACATGCAACGCCTAACCAAAACGTTTTGAAAAATCATATATGTGTACTTGTTGCGAGTTAATTCCATGTGCAGTAAATTAGAAGGAATTTTCAAACATATTGGTCTCACGACATGGACACATGCATACATATGCATGGAGTGACATGGCATTTTAATTCTAAAAATACAAAAATGATGAGAAACACATGAAACCTTGGTTGATGTAATGTCATGCCACCAAGATGATGTGTTAAAGAAATTGGCATGTTTGACGAATGTTTGGACACGCACCCTCACAAACTGGAGCAACTCGCTAGAAGGTTCATGGTTCTGAGAGGGAACAGTGCATGTTTGATGACGAACGGGAGATAGCTTCCTCTTACGGCCTTCAATTTTTTTCCTACATTTAACATGCACTAGTACAACTGTCATGTGAAAATTTGGTAAATTTCAGGGGTCGTTTGACGTTTTAAAGACATTTAAGTGATTTTCTAACCATTTAATGACCGTAATTCAAATTTGAACTACATCTACATGCAACGCCTAACCATAACGGTTTGAAAAATCATATTTTTGTGTACTTGTGTGAGAGTTAATTCCATGTGCAGTAAATTCGAAGGAATTTTCAAACATAGTGGTGTCAAGGCATGGGCACATGCATGGAGTGCATGCCATGGAATTTTAATTCCAAAAAATTAAAAAATGATCAGAAAAACATGAAACTTGCTTGATTTAATGTCATGCCACCAAGATGATGTGGTAACGAAATTGGCATGTTTGACGAAAGTTTGGACACGCACCCCTCACACACCGGAGCAACTCGCTTGAAGGTTCGTGGTTCCGAGAGGGAACAATGCATGTTTGATGATGAACGGGACATAGCTTCCTCTTACGGCCTTGAAATTTTTTCAACGTCTAACGTGCAGTACTACTACTGTAATGTGAAATTTTGGAAAATTCTAGGGGTCATTTGACCTTTCAAAGACATTTAAGTCATTTTCGAACCATTTAATGACCGTAATTCAAATTTGAACTACATCTACATGCAACGCCTAACCAAAACGGTTTGAAAAATCATATTTTTGTGTACTTGTGTGCGAGTTAATTCCATGTGCAGTAAATTAGAAGGAATTTTCAAACATATTGGTCTCACGACATGGACACATGCATACGTATGCATGGAGTGTCATGGCATTTTAATTCAAAAAAATAGAAAAATGATCAGAAACACATGAAACCTTGGTTGATGTAATGTCATGCCACTAAGATGATGTCGTAAAGAAATTGGCATGTTCGACGAACGTTTGGACACATGCCCCTCACAAACAGGAGCAACTCGCTAGAAGGTTCGTGGTTCTGAGAGGGAACAATGCATGTTTCATGACGAACGGGAGATAGCTTCCTCTTACGGCCTTCAAATTTTTTCCAATGTTTAACATGCACTAATACAACTGTCGTGTGAAAATTTGGTAAATTTCAGGGGTCATTTGACCTTCTAAAGACATTTAAGTGATTTTCTAACCATTTAATGACCGTAATTCAAATTTGAACTACATCTACATGCAACGCCTAACCAAAACGGTTTGAAACATCATATTTTTGTGTACTTGTGTGCTTGTTAATTTCATGTGCAGTAAATTCGAATAAATTTTAAAACATATTGGTGTCAAGGCGTGGGCTCATGCATGGAGTGCATGCCATGGCATTTTAATTCCAAAAAATTAAAAATGATCAGAAAAAACATGAAACCTTGCTTGATTTAATGTCATGCCACCAAGATGATGTGGTAAAAAAATTGGCCTGTTTGTTGAAAGTTTGGACACACACCCCTCACAAACTGGAGCAACTCACTAGAAGGTTCGTGGTTTCGAGAGGGAACAATGCATGTTTGCTGACGGACGAGAGATAGATTCCTCTTACGACCTTCAAATTTTTTCCTACGTTTAACATGCACTAATACAACTGTCATGTGAAAATTTGGAAATTTTCAGGGGTCATTTGACCTTTTAAAGACATTTAAGTGATTTTCTAACCATTTAATGACCGTAATTCAAATTTGAACTACATCTACATGCAACGCTAAACCAAAACGGTTTGAAAAATCATATTTTGTGTACTTGTGTGCGAGTTAAAAAGCCATCAGACGATGTAAATATCTGGTGTTCAAAAAAGAAAATGTAAAGATCTGGCAAGACAACCGCCCCCCACACGATTGGCACTCTATCTCGCGGCTCGAGGTTTTGTAGGTGATTGGCGGGGATCATTAATCAGACACGGTTCTGTATTGGAAACCGTCAGCTATTATGTTCACACACGGATTTGCTGCGGGAATTGTGTGTAATTCAAACTACAGTACTCGTAAATTCCAGCGATCGGCGTGTGTACTGTCCTCGTCGATCTAGGTTTCGGCCACCAATAAATACTACCTTGCTCACGTCGGCCCGCCTGCATTCTCATCTACATCCTCCTCTCTCTCTCTCTCTCTCAAATCTCTGCCATGGCGCCGCCGGTCTGCCCATGCACCGATGAGGAGTCTCCGCCCCCCGAGGATGCTCACTCGATTAGCAGCGACGAGGACCCCTACGCGCCGCCTGACGAGGTTGCGCCGGACCCCCCAACTTTGGATTGGTTTTGGGGCGATACAATCTTTGTCTGTGGAAATCGCCGCCGGCCGAGAAAGCCGAGCAAGTGGCGTTCAAGAAGGAGATGGCGAGGGAGAAGCCAGTACCAGCGGCTGTGAAGCCCGTGATGCCGCTGGAAAAAGGAGGCGGCGAGCTTTGGGGGCGGGCGCGTCGTCGTGCCGAGGAGGTGTACAAGACGGGTACTTCGCGAGGAAGGTCATAGGCGCTGGGCGCCTCGTCGCTATGTGGAGGTGGGCCGATAAGCTCCAACGTGCCACTGACGAGGAGCTCCGGTGGGCGCCCAACGAAATGGCAAGATCAGCCATGCGCGTCCCCGACAAGAGGCGGTCGGTCGTCAAGCGCTGCGGCGGAGGAGTCTGAGTGCTGCCTCTGCCTTTGGGAAGACGCTGCGCATCGAGGACCTCTGGCGAGGGCTGCGGAATCTGGCCCTGGAGGGATTATTAGTTTTAGTATTGTTCGTTTTCAATTTTATGCATTGTACCTAGTAGTTAAGTATCATCACGTATATGTGATGATATTATATATATATATATATATATATATATATATATATATATATATATATATATATATATATGTGATGATCTAATGAACATTATATATATATATATATATATATATATATATATATATATATATATATATATGAATTCCATTTTCTATCTGTTTTTGTATACTAATTTGAATCTAGCTGTTATCATCCACATATATAGAATGGAAAGCGTATATACACACATTGAAACAGAACATATAAGAATGGAAAACAGAGTACACACATTGAAACAGAGCAATACTATGATTGCTGTGAATACAAAGCTATCCACGTCGAAACAACTTTTCAAAATAAAATGCGTCCATGAGACCATGACCAGCATCCCTTGCCTAGGGTAGCTCTTGGCTCTGCCTGAACTTGTGCAGGCGTTTGTCCAAGCGGTCGACACGCTCGCGGTACATCTGGTGCGTGATCTCGAGCTCCAAGTTGGCTATTTCATCGGAGATCACCAGCTCGAGGATGCGACGGCCATGTTCCTCTACTGCGCCCAGGTGGACACCTGGGCCAAGGAGGCGATCGAGCCTACGGACCAGCGCATTGACATCCGGCGGGCCGCGGACAAGGCGAACGGCGGCACCCATGCGAACGGCACGGCGGGCGTCCGGTGCAAGTACGGCGTGGCCGACATTTGGTGCAAGTACGGCGCTGAGGGCCTCTGCCCACTCCTGGCGAGGAATGGGGGTACTAACGAGACGTGTACCCAGCTGCGACGCCGTGTCGACAGCAGGCAAGCGCCAATGGATCCGCTCTTGCTGTGCGGTGCACCACGCTTCTCGCTCTGCGGCGCTCCAACGGTCTCGCCATGTGGTGAGCCACAGCCTATCGGCGCGGACGCGCCTAGCTTGCTCTGCGGCGCGCCATCGATCATGTTGTGCAGTGAGTTGCGGCCTGTCGGCGCTGACATACCTATCTTGATCCGCTGCGCTCAAGCGCCATGCGCCAAAGGTCTGCTCAACCCTGGCGATGACGCGCATCACAGCGTCGTCCATCGCGTTGCTAGGGAGCGCCTCGGCCTCAACGAGCCATGGTGCCTGCTTGTTTTCCTCGTCGATGAGGTTGATGGCAGAGGCGGCGCTTTGGTGGGTTGGCATGCTTGGAAAATGTGGATGTGCTACAGGTTGCGCTTGTCGCCTCCATGCGTCACACGCCCCCAATGCGCAATATAGCAGGGTGGCGGGAAACAGGTGGGGAAATGGTGGGAAACGGTGGCGTGTTCATAAAATGCCATCAATTAATGGAAACTTAGCATCGAGCTAGCACAAGAAGTAGATGATGATCAGATGAACAGGGACCACACTAGGGATCCCGTCAGTGATGAATTCATCAATCCCAAACAGTTGAATACTAGCAAGCATTTGCCCACAACACACACGGCCTATTCCATCACAAATAGGTCGGATGGATCAACTGTATGCCACGTATCACACATTGTTAAAAAGTAATGAGGTAGACCTTCTTTAACATGTGTTAAAAAAACAAGGACCTCGAGGTTAAATTAGCTGAGGGAATGGGGCATTTTGGTCATTTGACCGAAATGACCCATCCCATCACCTAATTTAACATCAACACAACTTCCCATCCAGTCACCCATCCAATGGCTGCTCCAGCCTGAGCACACTTAACTTGGTAGTTTTCTTACATGAGCTACTGGTGGAACAGCTAGTCCTTGCTGATAGGAATGCCTCTTCGCATCCTTATGGCGTATCCGGATGACCGCCCATCCCACAATGGCCAATAGATGTTGTGTAGACAGAGCATATCACATACATCTTATTAGAAGCAATCGTCTGCGTTATTATCGGTTTTCGCACACATTTATGGTTACAGACCTATTTGCCGCGTATCACACACATCTTGTTATATTGAACCGTTTCTGTTTTCTTGCCTAATAACAAACAGTTCATCCGAGTGAACCGTATGCTGTACATGGCACACACCTTGATCGGGCTGTCCGTTTCTTTTGTGTGCCTAATCACAAATAGTTCATCCGAGTGAACCGTATGTTGTGTATCGCACACGCCTCCATCTGGCTGCCCGTTTCTTTTGTGTTGCGTCATCGCAAACAGTTCATTGAACTGAACTATATGCCCTTCATCGCACACGCAACTAAAACCTAAACCGTGTTTGATGCATCCGTCATCGCAAACGTTTTACACATTTCTGATTGTTTTCATACAACACCGTTTGCGATTATGGTATCACACACAGTTTCTCGAAGGGTTTCTGATCGTAGTGCCGCGTTAGCAGCATCCTGCAGTAGTGTTAATACGTTCGTCCAGCTACTGGTCATTATAGAGTTCAGGTTGTAGGCTTGCATTGGGTATACAGGCTTGTTAAATTTTAAAGCAATGTTCCCAGATTGTCCAATTTGGCTACATAATTTGGATATTTGTAGACATCTAATGAAAGGAGAGAAAATAATATGAATGTCCAAATACGTTCTCTGCAATGCTGGCAAGCAAATTTCTGTACCTGAATGTAGATGGGTAGTAGCTCCAGTAATTAAATCCAAAGTGCTACTTTGTAGGAATTAATTGGATCAAGTTATGGCATGCTGGGTTTGTAATTTTCACAATGGATGCGGTCTACATATTGGTGCTGCTGCCCCTGGTAGGACACCTTGTCCTAATCGGCGAGCGCCCTGGAGAAGGCAGTCCACGGTTTCATGTAGAATCCAGGGGACTGTAACTGACGACATTACGAATCAGCTTTGATACTTTAGTGAAGCATATGAGTTCTACAACTTATAATCATGGGAGAAGGGATTTGGTAATAGATATGGCAGAAGCAGGCTGAATGTCGAGAGGACGAAATGCATGCAGGAAGTTGTTTGAGGCTGTGCGGTGAGTACTTTGTACTTTTTGAATTATATATTACTCTGTCCTGGTCTACTGACTTTGAAGTGGCTAAAACTGCAATTGTGCATTTTTTCGGCATGCAGGGAAAGGCTTAGATTGAGAACACTCGATCCTGCCATTGTGGGTGTCCTGCTCTTGGTTGGACGTGAAGGTATGGTAGTACTCAGTAGAACCATCCGAAGATTAATGGCACAAATATGAAGAAAATGATTTTCGATGCTTGTGATTGATTGTAATTAGGAGACCACACTACAGTGTAAACCTCAGAAGATAGTGACATCTTCAAATGTAGTGCTCTTGTAAGAGACAATGGTTTTATTAGTACATTAGAGATTCTAAAGTGTTGCAAAAGTAACTATAATAGATAATGAGAAGTGTGCAGAATACTGACATTGTCGGGAGTAAGGCTAGTTTTGGAGCATACTAGATAACAAGCCGGGTGGCATTTCTAAAACAGTATTGAACATTGCAAATAGCTAGTACATACATCTAGAGAAGAAATTTAATAATGCAGACATCAAGTGAATGGAGTAATGTGATTATGCCCAAGATGTGCATCAGTGAAATGGCACAAATATGAAGAAAATGATTTTCGATGCTTGTGATTGATTGTGATTAGGAGACCACATTATGGAGTAAACCTGAGTAGATAGTGACATTTTTCAGATGTAGTGCTCTTGTAAGAAACAGTGGTTTTGTTAGTACAATAGAGATTGTTAAAGTGCTGCAAAAAATGATTATAATAGATAATGATTAGTGTGCAAAATATTGACATTGTCGGGAGTAATTAAGTACTGGGGCCATTTTTGGAACATTGATAATAAGTATGGTGTTATTTGTTTGAAGAGGTTGACTCTTGTGAAAGTAATTCATGGTTTAGTAATTTGTATTGGTTTTTTTTCTTGTATTTGACTGTTTCTGAATGGAGTATTTATTTATTTATTTCTTTTATTTGAATAATAATGGGAATACTAATTCCTTTTCTGCAAATTCCCTAGGATGTTCCATGCACCCACCATGCCCATCTAGGGTGTCCGCTCTTGAGAAAGCAATCAGGGATTTCGCTGAGGGTCCAACAGAGAATGTAATTTTACCGAAGTTGGTGACTCTTTAGAGAGGCCTATGATTTCTACAACCTATACTCTCGGGTTAAAGTAGTTGGGATCAGATATCCGGAGGGGTTTAAGTGTCGAAAGGACGAAATGTATGCAGGAGACTGTGTGGATGTGCGGTTCGTGGGATTGTCAGCACTAACAAAGACGAAGGAGATGGGACGGCTGACGAGAAGCAGGGAGAAGGCTCCATACAAATGGTTGAGCAAGAGGACAAGGTTTTTTTCTACTTTAAAACTGGTTATGTGTACATTGTATGCATGGAAACCAAATTTTCGGCTAAGCATTATGTGTATCGCGTTAACGCTATTTATTTAGCCTTGTTTTTTCATGTCTATATTAAGGACAGAGCTGATGTGTACTGATGTTTCATGGAGAATCCAGGGGACAATATCATAGTGCCGATGTTGGAGACAAGTTGTGATACTTTGGGAGAATCCTACGACTTTTACAACCTGTACTATAGGGAGAAGGGATCCGACATTAGGTACTGAAAGAGTCGACCAAATGTTGAGAGGACGAAGTGCATGCAAGAAATTGCTTGTGGTACGCGGTGAGCTGGTGAGTACATCTTAATATGTATGTTGTGGTTGCACAAATGTAAAGGGAAAGGAAATGTAAATAATGTATGCAAGAGAACAAGGTTCTGTATGATTTGTCGGAAGCAGGATCGCGGTGATGTTCCAAAACTGGCTAGGAGGCCAGATCGATGCAAAAGCTATGGTGTAGAAGGGCATAGGCGAAACAACTGCCTCGGAGTTGGCGAGCTACGGCTACACAACATGTGAGCAAGGTCCTGTCACTGAGATTGCAGAAATTTCAGCAGTCCTGCATGATCTGTGAGGTAGTTGGGAAAGAACATTGTCATCGAACTAGTGTGTACTTGAGTGTTAAGATGTTGTAATTGTGAACTTAAGTTGCAAACCATCGATGTGATGTCTGTCCTGTCTCCTGTGTCACTCCAGATAGTAGGATTTATGGTTTGATCGTTTGAGGCTCTCGAGTTTTTCTTGATTGATGACAAAACTTTGCACTAGTGATGCTGATTTGGTTGGATATACTTGTGTCCGGTACCATCACAAAGATGAGTGAGTGGTAATGTTTATATTTCTACAAATTAAATATATCTGGTGAGCTTTCTGAATATTTGATTGCCTAGAAATTAAGGAGCTTCTTAATTGCTGTATATGTCCTACTGAATATGTTTGCGTCATTTGGGGGAATTTCTTAATTTGGCTGAATACGAAGTAGTTGAAGACGTGCAAACCGTCATGCCATTCAACCTCGCTGGGATGGATTCTGCATATGGTTTGCTGCGGACTGACTGCGCTGTAGTTTGCTTGCTGAATGATCCATGAAGATGAATGCTATTAATATCGTTGTTTGCATAGCTGACAAGTGTAGCGAGGTAGCAGGTCTCACGCGATGTGTGTGTCCACTAGATTCGAAATTCGAAACACAAGAGCGAGAAAAGAAGAGGCAGGGTTACAAGAAAAGCAGAAGAGTGGAGGCTCTGCTATGCCTGTCGTCCATTGATCCTTTGTTGTGCATACATACATAAGCGTTGAAGAGAGACGACGACTGGAGTGAAGAGAAGACAATGGCGCCAACGGTTGAAAGCAGTAAATGAACTGGCTATCCCTCGTTAGTCTAGAATCGGGTTGTGGTGGCCCATATCGTCTTGGCTAATTCTAAGCCGCTACAGCGGAGGCCAATGGCGTAATGCTGCTCCGTGGTCAGACGTGGGCCATGGCCTTGTGGTAAAATATAAATACGTGCTATATACATGGGCCAATACATTGGGCTCAGCTGATCTCAAGGGGGGAGGAGGGGAGGTATATCGAGGGCATCTGCGCTCGAGCACAGAAGAGAACTTCCGCATAATTATTGTGATATAATGTGTAATAACAACCCATAATGTATTAAATATCAATATACAAGCATGATGCAAAATGGACGTATCAACTCCCCCAAGCTTAGACCTCGCTCGTCCTCAAGCGAAAGCCAAAATCGAAAAAATGTCCACATGTTTAGAGATAGAGGTGTCGATAAAATAAAATACGGACATGAGGGCATCATGATCATCTTTAGAACAACAACATATAATGCCATATAATTTCTTATGCTAAAGTAACAATTCATTCACAAAGTAAAGTATGAATCAGAAACTTTATTGAAAACTAACAAACTATGATCTCAGTCATTGGAGCAATTGCAATTTATCATAACATCGGAAAGGGTCAATATAGGAGCTTTTCAGCAAGTCCACATACTCAACTATCATATAATCTTTCACAATTGCTAACATTCACGCGATACTTATGGGTACATAGTTTCAATCGAACACAGAGAAAGACATGGGCTTATAGTTTCGCCTCCCAACCATTTACCTCAAGGGTAATGTCAATAATAATACTTTATGAAAACCTACATCCAAGTGGATATATATCCGGATCTCTCCAACATATAGTGCTTGCCAAAGGAAAAAGTGTAAAAAGGAAAGGTGGTGATCACCATGACTCTTGTATAAGGGTAGGAGATAAAAATAAAAGATAGGCCCTTCGCAGAGGGAAGCAGAGGTTGCCATGCGCTTTTATGGTTGGATGTACAAAATCTTAGTGCAATAGAAGGTCACTTTATATTGCCGCTTGTGCTAAGGACCTTTATTATGCAGTCTGTCGCTTTTATTTCTTCCATATAACAAGTTCGTATAAAGCTTATTTTCTTCACACTAATTGATCATACATATTTAGAGAGCAATTTTTATTGCTTGCACCGATGACAACTTACTTGAAGGATCTTACTCAATCCATAGGTAGGTATGGTGGACTCTCATGGCAAAACTAGGTTTAGGGATGTTTGGAAGCACAAGTAGTATCTCTTCTTGGTGCAAATAATTTGGCTAGCATGAGAGGGAAAGGCAAGCTCAACATGTTGGATGATCCATGACAATATAACTTCTATTCGGATATAAGAAAACATAACCCATTATGTTGTCTTCCTTGTCCAACATCAACTTTTTAGCATGTCATATTTTAATGAGTGCTCACAATTACCAAAAATGTCCAAGATAATATATTTATATGTGAAGCCTCTCTTTCTTTATTACTTCCTATTAATTGCAACAATGACCAAAACTATGTTTGTCAACTCTCAATAACTTTTATTCATCATACTCTTTATAAGTGAAGTCATTACTCTCCATAAGATCAATATATGATCTTTTTATTTATTCTTTTATTTAGTTCCCTCAAGATCATAGAAAGAAAGCAAAGCCCTCAACTCAAAACTACTCTTTATTATATATAACTCACGGACTCGATTACATAGAGGGAACATGAAGCAAAAACTTAAAGCTAGATCATACTAAAACATTATTCCACTAGATCAAGACATAACCAAAAGGATCGAGCTAAGAAAAGTGATAAAGATAAAGATGTGATGGTGATACGATACCGGGGCACCTCCCCCAAGCTTGGCAGTTGCCAAGGGGAGTGCCCATACCCATGTATTTAGATCTCTTTCTTCGGGGGTGATGATGTGATATTCTTGACGATGATGCCCCTTAGGATACTATTCTCTTCCTCGAGCTTATTAATTTGCTGCTTAAGATCCATTACTTCCTTGCGAAGTTTACCTGTGACGGCTAGAGCTCCATCCGCCCATGGATGTTTCCTAGCCGCGGGAGAGAAAGCAACACTGTTTTTCATATTTTCCTAAAGAGAGAAATCTAGCATTGGAAGGAATAACTGAATTTGGTATTGCTGAGCTCTGAAGTTCCTCCAACATGAATCTGGTTTGAAGACGAGAGGTAACTTCTTGATCCTCCTCCATGGCATCCACCCTTTTTAAGTCAGCCTCCACCTCTTCCTCCGTTGATTGCCCGAAATAGTCGGCTTCGCTGCATGCTCTTGGGCCAAGTGCCGGGTGCGATACTCGACTCTCCACGACCGATTCTTACGAAGACATCTTGCTCCAGATCTGCTGAAGAAGCAACTCAAAATGAAAACACAGGATTTTGTCATGGTAATGTGGTCAAAACTTTCTGGAGATTATATAATGATTTTTTACCGACCAAAAGAAGTATCGTGCAAGAAAACAGAGTCCAGAGGGCACACGAGGTGGCCAGAAGGACGGGGGGCGTGCCCAGGTGGTAGGGCGCACCCTCCAACCTTGTGGTGGCCTCGTGTCTCTTTCGGACTACTTTTAATTTTCCTAATTTTTAAAATATTCCAAAATGGAGAAAATTTACTTACCATACCACATACCTATTCCCTTTTGGAGTTTGAAACATTCTGGAAAGTGTCCCTTATGTACTCCTCCGGTGTTACGGTGTCAATAATATTGGTCTCAACATTTATGGGAGTACCTGAGATATAATGTTTGATTCTTTGACCGTTTACCACCTTCGGATTTGTGCCTTCGGCGTTGTTGATTTTTATGGCACCGGAACGATAGACCTCCTCGATAATGTTGGGGCCTTCCCATTTAGAGAGAAGCTTTCCTGCAAAAAATCATAAACGAGAGTTTTATAGCAAAACATGATCACCTACATTAAACTCACGCTTTTGTATCCTCTTGTCATGCCATATTTTAACCTTTTCTTTAAACAACTTGGCATTCTCATAGGCCTGGGTTCTCCATTCAGCAAGTGAGCTAATGTCAAATAACGTCTTCTCACCGGCAAGTTTGAATCATAAGTGAGCTCTTTAATAGCCCAATATGCCTTATGTTCTAGTTCAAGAGGTAAATGACATGCTTTCCTATAAACCATTTTATATGGAGAGATACCCATAGGATTCTTATAAGCAGTTCTATAAGCCCACAAAGCATCATCAAGTTTCTTAGACCAATTCTTTCTAGATCTATTAACAGTCTTTTGAAAAATTAATTTAATCTCTCTATTGCTCAATTCTTCTTGACCACTAGACAGAGGGTGATAAGGAGATGCAATTCTATGATTAACATCATACTTAGCAAGCATTTTACGGAAAGAACCATGAATAAAATGTGAACCACCATCAGTCATTAAATATATAGGGACTCCAAACCTTGGAAAAATAACTTCTTTAAGCATCTTAATATAAGTGTTATGATCAGCACTACTAGTTGGAATAGCTTCTACCCACTTAGTAACGTAATCAACAACAACTAAAATATGTGTATACCCATTAGAGGAAGGAAAAGGTCCCATATAATCAAAGCCCCAAACATCAAATGGGTCAATAACAAGTGAATAGTTCATAGGAATTTACTGACGTCTACTAATATTAACAATTCTCTAGCACTCATCACAAGACAAAACAAACTTTCGGGCATCCTTAAAGACAGTGGGCCAACAGAAACCGGATTGCAATACCTTATGTGCAGTTATATCTCCAGCGTGGTGTCCTCAATAAGACTCGGAGTGGCACTTGCATAGGATCTGTCCCTGTTCATGCTCACGTACACAACGTCTAATAACACCATCTACTCCTTCTTTATAAAGGTGTGGATCATCCCAAAAGTAATGTCCTAAATCATAGAAAAACTTTTTATTTTGCTGGTATGTGAAACTAGGTGGTATAAATTTAGCAACAATGTAATTAGCATAATCAGTATACCATGGAGTACTACGAGAAGCATTTATGACATTTAATTGTTCATCAGGAAAGCTATCATCGATAGGTAGTGGGTCATCAAGAACATTCTCTAACCTAGACAAGTTGTCTGCAACGGGGTTCTCAGCTCCCTTTCTATCAATAATATGCAAATAAAATTCTTGTAGCAAAAGAACCCATCTAATAAGTCTAGGTTTAGCATCTTTCTTTTCCATAAGATATTTAATAGCAGCACGATCGGTGTGAACAGTTACTTTGGAATCAACAATATAAGGTATGAACTTATCACATGCAAAATACAACTGCTGAAATGTCACACCCTAGCTAGCTCATGCATTAGAGTGTTGCATCATGTTTATTTCTTTCATAGAATTATGAAATGGGGATGACAGAACCCCCAGCCCCCTCTGAAACCAACTAGGGTTCACTAAAAATATTTTCAATGAACCTCAAATGCCCTTCTAAAATGTCCATCATTTTTGTCTTGGTTCAGAACCTCTGCCAAAAGTGGTGCACAATTTTCTGGGTCATCCTAAGGTCTCTGAATTAAATCATAAATAATTGAATTTGGACATTTAAATGCTATAAAATATTTTAAATGCCCAAGTAATTCTGAAAATAAGTGTAGGCTGTTGGAAATAATCTAAACAGAGCCTATGATTATCTTCAGGATTTTTAAAGATGCCTAAGTATTTTTAATAAAGCCACACATTTACAAAAAAATAGAAAACAGAAATTAAAAGAGAGAGAGAGGATCTTACTTGGCCGCAGCCCACACAGCAGCCCACAGCGGCCCAAGACTGTGGCTGGCCCATGCCACCAGCTGCTTAAATCCTCGCCAGAGCAGGCCTGAGGTGGCGCCAAGCGCGACTCGCCATGGCGTCAGTTGCTTGCCGCCCGCGCCCCTGAGCACCTGGGCAGGCTCCACGTCGCCCCCTCGACCGCATGGACATCTCGCACTCCCCCCTGTCTCTCTCCCTCGCCTCTCCTCACCATGGCCGACGCCGCCGCAGCCGCACCGCCGACGTAGCCGCGCTCTCCGTCGTCCCCGCGCCGCGCCACCGTGTCCAGAAGCTCCGCCGACCTCCTCTCCTTCGAGCAAGCCGAGCCCCGAGCGCTTGCTTGCCCCGCAGCCTCCGCAACAACCTCGCCCGACTCCGCCACCATCGGAGATCCCCTTCACCGTCGCCGCCGCACCAGCTCGTCCCCAACCTCGCCGACCGCTCCGACGTAATCGCCGTGAGCCCAGCTACCTCTCCATCCCTCTCGTTCTCGCTCTCAAGCCCTGCACCGACTACACCGAGCTTGGCCGCACTCGTCGCCGCCACCGCACGTCGCCATCGTGGCCACAGCCACGTTGGCTCGATTCCAAGCACACCACCGCTCTCACCGCACTCCCAGGAGCCCAACACACCACTCCACGCGCCTCGTCGTGCCCCGTAGCCTCGGGTTCGACCTCGCCTGAACTCCGGCGACCGCCAAGGTCGTCGCCGGCGATGTTCCCGGCCACTCCGAGCTCCACCACTGCCACCAAACGGCGCGGCTCGCTCCCCGTGTCCCGTAGATGCCCTCCGCCATCCTTTTGGTTGCCGGAGCACGAAAATGCACTTCCACCACCGCGTCTGGCCTCGCCGGTGGCTAAACGCCGGCGGGTTTGACCCGTTGACCCTTGACTGGGTGGGCCCAGGTTGACTCCCCCGTGAGTCTATGACAAGTGGGGCCCGCTCTGCTAATTAACCTAGGGTTAGCGCTAACTAATTTTAGTTAGTTTAACTAACTGCTGACAGACGGGACCCACAGGTCAGTTTGACCTGGACCGCTCCGTTGACCACTGACGTCACCCTAACGCAATGCTGACGCATTAATTCAATTACTGGAATTATTTTTACAAAAGAAATTCCAGAAAATACCACAAACTTCAAAAAATCATAGAAATTAATCTATAGCTCCAAATGCAAAGTGTTATATATGAAAAATGATCAGAAAAATCCAATCTATCCATTTGTACAAGTTTCATGCACGTTTAAGCAAGTTAACCTGCTGTTTAGTGCAGAACAAGATAAAGCACTTAAAAGGGCCACTTATGAGTTTGAAACTTGAATCTTGGGTTCAAAATGGTTCAAACCCATCTGGTCTTAGTTGCATTAGCCCAATACACTCATTTTGCCATCACTCATGCATGCATCATATTGTTGCATATTGTTTGGTGATGAGGAGTATCGCGATTACCCTAACGAAGAGCAATACCAGTCCACGGACCCGCAAGGCAAGCAACCAACCATTTGATCATATCGATACAAACCCATGTTCTCGCCTCTGCTCTCTTTTACTGCATTAAGACAACACGATTCAAACTATTGTGTGCTACGGTAGCTGAACCCATTTCCTCTGCATGACCTGTCATTGCCACAGTAACTAGATGAAACCCACTAGCATGTGTAGGAGTTGATTGAGCCATGTGTATGTGTTGTTCCTACCTTGCTATGCCTGCTATGCTTAGAGTCGTGTCAGGTCTGGTTCATCTCGGTGATGGGCTAGAGTGAAATGATCATGTCGGTATGAGAGTGATGTGTTGAACACATTTGGTAAAGGTATCGATGAGAGGCCATGTAGGAGTACATGGTGGGTTGTTTCATTGAAGCCGTCCTTAAGCACTGAGATTTGTATGTGTGATTTAAGATTCAGCTACTACCATGCATTGGGCCCGAAACCAATGGACCCTCTAGGCTTCTTATTCACCCTAGTTCTCTGTCCAGGAGTTGCAAGTAGTTTCTAGTGTTTGTAGTTACTGGAGGCCGTGGACAGCGATGACCCGCGTGGTGGGCTGTGATGCGGTAGGTACGTGGCACGGTGTACCGAATGCCCGTTAGGTATCTCGGGAACCCTGCACACATCATTCGGAGCCGTATGTGGAAACCTCAGCCGGACTCCCTGCGGATGGAACCTGAATAGGCGATAAACCTGGACTAGAGACTTAGGTGTTTAGGTAGGTCGTGGCCGACACCCACTTTGGGCTTTCGCTTGAAGGTTGCTGAGTACATGTCGTGTAAACGGCGGTAAGTGGTGAGAGCGTGTATGAAGAAGTACACCCCTGCAGGGTTAACATCATCTATTCGAATAGCCGCGTCCGCGATAAAGGACTACTTGGTTGCCTATACAGTTCATAGACAAGTAAATGGTTACTACTAAAATCCTCAAGATAAGCGTGAGTGCCGAGGGTGGCTCTTCCGTAGGATGACGGAGGTGGATCCTCGGTAGTGTATTGAAGTGGTGGGTAGTGGACTCGAGTGCGCAAAACCATTTCAAGTTGGAGTCTCGTAGGATAGCTTAGCCAAGAGTCAAAGCTGGCTTGCTGCAATAACCCCACCAACCCTTCTTGATAATGTGCACGTATGTAGGATCTGATGTAAGTCTTGCTGAGTACCTTTGTACTCATGTTGCTTAATTTTACGTTTTACAGAAGACACTTCAAACCCTTCTGACGGGTTCTTCGTAGACGTTGATATCGATGAGTAGGCTGAAGCCCAAGTGGTGATCCTGAGCTCATGAAGGACCATGTAGTATAGTCAGGCTTACCCAAGCCTCTTTTATTTTACTAGTTGTCTGTACTCAGACAAGTTACTTCCGATGTTGGCTTGTATGCTTGTATGACTTGAATGTGGGTCGTGTGACCCGTACTTGTGTGTATGATATGTATGGCTCTCTGAGCTTTTAAATATAGTACTTTGAGTTGTAGAGTTTTGTTGTGATGCCATGTTGTATTTACACATATCGGGCATATTGTGTGTATGATTGAAATGCTTGGTATGTGTGGGAACCGACAATCTAGTTGTTTATCCTTGGCAGCCTCTCTTATGGGGAAATGTAGTCTAGTGCTTCCATGAGAGTCCGCTACAGCCCGGTTCACCGGAGTCCTGCTAGCCCAGCACTACTGCTCCAGAACACTTGACTGGCCGACATGTGTTTCACTTCGTTCCTGTGTCTGTCCCTACGGGGAAATGTCACTTGGTGACATCCGAGTCTGCCTAGCCTGCTACAGCCGGGTTCCCGAGTCCTGTTAGCCAGTGCTACAGCCCGGATTCACATCTTGTGACCGACATGCTCGAAGTTGATTCATGTATGCCTGTCCCCATGGGTTAGTGCCGCTTTGGGTTCACGACTAGCCATGTCGGCCCGGGTTCTCTGTCATATGGATGCTAGCGACACTATCATATACGTGAGCCAAAAGGCGCAAATGGTCCCGGGCCATGGTAAGGCGACACCCGTGGGGATACCGTGCGTGAGGCCGCAAAGTGATATGAGGTGTTACCGGCTAGAACGATGTGACTTGGAATCGGGGTCCTGACAACGTTGGCATCAGAGCCGGACTGCCTGTAGGTTCTCCAAGCCAAACTGGTCGATGTCGAGTCTAGAAATGCTTTAGTTATATGTAGGGGAATTGATTGTGGGAGGGACGTAAGGCTCTTTTTACTCCTTTACCTTATGCCCTCTGATCTGAGTCATTCTCTTCTCATTCTACGTGGGTTAAGGACTAGGCTCTCTTCTCTCTATCAGGTTCACGTGTTACTAATCCGTAGTAACTTATAGGATTGTTGGTTACCAGCCTCAGTTCAATTTTTACTACTTTTAGTATGTTATCAGTTGAACCGGAACCTTGATATGATGTTGTTGAGTGGTTTTGCAAACTGTTGTGAATGTCTCAAATCTTTTTCCGAGCATTTACAGCCGTTATGTTGTCCAATTTCTCCTAGAAAATTCTAATGCCTTTGCATTATTTTGTGCTTTCAGATGGCCACCCGTTCCCAAAACCAAGTGGTTCGTCTGACTCGATGCCTCGATGTTTGTGGTCACACGGCCATGCTGGTCCGAGTGATGGTCGAGATAGGCTATCGATGGTATCCTGAATATACCGTCGAGGAGCAGTTTAGAGACTTTAATCAAAGCCAATATCTTTGCACGGTCAGGATATATCGTTCTTATCCTGGAGCTACTGAACCCCTCCATTGATCTTATGGACTTGGGGTTACCATCGGGATGTCCGTGCAGGACGCAGCTTACTCGATGATGACTATCATTCGAGCCAGAACTGCCTTTGCTGTGCAACACCGATTTCCGCTATATGCCAGCATCACTCCCTGGGGCACATGGGTACCTTCAGGCTATTTACTGTGATGCTACCCATGAGGATTCACTACTCCGCACCACCACCGAGATGCTTGAGGACAAGGACCGTGAGAATCGTGCCTTGCGTATGGAGCTCTTCAACGCTCGTTCTGATCACTGGGCCACTCTAACACGGTTTGCACCTGCTGTGCAAGCTGGGTATATGGACATGAGGGACTTGTACCCCGTGCGGTCTGGTCTGCCAGATTTTATGGAATGGCGTGAGGTAGGAGGCATCACTCCTCCTCGTGGACCCCGTCTACCACCGTTTGTTGGACCAAGGCCACATCCGAGTCCCTAAGGACCGCAAGCTCCACAGGACCGACTGTTCCCAGATGATCATGTTCCGCTTCCAGGCTTGGGTGGTGACTTTTATGAGGATTACTACGGAGCTATCTGAGCCAGTAGTAGTTTCGCTAGTATTGTAGTAGTTGTATTTCCACCGTCATGCGCGACTTGTGGAATATGACTTGGTATGTATCACGTTCCAGAGGTGTAGAAAAATAATGTATAGGAGCTTGGGATGCCTTCAATGAGATGTATCGTCTTTCACCATAGTTGTACTTTAGCTGGGCTTGTACTAAACTATGTATGGTGTGTATGACCGTTGGTAATATATGGCAGTTTCTATATTACCATGTCATATGGCTGAACATCTCTGCATTCCGTGTTCTCCATTACATTCCGCACTTCCTTGCTAAGATTTTGCCATCCTTTTCTAAGCCGTTGTCTTGTTTTCCTAGGATGGTCAACACCCGCAACAACCCTGCTGCCCCGGAGCAGGCTGAAGCCAGTGCAGCTAGGGATGCAAACCTGCCTCACCCTCCTTCTCTGGCCGAGGTCATGATGGAGGCCGAGAGAAACAATCGGGAGACCAACCGTTTGTTGTAGCGCATCGAACAGAACACAACACAACATCAGAGGAATAACTTGGTGTCGCTCAGCGACCAAGTTACATCCACCCACCTTCCACCACGGCGTCGAGCCTCTCGACGCTGATGACTGGCTTTGCAGCATTACTCACAAGCTACGTTCTGCACTCATAGCTGAGGCTGATAAGGTCACTTTTGCTGCCTATCATCTTGAAGGCCCCGCCAGTCTCTGGTGGGAGAATTATGAAGCCATGCGCCCAGCTGGCCATGTCACTACCTGGGCAGAATTTAGTGAGGCTTTCCGCGAACATCACATTCCGAAGGGTCTTATGGACCATAAGCATGAGGAGTTCTGCAGTTTCACCCAAGGTAGACTCTCTGTGGATGCATACAGCAGGGAGTTCGGTAACCTAGCACGTTATGCAACTGAGGAAGTTTCCACCGATGCCAAGAAGCAGGCAAGGTTCCGCAAGGGACTTAGCCCGAGCTTCACCGAGATCTCTGTCTGCACGAGTGCACCTCCTTTCAGAAGCTTGTGAACAAAGCCATCAGTGCTGAAACGGGTCAGACTGATTTCGAAGCAACACGCAAGCATGGCCGTGATATGGGTTCCTCATCCGGTGCTGGACCACAGAAGCGCCGGGTGTGGGTGCCTAACACTGCCCTGCCACCCAGGTTCACACCGAGGCCATCCTATCAGGCGCCTCATCCAGCTCAGAAGTATGCACCAGCTAAGCCCTATGGTGGGCCAACCAACAATGCTCCTTCACGCACGAGCTCCGTGACGTGCTTCAAGTGTGGGGAACCGGGCCACTACCTGCGTGAGTGTCCCCAGACCAACCCCAACCAGTCTGGAAAGGCTGTTGGCCGTGGCAAGCCAACAGGGAAGGTGTACTACGCCAAGCCGGCCACCGCTGCACGTGGCCATGTGAATTGTGTCTCAGCTGAAGAGGCTCAAGAGGATCCCAACGTCGTTCTTTGTACGCTCCTTGTTAATTGCCACCCGGCATCCGTTCTTTTCGATACCGGAGCATCTCATTCATTTATATCCGAGAGCTATGCTCGTTTGCATAACACCACATTCTGTGATATGCCCACCTCCATGGTAATTCAAACCCCGGGATCCAAATGGCAAACTTCTAGAGTAAGCCATGGGAATGAAATCCAGGTCGACAGACTTGTTTTCCTTGCATCATTGATAGCTGTCAAATCTTCGGATATTAATATCATCTTGGGTATGGACTGGATGTCAGCCCATCATGCCAAGACTGATTGCTTCTCTAGGACTGTTCAACTTACCCATCCTTCGGGAAAGATAGTTAATGTCTTGACCCGAGTAGCCAAGCGACAACTATACTCCCTTAATGCCAGTCCTTTGCGAGACCTGGAAGACGTTCCGGTAGTCCGTGACTTTCCGGATGTCTTTCCAGAAGAATTGCCAGGTGTTCCACCTGACCGAGATGTCGAGTTCGTGATAGATCTCATTCCGAGAACTGTCCCAATTTCTAGAAGACCCTATAAGATGGCACCACTAGAACTAGCCGAGCTTAAGAAACAACTCGGTGAGTCCTTGAAAAAGGGTTTCATCCATCCTAGTTCATCTCCATGGGCTTGCCCCGTCCTCTTCGTCAAGAAGAAGGATGGTACGGATCGGATGGTTGTAGATTATCGACCCGTCAACTTGGTCACAATAAAGGACAAGTATCCACTCCCCAGGATCAATGACCTGTATGATCAGCTCGCTGGATCCTCAGTCTTCTCTAAGATGGATTTGAGGTTGGGCTACCATCAAATCAAAATCAAGAACGGGGATATTCCCAAAACGGCCTTTGTTACTCGTTACGGCCAATACGAGTACACCGTCATGTCCTTCGGTTTAACCAACGCCCTAGCCACCTTCTCTCGGTTAATGAACTCAATCTTCATGGAGTATTTGGATAAATTCGTCGTGGTTTACCTCGATGATATACTCATCTACTCCAAGAACGAGGAAGAACATGCCGAGCATCTAAGGCTAGTGTTGATGAAACTTCGAGAGCATCACCTTTATGCCAAATTTCTAAATGCGAATTTTGGTTGCCAGAAGTGACCTATCTAGGACATGTAATTTCTAGTAAAGGTATAGCTGTCAATCCCAAGCGAGTTCAAGCCGTCCTTAATTGGACTCCACCTGAATCGGTCAATCAAGTTCGGAGTTTCCTTGGCTTAGCGAGCTATTGTCGCAGCTTTGTCGAGAACTTCTCCAAAGTTGCTAAACCTCTAACTGAAGTCCTCAAGAAAGATAAAAAGTTTGAGTGGACCCCACAATGCGAGCACAACTTTCAGGAACTGAAAATACGCCTGACTTCTGCTCCCGTACTGGTACCACCAGATTTCTCCAAGGACTTTGTTATCTATTGCGACGCCTCGCGACAAGGACTAGGTTGCATTCTCATGCAAGATCGACACGTAATTGCTTATGCTTCACGGCAATTACACCCACATGAGGAAAACTATCCTACTCATGATCTAGAGCTTGCAGCTGTAGTCCATGCACTCAAAACCTGGCGACATTACCTCCTCGGTAATCGTTGCGAAATCTTCACCGATCACCAAAGTCTGAAGTATATATTCACCCAACCGGATTTGAATCTCGGGTAAAGACGTTGGGTCGAGTTGATCACAGATTTCGACTTAGGGATAACTTACACCCCAGGAAAAGCCAATGTCATGGCTGATGCACTAAGTCGTAGATCTTACTGTAACAACCTGATGTTACAACAAAGTCAACCACTTCTCCATGAGGAATTTCGGAAGCTTAACCTTCACATCGTTCCTCAAGGATTCCTTTCCACCTTGGTGGCGAAACCTACCCTTACGGATCATATCATCAAAGCCCAGAAGGTAGATCCGGGGATTTCCTGTATCAAAAGAAACATCAAGAAAGGAGTTGCGGATTGTTTCTCCATTGATGATCAAGGAGTCGTATATTTCGGGAACCGTCTAGTGGTTCCCAAAGTGCGAAACCTGAGGTGATTGATCTTTAAGGAGGCTCATGAATCTCCTCTCACCATTCATCCCGGAAGTACCAAAATGTATCAGGACCTATGCCAGAGGTTCTAGTGGACTAGGATGAAGAGAGACATTGCTCAGTTTGTTGCTAATTGCGGCGTGCGTAAATGTCGTAAAAGCGAGCATCAACGACTGCGGGCACCCTTCAACCCATAGCTATTCCTGAATGGAAATGGGATAACATTGGTATGGACTTCATCACTGGTTTTCCCAGGACCAAGAGAGGGAATAATGCTATCTTCGTCGTTATCGATCGTCTTTCCAAAGTGGCCCATTTCTTACCTGTTCGCGAGAATATAACCGCTAGCCAGCTAGCAGACTTGTATATCTCCCGAATAGTGTCCCTTCATGGTGTTCCACTAGAAATTAACTCGGATCGAGGAAGTCTCTTCACCTCTCGATTTTGGGAAAGTTTCCAAAACGCTATGGGAACATGCCTTTCCTTTAGCACCGCCTTTCACCCTCAATCAAGTAGTCAAGTAGAACGTGTCAACCAGATTCTAGAAGACATGCTTCGAGCTTCTGTTATCTCATTCGGAATGGATTGGGAGAAATGCCTTCCATTTGCCAAATTTGCTTATAACAACAACTATCAATCTAGCTTGGGTAAAGCCCCTTTTGAAGTTCTCTATGGATGAAGGTGTCGAACACCCCTTAACTGGTCAGAAACCGGGGAAAGACAATTCTTTGGCCCGGATATGATCCAGGAAGCAGAAGAGCAAGTTCGCATGTCACATCCCTGGTTCTGGCTTGCTCTGGGTTAACTAGTCTTGTGTTGCATCATGTTTAAATTCTCTTAAACCTGAAATGGGGAGCAACAAACCCCAGCACCCCCCCTGAAAATACCAGGTTCAACTGAAAAACATTTCAATGAACCTAGAATGCCTTTCACAAAAGTTCATCATTTTTGAATTGGTCTAGAACCTCTCCCAAAAATGGTGCACATTTTCCTAGGCCATTCTGGATTTTTGAATTAAATCATTACTTATTTTTATTTGGGCATTTAAATACTATAAAATATTTTAAATGCTCAAATAATCTAAACTGAAATATTTCTTGTAGGATATATTTCCAACAAAGGTCATGAGCAGTTGCAAGATTTTTAGAAATGCTCGGCATTTTAATAAAGCCAAACACAGCTTGAGAAAATAGAAAACAGAAAGAAAATGCAATTAGGAAAGGACTAACTCTGGCGCTCACCGAGGCCCACTTACAGTGGCCTAGCGAGAATCGGCCCACCACCGGGGCGCCTTGGTCTTCTTCCACCTCTGCTAGTAGGCAGAGGCGTGTCGACACAGGCGCGATCGCCGTGGCCTCCTCCCTGCCTGCCTCACGCCCTCGAGGCCCTTCCAGCGCCAAGGAGACGGCCACGCACCCCCCCAGGCCTCTCACTCTCTCCCCGAGCTCCTCTCCTCCTCTGGCTCTCTCGCACGCTACCACCGAGCACTATCGCCGCCGCCGACGAACACCACCACGGCCATCGCCTCCCCCTCGTCCCCTCGAGCTGTCCACGAGCTCCGACAAGTCCCTCTCCTCCTCCTCACCGAGCCGCCGGACGCCGGACACCCTGCATCACCCTCTGCCCCGCCATCTTCGCCGCCTCTGCCCGGAGATCGCCCGCCCGTCAACTTCGCCGTCATGAAGCCTCCCGAACCCACGGAGCTGCTCTTCGACCTCACCGTGAGCCCCTGCTCCAAACCCCTCTTCCTCCCCTTGCGTTTGTGCACTCTAGACCCATTCCCCACCGCGCCCGAGAGCTCCTGTTTCCGGCCATGTCACCGCCGCCGCTGCAACCATGAAGCTTGCGCTGGCGTTGCCAGTTCATCTTGCTCTAGGAGCCTAACACCACCACCAGCTCCTTCCCACGAGCTCCCTGGTGCCATGCCCGTTGAGGTCCGAGCTCCGGCCGCGCGGATGCGCTCACCGCGTCGTCTCCGGCCACCCGCGGCCTCTCGTGCAGCCACTAGGTGCGGCCGTGTCGGGCTACCTTCGGTGGTCTTGGCGTCAACCCGGTGAACATCCGCCACGTTTTGGTCACCGCCGGCGGAACTCCGGCGACTGCCGACGTGGCCGTGATTAGGGCCTAATCACACCGCTAACCAACCCCCTAGGCCACTTATGCGTGGGCCCCACGCCCTAATTAATCCTAGTTTTGCTTCTATTTAGGTTAGTTTAAAACCCAGTGGGCCCCACCACAGGGTAAAACCCCAGTCAGCGCTAGTTTTGACCGTGGTTTAGTCCCTGGGTCAATGACACGCGGGTCCCACCAGTCGGAGTTGACCCTGGTCAACTCGGCTGACCTGCTGACGCAGTAGTGACACAATGCCGATGTCATTAATCATTTTCTCATTTAAAACTAATCAGGAAATTCCAGAAAATGCCCAACACTTCTAAAAATCATAGAAATTCAACCGTAACTCCAAATGAAATAAATTATATATGAAAAATTATCAGAAAAATTCAAGGAATCCATCTGCACCATCTTCATGCATGTTTGAACAACGTTGTCCTCTGTTTTGGACAAAACAAATAAAGGGCATTTAAATGATCATATATGGAATTGGAATTTGAATCATGTATTCAAACCAACTTCATTTAAATCATAGCTAGATGCATTAGCTCAAATCACAGCATATTGCCATGTCATGATCATGCATCATATTGTGGCATTGCATTGATTGTGTTCTTTCTCAGTTGCCGGTGTTTGTCCCCTCTCGATAGACGTGGTTCCGACGATGAGTTCGATGACACCGATGAAGAGCTATAGTATCTTCAGGAGTGCCAGGCAAGCAAAACCACCTTGTTCATTCCGATACAGTCCCACTCTCTCGCTCCTGCTCTCTTTTACTGCATTAGGACAACAACGATTTATCTGTTACTTGCTGCGGTAGCTGAACCCCTTTATCCTCTGCATGACCTGTCATTCCACAGTAAATAGATGAAACCCACTAGCATGAGTAGGAGTTGTTTGAGCCCTGTTGTGCCTACTCATTCATGCTTGTTTGTCATGCCTGCTACTGCTTAGAGTTGAGTCAGGTCTGATTCATCGGGAATGAATCGGAGGTGTGTAAACATGTCCTACTGTTGAGAGCTAAGTGTGTGAACATGATTTGGTAAAGGTAGCGGTGAGAGGCCATGTAGGAGTACATGGTGGGTTGTCTCATTGCAGCCGTCCTCAGGAACTGAGTTCTGTGTTTGTGATCCATGTACAGCTACTACCACACATTGGGTTCCGGTAACTCGACCCCTCTCGGCTTATTAATCGCCTCGATCTCTGTCCAGGAACTGCAACTAGTTTCTGGTGTTTGTAGGATATGTGTTGGGGGCCGAGCGTAGCGCTGACCCTAGGGGTGGGCTATGTTGCGATAGAGACACGAGGCACGGTGTACCAAGACGCCCGTTTGGTGCCTCGGGAACCCTGCTCTCATCGTTTGGGGCCGTGGCGACACCCGGCGGATCTCCTTGCGGATGGAACCGAATAGGCGATAAACCTGGACTAGAGACTTGTGTGGTTAGTCGGGTCGTGGCCGACTCCTCGCCAGGTTTCCGCTTGAAGGTTACCGAGATACATGAGGTGTACATGGCGGTAAGTGGCGAGAGCGTGTGTGAAGAAGTACACCCCTGCAAGGTTAATATGATCTATTCGAATAGCCGTGTCCGCGGAAAAGGACTTACGGGTTGCCTATAACAGTTCATAGACAAGTGAAAGTGGATACTCTAAAATGCGCAAGATAAGCGTGAGTGCTATGGATGGCGTTCTCGTAGGGAGACGGGAGCGGATCCATAGTGGTGTATTGACATGGTGAATATGTGGACTCATGTGCGCCACCTCAAAAGAGTTACTTGCAGTCGTAGTTCAGGTTAGCCACCGAGTCAAAGCTGGCTTGCTGCTGTTAAACTCCACCACCCCCTTTATTGATAATGATGCATATGTAGTTAGTTCTGATGTAAGTCTTGCTGAGTACATTTGTACTCATGTTTGCTTATTTTATGTTTTGCAGAGAGACGTCAGTCTCGCTAGTAGTTCCACGTGGACTTCGACGTTTAGCTTGTTACCTCAGCTACGATCTTGTGCCCTCGGCAGATCTCGTAGATAGTCGGGCTTCTCAGCCTTTTGATTTGTAGATGTCGTACTCGGACATGTTAAGCTCTGCTTGTGCTTTGACTTGTATGCTCGAGTGTTGGGTCATGAGACCCATGTTTGTAATATCTCGCTCCTCGGAGCCTAATGAATAAATATTTGAGTCATAGAGTTATGTTGTGATGCCATGTTGTATTTACACATATTGAGCATATTGTGTGTATGTTTGAAATGCTTGGTATGTGTGGGTCCGACAATCTAGTTGTTTATCCTTGGCAGCCTCTCATATGGGGAAATGTAGTCTAGTGCTTCTGAGCGATAGTAGTCCGCTACAGCCCGGTTCACGGAGTCCTGCTAGCCCAAAGACTACTGCTTTGGACACTTGAATGGCGGCATGTGTTTCACTTTGTTCCTATATCCATCCCTTCGGGAAATGTCACGCGGTGATATTCGAGTCCTGCCTAGCTGCTATAGCCGGATTACGGAGTCCTGTTAGCCAGTGCTACAGCCCGGATTCATACTTTGATGACCGACATGTTCGATGTGATTCATGTATGCCTGTCCCCAGGTCAAGCCGCTTTGGGTTCACGACTAGCCATGTCGGCCGGGTTCTCTGTCATATGGATGCTAGCGACACTATCATATCGTGAGCCAAAAGGCGCAAGCGGTCCCGGCCATGGTAAGGCGACACCGTGGAATACCGTGCGTGAGGCCGCAAAGTGATATGAGGTGTTACCGGCTAGATCGATGTGACTTGGAATCGGGGTCCCGACAGCGTTGGTATCGAGCCTGATCGCTGCTGTGGATTACCAAGCCAAACTGGTGAAGTTGTGTCTAGAAATGCTTTAGTTATGTAAGGGAATTGATTGTGGAAGGAGCGTAAGGCTCTTTTTACTCGTTATACCTCATGGCCTTCTGATCCGAGTCATCCTCTTCTCTTCTACGGGGATTAAGAACTAGGCTTCCCATCTATCTATCAGGATGACGTGTTACTAATCCATAGACCTTCAAGATTGTTGGTTTTAAGCCCTAGTTCAGTTTCTACTACTTCCGTATGTTAACTGTTGATTTAGGAACCTTGATATGATGTTGTTGAGTGGCTATGCCACCATTTTGCATGATGTCTCAAATCTTTTTGAGCATTTACAGCCGTTATGCTGTCCGAGTCATCCCAGGTTTCTAAAACAATATGAAGCATTTGCAAAATTCCTTCCTCTCATTTTGATGTCCCTTTGGTCAGAATAAGCACACTAACTGGTCCGTTGAGGTAATTTATTGCCATGACATATATGTTGGAACTATTATTATGACCCTAGGTGTTTTAGGGAGTCACCTAGTAATCTAGTAACGTTTTGTGTTCACCGTGTGATGATTCTGGCCATCATTTTCGAAAGCATTCCATGATGCCATTTAGTAGTAGGTATTCTATTCCTGGGTTCTTGAACCCGAGATTCACACTACTTACTTCATGTTGATAGTAATTGCTAGCTCCTTTAGGATATTAGTAACCTTGCAATAGTCCTCGAGGTCCGTGGTATTTCCTTCTTCCAAATACCATGAACTGCTTATGGCAGAAGTTCTTTTGATCCAAAAGATCACAACCAGGGTGCTCTTGAGGAGTACTCCATTCTATATTGTGACTCTGCCAGTTCTACCTTCTCTGCATGGATTATCCGGAAGAAATGTTGAGCTTTGCTCGACATACTAATCTGTGCATCCACAACTCACAAAATTATACGTTCCTTTGGGTTGTTCTCTTTAGTTGTATTCCGACCCTCCTCTATCAGTTAATAACCAAGGGTATGTGTGCATTTGTGTTCATCGATGCCTTTTAATCTTGTGGTCCGTCAAGCCATTCTATCCGGAATGACTAGGAGAAACAAACTCCAGTACCTCGTCCATATCTAGGATTGGGTCAAGCAGTTGTATTCAACAGATTAAAATGCCAATCCAGCTTTTGTTCTGTTCTACCTTGGAGTGTTACCATCTTTATGTCAAGAGTGTCATGAGAATCGCACCACCTCTTATGAATTCTTGATGCAGTGATACTCTCGCCATCATCGTTCATTCCTCGGTCCCGTGTTGTTGTAAGGGAATGCCGACAAGTGAACGGTGATGTGTGAAATCGATACTCCTAGCAACCTCGTTGCTTGGTAGCTAATGGACAATATCCTCATTCTTAGCGTGTTGGTTATTATATCATCATCCTAAGATTGATCGTGCTACCTAGTCCTTATTTCTGGTGCACACTTCGATTGATGAGTTAGGATCTTGTCAAGTCCTTGCTCATTTGATCATATCGTCTTGCCCTCAAAAGCAAGATTGTTCTCGAGCTTAGTAACATACGGGTGGTTCGTGACTTTCCAAATATCTTCTTGGAAGTGCTACCGGGTTGTTTCCTGACTGTTATGTTGAGCTCGTGATCATGTTGGTTTTCTTCTAAACCACCCATTCTCCAAGAATCTGTGTTGGATACCCTGAGCTAGTTGGTTGAGCTAAACAATAACTTGGAGAGTTGGAAGATAAAAGCTTGTCCGACTTAGTTCATCACTAAGGGATATCCTTGTGTGTGTGTGTGTGTTGAAGAAAGATGATATCTTCATTGATTGATCCTCGTGATCAGTTGTCAGTGCTATTGTCTTATCCAACCCTTGATTTGAGTATGGACTATCATAAAATCAAATCAGAACCAACGATATTCGTAATGTTGTCTTACTCGTGGTTGATCCCTCGAGCATACACCATTACATATTTTGGTCTGACCAATGCTATCACCGTGTTCACATGATGGTGGAAATCCAGTGATATGGAAATTCCGATGAGTTGTTGTTGAACCCATCAGCAGCATTTTGTCTCCCCCATGATTCATGTTGAACATCAACCTAGTGTTGGAAACTTGGTAAGCAATGCCTTCGTGTTCCACTCATGAAGTTTATGCTTGGATGGAAGAAGTGACTTCCTCTAATTCACGTGCTTTTGATGTAAGTTGTCGCCATGAATTCGAGCAAGTTTGTTTTTACTTCCTCCGGAATCATCCCAAGTTAGTCACGCATATGTGCAAAGTGCTCTATGGTTTGATAGGTTGGCCGCCTCCACTCCATATGTGTTTCCTAGCACGCCAAGCCACTGATTGAATTGTTCAAGGATAATATGTTCTAAGTGCTAGTCCTGAAGGTACCAGATGGATTTGTACAGGATTTCGTTATCCTCGATGATGGTTCCCAACCAGAACTCGGTAGTGTTTTATTATAAGAATACTACGTGGCCATGCTTGTCTTGGACAGCGTGTCCACGGGTTTGTAGCAGAACCAGCTCATGTCTTGGAGCTTTCTATCGTAGTTCATCTCCCGAGAATCTCGCAACGTTATCTCGTCGAATTGTGTTGCAACTCTTCTTTTCAGACATGCGAGTCTGAAGTATCCCGTTTCTAACCAGATCTGAATCTCAGGCAGATATGATGGTTGGAACACTCCCAACATTTGCATTTTGTTCCCAGCTTGCACCCCATTGTGCCAAATTTCCATGGGATGCCTTCTCAGCAATTGTTGCCCAGGATCATCTTCAAAAGCGGTCCTACCATGGGTCCCATCCATTTCCGATGATAAGCAAAATCATCCATTGCGTTGTCTTCAACAAGGTAGTCCACATCATCCATTCTAGTCCGAGTATGTCATTCTTTCGAACCCCTTCAAACGATCATCATGAATAGCTCGATCTTCGAGAAGATCGATTCTTCTCGAGTTTTTCCTTTCCTCTCTTGGTCATGTTGGATGAAGTTCTCAAAGACGTCGAGATCAAGACGATGCAATGAATCAACATCCTCGAGAAGGACAGTTGGATCGAGAAGATCGTGTTAGCTTTGTGTCCCCTTTGTCTCCTTACCTCACGACTTGAATCTCGGGACGAGATTCTTGTTTAGTGGGGGTGAGTTGTCACATCCCTGGTTCTGGCTTGCTCTGGGATAGCTAGTCTTGTGTTGCATCATGTTTAAATTCTCTTAAACCTGAAATGGGGAGCAACAAACCCCATCACCCCCCTGAAAATACCAGGTTCAACTGAAAAACATTTCAATGAACCCAGAATGCCTTTCACAAAAGTTCATCATTTTTGAATTGGTCTAGAACCTCTCCCAAAAATGGTGCACATTTTCCTAGGCCATTCTGGATTTTTGAATTAAATCATTACTTATTTTTATTTGGGCATTTAAATACTATAAAATATTTTAAATGCTCAAATAATCTAAAACTGAAATATTTCTTGTAGGATATATTTCCAACAAAGGGTCATGAGCAGTTGCAAGATTTTTAGAAATGCTCTGGCATTTTAATAAAAGCCAAACAGCTTTCTTGAAAATAGAAAAGAAAAGAAAATGCAATTAGGAAAGGACTAACTTTGGCGCTCACCGAGGCCCACTTACAGTGGCCTAGCAGAATCGGCCCAGCCCACAGGGGCGCCTTGGTCTTCTTCCACCTCTGCCAGTAGGCAGAGGCGTGTCGACACACGCGCGATCGCTGTGGCCTCCTCCCTGCCTGCCTCACGCCCTCGAGGCCCTTCCAGCGCCAAGGAGACGGCCACGCACCCCCCAGGCCTCTCACTCTCTCCCGAGCTCCTCTCCTCCTCTGGCTCTCTACTTGCGCTACCACTGAGCACTATCGCCGCCGCCCGACGAACACCACCACGGCCATCGCCTCCCCTCGTCCCCTCGAAGGTCCACGAGCTCCGCCAAGTCCCTCTCCTCCTCCTCACCGAGCCGCCCGACGCCGGACGCCCTGCATCACCCTCTGCCCGCCATCTTCGCCGCCTCTGCCGGAGATCGCCGCAAATCAACTTCGCCGTCATGAAGGCCTCCCGAACCCATGGAGCTGCTCTTCGACCTCACCGTGAGCCCCTGCTCCAAACCCCTCTTCCTCCCCTTGCGTTTGTGCACTCTAGCCCCATTCCCTTGGCCCAAGAGCTCTGTTGCCGGCCATGTCACCGCCGCCCAAACCATCGGCTTGCTTTGATCGTTGCCAGAGTTCATCTTGCTCCTAGGAGCCTAACACCACCACCAGCTCCTTCCCACGAGCTCCTGGTGCCATGCCCGTTGAGGTCCGAGCTCCGGCCGCCATGGATCGCTCACCGCCGTCGTCTCCGGCCACCCCTGCTGCCTCTCGTGCAGCCAGCTAGGTGCGGCCGTGTCACGGCTACCTTCCGGTGGTCTTGGCGTCAACCCGGTGAACAGCCGCCACGCTTTTGGTCACCGCCGGCGAACTCCGCGATCGCCGACGTGGCGTGATTAGGCCTAATCACACCGCTAACCAACCCCTGGGCCACTTGTCGTGGGCCCCACGCCCTAATTAATCCCAGTTTTGCTTCTATTTAGGTTAGTTTAAAACCCAGTGGGCCCCACCACAGGGTCAAACCCCAGTCAGCGCTAGTTTTGACCGTGGTTTAGTCCACAGGTCAATGACACGTGGTCCCACCGGTCGGGGTTGACCCTGGTCAACTCGGCTGACCTGCGACGCAGAGTGACACAATCTTGATGTCATTAATCATTTTCTCGTTTAAAACTAATCGGAAATTCGGAAAATGCCCAACACTTCTAAAAATCATAGAAATTCAACCAGAACTCCAAATGAAATAAATTATATATGAAAATTATCAGAAAAATTCAAGGAATCCATCTGCACCATCTTCATGCATGTTTGAACAACGTTGTCCTCTGTTTTGGACAAAACAAATAAAGGGCATTTAAATGATCATATATGGAATTGGAATTTGAATCATGTATTCAAACCAACTTCATTTAAATCATAGCTAGATGCATTAGCTCAAATCACAGCATATTGCCATGTCATGATCATGCATCATATTGTGGCATTGCATTGATTGTGTTCTTTCTCGATTGCGGTGTTTGTCCCTCTCGATAGGCGTGGTTCCGACGATGAGTTCGATGACACCGATGAAGAGCTATAATATCTTCAGGAGTGCCAGGCAACCAAAACCCCCTTGTTCATTCCGATACAATCCCACTCTCTCGCTCCTGCTCTCTTTTACTGCATTAGGACAACAACGATTTATCTATTACTTGCTGCGGTAGCTGAACCCCTTTATCCTCTACATGACCTGTCATTCCACAGTAAATAGATGAAACCCACGAGCATGAGTAGGAGTTGTTTGAGCCCTGTTGTGCCTACTCATTCATGCTTGTTTGTCATGCCTGCTACTACTTAGAGTTGAGTCAGGTCTGATTCATCGGGAATGAATCGGAGGTGTGTAAACATGTCCTACTGTTGAGAGCTAAGTGTGTGAACACGATTTGGTAAAGGTAGCGGTGAGAGGCCATGTAGGAGTACATGGTGGGTTGTCTCATTGCAGCCGTCCTCAGGAACTGAGTTCTGTGTTTGTGATCCATGAACAGCTACTACCACACATTGGGTTCCGGTAACTCGACCCCTCTCGGCTTATTAATCGCCTCGATCTCTGTCCAGGAATTGCAACTAGTTTCTGGTGTTTGTAGGATATGTGTTGGGGGCCGTGCGTAGCGCTGATCCTAGGGGTGGGCTATGTTGCGGTAGAGACACGAGGCACGGTGTCCGAGACGCCCGTTTGGTGCCTCGGGAACCCTGCTCTCATCGTTTGGGGCCGTGGCGACACCCGGCGGATCTCCTCGCGGATGGAACCCGAATAGGCGATAAACCTGGACTAGAGACTTGTGTGGTTAGTCGGTCGTGGCCGACTCCTCGCCAGTTTCCGCTTGAAGGTTACCGAGATACACGAGGTGTACATGGCGATAAGTGGCGAGGCGTGTGAAGAAGTACACCCTGCAGGTTAATATGATCTATTCAATAGCCATGTCCATGAAAAGGACTTCGGGTTGCCTATAACAGTTCATAGACAAGTGAAAGTGGATACTCTAAAATGCGCAAGATAAGCGTGAGTGCTATGGATGGCGTTCTCGTAGGGAGACGCGCGGATCCATAGTGTTGTATTGATATGGTGAATATGTGGACTCGTGTGCGCCACCTCAAAAGAGTTACTTGCGATCGTAGTTCAGGTTAGCCACCGAGTCAAAGCTGGCTTGTCTCTGTTAAACTCCACCACCCCTTTATTGATAATGATGCATATGTAGTTAGTTACGATGTAAGTCTTGCTGAGTACATTTGTACTCACGTTTGCTTATTTTATGTTTTGCGAGAGACGTCGGTCTCGCTAGTAGTTCCACGTGGACTTGACGTTTAGCTTGTTACCTCAGCTACGATCTTGTGGCCTCGGCGGATCTAGTAGATAGTCGGCTTCTCAGCCTTTTTCATTTGTAGATGTCGTACTCGGACATGTTAAGCTTCGCTTGTGCTTTGACTTGTATGCTCGAGTGTTGGGTCATGAGACCCATGTTTGTAATATCTCGCTCCTCGGAGCCTAATGAATAAATATTTGAGTCGTAGAGTTATGTTGTGATGCCATGTTGTATTTACACATATTGAGCATATTGTGTGTATGTTTGAAATGCTTGGTATGTGTGGGTCCGCAATCTAGTTGTTTATCCTTGGCAGCCTCTCATATGGGGAAATGTAGTCTAGTGCTTCCTAGCGATAGTAGTCCGCTTCTGCCCGGTTCACGGAGTCCTGCTAGCCAGACTACTGCTTTGGACACTTGACTAACGGCATGTGTTTCACTTCGTTCCTATGTCTGTCCCTTCGGGAAATGTCACGCGGTGATATTGAGTCCTGCCTAGCTCTGCTACAGCCGGATTACGGAGTCCTGTTAGCCCAGTGCTACAGCCCGGATTCATACGTTGATGACCGACATGTTCGATGTGATTCATGTATGCCTGTCCCCATGGGTTAGTGCCGCTTTGGGTTCACGACTAGCCATGACAGCCCAGGTTCTCCGTCATATGGATGCTAGCGACACTATCATATACGTGAGCCAAAAGGCGCAAACGGTCCCGGGCCATGGTAAGGCGACACCCGTGGGAATACCGTGCGTGCGGCCGCAAAGTGATATGAGGTGTTACCGGCTAGATCAATGTGACTTGGAATCGGGGTCCTGACATCGCATCGTTCGTGAAAAGTTGAAAACGGCCCAATTTCATCAAAAGAGTCAATATGACCAAAAACATAAGGCTATGACTTTTGAGGTTGACGAGAAGGCTTACCTTCGGGTTACTCCTCTGAAGGGAACCCATCGTTTCGGTATCAAAGGCAAATTGGCTCCTCGCTACATTGGACCTTTTCGCATTCTTGCCAAACGAGGAGAAGTTGCCTACCAATTGGAACTACCTCCGCATCTCTCCAGAGTCCACGATGTCTTCCACGTTTCTCAACTCAGGCGTTGCTTCTCGGATCCTATCCGTGGAGTGGACCACGAAACGCTTGATCTTCAAGATAATCTCACATATCGAGAGTACCCCGTTCGTATCCTCGATCAAACCGAGCGTACCACTCGACGTTATAATATCAAGTTTCTCAAGGTTCAATGGTCGCACCATTCTGAGAAGGAAGCAACTTGGGAAAGGGAGGATCGTCTTCGACTCGAGTATCCCGCCTTCTTTCCGGAGGAACCTAAATCTCGGGACGAGATTTCTCTGAGTGGGGGTGAGTTGTCACACCCTAGCTAGCTCATGCATTAGAGTGTTGCATCATGTTTATTTCTTTCATAGAATCTTGAAATGGGGATGACAGAACCCCCAGCCCCCTCTGAAACCAACTAGGGTTCACTAAAAATATTTTCAATGAACCTGAAATGCCCTTCTAAAATGTCCACCATTTGTCTTGCTTCAGAACCTCTGCCAAAAGTGGTGCACAATTTTCTGGGTCATCCTAAGGTCTCTGAATTAAATCATAAATAATTGAATTTGGACATTTAAATGCTATAAAATATTTTAAATGCCCAAGTAATTCTGAAAATAAGTGCAGGCTGTTGGAAATAATCTAAACAGAGCCTATGATTATCTTCAGGATTTTTAAAGATGCCTAAGTATTTTTAATAAAGCCACACATTTACAGAAAAATAGAAAACATAAACTAAAAGAGAGAGAGAGGATCTTACCTGGCCGCAGCCCACCTGGCCGGCCCAGCACTTTGCTGGCCCATGCCAGCCAGCTGCTTCGTCCTCGCCAGGCGAGCAGAGGTGACGCCTTGGCCTTGAGCTCACCAGCGTCGACTACTTGCCGCCAGCCCCGAGCACTGGGCAGGCTCCACGTCGCCCCCTCGACCGCCTGGACATATCGCACTCCCCCTGTCTCTCTCCCTCGCCTCTCCTCACCATGGCTGACGCCGCCGCAGCCGCACCACCGACGTAGCCGCGCTCTCCGTCGTCCCCGCGCCATGCCACCGTGTCCAGAAGCTCCACCGCCCTCATCTCCTTCGAGCAAGCCGAGCCTCGAGTGCTCGCTTGCCCCGCAGCCTCCGCAACAACCTCGCCCGACTCCGCCACCGCCGGAGATCCCCTTCAGCGTCGCCGCCGCACCAGCTTGTCCCCGACCTCGCCGACCGCTCCGACGTAATCGCCGTGAGCCCAGCTACCTCTCCATCCCTCTCGTTCTCGCTCTCGAGCCCTGCACCGACTGCACCGAGCTTGGCCGCACTCGCCGCCACCACCGCACGTCGCTGTCATGGCCACAACCACGTTGGCTCGATTCCGAGCACACCACCGCTCTCACCGCACTCCCAGGAGCCCAACACACCACTCCACGCGCCTCGCCGTGCCCCGTAGCCTCGAGTTTGACCTCGCCCGAACTCCGGCGACCGCCAAGGTCATCGCCGGCGATGTTCCTGGCCACCCGAGCTCCACCACTGCCACCAAACGGCGCTGCTCGCTCCCTGCGTCCCGTAGATGCCCTCCGCCGTCCTTTTGGTCGCCGGAGCATGAAAATGCACTTCCACCAAAACCTTGCTATGCCGTGAGCCCAGGTTGACTCCCCCCTGAGTCTATGACAAATGGGGCCCACTCTGCTAATTAACCTAGGGTTAGCGCTAACTAATTTTAGTTAGTTTAACTAACCGTTGACAGACAGGACCCACAGGTCAGTTTGACCTGGACCGCTCCGTTGACCACTGACGTCACCCTAACGTAATGCTGACGCATTAATTCAATTACTAGAATTATTTTTACACAGGAAATTCCAGAAAATACCACAAACTTCAAAAAATCATAGAAATTAATTTGTAGCTCCAAATGCAAAGTGTTATATATGAAAAATGATAAAAAAAATCCAATCTATCCATCTGTACTGGTTTCATGCATGTTTAAACAAGTTAACCTGCTGTTTAGTGCAGAACAAGATAACGCACTTAAAAGGGCCACTTATGAGTTTGCAACTTGAATCTTGGGTTCAAAATGGTTCAAACCCATCTGGTCTTAGTTGCATTAGCCCAATACACTCATTTTGCCATGACTCATGCATGCATCATATTGTTGCATATTGTTTGGTGATGATTGTGTATCGGTGCTCTCTGCGGCAGGTTCTGCCCCTGAGGAGTATCGCGATTACCCTAACGAAGAGCAATACCAGTCCACGGACCCGCAAGGCAAGCAACCAACCATTTGATCATATCGATACAAACCCATGTTCTCGCCTCTGCTCTCTTTTACTGCATTAAGACAACGCGATTCAAACTGCTGTGTGTTACGGTAGCTGAACCCATTTCCTCTGCATGACCTGTCATTGCCACAGTAACTAGATGAAACCCAGTAGCATGTGTAGGAGTTAATTGAGCCATGTGTATGTGTTGTTCCTACCTTGCTATGCCTGTTATGCTTAGAGTCGTGTCAGGTCTGGTTCATCTGGGTGATGGGCTAGAGTGAAATGATCATGCCGGTATGAGAGTGATATGTTGAACACGATTTGGTAAAGGTATCGATGAGAGGCCATGTAGGAGTACATGGTGGGTTGTTTCATTGACGCCGTCCTTAAGCACTGAGATCTGTATGTGTGATTTAAGATTCAGCTACTACCATGCGTTGGGCCCGAAACCAATGGACCCTCTCGGCTTCTTATTCACCCTAGTCCTTTGTCTAGGAGTTGCAAGTAGTTTCTGGTGTTTGTAGTTACTGGAGGCCGTGGACAGCGCTGACCCGCGGGGTGGGTTGTGATGCAGTAGGTACGTGGCACGGTGTATCGGATGCCCGTTAGGTATCTCGGGAACCCTGCACACATCGTTCGAGGCCGTATGTGGAAACCTCGGCCGGACTCCCTGCGGGTGGAACATGAATAGGCGATAAACCTGGACTAGAGACTTATGTGTTTAGGTAGGTCGTGGCCGACACCCACGTTGGGCTTCCGCTTGAAGGTTGCCGAGTACATGTCGTGTAAACGGCGGTAAGTGGTGAGAGCGTGTATGAAGAAGTACACCCCTGCAGGGTTAACATCATCTATTCGAATAGCCGCGTCCGCGGTAAAGGACTACTTGGTTGCCTATACAGTTCATAGACAAGTAAATGGTTACTACTAAAATCCTCAAGATAAGCGTGAGTGCCGAGGGTGGCTCTTCCGTAGGATGACGTAGGTGGATCCTCGGTAGTGTATTGAAGTGGTGGGTAGTGGACTCGAGTTCGCAAAACCATTTCAAGTTGGAGTCTCATAGGATAGCTTAGCCAAGAGTCAAAGCTGGCTTGCTGCAATAACCACACCAACCCTTCTTGATAATGTGCATGTATGTAGGATCTGATGTAAGTCTTGCTGAGTACCTTTGTACTCATGTTGCTTAATTTTATGTTTTACAGAAGACACTGCAACCCCTTCTGACGGTTCTTCGTAGACGTTGATATCGATGAGTAGGCTGAAGCCCAGGTGGTGATCCTGAGCTCATGAAGGACCATGTAGTATAGTCAGGCTTACCCAAGCCTCTTTTATTTTACTAGTTGTCTGTACTCAGACAAGTTACTTCCGCTGTTGGCTTGTATGCTTGTAAGACTTGAATGTGGGTCGTGTGACCCGTACTTGTGTGTATGATATGTATGGCTCTCTGAGCTTTTAAATAAAGTACTTTGAGTTGTAGAGTTTTGTTGTGATGCCATGTTGTATTTACACATATCAGGCATATTGTGGTTATGATTGAAATGCTTGGTATGTGTGGGATCCGACAATCTAGTTGTTTATCCTTGGCAGCCTCTCTTATGGGGAAATGTAGTCTAGTGCTTCCATGAGCCATAGTAGTCTGCTACAGCCCGGTTCACCGGAGTCCTGCTAGCCCAGCACTACTGCTCTGGAACACTTGACTGGCCGACATGTGTTTCACTTCGTTCCTATGTCTGTCCCTACGAGGAAATGTCATGCGGTGACATCCGGAGTCTGCCTAACCTGCTACAGCCGGGTTCCACGAGTCCTGTTAGCCCGATGCTACAGCCCGGATTCAAACGCTGCGACCGACATGCTCGAAGTTGATTCATGTATGCTGTCCCCATGGGTTAGTGCCGCTTTGGGTTCACGACTAGCCATATCGGCCGGGTTCTCTGTCATATGGATGCTAGCGACACTATCATATCGTGAGCCAAAAGGCTTAAACGGTCCGGGCCATGGTAAGGCGACACCGTGGGGATCTTGTGCGTGAGGCCGCAAAGTGATATGAGGTGTTACCGGCTAGATCGATGTGACTTGGAATCAGGGTCCTGACATGAAAATTTGTTTTAAGTGGTAGCATAATTTCTCTTGTCACTGTCTAGATTTTTACTAGCATACAGAATAACATTTAATTTCTTATCAACTCTTTGTCATAGAATAACACCAACAGCATAATCACTAGCATCACACATAATTTCAAAGGGTAAATTCCAATTAGGTGGCTGAACAATAGGTGCAGAAATCAAGGCCTTCTTAAGTATTTCAAATGCTTCTACACAATCATCATCAAAAACAAAAGGAACATCTTTTTGCAAGGGATTAGTGAGAGGCCTAGAAATTTTAGAGAAGTCTTTAATAAACCTCCTATAGAAATCAGCATGACCAAGGAAACTTCTTATACCTTTGATATCATTAGGACACAACATCTTTTTAATAGCATCTACTTTAGCTTTATCAACTTCAATACCTCTTTCAGAAATTTTATCTCCCAAGACAATACCTTCATTAACCATAAAGTGGCACTTCTCCCAATTTAAGACAAGATTAGTTTGTTCACATCTCTGCAAAACTTGATCAAGGTTGCTTAAGCACAATCATCAAAAGAAGTTGCGTAAACGGAGAAATCATCCATGAAAACCTCAACAATCTTTTCACAAAAGTCAGAGAATATAGCAGTCATACATCTTTGAAAGGTAGTTACATCTTTGAAAGGTAGCAGGTGCATTGCATAAACCAAAAGGCATACGTCTATAAGCAAAGGTACCGAAAGGGCAAGTAAAAGTGGTTTTCTCTTGATCCTCTTTTGACACAAGTATTTGAGAGAAACCATAATGACCATCTAGAAAGTAAAAATGTGTATGCTTGGATAATCTTTCTAGCATTTGATCAATAAAAGGTAGGGGATAATGATCTTTTCTAATAGCTTTATTTAATTTGCAAAAATCAATTACCATTCTATAACCTGTAATAATTCTTTGAGGAATCAATTCATTCTTATCATTAGGAACAACAGTAATACCTCCCTTCTCAGGGACATAATGAACAGGACTTACCCATTGACTATCAGCAATAGGATAAATTATACCTGCCTCCAGAAGCTTTAGTATTTCATTTCTTACCACTTATTTCATCTTAGGATTTAACCGTCGTTGATGATAAACAACTGGTTTAGCATCTTTCTCCAATTTAATTTTGTGCTGACATAGAGTGGGACTAATGCCCTTAAGATCATCAAGAGTATATCCAATAGCGGCACAGTGCTTCTTGAGAGTTTTCAATAATTTCTTTTCTTCATGCTCTGAAAGGTTAGCACTAATAATAACATGATATATCTTCTTTTCATCAAGATAAGCATATTTCAGAGTATCAGGTAATTGTTTAAGCTCAAACACGGGATCACCCTTAGGTGGAGGAGGATCCCCAAGGATTTCAATAGGAAAATTGTGTTTCAAAATAGGTCCCTGATTAAAGAATACTTCATCTATTTCTCTTCTTTCATTCATAAACATATTGTTTTCATGGTCTAGCAGATATTGTTCTAAAGGATGAGTAGGAGGCACAACAATAGAAGAAAGACCAATAATTTCATCCTTAGTAGGCAATTCTTTATCATGGGGTTGCCTAGGAAATTTAGAGAAATTAAAATCATGAGACATATCCCCTAAACTAACAATAACAATATCTTTCTCGCAGTCTATCTTAGCATTAACAATATTCAAGAAAGGTCTACCAAATATAATGGGACAAAAATTATCTTGTGGGGAACCAAGAACAAGAAAATCTATCGGGTATTTCATCTTCCCACACAAGACTTCAACATCTCTAACAATCCCAATCTCTAACAGTATCTCTATTAGCAAGCTTAATAGTAACATCAATATCTTCTATCTCAGCAGGTGCAATATCAGTCATAATTTCTTTATATAAGGTATAAGGAATTGCACTCACACTAGCACCCACATCACATAAGCCATGATAACAATGATCTCCTATTTTAACAGAAACAACAGGCATGCCAACAATAGGTCTATGTTTATCTTTAGTATCAAGTTTGGCAATTCTAGCAGCTTCATCACAGAAATAAATAACATGCCCATCAATATTATCAACCAAGAGATCTTTAATCATAACAATAATAGGTTCAACTTTAATTTGTTCAGAGGGTTTGGGTGTTCTAATATAACTTTTGTTGACCACAGTTGAAGCTTTAGCACGATCCTTTATTCTAATAGGGAAAGGAGGTTTCTCAATATAAGCAGCAGGAACAATAGGATCAACAATATACGTAATAGTTTCTTCTTCAACTTTAATAGGTTCTACTACTTTAACTTCAATGGGAGGATGGTATTTAAACCACTTCTCCTTAGGGAGATCAACATGAGTAGCAAAAGATTCACAGAAAGAAGCTACTATCTCAGAGTCAAGTCCATATTTGGTGCTAAAATCACGAAAAGCATCGGTATCCATAAAAGATTTAACACAATCAAACTTAAGGTTTATACCTGAATCTTTACCTTCGTCGAGGTCCCAATCTTCAGAGTTGAATTTAATTCTTTACAATAAATCCCATTTGAATTCAATATCCTTCTTCATATAGGAACCAGTACAAGAAGTATCGAGCATGGATCGATCATTATGAGAAGCCGAGCATAATTTTTTTGAATAATAATTTCTCTTAAGAACTCATGATTGGGGCATGAATATAACATTGACTTAAGCCTCCCCCAAGCTTGAGCGGTACTTTCTCCTTCATGAGGCCAAAAATTATATATATAATTCCTATCACTATGAACCAGATGCATAGGATAAAAACTTCTGATGAAATTCCAATTTTAATCGATTGTAATTCCATGATCCAATATCGTCCAATAGCCTATACCATGTCAATGCCTTTCCCTTCAAAGATAAAGGAAAGACCTTCTTCTTGACAACATCCTCGGGCATACCTACAAGCTTAAATAATCCACAAACTTCATCCACATAGATTAGGTGCATATGAGGATGTAATGTTCCATCTCCTACATAAGGATTAGCTAGCAGTCTCTCTATCATACCCAAAGGAATTTCATAATAAAAAATTTCATTAGGTGTAGTAGGTTGAGGGGTAGCTAATTGTGGTTCCGTTCGAGGTGAAGATACCCCAAACAAACCCCTCAAAGGATTATTTTCCATAGTAACAAGTGACAGTAAATCTCAGCACACTATATAATTGTTTCCTTACCAAATTCCACTTACCAAAGGCGCTTCACTCCCCGGCAACGACGCCAGAAAAGAGTCTTGATGACCCACAAGTATAGGGGATATATCTTAGTCCTTTCAATAAGAAAGGGTGTCAAACCCAACGAGGAGCAGAAGGAAATGACAAGTGGTTTTCAACAAGGTATTCTCTGCAAGCACTGAAATTATCGGTAACAAATAGTTTTGTGATAAGGTAAATCATAACGAGTAACAGGTAAATAAAGTAACTAAGGTGCAGCAAGGTGGCCCAATACTTTTTGTAGCAAAGGACAATCCTGGATGAACTCTTATATAAAGCAAAGCGCTCCCGAGGACACATGGGAATTGTTGTCAAGTTAGTTTTCATCATGCTCATATGATTCGCGTTCGTTACTTTGATAATTTGATATGTGGGTGGACCGGTGCTTGGGTGGTGCCCTTCATTGGACAAGCCTCCCACTTATGATTAACCCATCTCGCAAGCATCCGCAACTATGAAAGAAGTATTAAGGTAAACCTAACCATAGCATGGAACATATGGATCCAAATCAGCCCCTTACGAAGCAACACATAAACTAGGGTTTAAGCTTCTGTCACTCTAGCAACCCATCATCTACTTATTACTTCCCAATGCTTCCCCTAGGCCCAAATAATGGTGAAGTGTCATGTAGTTGACGTTCACATAACACCACCAGAGGAGAGACAACATACATCTCATCAAAATATCAAACAAATACCAAATTCACATGATTACTTATAACAAGACTTCTCCCATGTCCTCAGGAACAAACGTAACTACTCACAAAACATATTTATGATCAAGATCAGAGGAGTATTAATTATCATTAAGGATCTGAAAATATAATCTTCCACCGGATAAACCAACTAGCATCAACTACAAGGAGTAATCAACACTACTAGCAACCCACAGGTAACAATTTGAGGTTTTGGGACAAAGATCGAATACAAGAGATGAACTCGGGTTTGAGAGGAGATGGTGCTGGTGAAGATGTTGATGGAGATTGACCCCCTCTCGATGAGAGGATCATTGGTGATGACGATGGCAATGATTTTCCCCTCCCGAAGGGATGTTTCCCCGGCAGAACAGCTCCGCCAGTACCCTAGATTGGTTCTGCCAAGGTTCCGCCTCGAGACGGCGACGCTTCGTCCCTAAAGCTCCTTCTGATTTTTTCCAGGTCAAAACACACCATATAGCCAAATATGGGCACCGGAGACCTGCCAGGGGGCCCACAAGGTCGGGGGGGGGGGCGCCTAGGGGGGTATGGCGCACCCTCCACCCTTGTGGCTGACTGGTGGCCCCCTATGGTACTTTCTTCGCTCGATATTTTTTATATATTCCAAAAACATGCTCCTTGAAGTTTCAGGACTTTTGGAGTTGTGCAGAATAGGTCTCTAATATTTTTCTCCTTTTCCAGTCCAGAATTCCAGCTGCCGGCATTCTCCCTCTTCATGTAAACCTTATAAAATAACAGCAAAAAGGCATAAGTATTGTGATATAATGTGTAATAACAGCGCATAATGCATTAAATATCAATATAAAATCATGATGCAAAATGGACGTATCACTAGCCAAACAAGGGAGGAGGCGCACCAACCCCCTTGTGGGTCGGTCTGTCCCCTTCTTTGGCCCATAAGGCCCATAACTTGCCGGGGGGCGAAACCCCTTCCGATGACCCGATTCCTTCCCGGTACATCCCGAGACACTTCTGTGTCCAAATACCATCGTCCTATATATCAATATATACCTCTCGACCATTTCGAGACTCCTCGTCATGTCCGTGATCTCATCCAGGACTCCGAATAACATTTGGTCACCAAAACATATAACTCATATAACACTATATCCAAGGTTCTCAGAATCGCGATTCTGTTATACGATTCTACGACTTTACGATCCAAACTAAGCCCTATGATTCTACGATTTTAGTTCATAGAATCCACATTTTTACGATCCTGATAGTGAAGATTCTACGATTTGCAATCCTACCAACAGAGCTCCGATCTGATTCAGAATCGCGATTCTGACAACCTTGACTGTATCATCAACGAACGTTAAGCGTGCGGACCCTACGAGCTCGAGAACTACGTAGACATGACCGAGACACCTCTCCAGTCAATAACCAATACCGGAACCTGGATGCCCATACTGGTTCCTACATATTCTACGAAGATCTTTATCGGTCGAACCGTTATGACAACATACGCAATTCCCTTTGTCCATCAGTATGTTACTTGCCCGAGATTCGATCGTCGGTATCTTCATACCTAGTTCAATCTTGTTACCAGCAAGTCTCTTTACTCGTTCAGTAATAAATCATCCTGTAACTAACTCATTATTCACTTTGCTTGCAAGGCTTCTTATGATGTGTATTACCGAGAGGGCCCAGAGATACCTCTCCGATACTCAGAGTGACAAATCCTAATCTCGATCTATGCCAACTCAACAAACACCTTCGGAGATACCTGTAGAGCATCTTTATGATCACCCAGTTACGTTGTGACGTTTGATAGCACACAAGATATTCCTTCGGTATCCGGGAGTTGCATAATCTCATAGTCGAAGGAATATGTATTTGACATGAAGAAAGCAATAGCAATAAACTGAACGATCATTATGCTAAGCTAACGGATGGATCTTGTCCATCACATCATTCTCCTAATGATGTGATCCCATTATCAAATTAAAATTCATGTCTATGGTTAGAAAACCTTAACCATCTTTGATCAACGAGCTAGTCTAGTAGAGGCTCACTAGGGACACAGTATTTGTTTATGTATCCACACATGTATTTAAGTTTTCGGTCAATACAATTCTAGCATGAATAATAGAACTTTATCATGATTTAGGAAATATAATAATAACTATTTTATTATGGCCTCTAGGGCACATTTCCATCAGTCTCCCACTTGCACTAGAGTCAATAATCTAGTTCACATCGCCATGTGATTAACAACCATAGTTCACATCGCCATGTGACCAACACCCAAAGAGTTCACTAGAGTCAACAATCTAGTTCACATCGCCATGTGATTAACACCCAAAGAGTACTAAGGTGTGATCATGTTTTGCTTGTTAGAGAATTTTAGTGAACGGGTCTATCATATTCAGATCCGTATGTATTTTGCAAATTTCTATGTCTACAATGCTCTGCATGGAGCTAATTTAGTTAATTGCTCCCACTTTCAATATGTATCTAGATTGAGACTCGTAGTTATCTGAATTGATGTCAAAAATTGCATCGACGTAACCCTTTACGACGAACTCTTTATCACCTCCATAGTCGAGAAATATTTCCTTAGTCCTCTAAGGATAATTTGACCGCAGTCCTGTGATCTACTCCTGGATCACTATTGTACCCCCTTGCCAAACTCACGGCAAGGTACACAATAGGTCTGGTACACAGCATGGCATACTTTATAGAACCTATGGCTAAGGCATAGGGAATGGCTTTCATTCTCTCTCTATCTTATGCCGTGGTCGGGCTTCGAGTCTTATTCAACTTCACACCTTACAATACAGGCAAGAACTCCTTCTTTGACTGATCCATTTTGAATTCCTTCAAATCTTGTCAAGGTATGTACTCATTGAAAAATCTTATCAAGCGTCTTGATCTATCTCTATAGATCCTGATGCCTAATATGTAAGCAGCTTCGCCGAGGTCTTTCATTCAAAAATTCTTATTCAAGTATCCTTTTATGCTATCCAAAAATTATATATCATTTCTAATCAGCAATATGTCATCCACATATAATATCAGAAATGCTATAGAGCTCCCACTCACTTTCTTGTAAATACATGCTTCACCATAAGTCTGTATAAAACCATATGCTTTGATCACAGCGTATATTCCAACTCCGAGATGCTTGCACCAGTCCATAGATGGATCACTGGAGCTTGCACACTTTGTTAGCACCTTTAGGATCGACAAAAAATTCTGGTTGCATCATATACAACTCTTCTTTAATATCCATTAAGGAATGCAGTTTTTGACATCCATTTGCCAGATTTTACAATTATAAAATGCGGCAGTTGCTAAGATGATTCAGACGGACTTAAGCACCGCTACGGGTGAGAAAGTCTCATTGTAGTCAACCCCTTGAACTTGTCAAAAATACTTTTGTGACAAGTCGAGCTTTGTAGATAGTGATATTACCATCAACGTCCGTCTTCCACTTGAAAATCCATTTATTATCAATAGCTTCCCGATCATTGGGAAAATCCACCAAAGTTCATACTTTGTTCCCATACATGGATCCTATCTCAGATTTTCTGGCCTCAAGCCATTTACCGGAATCTGGGCTCATCATAGCTTCTTCATAGTTCGTAGGTTCGCCATGGTCTAATAACATGACTTCCAGGACAGGATTACCGTACCACTCTGGTGCGGAACATGCTCTGTCCGACCTACGAAGTCCAGTAGTAACTTGGTCTGAAGTTTTATGATCATCATCATTAGCTTCCTCTCTAGTTGGTGTAGGCATCACGGGAACGGTTTTCTGTGATGAGCTACTCTCCAATTCGAGAGAAGGTACAATTAACTCATCAAGTTCTAATTTCCTCCCACTCACTTCTTTCAAGAGAAACTCCTTCTCTAGAAAGGACCCATCCTTCGGATCTGTGGTAGAAGGTGTACCCAATTTTTTCCTTAGGGTATCCTATGAAGATGCACTTCTTCGATTTAGGTTAGAGCTTATTAGCCTGAAGCCTTTTGACATACATGTTGCATCCCCAAACTTTAAGAAACGACAGCTTAGGTTTCTTGCCAAACCACAGTTCATGTGGTGTCGTCTCAATGGATTTAGACAGTGACCTATTTAATGTGAATGCAATTGTCTCTAATGCATAACCCCCAAAAGATAGTGGTAAATCGGTAAGAGACATCATAGAATGCACCATATCTAATAAAGTACGGTTACGATGTTCGGACACACCATTACGCTATGGTGTCCCACGTGGCGTGAGCTGTGAAACTATTCCACATTGTTTTAAGTGAAGGCCAAACTCGTAACTCAAATATTCGCCTCCGCGTTCAGATCGTAGAAATTTTATTTTCTTATTACGATGATTCTCCACTTCACTCTGAAATTCTTTGAACTTTTCAAATGTTTCATACTTGTGTTCCATTAAGTAGATATACTCATATCTGCTCAAATCATCCGTGAAGGTCAGGAAATAAGGATACCCATCGTGTGCTTCAACACTCATCGGACTGCATACATCGGTATGTATTATTTCCAGTAAGTCATTAGCTCGCTCCATTGTTCCAGAGAACGAAGTTTTAGTCATCTTGCCCATGAGGCATGGTTCGCAAGTATCAAATGATTCATAATCAAGTGATTCCAAAAGTCCATCCGCATGGAGTTTCTTCATGCGCTTTACACCAATATGACCTAAACGGCAGTGCCAAAGTATGTTGCACTATCATTATCAAATTTTCATCTTTTGGCATCAATATTATGAATATGTGTATCACTATGATCGAGATTTAATAAACCATACACATTGGGTGTATGACCATAGAAAGTTTTATTCATGTAAGCAGAACAACAATTATTATCTGACTTAAATGAATAAACGTATTGCAATAAACATGATCTAATCGTATTCATGCTCAACGCAAACACCAAATAACATTTATTTAGGTTCAACATTAATCCCGAAGGCAGAGGGAGTGTGCGATGGTGATCATATCAACCTTGGAATCATTTCCAACACACATCATCACCTTGCTTTTAACTAGTCTCTGCAACTCCTGTTTCGATTTAGTAATCTTAGCAACTGAACCGGTATCAAATACCTAGGGGTTAATACGAACACTAGTAAAATACACATCAATAACATGTATATCAAATATACTTCTGTTCACTTTGCCATCCTTCTTATCCGCCAAGTATTTGGGGGCAGTTCCATTTCTAGTGACCAGTCCCTTTGCAGTAGAAGCACTCAGTTTCAGGCTTGGCTCCAGCTTTGGGCTTCTTCACGGGAGTGGCAACTTTTATTTCCATTCTTCTTGAAGTTTGCTTTCTTTCCCTGGCCCTTTTTCTTGAAACTAGTGGTCTTGTTAACCATCAACACTTGATGCTCTTTCTTGATTTCTACCTTCGCCGATTTTAGCATCACGAAGAGCTTGGGAATCGTTTTTGTCATCCGTTGCATATTATAGTTCATCACAAAGTTCTAGTAGCTTGGTGATAGTGACTAGAGAACTCTGTCAATCACTAACTTATCTGGAAGATTAACTCCCACTTGATTCAAGCGACTGTAGTACCCGAACATTCTGAGTATATGCTCGCCTGAGCTATCCTCCTCCATCTGGTAGGCAAAGTACTTGTCAGAGGTCTCATACCTCTCGACACAGGCATGAAACTAAAACACCATTTTTAGCTCTTGGAACATCTCATATGCTCCGTGGAGTTCAAAACTTTTTTGAAGTCCCGGTTCTAAGACGTAAAGCATGGCGCACTAAACTATCAAGTAGTCATCATATCGAGCTTGCAAAATGTTCATAACATCTGCATCTGCTCCTGCAACAGGTTTGTCACCTAGCGGTGCATCAAGGATATAATTCTTCTGTGCAGCAATGAGGATAATCCTCAGATCACGGACCCAGTTCGCATCATTTCTACTATCATCTTTCAACTTAGTTTTCTCTAGGAACATATCAAAAATATATAGGAGCTATATCGCGAGCTATTGATCTACAACATAGATATGCAAAACAATCAAGACTAAGTTCATGATAAATTAAGTTCAATTAATCAAATTACTAATGAAATCCCACTTAAATAAACATCCGTCAAGTTTATCTAAGTGATACATGATCCAAATCAACTAACCCATGTCTGATCATCATGTGAGATGGGGTAGTCATCAATGGTGAACATCTCTATGTTGATCATATCTACTATATGACTCATGTTCGACCTTTCCGTCTCCAGTGTTCCTAGACCATGTCTGTACATGCTAGGCTCGTCAAGTTTAACCCAAGTATTCTGCATGTGCAAAACTTACTTACACCTGCTGTATGTGAACGTAGATTTTATCACACCCGGTCATTAGGTGGTGTCTCGAAACAAGGAACTGTAGCAACGGTGCATACTCAGGGAGAACACTTTTATATTGAAATTAAGTGAAAGGATCATCATATAATGCTACCGCCGTTCTAAGAAAAATAAGATGCATAGAGGATAAACATCATATGCAATCAAGATATGTGACATGATATGACCATCATCATCTTGTGCTTTTGATGTCCATCTCCAAAGCATCGTCATGATCTCCATCGTCACTGGCTTGACACCTTGATCTCCATCATAGCGTCATCGCGTCGAGGTCTTCACGCCAACTGTTGCCTCTACAACTATCGCTAATGCATAGTGATGAAGTAAAGCAATTACATGGCGCTTGCACTTCATACAATAAAGAGATAACCCTAAGGCTCCTGCCGGTTGTCGATATTACAAAACATGATCATCTCATACGTCAACATATATCACATCATATATTGACCATATCACATCACAACATGCCTTGCAAAAACAAGTTGGACGTCCTCTACTTTGTTGTTGCAAGTTTTACGTGGCTGCTACGGGCTTCTAGCAAGAACCGTTCTTACCTACACATGAAAACCACGATGGTGATTTATCAAGTTTGTTGTTTTAAACTTCTTCAAGGACCAGCCGCAGTCAAAGTCGATTCTACTAAAGTAGGAGAAATAGACACCCGCCAGCCACCTTTATGCAAAACTAGTTGCATGTTTGTCGTTGGAACCGGTCTCATGTGCGTGGACGTGTAAGGTTGGTCCGGGCCGCTTCATCCAACAATACCGCCGAATCAAAATAAGACGTTGGTGGTAAGCAGTATGATGATCACCGCCCACAATTCTTTGTGTTCTACTCATGCATATCATCTACACATAGACTTGGCTCGGATGCCACTGTTGGGGAACGTAGCATGCAATTTCAAAAAAATTCCTACGCTCACGTAGGATCTATCTAGGACATGCATAGCAACGAGAAGGGGAGAGTGTGTCCATGTACCCTCGTAGACCGAAATCAGAATCATTTGACAAAGCGGTTGATGTAGTTGAACTTCTTCTTGTTCTGACCGATCAAGCACCGAACGTACGACACCTTCGAGTTCTGCACATGTTCAGATCGATGACGTCCCTCGAACTCTTGATCCAGCAAAGTGTCGAGGGAGAGTTTCGTCAGCACGATGGCATGGTGACGGTGATGGTGAAGTGATCCGCGCAGGGCTTCGCCTAAGCACTACGACAATATGACTGAAGGCGTGAACTGTGGAGGGGGGCTCCGCACACGGCTAACAGATGTTTGTGTGTCTTCTAGGCGCCCCCTCCCCACATATATATAGGTTGGAGGGGGGAAGAGGCAGCCAGGGGGTGCCCAAGTAGGCCGAGTCCTACTTGGGCTCCCACCCCAATTCGGCCCCCTTCCTTGTTTTGGCACTAGGAGAAGGAAGGAGGAGGTGGCGCCCCCCCCCTCCTTTCTCCCTTGAGAAGGGGAAGGAAAGAGGGGCTAGCCCTCCTCCCTTGCCTTCTCTAGGGACGGCCGACCTGGTGGAGGCATGCACCAGCCCCTTGTGGGCTGGTCTGTCCCTCCCTAGGCCCATTAAGCCCATATAGCTTGCCGGGGGTTGCACGGAACCCCTTCCAATGATCCGATACGTACCCGGTACCCCCAGAACACTTTTGGTGTCCGAATACTATCGTCCTATATATGAATCTTTACCTCTTGACCATTTTGAGACTCCTCGTCATGTATGTGATGTCATCCGGGACTCCGAACAATATTCAGTCACTGTTGGGGATATAACTATTGAGTATAAACCGCCCAAGAGGGGCCGGATTATACTCATGGCGTTTCACCAGCATTGAAGCCCATGAAGACATAGAAGATGGCGACTTACGAAGGAGATTTACTAATAAGGCCCAAAGACCAAAGGCGGGTTAAGGCCCATAGATATAAACCGCCATATGTGTGTATGACTTGTATTGTAAGGTATGAAAGAGTAGATACTCAGCCGGACACATTTATGAACCGACCGGGATTCTGTGAGCCGCGGGGTGTCAACCTGTGTATATAAAGGGACGACCTGGCGGTGGTTTAGGGCAAGAAAGAAGAGATCGAAAGCTAGGTTAAGCGTATTCGCTCCCTGGTAATCGAAACATAATCAATCCCACCTCAAACTGGACTAGGACTTTACCTTCACCGCAAGGGGCCGAACCAATATAAAATCCTTGTGTCCTTTGTCCCGTTTAACCTATTTAAGCTAACCTAGTTGCGATGGCTCCACGACTAAGTCCTCACACTAGGACATCTGCCGTGACTATTCCCTTGTACTAACAATGCAGCTGAATATGAGGCTTTGCTTCATGGCCTCCGGATGGCTAAGGAGATGAATTTAAGCCGAGTCAGGTGCTTTGGTGACTCAGACTTGGTAGCTCAGCAAGTTTCAGGTACTTGGGATTCTAAGGACCCACTCATGGCAGCTTATCGATGAGAGGTGGACATTATTGCTGGTCACTTCAAGGGTTATCAAGTTGAGCATGTTGATTGGAGAAAGAATGAGGCAGCTGATGCCTTAAGCCAATTGGGTTCCCAACGTAAGCCGGTGCTGCCTAACATATTTCTAGACGTCTTGCGTAACCTGTCGGTCAAATTACCTATAGAGGAGGATTTGGCTATTCCTGACCTGGAGGCACAACTTGTGGCGGCACTTCATGCTATTCCTGATTGGACGATTCTGTATCTGGCTTACATGACCCGGGGCGAGTTACCAGAGGATGAGACACTGGCCAGGCAGATAACCCGGCGGTCTAAGTCAATGAATATTGCCAATGGAGAGCTGCATCACCGTAGTGTTATGGGGGCGTTTCAATGTTGTGTTTCTCCCGAAGAAGGCTGTGACATTCTGCGTGAGATTCATGAAGGAAATTGTGGTCATCATGCCGGCTCTAAATCTCTTGTAGCTAAGGCTTTTTGTCACGGATTTTATTGGATGACGGCTCATGCTGATGCAGAAGACTTGGTCAGTAAATGTGATGGTTGTCAGAAGTTTTCACGGCGAGCTCACGTGCCACCTCAAGAATTGAGGATGATCCCGATTACTTGGCCGTTTGCGGTCTGGGGGCTTGATATGGTTGGGCCTTTTAAAAGATCCAAGGATAAAAAGACTCATCTTCTAGTGGCAGTTGACAAATTCACAAAGTGGGTTGAAGCAGAACCGGTCAGTAAATGTGACGCGGCGACGGCGGTTCAATTAATCAAAAAGGTGATCTTCCGTTTTGGTTTTCCCCACAACATCATAACTGATAATGGCACTAATTTATCTAAGGGAGCTGTGAAAGAGTTTTGTCAACGTGAGCACATTCGGCTGGATGTGTCATCGGTTACTCACCCCCAATCCAATGGTCAAGAGGAGAGAGCCAATCAAGAGATTTTGCGAGGCATTAAGCCCCGGCTTATGGTTCCTGTCAGCGTTCTGGGAAAGGGGGTCCCCAGACTTGCCTGTCTGCGGCCCATAGCGTGGCTAGGCAGCGGCCGTACGACCTATCTTCATCAACAAGGCATCCAAGACCCTCGCGAGGGTCCAAGCCTCGCGAGGCGGACGACGCAAGACTTCCTCTGGGTAGCCTAGCCGGGCAGGCTCACGAGGAGCGGAGATATCAAGGCGGGGCAAACCTCGCGAGGCACTCATGACGTAAGCCATGACGAACGGCACCAGGCGGGTGCCAAGCGGGCACCAGTGCGCACAGCGTCCCCATTTCCTCTTTGGTGCTAAGGAGGCAAGCGCAGATGAAGAGTACCGAGGCATCAGGCAAAGGTTGCCATATTGGTGCAACAAGACCAAGACTAGGAGGACGGCAAGGCGGAGGTCATCGTGGAGCCCAAGACGGCGTCACCCCATGGCTTTTCGCAGGCGAAGACCGCTTTTGTCAGGATAGCTTGTACTAGCTGTCCCCCTTCAAATTTGCCCGCCGTTGTTGGCTCCCTTCCCGCTCAACATTTGGGAAGAGGACCAGGGCCTATATAAGTAGAGCTAGCCACCACTGTAGGGGTAATCTGATCCGAGATTGATCCAATAGATCGAGAGCCTAGTCGCAAGAACACCTCAACCTCAGGAGGTTGTTCTTCCCTTGTACTGTTCATCATCAGCCCAAGAGGCAATCCACCACCACCACACTGGACTAGGGTATTACACCACAACGGTGGCCCGAACCAGTATAAACCCCGTGTCTCTTTCTGTGTTGTGAGTTCGTCGAGTTCGTCCACAAGATCTTAGCGAGCTAGAGCGTAGATCGGTAGGAGGGAAAGACTTCGCGTGCACCAAAGTGTTTGAACCTTAAGGGTTTGCCGGAACCCCACATCCGACAGTTCCTTTGCAGAGGACGCCCGGTTGTTGGGTGGAAGAGCTGCCTTCTATGTTATGGAGTATCAATACTACCTGACGGTGTCCTGGACTAGGGGGTACTCACCACGTCGTCCCCCGATCAGTTAGATTGGGCCGAGGACCCCCAGGGCCGCATACTCATGGGCCAGTCCGGACGGCTGCCGCATACAAGGAAGATTCCACAAGACTTGGCGATCAAGACAAGGACTCCTCCCCCACCGGCGTATTCGGCTAGGACTCTTGTTATCCTAGGCCTCTGGTGCATTATATAAACCGAGGCCAGGCTAGTCGATAGACAATCTCACGAACAACAATCATACCATAGGCTAGCTTCTAGGGTTTAGCCTCTCTGATCTCATGGTAGAACTACTCTTGTACTACCCATATCATCAATATCAATCAAGCAGGAGTAGGGTATTACCTCCATCGAGAGGGCCCGAACCTGGGTAAAAACATCGTGTCCCTTGTATCCTATTACCATCCGCCTAGATGCACAGTTCGGGACCCCCTACCTGAGATCCGCCGGTTTTGACACCGACATTGGTGCTTTCATTAAGAGTTCCGCTATGTGTTCGGCAAAAGGTCGATGGCTCGCCTGCAGATCAACTGCGACTTTGGCATCTTCGTCACCAGCTCGACTGGTCACCTTGGTTCGACCAAGGACTGCACCCTACCTCCGATCGTCATGTTCGGATGAGGGCCTCCATCAACATCAACTACGATTCTATCAAGATCATGGAGGAATCATCCATGGAGCCCGGGGACTCAACGTCAACATTGCCCTCGGGCGACCGTACTATTTTTCTGGACAGCGGACTTGTGTCCGCCGCCACCGCCTCCTCAAGCGTCGTTTTAACGATTGCTTCGGTGGAATTGTGCGGAATTGAGTCTACAACAACCCTGGAAAATTTCGTCGAGTTCCGATGGAGGAATCTCTGGCAATCTCCGATATACCGGAGCCGCATTGAATCTGGACGAGAATCCGGACGAGTTTAGAGCGAGGTGTCCAGCTTCTAGCTCTGACTTCCTTTGGAAGATCCAACCGTTGATCGGCCGCGGAATTCCTATATCTAACAACCCTCAAAATTTCAGCTCGATCCGACCGTCCAAACTCCGGGAACCTTCCGATTAGTACATCACTTTTCGGATCTGTTTTCTGCGTGAAAACGAATCCGACCCGAGTTCGTCTTTTTTATGAACGGAATTTCGGACATCCTTTTTGAAGGAAGTTTTGTATGGGGTACTATGTTTTGTTCCAGAACACATCCCACTAACTTTAAGATCTTTTGAACATGATCTTCAACATCATGCTGGTGTCAAACCAGTCCGGCAATATTGCTCCACGGCTGCCGACCTGCGCTAGACACGTCGTCACTTTGTTGAGCCGAACTCAACTTCTTCGGATCATCATCTCGGCAAGCCGAACAAGAGTCCGGCATCGCGAAGGATAAATCATCACCAACACCGCCGCCCCACGGTTTACACGGAGCGGGCACACCTGCATCACCGCACAATCACTTCATCAAGCCGGCATCGACCACGTCACGACCTGCATCGGCAGGGCCGCACTATTGCTTTTTCAAGCTGGTGTCCATCATGCCGACCTACTTTGACTCATTGGCTGACACTGAGGCTTCATCATGTTAGCTGGACCGGGGGCTTCATCATCTCTTCATCAACCTACTCCGGAGACTTCGGCGTCGCTGGCCGACCAGCTCCGTCACGTTAGCTGGACCGAGGGCTTTGCCTCGGCGAGCCAACCTTTGCCAGCATCGCTATGTCGTTGCTTTATCGCCCATCGCGATAGGTGTGCGGATCGAGTCCCAATTTTGGGAATCACCTTTCTTCGGATTGCTACAACAAATAAGCCAGGTGCTATTAATCCTAGTATTTTTTGCTTGTTTGGGTTCATTTTTCCCAACGAAATATTACTCTGGTTTGTCCATCATATGTATGCAGGTCTATCAAATGGTGGCCGCATTAACAACGACCGCATGGTGGTTCGGTCAGTTTCAGACATAGTCCGCTAACGCCGATCCGAACTCAAACCGACACGTGAATTCAGGCCTTGCCATGCCTTTACCAAGATCACGCCGCCTACTCAGATCGACATTGACTTCGCGCCAAGCCATATTTATTTTATTACTCACTTTGCATAAATTATTTGTTATGCAACGAATTTATTATTATTATTATTATTATTATTATTATTATTACTATTATCTCCGGTTTGCACTATTTTTTGTGCACAGGAAAATGATCCAGCCGGACTATATCCTTTGGCGTCACCTCAGCTGGACGGGGGACTTCGTCAACACTTCATTACCCCATGCCAGGGACTTCGGCATCACCCTTCCGTACTACATTGACCGTGCTATGTCACCACTTCAGAGTGCCGAGCTCTTTGCTCCGCCACCTCGGGACCGGCTTGGGGGACGGAACCTTGTCCCGCATCAAGCTCGGACCGCGTCATCAATACCGAACACATTAACCAGCTAAGTTGCCTTCATGCTTAAAGTTTTAAATTTTTAACTTGTGTTCGGCTCGACCAAGCATTATACATTTTTTGGAAAAGTTGCTTGTAAAAATTTCCTTGTCCAAACTTGTTTGTGACGCGCAAATTCAAATACCCCGTTTACTTGGGGGCTTCCTTCATGAAGCTTTTTCCTCTTGCATATGATTATACTTGTACGGCTTCGTTCCTTGTTCATGTATTATGCCACAATATGCACCATATTGACTTAAGCGATTTGCAAGATGGGTTGCCTAGCTCCTGTGCTTACCCCTACGTTGCCGATTGTTCGGCTAGGGAGTAAAGGGAGCACCTCTGCGATTGTCACGATCGGGTCACCCGAGCCGGACCTCAGACTGGGTGAAGCCGAAAGCTAGCGCTCTTATTGTTTTCAATGATGGTCGGCACACAACGGAACTCACGAGTACAAAAAATCTATTGCACAAGTCTCATAATAACAATGAGCACCAAGAAAGGTATCGATGGGGTACTATTTTCTTCAAGATGCTTCTTACACTTTATCGATAATATAGCATAAGTTCCTCGAGCACGCTTTATGCTCGTTACAGCCTTATGGCCTGATTGCCTGGTTATTGGAAACACCGTCGATATTCTCGACAGATGGAGTACTTAACACTTTTCGGTCCTTGACCGAAGAGGGAGAAGCCGACGGTCGGTTAAGACGCGTTTAAAGTTCGGTTGAACATAGATATGATATAAGTACTTCGGTACATGCAAACATTCTTTTACCCAAGTCACTTGGGGGCTCTTATGTTTATTTGAGCCGTTTTATAATAAGTGTTTTTCTTCTTAGTCGTTGCAAAGTTTTTATTATTATTTATCACTCCTTTTTTCGACACGAGTGTGCGGTCACTAGCCGGGGAGCCTGATTTCTCTCTCAAAACCACTAGAGTTTAGTTTTCTAAACTGACCTAATGAGAAGTACTCCGCCTTCGGGATGTGAGACTGAAGCCGTAGGCTGACCCGCTTGAAGTCTTGAGATAGGATGTGTCATGTTAAAGCACGGCATAAGCACCTTTTTTTCTTCTAAAGTCCAATTTTCGGATTGGCATCGAACACTTGATCTTGTTCGGACGCCATGTTTTTACTGACGTTTTTTGGTTTTCCAAGCTTTTGGCACTTTTAAACTATTTGTGTGTTTTCAGCACAAGTCTCGTAGTGCAACGCCGGACACCTTTAGAGATTCGGCAAAAACATTCTCGGATATTGCTATATATGCATCGGTTTCGAATTGTGTCTTTGGTCAATAATTGGGTTGCCCGGCTCCTGCGCTTGCCTCCTACGTTCCGCTTTGTTCGGCTAGGTGTGCAAAGGGAGAACCACTGTGATTGTGCTTCCAGCTCGCATGGTCAAGCACCTCAGTGGAGAAAGACGAAAACTGACTGTCACAATAGGTGTAAACTGGTCAGCGATCCGATGACTATATTAAATGACGGGCCATTCATAACATTGGCCAAGTGTTTCCGGCTTGACCTCGACTGTCGCCGAACACTACCGGGGGCTAGTAACTGGCCTCCCAAACTAAATCATCAATATTTTGCTCTTACATTAGAGCTGAGGTTTCATAATCATGCTTAGCATGACAACCCAAAGAAAGGAACTGATAGCGGGACTATTTTCTTTGGAAGACATTTCTTCTGTTAAATAGTAATATAACATATCTCTCTGTGTACCTTTGTTTATAAAACCGTATGGCCAGATTGCCTTGTTTGTGTAAATCTTTTCCCTCATAAAGGCTTTATAAAGTAGGACAAACACTCCTCGGCTATTGGCCGAGGAGGTGGAAGCCGATGGTCGGTCAACAAAGTTTTGTACAATGCGGATCCGAGCATTAATGACGTAAAGTACTTGGATACATAGAGTCATTACACATAATTTGTGATTTTACTATGGATATCAATCCTTAATTCGGCCAACCGTGCCCGCTTTAAGGCTCGGGGGCTACTGGGCTTCGGGCTTATTATTTACAAATATTAAAGGGGCACATCAATCCCCTGATCTGGTGTTGCCACCCGACCAGTGTCTCGAGGGCTACTGCATTGCCTGTTCTATGTAGAAAATTTTAAGTGCAATACAGTTTCCGAGGAGATTTTGATCCTCAGGTAGGACTTGATCCTCAGGCCGATTTTGCAAATCAACCTGAGTCTCAGCGGCTACTGGGATCAGCGGTCTTATGTCATCCTTCAGGTGCATCTCGGGTTTTAGACCGATACACACCTTGTGGGCTACTGGCTATATATCTCGTCAGAGAATAAATTGCATCAATAAAGAATATTGACCAAAAATCATCCCATCACCGAGGTGCTGAACCACCTCGGATACAGTCCGGCGTTGGAGCTCGGATACATAGTCCGGCGTTGGAGCTCGGATACATTCCGGCGTTAGAGCTGGGAAGCGGTCCGGTGTTGGTGCTCGGCTGCAAAAGATACCTCGAATGCAGTACGGCGTTGGAGCTCGGACGCAAGAGGACGCTGCCGCTCGGGAACAACTTCAAACCCGAGGTGTGGCATAAAAATAACAAGGCATTGATAAAGGCCGAAAACTTAGAGGGGCTCCTCGGATACCCGATGTGTAAACTCGTCGAATGCATTTCAGCGATCCTCAAGATAGAAGATGAGAAGATTTGTTGAACCAGTTTTCAAGACCGGCAACCGAAGATGAAGAACAGTTTGGAAGAATCGAGGAGTGTCCCTAACTTGAAGACCGGTTCAGGGGGCTACTGACGGTGTCCTGGACTAGGGGGTACTCACCACGTCGTCCCCCGATCAGTTAGATTGGGCCGAGGACCCCCAGGGCCGCATACTCATGGGCCAGTCCGGACGGCTGCCGCATACAAGGAAGATTCCACAAGACTTGGCGATCAAGACAAGGACTCCTCCCCATCGGGCGATTCGGCTTAGGACTCTTGTTATCCTAGGCCTCGGTGCATTTTATAAACCGAGGCCAAAGCTAGTCGATAGACAATCTCACGAACAACAATCATACCATAGGCTAGCTTCTAGGGTTTAGCCTCTCTGATCTCGTGGTAGATCTACTCTTGTACTACCCATATCATCAATATCAATCAAGCAGAAGTAGGGTATTACCTCCATCGAGAGGGCCCGAACCTAGGTAAAAACATCGTGTCCCTTGTCTCCTGTTACCATCCGCCTAGACGCACAGTTCGGGACCCCCTACCCGAGATCCGCCTGTTTTGACACCGACACTACCACTAACAGATCTATGGGTTACATGCCCTTCTTCATGGTTTATGGGGCAGAAGCGGTTCTCCCTAGTGACATCCGTCATGACTCACCCCAATTGGCGGATTACGTTGAAGCTGATAATGAAAAAGCACGTCAGGATGCACTTGACCTGTTAGATGAGGAGCATGACACAATGGCGGCTCGTTCGGTGATTTACCAGCAAGATTTGCGCCGTTATCACAACCGCCGGGTTAAGACCAGAACCTTTCAAGATGGTGACTTGGTGCTCCGGCATATCCAGGATCAAACTGATATGCACAAGCTATCCCCACCTTGGGAAGGACCCTTTGTGGTCAGCAAGAATCTGAACAACGGGTCGTACTACCTTATCAATGTTCGAGACCGCAAGGACTCACGCACGTCAGAGGAGGAGACCAACCGGCCGTTGGCTCTTACAATGTATATGTTTTCACAATGTACATATTATAATGATTATAATAAAGTTAGGCATCCTGATAAAGCAGGTCCTCTGCCGTTTTATCTCCAAGAATAACAAGTATTTCTTTTTACTTCAAAAGGTCATTTGGGGGCTTCCTGATCGTATTCGAATCATAGCTGTCGGTACCCTCTTCATCGGCACAATGCCAAAACTTATGGTCACTTGGGGGCTTCCTATTCAAACATAGGTGTATTCACCAAAGAGAACATAGCTGTCGGTACCCTCTTGATCGGCGCAATGCCAAAACTTATGGTCACTAGGGGGCTTCCTGATCGTATTCGAATCATAGCTGTCATTAACCACTTGATCGGCCCAAGGCCACAACCCACTTGGGGGCTTCCTGCTCATATTCGAAGCATAGCTATTAACCCTTTTGGACCGGTTTCCTGCTCGTATTCGAAGCATAGCCTCGTTTCTCTCTTTTTGCTTGGTTTTTTGAACTTTTTCGGTTCATCTTGCTACCATCTTGACATACGGTTTAAATTGATTCAGGCCATGTAGCCTCAATTCTCACAGCTCATATTTGAAGCATACCCGTGGTTTCTATTAACCCGGCCTGGCTCTGGACGATAAGTCGCCTGTCCATGATGATATTAAAATACTTGGAAGTATTGGCTTCTAAGTTTTGGGTTGTCACCCTTACTGCATCGGTCTGATAAACCGGCAGCTCAATCACATGTCACAGGTATGATATTTGTTAACCCGACCCTGTTTATGAATTATTTTGATTACCTATGATTATATATGGGGTAGGATGACCCGTCCTGCAGTAAACCGCCAGGACACTTGTAATCTGATTATATGCAGGAACATGTTCACATGGATGGTATTTTTAATGCAAAAACGACAGATCTTAAGTTTCAAGGTCAACAGTGTCATGCAATATAACTTATGCATGATAGCATATCAGCTCCAAGAGTTTCAGCTAAGCCTATTACAAAAGCGTCTGGTGCCCAAAAAATAATTGTTTAAACAAGTCTTGCGAAAAGCAGATGCTTCGCCAGCCTCCGGTTTATGAATCTTGGCCTGGTTGACTTGAAGGTTGTGGATCATCCAGCGCCAGTTCATCTTCCTCCTCTCTACCCAGTGGCTGGAAGTCAATGGTTGTCCAATCGATCCCAGTTAAGGCTTTGAATACAGCTTCATCATTTATAAGTGTGTAGGGGTCAACATCATGGGCATAAGTGTGCTTACGAATTGGAGGAGTAAGATTTGGAGCATCATAAGTTGGCGCTTTAATTCTCTTATTGTTGGCATCATAAACCGACTGATAATATGAAAGATCAGTCTCTTCAGCCAATTTACTAGCCAGTGGACGCATTTCCCTCATAATGGCAGTAAGGCCATCAGTATTGAAGTTTGACCCATCTTCCTTTATGTTTGGGCAGCCATTTGCCAAATCGGCTGGATCAAGATCAGATATCCATGCTTTGGCCCGAGTCAATGCGGTAAGAGCACCCGCTCTTGCAGCTGATTTCTTCACTTCTTCAAACCATGCAGGCATCATGGACAGTGAGGGAGTCCCGGATTAGGGGCTGTCCGGATGGCCGGACTCTAACCTTTGGCCGGACTCTTGGACTATGAAGATACAAGATTGAAGACTTCGTCCCGTGTCCGGATGGGACTTTCCTTGGCGTGGAAGGCAAGCTTGGCGATATGGATATGTAGATCTCCTACCATTGTAACCGACTCTGTGTAACCCTAACCCTCTTCGGTGCCTATATAAACCGAAGGGTTTTAGTCCAGAGGACTAACAACAATCATACCATAGGCTAGCTTCTAGGGTTTAGCCTCTCCGATCTCGTGGTAGATCTACTCTTGTACTACCCATATCATCAATATTAATCAAGCAGGAGTAGGGTTTTACCTCCATCGAGAGGGCCCAACTGGGTAAAAACATCGTGTCCCTTGTCTCCGTTACCATCCGCCTAGACGCACAGTTCGGGACCCCTACCGAGATCCGCCGGTTTTGACACCGACATTGGTGCTTTCATTGAGAGTTCCTCTCCGTCATCGCCACGGAAGGATGCCTCATCCCGCCTTTAAAGACGGCACTTGTTAAAGAAGCTTTGGCTGTCGGCCAAACTCTCCGGCTAGGTGGTTTTCTTATGACCGCTGTTCGGACGCCACACCACGATGACTTCTCGTCATCGAAAGCAATCTTCACGTTAACTCGAACTCGCCGAGCGGTTAGATCCGATGGAGCTCTTCCTTAAACGAGCTCTTGGATCGCATCGCCGTCCCCGAGTCGCTATGACTATGATCGATTGGGCCTAAACCCGATCCGAGAGAGATTGACTCTCCCGTGCTACCCACCATGTTGCTGTGGTAGAGGAACAATACGGCGACCCTTCTTCTATCTTAAGGACTAGCTACGTCCGGATTCCCGATCCCTCCATGACGGATTCCCGCGGAGGAGAGGACGTCACTCAAGCCCTGAACCTAAAGTCAGGCAGTGGGCTAGATTCATTGGACAACATCCAAGAATCCAAGGTTCCAAGTTCGGAAGCTCCTTGGCCCTTAAGTCTCAGATTGGGCGCGTTCGGATTTAATTCCACCCGCCCACCCAAACATAAGCGACCTATCTCAAATTCGCAAGAGCCCGCAAACAAAGACACCATTATCGACAGATTCCTCCTGGTTATGGACAGGATAAAGGATCGCCGCGAGGAGGACGAATCTCATTCTTCGCAATAATTGCACGTATAACGGGATCTCAACGCTATAAGTCGCCGTGACATTACACGCTTTGCCGACTTGGCGTCCATAGTATGAAAGTACTGTCGCGATGGAAAGCGCTGGAGAACCAAGCAAGATTTTGGGACAATCCGCCTTGAATACAACCCCATCCAAATAAAAGGGTGCATCATCGCCAGCACCTGGTTAAATACCAAAAGCAAAACCCTCTATAGGGCATGGAACCGTCTCGAGGGATGGTTCAATGGACCTGTAAAATTCATAGTACAGAGGGCGCCACTCCAACTCATAGCCTTAGAGCATGTTGGATACTACGGCAGTGGCCAAAAGTGGCGAAGAGCTTCTAGCTCTAGAGCACCAGCCGAGGATACCAATGACGGTATTAACAGTCTTGAGACTTTCGCATCAAATAATATCGGAACGAACACTCGTAGCCTTGCGAAGTCTACCAAGTAGAAACAATAAACCAAAGGAGGACACGACTATTACCTTTAATGCCAGTGATTTAACCTAAATTCAACAGCCCGAGCACCAGCCGCATTGGTCCTCAGTCCAATAGTGGACGGCTTTCACCTTACCAAGGCACTCATGGACGGTGGCAGCGGATTAAACCTCATTTACGAGGAAACCCTCCGAAAAATGGAAATAGACTGAGCCGCATTGAGCGAAGCAGCACAACCTTTAGAGGAATAATCCCGGTCGGGAAGCACGCTGTCTGAGAAAGATCACATCGATGTGGTGTTCGCATGCCGAATAATTACAGGTCCGAGGAGGTCACGCTCCAAGTGGCCCTGCTCAGCGATGGATATCACGCCTATTAGGGCGAGAGGCATTCACAATTTTTCAAGCTATACCCCATTATGGGTACATGAAGTTCAAATGCCCGGCCCAACGGAATCATCACTCTTGCTAGTGACCCGACATAGCACTCCGCACCGAAAATAAGACAGCTGACCGCCCTTGAGGCACTATCCGAAGCCCTAGCGGCCGAGGAACTCATCGCACAAGCCCACGGTGAATATGGACGATGTGATACTCAATAAGAGATCCAAGTCCACCTCCGCAAACTAGCGGACGAAATACTCAAATTCCAAGTCCATCCAACGGACCTTACAAAATGGCCTCCATCGGGCACAATTAAATCTGACGAGACGCCAGACTAAGAGAATTCCTACGAAAATTGGGACATTTTGCCCGGCACCCTTCGACATGCCAGAATCCCACGCCGCTGGCCGAGCACAGCCTAAACATCCTAAAAGGGTTCAAGCCAGTCAAACAGGCTCTTCGGCGTTTCTCCGAACCCAAGAGACAGGCCATGGGAGAGGAGCTAGCCAAACTATTGGAGGCCGAATTCATCAGAGATATAAAACATCTGGATTGGCTAGCAAACCTGGTGATGGTACCAAATAAGGACAAATCCTGGCGCCTATGCGTCGATTTCAAGGACCTCAACAAGGCTTGCTCAAAGGATCCCTTCCCCCTCCCCCGCATCAATCAAATTATCGACGCTACCGCAGGACACGATTCATTGTGTTTCCTCGACGCATACTCCGGCTACCACCAAATTAAGATGATAGAGCCTGACCAAGCCGCAACAGCATTCATCACTCCATATGGCCCATTCTGCTTCAATACAATGCCCTTCGGGCTCAAAAACGCCGGCGCAACATATCAGCGCATGATTCAGACATGTATGGCAAACCAGATCGGCAAAACAGTGGAGGCATACGTAGACGATGTGGTCATCAAAAGCAAGCATGTCGAAACTCTAGTAGACGACTTGAGGCTCACATTCGATAATCTCCGAACATATGACATCAAGCTCAACCCAGAAAATGCGTTTGGCGCATCACCGGAAAGCTCTTGGGCTTCATTGTATCCGATAGAGGAACTAAAGCAAACCCAGCCAAGATCCGAGCTCTGTCACAATTGGATATCCCAAAAGACCTCAAACAAATACAAAATTTGACTGGATGTGTGGCGTCTCTAACCCGCTTTATCTCCCGTTTGGGAGAAAAGGCATTACCCCTTTATCGCCTCCTCCGACGCACCGAACACTTCGAGTGGACGGATGCCGCCACGGCCGGACTCGAAGAAATAAAGGCCATATTGGCAACAAACCCGGTCCTGGCCGCGCCCAACATGGGCGAACCAATGCTCGTTGTCAAGGCAACTCATCAAGTTGTAAGCGCGGTGCTCGTTGTCGAACGAGAAACGGACGGACACAAGTTCCCCCTTCAAAGACCAGTTTACTACGTGTCCACTGTCCTAACTCCATGCAAGTCACGATACCCTCATTATCAAAAGATAGTGTACGTGGTGTTTATGGCATCCCGGAAGCTGCGACACTACTTTCAAGAGTGTTCAATAACGGTAGCCTCTGAAGTACCTCTTAACGACATTATAAGCAACCGCGACGCGACGGGCCGGAATGCCGAATGGGCCATTGAGCTCCTCCCGTTCGACATAACCTATAAGCCACGGAGAGCTATTAAGTCGCAAGTTTTGGCCTACTTCGTCACCGAATGGACCGAAGCCGAACTCCCTAAAGAGTACGGCGCATATTCCAACTTTATAATGCACATCGACGGCTCCAAAATGTTGGCTGGCCTGGGAGCTGGCGTCGTTCTGACGTCCCCAACCGGAGATACAGTTCAATACGTACTCCAAATAGTGTATACGGACTCCAACAACGCAGCCAAATACGAGGCCCTTCTACATGGTCTCCGGATGGCAGTCTCCATGGGCATTCAACGCCTAGAGGTGCGCGGGGATTCGAACCTCGCGATATCCCAAATAAATGGAGACTTTGATGCCAAGAATCCAAAAATGGCAGCCTATCGCAATGCCGTCCTAAAAATGTCAGCTCGGTTTGAGGGCTCGAATTTCACCATATAGCCCGGGATAACAACCAGGCAACAGACGTGTTGGCATGCATCGGCACAAAGCGCGATGCTGTCCCCCCCAACATCTTCCTAGAGAGGCTGTTCAAGCCATCCGTATTATGGGAGGGAGAGTCCAGAAATAACAACCCGGACCCAACCGCACTGCCCCACACCGAACATTCTGACACAGTTGGTGGTTCTGCCAACGAAATAACACCCTCAGCCCACGTAATAATGGCAGTCATTGCCCCGTGGACAGAACCATTCCTAGCCTACCTAACAAGGCAGGAACTTTCCGAGGACCAAAACGAGGCCCGCTGCATAGTGCGGCGATCTAAGGCCTATAAAGTCCATGAGGGAGAGCTTTATAAGAAAAGCACAGCCGGAGTCCTTCAAAGATGTATCTCCGAAGAGGAAGGGTGGAATCTTCTGGATGAAATTCATGCCAGGCTCGGCGGGCACCATGCCGCAGCCCGGGCCCTTGTAGGCAAGGCCTTCCGTACAGGATTTTATTGGCCGACGGCCCGCGCAGATGCTCAGGACTTAGTCCAACGATGCATCGGATGCCATCTCTTTGCTAATCAAAGCCACATGCCACCCACCGCCCTCAAAACTATACCCATCACCTGGCCCTTCGCGGTCTGGGGGCTTGAAATAGTCGAACCCCTTAAAGGGGGAACCCACAAGCAAAAATACCTACTGGTCATGGTGGATAAATTCACCAAATGGATAGAGGCCAAGCCTGTCAAGACGGCCGAATCCGGACCGGTGATAGACTTCATATCAGGGGTCGTACACCGTTACGGTGTCCCCCACAGCATCGTCACCGATAACGGCACGAACTTTACGGCTGACGAGGTCAAACTCTGGTGCAAAAACATGGGCATTAAGCTCGACTACGCTTCAGTCTATCACCCTCAAACTAACGGTCAAGTCGAGCGAGCAAACGGTCTAATTATGAGCGGCATCAAACCCAGATTAGTGCGGTCCCTCAAGGAATCCAACACGCACTGGGTAGAGGAGCTTGACTCCGTACTCTGGGGGCTGCGGACCACTCCGAACCGCACGACCGGATTCACACCATTCTTTATGGTATACGGCGCAGAGGCAGTTCTGCCCTGCGACATAATTCATGACTCACCTCGCGTGCGCATGTACGAAGAAAGAGAAGCCGAGCTCGATCGGCAGGATAGTTTGGACGCCTTGGAGGAGGAGCGTGATGTAGCAAAAGCCCGTTCCGCATTCTATCAACAGCAGGCTCGAAGATATCAAAGCGGAGAAGTACGGGCAAAAACTTGCAATGTTGGCGAGCTAGTTCTACGCCTGCCGGACAAGAAAAAGGACAAACTCAAGCCCAAATGGGAAGGTCCCTTTATCATCGACCAAGTCCCGACCGTGGAGCGTCTCGTCTGCGAGATGCATCGGATAACCGACTCGAGCCGAACCCATGGAACGCAGCCCGTCTCTGAAGATTCTACGCGTAGCGCCGGATTCTGAGTTCATCTCCTTCCTCTGTCCATATTTTACACTTTAGATGTCTTCTATTTTTCTCCTTCTCCCTCCTTTTTTTCCCAGCCTTCGAAGACTTGTTAGCGCATTGTTCGCACACACTTGACACGCTACCCGCGCTCATTGTACCTGGGGGCTTCTTTCACAGAAGCTTATTTATAAGGGCTTCATGCCCAATACATGTGTCACACTTCTGCATGTACCTTTTATTCACCATTGTATGCATCGATATGACTTAAGTTTTGGCCAAGCTGGGTTGCCTGGCTCCTGTGCTTACCCCTACGTTCCCAATTGTTCGGCTAGGTGGTAAAGGGAGCACCTCTGCGATTGTTACTGCTGGGTCAGCCGGATGTGCACCTCAGACTGGGTGAAGCCGAAAGCTAGCGTTCTTAAGAGAATATTCAGTCGGTGAACTAAAAGAAGATTTCTTACCTATTTATTATCTGCCCCCAGATGTTTTTCTGCTTTTTTCGCAGTCTGGACATGCACTTTAGGGCATGCCTCCCAGGGAAAGGAACCCCTAACGGAACTATGCTCCCTGGAAGATGTTTCTTACTAACCATGTAATATAACATAACTAGTTGGGCACTTGTCTGATAAAGCAATAATGACCCCTACGCCTGGTCTCCATGCATGCCCCGGTTCTTATATAACCGCGAGGGTATTCGGACACACTCCGGAGTACTGGGTCCCAAGGTTGAAGCGAAAAGGTCCACTATGACAAACGATCTACAATCTGGCTAGAAGGCATTTTACATGTCACCTTAAATTACATAGTCAGTTTGACTCATTGTATTCCTCTTCAATGCCATCTAACAGCTGTCTAGTTTACATCCCGCTAGGAATACTTTATGCCAATTCTACCCGGCCGCATACACTAAGCTCACAGGATCTCCTTCCCATCAGGCCCCACAGTCCGACCTCGCCATGTGGTTTGGTTCAGCCTTCGTACAGCGTCTTCACCATGACCTGTGCCTCCTTGCGCCTTTGACGGCAGGCCGATATCTTCCATAATCGGAGCGCCGCCGCCTCGAGAGCCTCTCTCAAGCTCCCAAGGCCTTCGGGCAGGGAGACAGATGGCCACAAGGCCTGGGCGACGCCTTTCATCACCTGCCGAACTCGTTCGTGCAGTTGTAAGAGCTCGAGAAGAAGGTCACCCGTAGAACCGGGAATTTCCTCTATAGGACGGCCTATGAGCATACCTACAGACATAACTCTGTTAGTCGACTTCCTCGCCGAACTCTTTTTTCAAAGTTCGTTTAAGCACTTACTAAAAATGCCGCGTCGAAGCCGCCGATTCTCCTTAACGGAGTCAGACAGTTGGGCACGAACATCTTTTAGTTCCTCACCCAGCTGGGTGTTGGCATCTTGAAGATTATTTTTCTCCTGCCTCACCCTCGTAAGCACGTTCTCTCCGGCCTTTAACCGGTGCAAGAGTTGTTGCTTGTCCGGTTCAACCCCGGAGCCATCTGCAATGTTATTGTCAGATTTATACACACGCCGCACTTCACAACATACTTATCTTTTAAAAGCGATATTACCGTGAGGGGTCTTTTGGCTTCCCCATCATGGCTTGTGCGACCTCAAGTTGGGCTTTGCACTCTTCAAGCTCCCAGGACAGTTGGGTATTCTTTTACAGAAGATCCTGCAGACAATAGATGATCCTTAAATCAGTTATTCTAACTATTTCAAGTCTCGGGGCTACTGCATATATAATCGTTAAATTTCCTCACTCAGATGTCTTTTACATACCGCCCGTGGCTCGCTAGACCATCTTGAGCAGCACGGAGGTGCGCATCTCCCGAATTGAAGGCGTTCAACGCCTCTTGGGAGAAACATGTGTCACGAAGAATTGTCCGGGGGCGCCTGTGATTCATAGCACTCTCCACCTTGGAGTTGGTGGCGGAAAATCTGTCGGCATCCTCTGTCGGAGGAGCATCCGACGCATGCCTCGTGTTCGCCTCCGCTTCTGAGCCTGGCTTTGAAGCCTGGCTGGCGGAGGCTCGATTGGCAGCCTCTCCGGATATAGTCCGGCGAGCGCTCTTTTTCCTGAAGAGAGCACGAGCGTTAGTATGCCTTCCGGAATAAAACCTGGGAATAAGGTGACACGCCATACCGTTGCGCCGGCGCTTCAATCCGGACCGCACTTATTTTTAGCCTGTTGGGCCATGCTGCCCCTTGTTGTCTAGCCGCCGCAGGCTCGGCCTTCCGCCTCAAGGGCTCCCCCTGCAAAACACTGTTGGTGTATGGCGATCAAAAATACGCAAGGATGAATCATTCTCAAAGTATTGGGGCTTCGGTCTCAGTTACCTGCGAGGCTGGAAGTATTCCGGGGTAATCGGCCGTAATGGCAACCAGGGCATTATCCATGCTCAGCTGGTGAAATACCCCATCGATCAGCTCCACCGATATGTCCAGATCCTCTTGGGAGGCCGGATCGAGGAACCGTTCCGGATCTTCGGGTTGTGGAGGCAGGCTGTTTATATCCTTTATGGCCTGGCGCAGTTCCTGCGCCGAAATCACAAAATGAGATACTTGACTATGGGAATATGGATCGGATGGGCAAAAAAAATGTCCGCTTACCCAGCTTGGAGGATTGTTCATAGAAAACCCGTCCTGTGGATTGACGCGAAGAAATTCCTCCTCTTCTCCCTTGTACAATGCGGAAAGGGTCTTCATCGATCGACGACCGATCCCGCCCCTTACGGCCATGGCGGTGGCATCATCCTCCCGCTGAAATCCCACATGGGTGGCCTCTATATCGGGCGGTTGCACCCCGCATGATGCATGTGGCCATGACCCGATCATGGTCAGTCCGAATGAGCCAACAACCTTATTTGGCTCATCGTAAAGGACGCCCCGTCATTTTCCATCCGAGGGCTCCGTGGACGCCACTTAGGCGCTTTCTTCAAAGGAGCATTATCAACTCCGGAGGCCGATCCAACAGGTCCGCAGGGGACATCTTCTATATAAAACCATTCAAGGCCAGTCTTGGACGCCTTCTTCGGGTTCGGATAGATATTCGTCCCGGCGATGCGCCATAGTTCGCTCCGCCCACTTGATATATCGACCCCTCCCGAGAACGGGTACGAGGCGTAACAACCTCTTCCACAACGTGAAATGAGCCTCGATGCCCAAAACAGCTCGCAAAGGGCCACGAAGCCCGCAATATGCGTAATGGAGGCAGGCGAAGGTTGTGCAACCGAGGCCATAGAACTCCGAGCCCCGGAGAAACGGATGAATTGGAAATCCGAGCCCTTTTATCAAATAAGGGACAAGGCATACCCGCTCTCCTTGGGAAGGACTGGGGCGCTCTCGCTTGTTTTCCGCCCTTATAGGTGGCGAGTCCGCTCGAACCGGAACCATGAAGGCTGGGGAGGAAATCCCTTGGTTTGGAGCGTCACTAGCTCATTGTCTTGATTTGAGCATCTCTCCCAATCTCTAGGCCGAGGACCGAGGGCGAGAGGAGGAGCCGTCGACCGCCCATGATGGAATGGGTTTCATCGATGCGCTCCGATGAAAGCTCGCTAAGGGAAGATGGTGTGATTCGGATCTAGATCCTCGTCTCTTATATAGGCAGCTCATTTGTGCAGCTAGGGGGTAAATGTAAAAATACCTCGGCTTTTCGTGATTCGCTCAAAGACGTGGAAGATGGCCATTATTGGGCATGGAAGCCAAGGAGCGCGATATTTACTGAGAAGCCGGACACTATTCAACAGTACACATGATTTGGAGAAGAACCCGCCTTTGAAATACGAAGACAATCTACGCTACGGACTCGTCGTCATTGAAGCCTGGTTCGGGGCTACCGAGGAGTCCCAGATAGGGGTGTCCGGATGGCGGACTATAACCTTTGGCCGACTCCTGGACTATGAAGATACAAGATTGAAGACTTCGTCCCGTGTCCGGATGGGACTTTCCTTGGCGTGGAAGGCAAGCTTGGCGATATGGATATGTAGATCTCCTACCATTGTAACCGACTCCGTGTAACCCTAACCCTCTTCGGTGCCTATATAAACTGGAGGGTTTTAGTCCGTGAGGATCTAACAACAATCATACCATAGGCTAGCTTCTAGGTTTAGCCTCTCGATCTCGTGGTAGATCTACTCTTGTACTACCCATATCATCAATATTAATCAAGCAGGAGTAGGGTTTTACCTCCATCAAAAGGGCCCGAACCTGGGTAAAAACATCGTGTCCCTTGTCTCCTGTTGCCATCCACCTAGACGCACAGTTCGGGACCCCCTACCCGAGATCCCCGGTTTTGACACCGACAGACAGCCTTTCCAACGTCTCCTTGATCAAGGTTGGGGGCGGTTTGTTATGGGAAGCAGTGCAGATAACCCGTTGTACGCCGGTATATAACTGTTCTATGAGTGTATAGGTGGCTTTCAGTTTTTTCCGCATATCTGAGCCAAGATGAGCAACACGGGTTCCTGCATCAACAAAGACATCTGTAAACCATCAGTTTATTAGATAACACTGGTTTTAAAGCTTGTGAGGCAGCTATTTACCAAAAATGGCAGCTGTCATGGCATTTATCTGCTGTTTTAAGCTAGTAAGCTCTGCCAATACCGGTTTCAGGGTCGTTTCAGCATCCTCGGCCCTCTTCAGCAGAGGTGACCTTTCTGTATCCCAACCTGCCCGGTCATTCTTGAAGCTTTCTTTCAACTTTTCCATTGCTGCCAAGGCACTGGTCAGTTCATCCTTGGCCTTGGAAGTCTCTGATTGTTGGGATTTGATATTTTCTTGAAGGTCGGTGATTTGGGATTCCTTCTTGATAAGCTCAGCCTGCAAAAGACAAGTAATTTATGAGATGTCAATGCGTATTTGAAGTCCCAAGCAGATAACAAGTAATATACTTGGCACTTGGGGGATAATGTCTATTGCTTCTTATATACCCTTTTTACAAGTCCCAAGCCCATACAAGTATTATTCTTGACACTTGGGGGCTAATGCATATTTGCTCAAGACTATGCATTGTTATTTTCCCAATCATCAACTTGGCGGTAAACCGGTTTGAGAAGGTTTTAATTGCGAATTTTGGGTCTTACAAACATCATTAGTCTCAACTTAACATCTTTGTTAAGTTGACCCTTGGGGGCTACACAAGCAAAATTGAAGTTTTATAATTTCTAAATCCCGGTTCATATTGAATGTGTAAACTGGCCCTTGGGGGCTACTGGAGTTGATCTATATGGTTATTGGAAGTTTACAGCACATTCTATTCTCTTATGTCCAATAAACTTGGCGGCTAAGGGAAGTATATTCATACAAAGTCAACAACATTTACCTCATATCGCTCCTTCATCAGATTTACTAAACTGGCTTCATAGTCGCGGCTTGTATACAGACGGTTTAAAAACCCAGAATGAATATCTTGGCCACTGAGGTGGGCATAGCTTTCCAAGTCTACCTTCCACTTGCCTTTGTCAACAACAGAAATTTCCTCTTTGGCGCTATGTTTTGACAGAGCAGTGGGATTGCCCGGGGTCGTATAACTAACACCAGTGACCACAACATCATCAGCCTTGTCATGAGCAACTTTAGTTGGGCTTGGCGGTTTATCAGTATTGCTCATCGGTCAACGTCCATAGGCTCAGCAAAGACTGCATGATCCTGCGGTGGTGGATCGTCAAGAGTGATTTCAGCATGTGGGTTAAAAGGTTCCGGGGTTCTTTCCGGATCAGATGGATTGGGGTCATCAACCGATTTATTCAGTTTGGCCTTCTTGCTGGGTCTGGCCTGGGCCCTGAAAATAAGGCGTAAATAACAGGTTAGTATAATGATCAAACAGAAGATATAAGGAGTCAGAAAACATGCTCACCCAGGAACAGTTTTGAGGGTTGGGATTTGTGTTCATGTTGATTCATCAGAGGAAGGGGTAGAAGTCCCCTGATAGTTTGAATCAGACGGGTTAAGAGGTTGTCGAAAATAACCCACCTTAGGGTAAAGTATGTCAGAAATATGTAAGACCTCTGGACGGCGTTTGCGAAGCGGAGTGTTTGGTAAACCGGAAGAAGTGATCACGTTGCCGCTATGCCGGGTCGTGCGGCGAGCTTCATGCTGCTATTTCTTCAAAACAAAGTTTGTATACAAGTGAGCTAGAGGGTGAGAAAATCTTACTTTCCGGTTTGCTTGTCCAGTTTTCTATGTTGCAGGGGTTCTGAGCCGAAGGAAAGAATAATTACCTATGTGTCACCTGCACGGCTAGCCTCTGTGTCATCCTGATAATATTTATTGTCAATAAGATGAATGAAAAAGGATCCAAGTGAATCAAGTTCTACCTCTGATTCAGGATTATCATCGTTGTCGTCAATGTTTAACTCGGCAGACTCGGCGGTTTTCTTTTTGGCGGGCTTTTTATTGGCCTTGGTCTTGGCATGAGCTATTTTGGCCGGTTTATCCTGCGGTTTCCTCTTCTAGAATGGATCATCAACCTTTTAAGATTAAAAAGATCATAAGGGAATATTAAGAATATGGATTAAGCAGGAGTTGAGCAATTCTTACTGTTGGCGGTTTGTTTGAAGCGCAGAAAGGACTAAGTCCAGTTTTGCTACACTCAGTCACCGGTTCATTCAACATTTTCTTGACGACTTCAGTAACTTCTGCATCGGATAGCTGAATATCATTGTGGCGTTGGGGGTCTTTCATGTCTCCCTTGTATTCACACATTAAACGGGGGCGATGGCTTAAGGGCCAAAATAATCCAAGACACCCAGCAGCGGAGAAAATCAATGCCCATTAAACCGTTTGCCACAAAGGCTCTGAGCTTTGTAAGTTGTGGTGCATACTTGGCCTGTTCCTTTGCATTAAGTCTTTGGGGGAGTGGATGTGTACTGGTAAGACGGTGAGCACGATAACCCGGCGAAGGATTCTCGCCAGTAGGAGATGTATCTTGGCAGTAGAACCAAGTCTGATTCCAATCTTTGGGGTGGCTATGATGATTAGCATGAGGGAAGCTGACATCTTTTCTCTTTTGAATTGAAACGCCGCCAAGTTCAGTGTTGGGCCCGTCTACAAATTCTGTACGGCGGTTTAAATGGTAGAAATCTTTGAACATGTCAACTGTGGGCTCCTCTTGAAGGTAAGCTTCACAGAACACTTGAAATTGCAAATGTTGGACACGGAGTTAGGTCCAACATCTTGAGGGTAAAATTGGAGGAAATGAAGCACATCTCGAATTTTTTTTGATCCGGGAGGGCTGAACCCTCGACTCAGATGGTCAACAAAAATGATCACTTCCCCATCCTTGGGTTCAGGAGGATTTTCTAAACCAGGAGCCCTGATGACCCACAAGTATAGGGGATCTATCGTAGTCCTTTCGATAAGTAAGAGTGTCGAACCCAACGAGGAGTAGAAGGAAATGATAAGCGGTTTTCAGCAAAGTATTCTCTGCAGGTACTGAAATAAGTGGTAACAGATAGTTTTGTGATAAGATAATTTGTAACGAGCAACAAGTAACAAAAGTAAATAAAGTGCAGCAAGGTGGCCCAATCCTTTTTGTAGCAAAGGACAAGCCTGGACAAACTCTTATATGGAGAAAAGCGCTCCCGAGGACACATGGGAATTATCGTCAAGCTAGTTTTCATCACGTTCATATGATTCTTGTTCGGTACTTTGATAATTTGATATGTGGGTGGACCGGTGCTTGGGTGCTGTTCTTACTTGAACAAGCATCCCACTTGTGATTAACCTCTATTGCAAGCATCCGCAACTACAACAAAAGTATTAAGGTAAACCTAACCATAGCATGAAACATATGGATCCAAATCAGCCCCTTACGAAGCAACGCATAAACTAGGGTTTAAGCTTCTGTCACTCTAGCAACCCATCATCTACTTATTACTTCCCAATACCTTCCTCTAGGCCCAAATAATGGTGAAGTGTTATGCAGTCGATGTTCACATAACACCACTAGAGGCTAGACAACATACATCTCATCAAAATATCGAACGAATACCAAATTCACATGACTACTAATAGCAAGACTTCTCCCATGTCCTCAGGAATAAACGTAACTACTCAGAAAGAATATTCATGTTCATAATCAGATGGGTATTAATATACATATAGGATCTGAACATATGATCTTCCACCAAATAAACCAACTAGCATCAACTACAAGGAGTAATCAACACTACTAGCAACCTACTAGTACCAATCCCAGACTTGGAGACAAGAATTGGATACAAGAGATGAACTAGGGTTTTGAGAGGAGATGGTGCTGGTGAAGATGTTGATGGAGATTGCCCTCTCCCGATGAGAGGAGCGTTGGTGATGACAATGGTGATGATTTCCCCCTCCCGGAGGGAAGTGTCCCCGGCAGAACAGCTCTGCCAGAGCCCTAGATTGGTTCCGCCAAGGTTCCGCCTCGTGGCGGCATAGTCTTGTATCGAAAGGTTGTTTATGATGTTTTCCTCGACGAAAGACCTCATATAGCAGAAGATGGCCACCGGAGAGCCAACAAGGGGCCCACGAGGCAGGGGGTGTGCCCTGAGGGGTAGGGCGCGCCCCCACCCTCGTGGCCAGGTGGGTCCCCCTCTGGCGTACTTCTTCTGCTCAATAGTTTTTATTATTTCCAAAAAATACTTTCGTGGAGTTTCAGGACTTTTGGAGTTGTACAGAATAGGTCTCTAATATTTGCTCCTTCTCCAGCCCAGAATTCCAGGTGCCGACATTCTCCCTCCTTATGTAAACCTTGTAAAATAAGAGAGAATAGGCATAAGTATTGTGACATAACGTGTAATAACAGCCCATAATGCAATAAATATCGATATAAAAGCATGATGCAAAATGGATGTATCAACTCCCCCAAGCTTAGACCTCCCTTGTCCTCAAGCGGAAGCCGATAACGATAAATATGTCCACATGCATGTTTAGAGGTAGAGGTGTCGATAAAAATAAAATACGGATATGAGGGCATCATGATTATTTTCATAACAACAACATATATGGATATTGTCATATTATTTCTTATGCTCAAGTAATAATATATTCACAATGCAAAGTATGAATCAGAAACTTTATTGAGAACCAACAAACTATAATTTCGGTTGTCGTGGTTTTGTCACGGCAGATGCCCTCGTGAAAGGACTTAGTCATGGAGCCATCGCTATGGGTTAGCTTAAAGGGGTTAAAGCATACAAGGGACGCAAGGGAGTTTTATACTAGTTCGGCCCCTTACGATGAAGGTAAAAGCCTACGTCTAGTTGTGATGGAATTGATGGGGTTTCGATGACCAGGGAGCGAATACGCTTTGCCTGAGTCTAGAGTTGTTTTCTGTTGTCCTGAACCGCCGCCGGGTCATCCCCTTATATACATGGGTTGACGCCCGTCGGTTTACAGAGTCCCGAGGCTAGCTCATAAACGTGTCCGGCTCGGTCTCCACTCTTTCTACCTTACAATGCAAGTTACATATCAATGTCGGTTTATAGCTACAGGCCTTAAACCGGTTCTGGGCCCTGGGCCTTTACATAGCGTCACCGTCTGTCTTCATGGGCTTCAAGTATAATGGACTACTGATGAAGTTAACCCGGCCTCTCCTGGACGGTTTATGCCCAGTAGTAATATCCCCAACATTAGGCCCCAGACTGATTTGAACTGGTTCATGTCAGTCCTCAAGAAAACTTCGTCTTCAACATTTTCACATAATTTTTTAAACCGCCGTGACGTCATCTTCCCGGACCGTGGTAAACCACCGTGACGTCATCTGTTATTAAAAACTGTGTATGACACATCTTCATTAATGGGTCTCCGACAATCGAGGCGACATCTCTGCTTTATTTCCAAATTTCTGGCTCCTCGATTTTTGCGCCTGACACTTATCCCTTGCCTTTATAAATAGGGCCGAGGGGTCATTTTCACTGTTCCCCTTCGTGCCTCTTCGTGTTATCGTCTTCCTCGCGCTGCTCAACCTCTAGAGCTCCGCCGCCACCGTCGACCGTCGCCTCTGCTTCGACCCTGGCCGCTGCATCACCCTGAACGTACCAGAGAATTGCGGTGCTTTTCCGCTCCTTCATCAGCACTGGTAAGCTTTCTACTCTTCTGCCATAGATCTGTTCTAGGGTTTCGGTGTTCTTCGGTGTTCGTCGGTGTTCATTGCTTGCGTAGTAACCTTTTGATCCAAACCTTGAGGTTCATCTTGTTCAATGATAGTCGTAGCTCTTCTTTTCCATCTAAAGCACCTTGTTAAAATAGAAGATCCCATCTGAACCTTCATTCACTGCTTCAGCACTACTTCTTAGGTCTGAATATATTTCCCTTTTGTGATATACAGTAGATCCAAAAGTATACTGCCAATTTGTGAAACCTGTTTGTCCTTCACTTATACATCTGTAGATTTGCATCTTCAATGTCAGACTAGGCGGTTTAACTTTGAAAAAATGATGACCCGGTATATACCATTAGTCCTGAGGGAGTCCTGGACTAGGGGGTGTCCGGATAGCCGAACTATCATCTTTGGCCGGACTCCTAGACTATGAAGATACAAGATTGAAGACTTCGTCCCGTGTCCGGATGGGACTTTCCTTGGTGTGGCAGGCAAGCTTGGCGATGAGGATATGTAGATCTCCTACCATTGTAACCGACTCTGTGTAACCCTAACCCTATCCGGTGTCTATATAAACCGGAGGGTTTTAGTCCGTAGGACGAACAACAATCATACCATAGGCTAGCTTCTAGGGTTTAGCCTCTCTGATCTCGTGGTAGATCTACTCTTGTACTACCCATATCATCAATATGAATCAAGCAGGGTAGGGTATTACCTCCATCAAGAGGGCCCAACACAGGTAAAAACATCGTGTCCCTTGTCTCCTGTTACCATCCGCCTAGACGCACAGCTTCAGGGACCCCTACCGAGATCCGCCGGTTTTGACACCGACATTGGTGCTTTCATTGAGAGTTCCTCCGCATCTGCCGCCATCGGAAGGATGCCTCATCCCGCCTTTAAAGACGATACTATCGCCAAAGGAGCCTTGGCCACGGGTCGACTCTTCGCTAGGTGGTTTTCTTATGACCGCCAGTTCGGCCACCGCACCGACGATGACTTCTCGAGTCATCGAAACCAATCTTCACGTTAATTCGGAACTTGCCGAACAGTTAGATCCGATCGAGCTCTCCTCCGTAAACGAGCTCTTGGATCGCATCGCCGCCCTGGGAGTCCCCACAGACTACGACCGGATCGGGCCTAAAATCGATCTGAGAGAGATCAGCTCTCCCCATGCTACCCATCATGTTGCTGTGATAGAGGAGCAATACGACGATTCTTCTTCTATCTTAAGGACTAGCTACGTCCGGATTCCCGATCCCTCCATGCCGGATTCCTGCAGAGGGACAGATGTCGATCAAGCCCTGAACTTAAAGTCAGGCGGCAGGTTGGATTCATTGGATAGCATTCAAAAATCCAAACTTCCAAGTTCGGAAACTTCTCGGCCCCCGAGTCTTAATTTGGACGGGGTTCCGGATCTAGTTCCACCCTCCCACCCAAACATTAGCGATCTATCCCGAATTCGGCAAGAGCCCGCTGAAACAGTACATCATTATCGGGCGATTCTCCGGTTATGGACAGGATAAAGGACTGCCGAGAGAAGGACGCAATCTCACTTTTCTGCAATAATTGCACGGACAAAGGAATCCTAAACGCCATAAGTCGTCGCGAAATTACATGCTTTGCTGACTTGGCGACCATAGTACAAAAGTAATGTGCGATGGAGAGTGCTTGGAAAACCGAAAGTAAATTTTGGGATAATCCGGCCCCGAATACAGCCCTAGTCCGAAATAAAAGGGTGCAATATCACCAAGCACATGGGTTATACATCAAAAAACAAAAACACCCTAAGGGGTACGGAACCGTACTGGAGGGTTGGCTAAACGGACCCTGCAAAATTCATAGCACAGAGGGCGCCATTCCAACTCATAGCGTTCGAGCATGTTGGATACTACGGCAGGTGGCCAAAAGTGGCGAAGAGCTTCTAGCCTCAGAATCCCAGCCCAGCAACACCAGTACGGTATTCACAGTCTTCGAGACTTTCGCATCAAATAATATGCGGAAACAAACACTCCGCAACCTTGTCGAAGTCTACCAAGTAGCAACAATAAATCCATGGAGTGACACGGCTATTACCTTTAATGCCAGTGATGAACCCAAATTATGAACAGCCCGAGCACCAGCCGCATTGGTTCTCAGTCCACTAGTGTTCGGCTCGCTGGACAATTACATGTCCGAGGAGGTCACATTTCAAGTGGCCTCGTTCAGCAACAGATATCACGCTTTATTAGGGCGAGAGGCATTCACAACTTTTCAAGCTATACCCCATTATGGGTACATGAAACTTAAAATGCCCGGACCTAACGGAATCATCACTCTCGCTAGTGATCCAAACATAGCACTCCGCGCCGAAAACAAGACAGCCGCACTAGCCCTCGAGGCACTATCCGAAGCCCTAGAGGCCGAGGAACTCACTGCGATGCGCTCCACGGTGAACAGGGACGATGTGATACTTGATAAAAGATCCAAGTCCACCTCTTTTAAACCAGCGGATGAAATAGTCAAATTCCAAGTCCACCCAACGGACCCTGCAAAGATGGCCTCCATTGGGGCACAATTAAACCCTGATGTAGACGCCGCACTACGAGAATTTCTACGAGAAAAACTGGGACATTTTTTCCTGGCACCCTTCAGACATGCCAGGAATCCCACATCGGCTGGCCGAGCACAGCCTAAATATCCTAAAAGGATTCAAGCCAGTCAAACAGGCTCTTCGGCGCTTTTTCGAACCCAAGAGACAGGCCATGGGAGAGGAGCTAGCCAAACTTCTGGAAGCCGGATTCATCAGAGATATAAAACATCCAGACTGGCTAGCAAATCTGGTGATGGTACCAAAGAAGGATAAATCCTGGCGCCTATGTGTTGATTTCAAAGACCTTAATAAGGCTTGCCCAAAGGATCCCTTCCCCCTCCCTCGCATTGATGAAATTATCGACGCTACAGCAGGACACGACTCATTGTGCTTCCTCGACGCTGCATCCGGCTACCACCAAATCAAGATGGCGGAGCCGACCAAGCAACAACAACATTCATCACTCCATACGGCCCATTCTGCTTCAACACAATGCCCTTCGGCTCAAAAACGCCGCAACATATCAGCAAGATGATTCGTACATGTCCGCAAACCAGATCAGCAAAACAGTGGAAGCATATGTAGATGACGTGGTCGTCAAATCCAAGCATGTCGAAACTCTAGTAGACGACTTGAGGCTCACATTCGACAATCTCCGAAAATATGACATTAAGCTCAATCCGGAAAAATGCGTCTTTGGCGTTCCAGCCGGAAAGCTCCTGGGCTTCATTGTGTCCGGTAGAGGAATTGAAGCAAACCCAGCCAAGATCCGAGCTCTGTCACAATTGGATATTCCAAAAGACCTCAAAAAAATACAAACATTGACTGGATGCGTAGCGGCTCTAAGCCGCTTTATTTCCCATTTGGGAGAAAAGGCGTTACCCCTTTACCGCCTCCTCCGGCGCACCGAACACTTCGAGTGGACCGATGCTGCCACGGCCGGACTCGAAGAAATAAAAGCCATACTGGCAACAAATCCAGTCCTGGCCGCGCCCAACATGGGCGAACCAATGCTATTATATATCGCCGCAACACATCAAGTTGTCAGCGCGGTGCTCGTCGTCGAACGAGAAACGGACGGACACCGGTTCCCTCTTCAAAAACCGGTTTACTATGTGTCCATTGTCCTAACTCCATGCAAGTTCCGGTACTTGCATTATCAAAAGATAGCATACGCGGTTTTCATGGCATCCCGGAAGCTGCGACACTACTTTCAAGAGTGTTCGATAACGGTAGCCTCCGAAGTACCTCTTAACGACATTATAAACAACCGCGACGCGACGGGCCGGATTGCTAAATGGGCCATAGAGCTCCTTCCATTCGACATAACCTATAAGCCACGACGAGCTATTAAGTCGCAGGTTTTGGCTGACTTCATGGTCGAATGGACCGTTTAACTCCCTAAAGAGTACGGCGATACTCCAATTGGATCATGCACTTTGACGGCTCCAAAATGTTGGCCGCACGGGTCTGGCGTCGTCCCGACGTCCCCAACCGGGACACAGTCCAATACGTCCCTTCGATAATGTATACGGACTCCAACAACGCGGCGACACGAGGCCCTTCTACACGGCCTCCGGATGGCGATCTCCATGGGCATTAAACGCCTAGAGGTGCGCGATTCAAACCTCGCGATATCTCAAATAAACGGGACTTTGATGCCAAAGATCCGAAAATGGCAGCGATCGCAATGCGGTCCTAAAATGCCAAGACGGTTCAAGGGCTCAATTTCATCGTATAGCCCGGGATAACAACCAGGCGGCGGACGTATTGGCACGCATCCGTGCAAAACGCGATGCCGTCCCGCCCAACATCTTCCTGGAACGGCTGTTCAAGACATCCGTACTATGGGAAGGGGAGTCCAGAAATAACAATCCGGACCCAACCGCACTGCCTGACACCGAACACTCTGACACAATCGGAGGCTCTGCCACCGAGATAACACCCTCCACCCACGAAATAATGGCAGTTATCGCCCCGTGGACAGAACCATTCCTAGCCTACCTAACTAGGCAGGAACTCCCCAAAGACCAAAATGAGGCTCGCTGCATAGTACGGCAATCCAAAGCCTATAAAGTCCATGAGGGAGAGCTCTATAAGAAAAGCACAACAGGAGTCCTTCAAAGGTGTATCTCCGAAGAGGAAGGGCGAAACCTCCTGGCTGAAATTCATGCCGGACTGGGTGGGCACCACGCCGCAGCCCATGCCCTTGTAGGCAAGGCCTTCCGTATAGGATTTTATTGGCCGACGGCCCGGGAAGATGCGCAGGATTTAGTCCAATGATGTGTCGGTTGCCAGCTTTTTGCTAACCAAAGCCACATGCCACCAACCGCCCTCAAAACTATACCCATCACCGGCGTTCGCATGTCCGGGGCTTGAAATGGTTGGACCCCTTAAGGGAGGAACCCACAAGCAAAAATACCTATTGGTCATGGTGGATAAATTCACCAAATGGATAGAGGCCAAGCTCGTTAAAGCGGTCGAATCCGGACCGGTGATAGACTTCATATCGGGGTAGTGCACCGTTACGGTGTCCCCACAATATCATCACTGATAACGGCACCAACTTCACGGCCGATGAGGTCAAATTATGGTGCAAAAACATGGGCATCAAGCTCGATTACGCCTCAGTCTATCACCCTCAAACCAACGGCCAAGTCGAGCGAGCAAACAGTCTAATCATGAGCAGCATTAAACCCAGACTAGTGCGGTCCCTAAAGGAATCTAACACGCACTGGGTCGAGAAGCTCGACTCCGTACTCTGGGGGCTGCGGACCACACCGAATCGTACTACCGGATTCACACCATTTTTTATGGTGTACGGTGCAAAGGCAGTCTTGCCCTGCGACATAATTCATGACTCACCTCGCGTGCGCATGTATGAAGAAAGAGAAGCCGAGCTCGATCGGCATGACAGTTTGGACGCATTGGAGGAGGAGCGCGACGTGGCAAAAGCTCGTTCCGCATTTTATCAACAGCAGGCTCGAAGATATCAAAGCAGGGAAGTACGGGCCAAAGCTTACAACGTTGGCGAACTAGTTCTACACCTGCCGGACAAGAAAAAGGACAAACTCAAGCCCAAATGGGAAGGTCCCTTCATCATCGACCAGGTCCTGACCAGCGGAGCATACCGTCTGCGAAACGCATCGGATAACCGACTCGAGCCGAACCCATGGAACGCAACCCGTCTACGAAGATTCTACGCCTAAGCGCCGGACTCCAAGTTCGTCTCCTTCCTCCGTACACATTTTCTATTTTTGCTGTCTTTTATTTCTCTCCTTCCTCCTCCTTCTTCTTGAAGCCTTTAGAGGCTCGTTTGCCCTTTGTTCAAGACATACTTGACGCGCTTCCGCTCATTATACCTGGGGCTTCTTTAATGAAGCTTATTTATACGGGCTTCATGCCCAACACATGTGTCAAACTTCCGTGATATACCTTTTACTCACCATTATATGCATCGATATGACTTAAGTTTTGGCCAAGCTGGGTTGCTCGGCTCTGTGCTTACCCCTCGCTCCCGATTGTTCAGCTAGGTGGTAAAGGGAGCACCTCTGCGATTATTATTGCCGGTCACCGGATGTGTACCTCAGATGGGTGAAGCCGAAAGCTAGCGTTCTTAAGGGAATATTCGGTCGGTGAACTGAAAGATGATTTTAACTATTTATCCATCTGCCCCGGATGATTTTCTACTTTCTTAGCAGTTTGGACATGCACTTTAGGGCATGCCTCCCAGGGAAAGGAACCCTTAACGGAACTATTCTCCCTGGAAGATGTTTCTTACTATCCATGTAATATAACATAACTAGTTGGGCACTTGTCTGATACAACAATAATGACCCCTACGCCTTGTCTCCATGCATGCCCGGTTCTTATATAACCGCGAGGGTATTCGGACACACTCCGGACTATTGGGTCCCGAGGTCGGCTTAAAAGGTCCGCTATGACAAACGATCTACAATCCGGCTAGAAGACATTTTTCATGTCATATTCAATTACATAGTCAACTCGACTCATTGTATTCCTCCTCAATGCCATCTAATAGGCTATCTAATTTACAATCTTGTTGGGAATACTTGGCGGCCAATTCTACTTGGCCGCACACTAAGCTTACAGGATCTCCTTCCCATCGGACCCCAGGTTCGACCTCGCCATGTGGTTTGGGTCAGCCTTCGTGTACAGCGTCTTTACCATGGCCCAAGCCTCCTGGCGCCTTTGACGGCAGGCGATATCTTCCATAGTCGGAGCGCTGCCGTGCTCCTTGAAGCCGCTCTGCCAGCTCCCCAATGCCTTGAGCAGGGAGATAGATGGCCACAAGGCTCGACCGACGCCTTTCATCACCGTCGAACTCGTTCGTGCAGCCGACGCAATTCGGGAAGAAGATCACCCGAAGAACTGGGCATCTCCTCCTCGGGGCGACACTGTGAGCAAACCTACATACATGTTTATGTTAGTCGCCTTCCTCGCCGAACTCTTTCAAAGTTCGCTCAAGCACTTATTGAAAATGCCGCGACGAAGCCGTCGATTCTCCTTCGGAGTCGCACAACCGGGCACGAACATCCTTTAGTTCCTCACCCAGTTGGGTGTTGGCATCTTGGAGGTTATTTTTCTCCTGCCGCACCCTCGTAAGCACGCTCTCGCCAGCCTTTAGTTGGCGCAGGAGCTGTTGCTTGTCCGGATCTAGTCCGGCGCCATCTGCAATATTATTGTCAGATTTACACACCCGCCGCACTTCATAAACTATTTATATTTTAAAGCATATATTGCCAGAGGGGGTCTCTGTGGCTCCCCCTGTAGCGGCTAGTGCGGCCTCAAGTTGGGCCTTGCATTCTTCAAGCTCGTGGGACAGTCGGGTATTCTTTTTTGTAAGATCATGATAACAAATGATCCTTAAATCAGTTATTCTAACTATTTTAAGTCTCGGGACTCTTGCATATATAATCACAAATTTCCTCACCCGTATGTCCTTTACATACTGCTCCGTGGCTCGCTAGACCATCTTGAGCGGCACGGAGGTGCGATCTCCAATTGAAGGCATTCAAGGCCTCTTGGGAGAAACATGCGTCACGAAGAACTGTCCGCGGCGCCTGTGATTCATGGCGCCTCCACCTCGGAGTTGGTGGCGGACAATCTGTCGGTATCCTCTCGCCGGAGGAGCATCCGACGATGCCTCGTGCTCGCCTCGCTTCGGACCCGGCTTTGGAGCCTGGCTGGCGGAGGTTCGATTATAACCTCCCGGACTCGATCCCGGCGAGCGCTTTTTTTCCCGAAAAGAGCACCAGCGTTAGTACGCCTTCCAGAATCAATCTCGAATATGGTGACACGCCATACCGCTGCAGCGGAGTTTCGATCCGACCGCACTTCTTTTTAGCTCACGGGCCAGACGCCTTTGTTGGCTAGCCGCGCTGGCTCGGCCTCCTGCCTCGAAGGCACCCCCTGCAAAACACCATCAAATACGTGGTGATTAGAAGTAAAGCATGGGTGGGTCATGGTATCCGGACTTCGGTCACGGTTACCTGGGAGGCTGGAAATAATCCGGGGTAGTCGGCCGTAATGGCAACCAAAGCATCGTCGATGCTAAGTTGGTGGAACACCCCGTCGATCAGCTCCACCTTTATATCCGGGTCCTCTTCGGAGGCCGGATCGAGGGACCATTCCGGATCCTCGGGTTGTGGGGGCGGGCTGTGTATCTTCTCCACGGCCAGGTGCAGTTCCTGCGTAGAAACCATTAAATGAGATGTTTAACCACGGGAACATGGACCGGACAGGCCACAAAGATATTTGCTTACCCAACTTCGAGGATTATTCGAAGAAAACCCGCTCAGTGGAATGACGCGGAGAAAATCCTCCTCTTCCCCTTTGTACATGGCGGACAAGGTCTTCACCAGTTCGGTGACCGATCCCGCCCTTTGCGCCATGGAGGGTGGCATCGCCCTCCCGCTGAAGTCCCACATGGGGTGGCCCCTATATTGGGCGGCTGCACTCCCTCATAATGCAGATTGCCATGACTCAATCATGGTCAATCCGCATGAGCCAAGAATCTTATTCGCTCATCAAGTAAATGACGTCCCGGTCATTTTCCCTCTTGGGGCTCCGAGGGCGCCAGCTTAGGCGCTTCTTCAGAGGAGCGTTGCTAAACTCCGGAAGGCCGATCCGAACAGGATCCGACAGCGAGACATCCTCCATGTAAAACCATTCCGAGGGCCAGGCCTCGGACGCCTTCTTTGGGGTTCCGGATAAGTATCTGGTCCCGGCGATGCGCCATAGTTCGGATCCGCCCACTTGATATATTGACCCCTCATGAGAACGGGGTACTAGGCAGAATAATCTCTTCCACAGGGCAAAATGAGCCTCGATGCCCAAGAACAGTTCGCACAGGGCCACGAAGCCCGTGATGTGCAAAATGGAGGCAGGCGTAAGGTGGTGCAACTGGAGGCCGTAGAACTCCAAGAGCCCCGGAGAAACAGATGGATTGGAAATCTAAGTCCTCTTACTAGATCGGGGACACTCTCCGCTTGCTTTCCGCCCTTGTAGGTGGCGAGTCCGGCTCGAACCGGAACCATGAAGGCCGGGGGAAGAAATCCCTTGGTTTGGAGTATAACTAGCTCGCTATGCGGGACTGAGCATCTCTCCCAATTTCCGGGCTGAGGGCTGGGAGCGCGAGAAGAGGAGCCGCGTCGACTGTCCATGATGGAATGGGTCTTTGTCAGAGGCGCTCCGATGAAAGCTCGCGGAGGGGGGATGGTGTGACTCAGATCTAGATCCTCGTCCCTTTTATAGGTGGCTCATTTGCGCGGCCAGGGGGGTAAGTGTAAAAATACCCTGGCTTTTCGCATTCATTCAAACACGTGGAAGATGGCCATTATTGGGTGTAGAAGCCAAGGAGCGCAACATTTATCAGAAGCTGGACACTATTCGACAAGTATATGGAATTTGGAGAAGGACCCGCCTTGCAATGCCAAAGATAATCTACGCGCCGGACTCATCGCCATTTGAAGCCTGGTTCGAGGGCTACTGAGGGAGTCCTGGACTAGGGGGTGTCCGGATAGCCGAACTATCATCTTTGGCCGGACTCCTAGACTATGAAGATACAAGATTGAAGACTCCGTCCCGTGTCCGGATGGGACTTTCCTTGGCGTGGAAGGCAAGCTTGGCGATGCGGATATGTAGATCTCCTACCATTGTAACCGACTCTGTGTAACCCTAACCCTATCCGGTGTCTATATAAACCGGATTGTTTTAGTCTGTAGGACGAACAACAATCATACCATAGGCTAGCTTCTAGGGTCTAGCCTCTCTGATCTCGTGGTAGATATACTCTTGTACTACTCATATCATCAATATTAATCAAGCAGGAGTAGGGTATTACCTCCATCGAGAGGGCCCGAACCTGGGTAAAAACATCGTGTCCCTTGTCTCCTGTTACCATCCGCCTAGATGCACAGTTCGGGACCCCCTACCTGAGATCCGCCGGTTTTGACACCGACAAGTCCCCTTGTTGAACCGCCAATGTACTTCAACTTATAGACTTTATTTAGTAATTTCCGGTTTAGGATTACCAACTCCGGTTTAACAACATGCTTATATCCTTGAACCACCGCATAGTTGTCCACTTTAATTCTTAAACCGGTAACTATCATGTTGTAGACCATTCATTGCCATGGCCAAGCAAGTGTATGAATGCAACTGGGTCCCTTCTCGAGTAACAGAGGAACAGTTAGACAACCTTGTCAAAACGGGCGCTTTGACACGTAAAGATATCATTCATTTGGAGGGTCCTCGGCCCTAATGTCCTCCTACACCCAAGGACAGAGAGGTTGTTGTATTTGCGGATCACTTAGGCCGGGTTTCAACCTCCGGTTCAAAAAATTCGGACGACTTGCCAACTTTCAATCTGTGCCCACAAGACCATTGTAACCGACTCTGTGTAACCCTAACCCTATCCGTGTCTATATAAACGGATTGTTTTAGTCTGTGGGACGAACAACAATCATACCATAGGCTAGCTTCTAGGGTCTAGCCTCTCGATCTCGTGGTAGATATACTCTTGTACTACTCATATCATCAATATTAATCAAGCGGGGTAAGGTATTACCTCCATCGAGAGGGCCCGAACACAGGTAAAAACATCGTGTCCCTTGTCTCCTGTTACCATCCGCCTAGATGCAGAGTTCGGGACCCCTACCGAGATCCGCGGTTTGACACCGACAAGTCCCCTTGTTGAACCGCCAATGTACTTCAACTTATAGACTTTATTTAGTAATTTCCGGTTTAGGATTACCAACTCCGGTTTAACAACATGCTTATATCCTTGAACCACCGCATAGTTGTCCACTTTAATTCTTAAACCGGTAACTATCATGTTGTAGACCATTCATTGCCATGGCCAAGCAAGTGTATGAATGCAACTGGGTCCCTTCTCGAGTAATGAGAGAGCAGTTAGACAACCTTGTCAAAGCAGGCGCTTTGACACGAAAGATATCATTCCTTTGGAGGGTCCTGGCCGGAATGTCCTCCTACACCCAAGGACAGAGAGGTTGTTGTATTTGCGGATCACTTAGGCCGGGTTTCAACCCTCCCGGTTCAAAAAAATTCCGGGACGTACTGGCCAACTTTCAACTGTGCCCACAAGACATCGGTCCTAACTCGGTGACCAATATCTGCCACTTCCAAGTTTTTTGTGAGGTTTACCTTCAAGAGGAACCCACAGTAGAACTATTCAGGGATTTCTTTCACCTAAACCGTCGCACGGAATTCAAAGACGGACCCAACACATAATTGGGTGGAATAGCAGTTCAGAAGAGAAAAGAAGTCACCTTTCCTCATCCCAGTCTCCACAGTCACCCCAAAGAATGGAACCAGGCCTGGTTTTATTGCAAATACACGTCTCCAGCTGACGAAAATCCCTTGTCGGGTTACCGTCCTGAATGTCTGAGCAACACACATCCTCTTCCTCAAAGACTGACCGCCAAAGAAAGGGCCAAATATGCTCCTCAACTATCAAAGCTCAGGGCCTTTATGGCAAACAGTTTGATAGGAGTTGATCTTGCGCGCTGCTGGATAAGCTGGAGCATTTTGCCCTTAAGCCGGCGCCCCGGTTTGATATGTGAGTATACTGGGAACTTGAAGGATGCTCGGCGGCACATTGATATTCAGCTTACGGATGACGAAGTCACTGAAGCTGTAAAAAAGATGCTGAATGAACCGGAGGATGTGTGTGCCCAAACCGGACTACTCCCTTTCTGCACCACCAACAGACCGCCAGCTGTAAGAATCATATAACTTGTTTATCTGAAATTGCTTCTGTCCCAACATTCTCTGAAAGTGTGATTATTTTCTTGACAGGGCGATGATCCATTCTGAAACAAGAAACCCCCGCAAGACAAACCGGTGAAGCCAACCCGTCAAAAAACCAAAGTTGTGAAGAAACCTGCCAATAGGAAGAGGACCACTGCATCTTCCGATCCACCTGCTGACGATGATGTGGGTAACCCGGATTTAGAGGTAGAACTTGACTCACTTGGTTCATTTTTCATACGCCTTATTGATGATGATTATTGTCAGGACGACGCTGAAGTCAGTCATGCCGATGTTGTAGAGGTAATCGTTCTTTCCTCCGATTCAAATCCTTTGCCATCATTAAAAATCCGTCGAGCAAACCGGAAAGTTAAATTTTCTCATCCTCTTGCTTATTTGGATCCAAACTTTCTTGTGAAGACACAACAACATGAGGCTCGCTGCACAACCCGGCATAGCGGCCAGGTAGTTACCTCCGCCGGTTTATCGACCAGTCCGGTTCGGAAATGACGTTCAGATGTCTCTAATTCCCTTGACACTTCACGCCCCAAAGCGGGTTGTTTTCGTCAACCTCTTAATCCATCTGATTCAAATTATCAGGGCACTTCTCATTCATCCTCTGGCGAGTCGTCAGCCACCAAACTTCCACCCCTCAAAATGGTTATTGGGTAAGTTATTCACTTGCTTTGTCCTTGACATGCGTTTTATACGCTATACTGACCTTCATGTTTTACTTTGTCAGTGCTAAGCCCAGACCAAGAAAGAAGGCTCGCTTGAATAAACCGACAGAAGAGGATGCGGCTGTTGAATTGGAGAAGACTCCTGATCCTGAAGAAACCAACGTTGATGACATGCTGAATGAGCCGCCACCTCAAGATCATGACTTCACTGCTGATCGGGTAGAAGTTGACACCACAGGCCATGCTAACCAGCCGACCAGTCCAATCTGGTCTGACAAACCGGCGAGTCCAGCAAAGGATACTGACAAACGGGCTACTCCAGTACAAGCTGCTGAGGAGAAGGATGATGATGTTCTGATTACTGGCATTGGCCATACTGAACCAGGAAATCATGTCGCTTTGTCGAAGCATACCGCCAAAGAGGAATTTTCTGCAATTGTCAAAGGCAAATGGAATGCCGATTTACCAGCTTACGCCCATCTGAATGCTCAAGACCTTCATTCCGGCTATGTGAACCGTCTATATACCAGTCGTGATTATGAAGCCGGTTTGGTAAATATGATGAAGGAACGATATGAGGTAATTTCATAAGCACTGCCCCTTTATTTCTTAATTGCAGCTTATCAACTCGAGTAGCCCCCAAATGACGGTTTAAGATATCAATCTAAACCGGGATTTAGTAAAATTTTATACTTTGCAACAATGCATCCGAACTTCACTGAAGTAGCCCCCAAGTACCCGTTTAACTTTATAAAGATGAACCAGAACTGTGTAGAAGAAACTCCCGTATCAGTAGACTTGGAACAAATACCCATTAGCCCCCAAGTGCCAAGTTGAATACTTGTATTATGCTCGGGACTTTGTAGAAAATTTATGATGAAGAGCAAATATGCTTTAGCCCCCAAGTACCGAGGGCATAACTTGTTATGTGCTTGGTTCTTCAAGTATGCACTGTCACCTCATCATATAACTGTCTCTATGCAGGCTGAGTTGAGCAATAAAGAGAGCCAAACCGCTGACCTACAGGAGAACCTTAAATCGCAACAAGCTGAAACCTCCAAGGCGAAGGAAGAATTGACCAATGCTTTAGGCGCTATGGAGAAACTTAAGAAGGACTTCAACAAAGCGCGGGCGGATTGGGAGACTGAAAAATCCGCTTTGGTGCAAAGGGCTGAAAAAGCAGAAGCCGCTCTTAAACCGGTGGTGGATGAGCTGACCAACGTGAAGCGGCAGGTGCATTCCATGACCGTCGCTGTGTTCGGTAAGCCTTTTGACTTTAAACTTTCCATATAACCATGCATGTATTTGCCGGTTTACTAATCCTTGTGATGATATAGGAACTCGTATTAGCCACTTGGGTTCTGATGTTCAGAAGAAACTGAAGGCGGCCTATACTTTGATAGAGCAGCTGTATACCGGCGCGCAGCGGATCATCTACACTGCTTCACACAATAATCCGCCTCCCACCTTGATCAAGGATATTCTTTAGAGGTTATCTATGCTTCCTGCCCAGGTTGACGAGCTTAAAAAATCTACTGCTAGAACGAGCGCTTTGGCCGCACTGATCCGGGCCAAAGCATGGGTTCCTGACTTTGATCCAATTGAAGCGGCCCAAGGCTATCCCAGCTTGAAGGAAGACGGAACAGAATTTGGCGAACATGACCTCCGGATCATAAACTGGGAAGTACGTCCATTGGCGTGTCAACTGGTTGAAGAAGCGGACCTGTCATACTATCAAGCCAGCTGTGATAACAAGAACAAGCGGATTGCTGCACCGATTCCAGAGGCTCAGAATCTTATCCTGCCAATCCGTAAGCACACTTATGCCCCTGACATGGAACCGCCTACGCTGATAAGTGATGAAGCTATATTCCAAGCCTTAACTGGGATCGACTGGGCAACTATTGATTTCCAGCCACTTGGTAGGGAAGAAGAAGCTGAACCGGCGTGAGATGATCCGGAACCGTCAGGTCAAGCTGGTGACCAATCATGAACCGGAGGCCGGTTTAGTCTTCTACATGCTGCGACATGTATTTGAGAAAACAATGATCCTTTTGGGCACTGGAACGCCTTGTAATAGGCTAGTTAAAATACTTGTGTTGATATGCCTTCGCGCATATTTATCTGCAATTGATGCTTGCTTGATTTGACATACATAAGATATGATATCGATATTCATTTGTCCAAGCTGTTCCTGCAGACAAAAAGCTTAAAGCGCCCTGGCGGTTTACCGCCGGGCGGGTCATGATACCCATATATATATGACCAAAGATGATAACTTAGGTTGTGACATATAACCAAATATGGAAATATATAATACCTGCAACCTTTAAGCATGATGTTGGCTGACCAACCTTGTAGCGGGAGTTATAACCCAGCTTTTGGAGGAGAAACAACTCCTGTTGACATAAGGCCGGTTTATAGTATAAACCGTTCCGAGTTATGATAAATGCCGGTTTACTCCATACTTGGATTTTGATTGAAAACCAGACCGGGCTGATAGTCTCTGGATGATGATTTGATCGTGTACCGTCAACTTGTAATTGACAGTCGAGCCGGGTTATTAACGCCGGTTTAAAAAGCAACCAATTTTTTTAAAAAAGAGAACAAAACTCAAACAGAGGCAAATAAAACCGTTGTAGGCGAGACTTTGAGCCGATCAAGAGGTGTGGCTATGGTTCGGATACGACCAAGCCCCCAAATGATGTTGTGGCATTACGCCGATCAAGAGGTGTAGCTATGGTTCGGGTTCGACCAAGCCCCCAAGTGATGTTGTGGCATTGCGCCGATAAAGAGGTGTAGCTATGGTTCGGATATGACCAAGCCCCCAAGTGATGCTGTGGCATTGCGCCGATCAAGAGGTGTAGCTATGGTTCGGATAAGACCAAGCCCCCAAGTGATGCTGTGGCATTGCGCCTATCAAAAGGTGTAGCTATGGTTCGACCGACCAAGCCACCAAGTGATATAACATAAAGCTTTGAGAAGCTAAATCAAGGGGTAAACCGACGCTTTTAAAGCGTAAGCTCCATGTAACCACACATGATGTAAGAAAACAACAGATACCCCGCTTTAGCTGAGGTTCCGGTTTATTATTTTGATCATAATATATACATTGTCATAATATGTACATAAGCAGAGACTATAGCTCAAGTATAGTAGGGCCAAAGATGAGCAATATTCCATGGCCAGTTGGTCTCCTCCTCCGATTTACGTGAGTCTTTGCGCTCTCGAACATCGATTAGGTAGTACAACCCTTTGTGTAGATTCTTGCTGACCACAAAAGGTCCTTCCCAAGGGGGGGATAACTTGTGCATATCCGTCTGATCCTGGATGAGCTGAAGCACCAAATCTCCTTCTTGAAAGGTTCTGGTTCTAACCCGGCGGCTATGATAGCGACGCAGATCTTGCTGATAAATCACCGAATGGGCGGCCGCTATGTCACGCTCCTCATCTAACAGGTCGAGAGCTTCTTGCCGTGCCTTATCATTGTCAGCTTTAACATATGCCGCTACATGAGGTGAGTCATGACGGATGTCACTAGGAAGAACTGCCTCCGCTCCATAAACCATGAAGAACGGTGTGTATCCTGTCGACCTGTAGGGCATGGTGTTGATGCTCCATAATACTGAAGGTAGCTCCTCAACCCAACAACCCGGCGTACGCTGCAAAGGAACCATAAGCCGGGGTTTGATGCCTCTCAAGATCTCTTGATTAGCCCTCTCTGCTTGACCATTAGACTGGGGGTCAGCCACTGATGATACATCAAGCCGGATGTGCTCACGTTGACAGAACTCCTTCATGGCACCCTTTGACAGATTGGTACCATTGTCGGTGATGATGCTATGTGGAAAGCCAAACCGGAAGATCACCTTTTTGATGAATTGAACCGCCGTGACAGCGTCACACTTGCTAACGGGCTCTGCCTCTACCCACTTTGTGAACTTGTCAACTGCCACCAAAAGGTGGGTCTTCTTGTCCTTGGACCTCTTGAAAGGCCCAACCATATCCAGCCCCCAAGTCGCAAACGGCCAAGTGATTGGAATCATCCTCAATTCTTGAGCCGGCACATGAGCGCGTCTTAAGAACTTCTGGCAGCCATCACATCTTCTGACCAGATCCTCAGCATCAGCATGTGCGGTTAACCAATAGAAACCGTGACGAAATGCCTTAGCCACCAAAGATTTTGAACCGGCATGGTGACCACAATCTCCTTCGTGGATCTCGCACAAAATTTCACAGCCTTCTTCAGGAGATACACAGCGTTGAAACGCCCCTGTCACGCTGCAATGATGTAACTCTCCATTGATGATAGTCATGGACTTGGACCGCGGATTATCTGCTGGCCAATGTCTCATCCTCTGTAACTTCGCCCGGTTCATATCGCCCGGATAGGGAACCGTCCAATCGGGATAACATGAAGAGCCGCCACCAACCGAGCTTCGGATCAGGAACAGCCAAATCCTTTTCACCAGGGAGCTTGACGGACGGGTTATGCAGAACATCCAAGAAGACATTAGGTGGAACTGGTTTACGTTGAGAACCCAGGCGGCTTAAAGCATCCACCGCTTCGTTCTTCTGCCGGTCCACATGATCCACCTGATAACCTTTAAAGTGACCTGCAACAATATCCACCTCACGACGATATGCTGCCATGAGTGGATCCTTGGAATCCCAAGTGCCAGACACCTGTTGAGCTACCAGGTCCGAGTCATCGAAGCACTTAACTCGGCTTAGATTCATCTCCTTAGCCATCCAAAGACCATGGAGTAAAGCCTCGTACTCAGCTGCATTGTTAGTGAAAGGGAACATTAAACGGAGAACATAACAAAACTTATCACCTCGTGGGGAAGTTAATACGACTCCAGCCCCCGAGCCCTCCAATTGCCTGGACCCATCAAAATGAATAGTCCAATAAGTGTGATCCGGCTTCTCTTTGGGCGCTTGTAGTTCTGTCCAATCGTTGATGAAATCCACAAGTGCTTGAGATTTGATCGCCGGTCGGGGTGTATATTTCAACCCGTGAGGTCCAAGCTCGATAGCCCACTTAGCAATCCGGCCAGTTGCTTCCCTGTTCTGGATTATATCTCCTAAAGGAGCAGAGCTGACCATCGTGATGGGATGTCCTTGGAAATATTGCTTGAGCTTATGGCTTGCCATGAAAACTCCATACACCAACTTCTAGCAGTGCGGGTACCTTTGCTTGGACTCAATAAGTACCTCACTGATATAATAAACCGGATGCTGAACCAGATATTCCTTTCCTGCCTCCATGCGCTCCACCACAATAACCACGCTAACAGCCTGAGCATTAGCTGCCACATATAGTAACAATGGCTCCTTGTCAACCGGAGCAGAAAGAACCAACGGGTTAGCTAGCTGCCGCTTTAAATCCTCAAACGCTTCATCCGCGGTAGAGCTCCAGACGAAGTTATCCGTTTTCTTCAGCATCTGATATAAAGTAATGGCCTTCGCCAGCGGCGATAAACCGGCTCAACGCGCAATCCGGCCTGCCAGCGTTGAACGTCATTGATACACCGGTTTAGCCAAGGAGGTGATAGCCTTGATCTTTTCCGGATTAGCTTCAATGCCCCTGTTAGACACCAAAAAGCCCAAGAGCTTGCCTGCCGGTACACCAAAAATGCACTTGGCCGGATTAAGCATCATCTTGTAAACCCGCAGGTTATTAATGGTTTCCTTCAAGTCATCAATCAATGTTTCCTTCTTCCTTGATTTTACCACAATATCATCCACATAGGCATGAACATTGCGGCCGATTTGTTTGTGGAGGCAATTCTGCACGCACCGTTGATAAGTCGCCTGGGCACTCTTGAGACCAAAGGGCATGGACACATAGCAGAAGGCTCCAAAGGGGGTTATGAAGGTCGTCTTGTCCTGGTCCTTGACTGCCATCTTGATCTGATGATAACCAGAATATGCATCCAAAAAGCTCAAACGCTCGCAACCCGCCATGGCCTCAATAATTTGATCAATACGGGGAAGAGCAAAAGGATCTGCTAGACAAGCTTTGTTGAGATCTGTGTAGTCCACACACATACGCCAAGTGTCGTTCTTCTTAAGGACCAGCACCGGATTAGATAACCATTCCGGATGGAAAACTTCAATGATAAAGCCGGCCGCTAAGAGCCTGGCCACTTCTTCTCCAATAGCTTTGCGTCTTTCTTCATTGAACCGGCGGAGAAACTGCGTGACCGGTTTATACTTAGGATCAACATTAAGTGTGTGCTCAGCGAGTTCTCTTGGTACACCTGGCATGTCAGAAGGCTTCCACGCAAAGATGTCCCGATTCTCACGGATGAACTCGATGAGCGCGCTTTCCTATTTCGGATCCAAGTTAGTGCTGATGCTGAACTGTTTGGACGAATCGCCATGTACGAAGTCAACAAGTTTAGTCACATCAGCCGATTTAAATTTCAGGGCCGGATCATGCTCGGTAGTTGGCTTCTTCAACAAAGTCATATCTGCCGGATCAACATTGTCCTTGTAAAAATTCAATTCTTCTGTGGCACAAACCGACTCAACATACGCCGCATCACCTTCTTCACACTCCAGAGCAATCTTGCGGCTCCCATGTACGGTTATAGTTCCCTTATGACCCGGCATCTTGAGCTGCAGATAGACATAGCAAGGCCATGCCATAAATTTAGCATAAGTCGGCCGTCCAAACAGGGCGTGATACGGACTTCTGATTTTCACCACTTCAAAGGTCAAAGTTTCTGATCTCGAGTCATGCTCGTCCCCAAAAGCCACCTCCAGAGCTATCTTACCAACAGGATACGCCGATTTACCAGGCACCACACCATGGAACATCGTATTGGACGGTTTAAGATTTTTATCTGTTAACCCCATGCGACGAAAAGTTTCATAGTAAAGGATATTGATACTGCTTCCTCCGTCCATGAGTACCTTGGTGAACTTATAACTTCACACCTGAGGTGCCACCACTAATGCCAGATGACCTGTATTGTCAACCCGGGGTGGGTGATCTTCTCTGCTCCACATAATCGGCTGCTCAGACCAGCGTAGGTAACGGGGCACCGCCGGTTCAACGGAGTTCACTGCCCTCTTATGTAGCTTTTGGTCACGCTTGTCTAAGCTAGTGGTGAAAACATGATACTGCACACTATTCAACTGCTTCGGGTTGCTCTGGTAACCCGATTCTTCTTCTTCTTCTTCTTCTTGATTGCCACGATGATTGTATCCACCTTGGTTGCCCTGATTACCTTGATTGTTATGTCCACCCTGATTACCATGGAAGCCTGAACCAGAATTTCCTCCACCATAACCCGGCCCATGAGATCCAGGGCCTGAACCGCCACCTGGTCCGTGATCATACCGGAAAGCATTACAATTTTTGAACTCTTGCATGATGTAGCAGTCCTTTCAGAGGTGTGTGGCCGGCATCTCCTTCGTCCCATGTTTCAGGCAGGGCTGGTTCAATAGGTAAGATAGGCGATCCGGGTTAGGACTAGGTGCTCCACCACGTTGGGGCGGTTTACCCTTGCACCGTTGGCCCTTGTCATGTGTGCTGGTATTAGCCACAAAGTCCAAGCTGTGATCCGCTTTATGTTTGCTGCCATTTCCATGTCCCGCCGGGTTGTGGTGCTGCCCCCTGGCATTGCCGCTCTTTTTTCCCTTCCCTGCTTTATCATCATCAGACTCGGGATCCTTGGTACTATCAGAGTCGGAATACTTCACTAAAGCAGCCATAAGGGTTCCCATATCATTGCAATGGCGTTTGAGCCGTCCCAACTTCAACTTCAGAGGTTCAATCCGGCAATTGCCTTCCAAGGCCAGAACTGCGGTATCCGCATTGATGTGGTCTGATGAATGTAAAATTTCCGAAACCCAGCGCACCCATCGGGTTGTTGACTCTCCTTCCTCCTGGACACAGTGTAACACCCCGGAAGTAACTTTCCATATTTGTAACTCCAACTCTTGCCATTTTCGGCATTGTGATATGATATTCCCTCCGTGGTTGGGTTTTCCTCATTTTGCATTTTTGTCCATGTCATGCATTTTTTTATCATGTCATCATGTGCATCGCATTTGCATACGTGTTAAGCCTCATGATTCGAGCATTTTTCCGTTGTCCGTTTTGCAATCCGCACTCCTATCTCCCCGCGGCCCTTTTATGTTTTTCCGTGTACGGGTACTAAACCTTCTCGAAATGGACCGAGGTTTGTCTAGTGGCCTTGGTATACCACCCGTAGACCACCGGTCAAGTTTCGGATCATTTGGAGCTCGTTTGGTACTCCAACGGTTAACCGCACTCTCGCAAAGGCCTCTTTTAAGTTGCAGCCCAACACCCCTTCAAAACAGCCCAATAACCCATCTAAGTCACTTCCATGCTCTCCGTCGTTCGATCACGATCGTGTGGACGAAAACTACACCTCATTTGGACTCTCCTAGCTCCCTCTATGCCTATTTAAACATCTCCCTCGTCCAAATCCGGGTCTTCCTCCCCGAAACCCTAGACGTTTTCCCTCCGCGCCGCGCCGGACGTGTCCACCCCGGCCGGACGCGTCTCCGCCGCCGCCCGCGCCCAACCGGGGGCCGCCACGTGGCACCCGCCGGCACGCCGCCGCCAACCGTCGGGCGGAGGCCGGCCCGCCCGAGCCCGATCTGGGCGCGCCCTCAACTCATCGCCATGCCGCCGCGCCGTGCCCGCCGCCGAAGCGCCGCCAGCGCCGCGCCGCTCCCTCCGCCGCCACCACGCCGCCACCGGCGCCGCGGCCTCCCGCCGCCGCCCGGACCTGCGCCCGCCGCCGCGCGCCGGTCGCCCGCCTCGCCGGCCAGCCGCTGCCGCCCTCCGCCGGCGACCTCGCCCTTGGCGCCCTCTCCTCCTCGCCGGGCGTGCTCCGGCGAGCCCGCGCCGCCGAGCCGCCGTCGCCCCGATCCGGTCGGGAGGAGCCCGATCCGGCCTCGGTTCGCGGCCCGATCCCGTTGACCTTCTTCTCCCCCCTCTTTTCTTCCAAGTATTTTGTCATCCAATATTATTTCGTGGCATTTTCAACATGGTATAACTTTGCATCTGTAGGTCCATTTTACGCGTATAATATGTCAAAATGTTCGTCTCGAAGAGGATATCATTTCATCTCATTGCATCATTTTCATTTGAGCTCATCTTGATGCCTGAAATGCTGTTAGAAGAGGGCTATGTGATGTTAGTTTCTGTTTCTTAACAGAACTTGCACTTTTGTTATTTTTGCCATGATTGATGTGTGCATCCTATGAATTTGAGTCATACATGTGTTTTGTAATATGCCATGCCATCTTTCCAGGGGTGTATGCCATGTATTTTTTTGATCTATGTGGTGACTAGCACAAGCATGCAAAGTAGGTGTCCTGATGTTACTGTTTTCAGCCCTGTTTAGCTGATATTTTGATGCCATGTTAACTTGATGCTACCAAGAGATCCATGCATATTTTGAGATACTTCAGTAAGGATGTTTTGTAAAACATGTCTTGCTCTATCCATCCATGCCCTTGTTTGCAATTATGGAGTGCCATAGCTTGAGTCAATCGAGCTCTACTTTTGCTATCAAATGTTTCCTGGCAGATTGTTTACAGGTTATTCAATTTTGCCTAGGTTGTTGTGGTTGATCCATGTATGCTATGTTAATGTTCTTGCCATGTATGTCTTCTATGCCATGTGTTCTTGATGTATGTATGCTTAGTTTATCATATAAGGCTCTGTAGTGAGTGCATTGAGCTTGTAAACATGCCTACTTGTTATCAGTTTTTGACATGCCATGTTGCTGAATCTGTTAACGAAACTTTCGATATTGACATGGGTGTTACTATATTTTCTGATCCTTTCGGCTTATGGTCAGTAAGGGACTTTTGTTCTATGCTTTGAGTAGATTCATGCAATGCCATGTTTTGCTATTTTAAGTTCCTGTAGCATGTAGTTTTCTTGCTCTGAACATTGCAACCTGATGCTGTTTTTGTCATGTCCAGCCTGATATTTTGTGCACTTTTGCCATGCTTGTTTGAACCTGTTATGATGTGAACTAGCCGTAGCTCAGTGCTCATCTTTTGTCGAGCATCTTGTGTAGATCACTGCCATGTACTTTGTTGATACGTTTGGGTGCAGTAGCTTAATTTTTTGTTGCTTGCTAAGTGGCATCATGCTGTTAATGGCAGATTTGTGCCATTCTTTTGCTTGTCATTTCCAAACCGTGCATCCGATTCCGGTGATCTTTATATCGATTTCAACCGAAATCATCTCATCTTTCCAGTGGCATACTTGGTTTGCCAAGTTGATGCCTGGTTCATCATTTACCTTCCGGGGCGCACATAAGCATTGCATATCACATCTCGCATATCATGTCATGTTTTGCATCATGTTGCTTGTGCATTGCACCGTGATTTATTGTGGTTCCTTTGTTTGTGTTGTTGCTTTGGGTAGAGCCGGAGGCGAGTACGTGAGCGAGGAACCTGTTGAGAACGCTTCGAGGATCAAGCTTTCGACAACTCTGAGAACATTGCGAGCAAGATGACCATACCCTCGAAATCACTTCTATCTTTGCTATGCTAGTTGCTCGCTCTTTTGCTATGCCTATCTTGCGATGCCTACCACTTGCTATATCATGCCACCCATATTGCCATGTCAGCCCTAACCATCCTTTTCCTAGCAAACCGTTGATTGGCTATGTTACCGCTTTGCTCAGCCCTCTTATAGCGTTGCTAGTTGCGGTGAAGTGAAGTTTGTTCCTTGTTGGAACATGGAGATGTTGTTCCTTGTTGGAACATGTTTACTTGTTGGGGATATCACAATATATATCTGCTATAATTAATGCATCTATATACTTGGTAAAGGGTGGAAGGCTCGGCCTTATGCAGTGTTTTGTTCCACTCTTGCCACCTAGTTTCCGTCATACCGGTGTTATGTTCCTTGATTTCGCGTTCCTTACGGTTGGGTGATTTATGGGACCCCTTGACAGTTCGCTTTGAATAAGACTCGTCCAGCAAGGCCCAACTTTGGTTTTACCATTTGCCACCTAAGCCTTTTCCCCGGGTTTTCGCGAGCCCGAGGGTCATCTTTATTTTAACCCCGGACGGTGCTCCTTGAGTGCTGGCCCAAACTAGAGTGCTTTGCAGCGCTCCTCAAGGAAACTTGAGGTCTGGTTTTAGTTATACGGACTGCTCATCCGGTGTGCCACGAGAACGAGATATGTGCAGCTCCTATCGGGATTTGTCGGCACATTCGGGCGGCTTTGCTGGTCTTGTTTTATTGCTGTCGAAATGTCTTGTAGTCCGGGATTCGAGATTGATCGGGTCTTCCGGTAGAAGGAATATCCTTCGTTGACCGTGAGAGCTTATAATGGGCTAAGTTGGAACACCCTGCAGGTAATATCTTTCAAAGCCGTGCCCGCGTTATGAGGCAGATGGGAATTTGTTAATGTCGGTTGTAGAAAACCGAAGTTGACCTCAATAAAATACACATCAACGCGTGTGTAACCGTGATGGTCTCTTCTCGTGGTCCGGAAGTGAACACGGTGTTGGAGTTATGTCGGCGTAAGTAGTTCAGGATCACTTCTTGATCGCTACTAGCTTCACGACCGTGCTTTGCTCCTCTTCTCGCTCTCTTTTGCGATGTAGCCACCATATATGCTAGTCGCTTGCTGCAGCTCCACTTTACTACCCTGTCCTTCCTATAAGCTTAAATAGTCTTGATCTACGCTGGTGTGAGATTGCTGAGTCCCGTGACTCACAGATTCTACCAAAACAGTTGCGAGGTTCCGGCGAGGCCGGTCAGGTGACGCCCGAGCTCAAGTGGGAGTTCGACGAGGCGTGGTCGTTACTATGTGTCTTTTCCTGATGATCAGTAGTGGTGCCCAGTTGGGACGATCGGGGATCTGTGTAGCATTTGGGGTATCTTCTTTTATTTTGGTTCCGTAGTCGGACCTTGAGTGTACTCTGAATGATGGATGTTTATTTATGTCTTTGTGTGAAGTGGCGATTGTAAGCCAACTATGTATCTCTTTCCCTTATTTATTACATGGGTTGTGTGAAGATTACCTCACTTGCGACATTGCTTTCAATGCGGTTATGCCTCTAAGTCGTGCCTCGACACGTGGGAGATATAGCCGCATCGGGGGCGTTACACACAGGCAGCTAAGTCCACAATCGACATGGGTTGCTTACATGTATCCTTGAAATTTTGGATAAATCGGGTTCTCAACTCGGCCCATGACCTGATAGAATTCGCCGGTAAACTCTTTAGCCAAGTACGGGCCGTCCCTTCCAACATCATGGTAAAATACTTTGCACATGCCGCATCATCCACATCCAGCATCTCCATGGCCATCTCATAACTTTCAACCCATGTCTTAGGGGATAAATCGGCAGTGTAATTAGGCACCTTGCGCGGGCCTTTGAAATCCTTGGGCAGGCGCACGTTGCGCAACGCTGGTACGAGACACGGCACCCCCAAGGAACTAGAGGTGACTCCTGGCTCTACTGACGTGGTTGGACAAACCGAGTGGTAGCGGGCTTCATGCTGCGCCGCTTCTTTCGGCCTCCCATGAGCTCGAGCCCGGTCCACTACCTCCTGAGCATCACCAGGGGCCCATGCCGGATTGTCGCCACGGGGCGGTTCATGATTCCGCGCATTGCTTGATACGGCCGGTTCATCCATACACCTGCTGTAACTCCGGCTTGGACGAGGGTGGAATGAATTCGATCACGACTATATGAATAAGCCTCCTGTTGAACCAAGGCTGTCCGAAGAAGCTCCTTAACCTGACGTGTCTCAACCGCCGCCGGAGAATCACCTTCAATTGGGGTAGCCTCCAATCATGAAGCGGCAGCAACAAGATTGTCCATCGAAGTAGAATAATGACCCGGTGGTGTTGGGACGGGCTGCATCACAATGTTGTTCTGTCGAGACGGATCCATCAAACATGGCTGAACCGGCGCCCCTGCCCCAGGTACCTCCACCCGGTTCACCACCGGTGGATTGCTGGTCCCTGCTCCTGGTGTGTTAAAGAGGTTCCTAGCATCATAAATCGGAGGCAGGCGAGAACGATGTCTCCTTTTCAGGACTTCGTGTGATGCATTCTGATCCAGCAAAAGCGGGTAAGCCTGTGCATCCAAAGCGGCCCGCTCTGCGGCCATCCTGGTATCTTCAGCTGCCAGATCGGCTTTGGCCTGAGTAATCTGATCCTTTACCTTCGAAATTTCCGCATTGTGTGCATCCTGATCCGCCGGGTTAGCCTCCGCCATCAGCGTTGCCAACGCGTCAAATAAATCAGATAAAACCTGAGCCGGTGGTCGCACAGGGCCTCCTGCCCCGGCTGCCGTCACCGCTGCTGATCCGGAAATCATTGCTGCTGCGGTCGAAGAGTGGAGCGCCGGCTGCGTACCAGCCATGAAGATTCCAACCCGGTTGGGCAGATCAGAGGGGTCCGGAATACTGTCGCCATCGGAACAGCCCCCAATCCGGCCATCTTGTAGCTGATATAACGACTCGGTCTCTCCGGTCAATGACTCGTTGCTGGAATAAACGACGGTCTCACCACCAGATTCCGATTTGTCTTCGTAGTCCCCTTCATGGATGACTCCCACGAAGGCACGCTTCATGACGGGCTTGACCCGGGCAGATCTCGCATGCTGAGCCGTTTCGACGAGGTCGGTGCAGATGTCCGGCTCAGGGCCCGGTTCGCCGATCTTGTCGATGAAGACGTGTATGCCACCAAAGGGGACCCGGTACCCGTACTCGATTGAGCTGGCCTCGGGGTCCCTGCCTGCATCGTCGATGTAGAGCTTGCCGCGACGACTCTTGGTCATCCGGCCCACAGCGTAACCCTTGAGTCCTTCGAAGCTGCCCTCCAAGAACTTGAAACCATTGTGCGATAGCCCCACAGTGGGTGCCAACTGTCGTGGTTTTGTCACGGCAGATGTCCTCGTGAAAGGACTTAGTCGTGGAGCCATCGCTACGGGTTAGCTTAAAGGGGTTAAAGCGGACAAGGGACGCAAGAGAGTTTTATGCTAGTTCGGCCCCTTACGATGAAGGTAAAAGCCTACGTCTAGTTGTGATGGAATTGATGGGGTTTCGATGACCAGGGAGCGAATACGCTTTGCCTGAGTCTAGAGTTGTTTTCTGTAGTCCTGAACCGCCGCTGGGTCGTCCCCTTATATACATGGGTTGACGCCCGTCGGTTTACAGAGTCCCGAGGCCGGCTCATAAACGTGTCCGGCTCGGTCTCCACTCTTTCTACCTTACAATGCAAGTTACATATCAATGCCGGTTTATAGCTACATGCCTTAAACCGGTTCTGGGCCCTGGGCCTTTACACAACGTCAACGTCTCTTCATGGGCTTCAGGTATAATGGACTACTGATGAAGTTAACCCGGCCTCTCCTGGCCGGTTTATGCCCAGTAGTAATATCCCCAACATCGATCATTGAAGCAATTGCAATTTATCATAACATCGGAAAGAGTCTATGTCAGAGCTTTCTAGCAAGTCCACATACTCAACTATCATTTAGTCTTTCATAATTGCAAACACTCACGCAATACTTGTGGTTACGGAGTTTTAATTGGACACAGAGAAAGATAGGGGCTTATAGCTACACCTCCCAACCTTTTACCTCAAGGGTGATGTCAACAATAATAACTCATGCTCCCCTATATCCGATTAGATATATCTATCAGGATTTTTCCAACACCCTGTGCTTGCCAAAGGATAAAATGTAAAAAGGGAAGGTGAAGATCACCATGACTCTTGCATAAGGTAGAAGATAATGATAAAAGATAGGCCCTTTGCAGAGGGAAGCAGAGGTTGTCATGCGCTTTCAGGGTTGGATGCACAAAATCTTAATGCGAAAGAACGTCACTTTATATTGCCCCTTGTGATATGAACCTTTATTATGCAGTCCGTCGCTTTTATTTCTTCCACATCACAAGATCGTATAAAGCTTATTTTCTCCCACACTAATAAGTCATACATATTTAGAGATCAATTTTTTATTGCTTGCACCGATGACAATTTACTTGAAGGATCTTACTCGATCCATAGGTAGGTATGGTGGACTCTCATGGCAAAACTGGTTTAAGGGTTTTTTGAAGCACAAGTAGTATCTCTACTTGGTGCTAAGAATTTGGCTAGCATGAGGGGTAAAGGCAAGCTCAACATGTTGGATGATCCATGACAATATACTTTATCTCAGATATAAGAAAACATAACCCATTACGTTGTCTTCCTTGTCCAACATCAACTCTTTAGCATGTCATATTTTAATGAGTGCTCCCAATCATAAAAGATGTCCATGATAATATATTTATATGTGAAACCTCTCTTTCCTTATTACTTCCTATTAATTGCAACGATAACCAAAGCTATGTTTGCCAACTCCCAACAACTTTTAATCATCATACTCTTTCTATGTGAAGTCATTACTCTCGATAACATCAATATGATCTCTTTGTTTCTTTTTATTCTTTTTCTCTTTTCTTTTATTCACTCAAGATCATGGCAAAATAATCAAGCCCTTTACTCAACACTAATTTTTATTATATAGCTCATGGACTCGATTACATAGAGGGATCATAAAGCAAAACTCAAAACTAGATCATGCCATAAACTTTATTCTACTAGATCAAGATACTACTAATAGGATCGAACTAAGAAAAACGGTAAAGATAGGAGTGTGATGGTGATACGATACCGGGGCACCTCCCCCAAGCTTGGCAGTTGCCAAGGGGAGTGCCCATACCCATGTGATTATGTCTCCTTTGTTGGTGAGTGTAACACCCTGGATGTAAACTTCCCCTTTTGGGCAATATATCATTTTGACCTCATCCTATTTCTTGTGAGTTTTGTCATGCTTGGCTTCATGTTGTTTGGTTATGTGGGTTTTGCTCTTTTCTTTGTTTTGCTCTTTTACCATATTGCATTTGTGCCTCTTGTCATCTTGCATTCCATTCTTATCATGTGTTTGTGGTGTTCTCTCACATGTCATGTGGTTGCATGTGCCATTCTTATTTGCATTACCATCTCCTCTTTCCCTCTACTTCTTTCCTTATCAAGTGCTATTTATTTCCTTTCTCAATTAATGCTCATCTTCTCCCTGCAAATCTTACTCTTTGCATTAAACCTCTCTGCCAAATATCTCCTCACTTGAAGTTGTTATGGTCAGGTTCAAAAATGGCACAAGTTTGAAATAATTCCAAACTTGTCTTATTTTTCTACCTCTAAAAAATGTCCATTACAATTTAGTTAAATAGTGGAGAATTCCAGGAGTTTGGGGATATTTTCCTTTCACTCAAACTCTTTTCATTTCTTTCTGTACTTTCTTTTCTCTTCCTTTTGATTTTAAAAAGGAAAAGAAAAAGGAGGCAGCAGCAGCAGTGGCAGCCCAGCTAAACCTCTCCACCTGGGCTCCGGCCTCTGAGCCGGCCCAGCTCCCCTCAGCCCGCAGCCGAGAGCGAGCGCGCCAGCCCGCTCGCCTCTCTCCTCCTGCCTTGCCCACCGCAGCACTTACCCCGCTAGATCCCGTCCCACGTGGGCGCACTGCAGTCCCGCCAGCAGCGACAACCTTGTTCTTTTCACCCACCTTTCCCTCTTCCTCTCGCCGTCGCCATGGGGACCCGAGCACGAGGGAGCGTGAGCTCGCCCGTCGCCTAGCCCCTACTTATCCCTCTCCGGGTCCAACCGACCCCTAGGGTTTCCTCTCCCTCTCGCCGCCGCCGCCAGTAAGAGAACCACGGATTCGCCGCCCGCTCCGTCCCCGAAGCGCCGAGAGCGCCTCGTCGCCGGCGTGCTCTCCGGCCACCCCAACCCTGCGGCCCGTGTCCATCGTCTTCCTCGTCGTCGACTTCGTCCACGATGTCGACTACGGGTGCCCGGATCGCCAAGTTCGTCGACGCCCCTGTTTCTGTCTTCTTCTCGGTCAGGAACCCGGCGAAGTTCAGGGCACGACTCCCTCGCCGCAGGATCGCCTCCGTCGCCGTTTTCTTGTCTTTGGGTAAGGAGGTATAACCTACTTCCTCCCTGCTCCTTCCTGTCGTCGTTAGATCACCGTAGTGTAGGTTCCGGTCCGTGTCCTTGCCGCGCTCGGCGTGCTCCGGCATGTCCGAAGTTTTTGGGTTCAGAGTAGTTTGGCGTGCGTGTTTGCCGCTATCCCCGCCCGGGCTTGTCCCTTCATGATCCCGTGGTGCCCTCTCGTGCGCGCTCGTCTTGAACAAGGGCACAGAGCCGCCGTAGCCGTAGTTGCATCGCCGGAATCGTCGGTTTTCTTCTCTGTTTTTAGGTCCGGCCTGGTAGTTGGTCAAGTAAGCCAGCGTCTCTGACCTTACCGAACTTCCTAGCCCAGCCGAGCTGGTTTGACCCCCGCTCTCTCACCGCGGCGACCTGGGTTCGAACCCCAGGCGCGCCTCCCCCCTTTTTTAATTTCTGTTTTCTTCTGTTCCTCGGTTCGTATCGGCAGCAGTAGGAGTAGTTAAGAGCCCGAGGCCCTTCTCTGTCAGTCGCCGCCGCCTAGCCCAGTGGTAGCAGGGGCAGGGTTCCAACGGGGAGACCCGGGTTCGATTCCCAGAGGCTGGTTTCTTCCCCCTTTTAAACCCACTTCGCCACTGTCTCTATGACAGTAGGGCCACCTTGTCAGCCTCTCAGCGCCCTCCTCCATTCTTATTTTTTTTTCCATTACCCCGCGTTTCCATTTCCAGCTTTGTTTCCTTTTCTGTTTTAGGCAAGTCCATTTCTGGACATTTCCAAATCTGGAAATTGCCATTTCTGTTAACTTCCAGTTTAGGCAGGTTTTGACTTAGTGGTTTTGTGAAGATTTCTCTACTGCAACCCTAACATATTATATATGTTTTTGGGGTAGAAAAATCCCACCAACTCAGTGGTGACATTAGTTTCTGCATTTGGGCAAGTTTATGATCATGCCTTTTTGCATCATGTTTATGTGTTGTTTTCATTGGGCATATTTATTTTGCTTTATGCTATGAGGTAGTTTGCACACGTGCATGGCTTTGTACATCATGCTGTTATGTAGGTTTTCTCGCCATTCTTGTTTTGCCCGCCATATCCAACCCGTGCATCCGATTCCGGTGATCTCTATATCGATTTCTAACGAAATCATCTCATCTTTCCGATGGCATGCTTGGTTTGCCAAGATGATGCCCAGTTTTTCATTTACCTTCCGGGCGCTTTACGCATTGCATATCACTTCCGCATATCATGTCATGTTGTTGCATCTTGTTGATTGTGCTTTGCACCGTGATTTATTGTGGTTCCTTGTTTGTGTTGTTGCTTTGGGTAGAGCCGGAGGCGAGTGCGTGAGCGAGGAGCCTGTTGAGAACGTTTTCGAGGATCAAGCTTTCGACAACTCGAGAACATTGCGGCAAGATGACCATACCCTCGAAATCACTTCTATCTTTGCTATGCTAGTTGCTCGCTCTTTTGCTATGCCTATGCTGCGATGCCTACCACTTGCTATATCATGCCACCCATATCGCCATGTCAGCCCTAACCATCCTTTTCCTAGCAAACCGTTGATTGGCTATGTTACCGCTTTGCTCAGCCCTCTTATAAGCGTTGCTAGTTGCGGTGAAGCTGAAGTTTGTTCCGTGTTGGAACATGGAGTTGTTGTTCCTTGTTGGAACATGTTTACTTGTTGGGGATATCACAATATATAAATATATCTGCTATGCTTAACACATCTATATACTTGGTAAAGGGTGGAAGGCTCGGCCTTATGCAGTGTTTTGTTCCACTCTTGCCGCCCTAGTTTCCGTCATACGGTGTTATGTTCCTTGATTTTGCGTTCCTTACGGTTGGGTGATTTATGGGACCCCCTTGACGATTCGCTTTGAATAAGACTCCTCCAAAGGCCCAACATTGGTTTTACCATTTGCCACCTAAGCCTTTTCCCCGGGTTTTCGCGAGCCGAGGGTCATCTTTATTTAACCCCCCGGCCGTTCTCCTTCGATTGCTGGTCCAACTTTGGCGATGTCCGGCGCCCCAGGCAATCCAGGTCTATGCCAACCCGACGTCTTGCCCATCCGGTGTGCCTGAGAACGAGATATGTGCAGCTCCTATCGGGATTTGTCGGCACATTCGGGTGGCTTTGCTGGTCTTGTTTTATTCTGTCGAAATGTCTTGTAGTCCGGATTCGAGATTGATCGGGTCTTCCCGGTAGAAGAATATCCTTCGTTGACCGTGAGAGCTTATAATGGGCTAAGTTGGGACACCCTGCAGGTAATATCTTTGAAAGCCATGCCCGCGGTTATGAGGCGATGGGAATTTGTTAATGTCGGTTGTAGAAAACCTAAAGTTGATCTCAATAAAATACACATCAACAAGGTGCGTAACGTGATGGTCTCTTCTCGTGGTCCGGAAGTGAACACGATGTTGGAGTTATGTCGGCGTAAGTAGTTCAGGATCACTTCTTGATCACTACTAGTTTCACGACCGTGCTTTGCTTCTCTTCTCGCTCTCTTTTGCGAAGTAGCCACCATATATGCTAGTCGCTTTGCTGCAGCTCCACTTTACTACCTCTGTCCTTCCTATTAGCTTAAATAGTCTTGATCTCGCGGGTGTGAGATTGCTGAGTCCCCGTGACTCACGGATACTTCAAAACAGTTGCGAGTTCCGATGAGGCCAAGGTGGGTGATTCAACCGAGCTCAAGTGGGAGTTCGACGAGGAACGTGGTCGTTACTATGTGTCTTTCCCAGATGATCGATAGTGGTGCCCGGTTGGGACGATTCGGGATCTGTGTTAGCATTTGGGGTATCTTCTTTTATTTTGGTTCCGTAGTCGGACCTTGAGTGTACTCAATGATGGATGTTTATTTATGTCTTTGTGTGAAGTGGCGTTGTAAGCCAACTATGTATCTCTTTCCCTTATGTATTACATGGGTTGTGTGAAGATTACCTCACTTGCGACATTGCTTTCAATGCGGTTATGCCTCTAAGTCGCGCCTCGACACGTGGGAGATATAGCCGCATCGGGGGCGTCTCGGGTTGCAGTAGAGAAATCTTCACAAAACCACTAAGTCAAAACCTGCCTAAACTGGAAGTTAACAGAAATGGCAATTTCCAGATTTGGAAATGTCCAGAAATGGACTTGCCTAAAACAGAAAAGGAAACAAAGCTGGAAATGGAAACGCGGGGTAATGGAAAAAAAAATAAGAATGGAGGAGGGCGCTGAGAGGCTGACAAGGTGGCCCTACTGTCATAGAGACAGTGGCGAAGTGGGTTTAAAAAGGGGGGGAAGAAAACCAGCCTCGGGGGGAATCGAACCCGGGTCTCCCCGTTGGAACCCTGCCCCTGCTACCACTGGGCTAGGCGGCGGCGACTGACAGAGAAGGGCCTCGGGCTCTTAACTACTCCTATCGCTGATACTAACCGAGGAATGTAAGAAAACAGAAATTAAAAGGGGAGGCGCTACTGGGTTCGAACCAGTGTCGCCGCGTGAGAGAGCGGGTCAAACCAGCTCGGCTGGGCTAGGAAGTTCGTAAGGTCGAGACGCTGGCTTACTTGACCAACTACCAGGCCGGACCTAAAAATGAGAAGAAAACCGACGATTCCGGCGATGCAACTACGGTTACGGGCGGCTCTGTTCTTTGTTCAAGACGAAGCGCATTTAGAGGGCACCACGGGATCATGAAGGGACAAGCCCGGGCGGGGATAGCGGCAAACACGCACGCCAAACTACTCTGAACCCAAAAACTTCGGACATGCCGGAGCACGCCGAGCGCCGCAAGGACACGGACCGAACCTACACTACGGTGATCTAACGACGACAGAAGGAGCAGGAGGAAGTAGGTTATACCTCCTTACCCAAAGACAAGAAAACGGCGACGGAGGCGATCTCAGGCGAGGGAGTCGTGCTCGAACTCGCCGGTTCCCGACCGAGAAGAAGATGTAAACAGGGCGCCGATTTAACTTGGCGATCCGGCACTCAGAAGTCGACGCCGTGGACGAAGTCGACGACGAGGAAGACGATGGACACGGGCCGCAGGGTTGGGGTGGCCGGAGAGCACGCCGCGACGAGGCGCGGCTCTCGATGCGCCGGACGGAGCGGGCGGCGAATCCGTGGTTCTCTTTACTGGCGGCGGCGAGAGGGAGAGGGAAACCTTAGGGGTCGGTTGACCCGGAGAGGGATAAGTAGGGGCTAGGCGACGGGCGAGCTCACACTCCTCGTGCTCGGGTCCCCATGGCGACGGCGAGAGGAAGAGGGAAAGGTGGGTGAAAAGAACAAAGGTTGCCGCTGCTCAAGGGACCGGCAAGCCCCACGGACGGGATCTAGCGGGGTGGGTGCGGCTGGGCGCCAAGGCAGGAGGAGAGAGGCGAAGGGCTGGCGGCCGCTTCCTGCCATGGGCCGAGGGAGCTGGGCTGCCTGAGGCCGGAGCCTGTGGAGAGGTTTAGCTGGCTGCCATCGCTGCTGCTGCCTCCTTTTTCTTTTCCTTTTTAAAATCAAAAGGAAGAGAAAAGAAAGTACAGAAAGAAATGAAAAGAGTTTGAGTGAAAGGAAAATATCCCCAAACTCCTGGAATTCTCCACTATTTAACTAAATTGTAATGGACATTTTTTAGAGGTAGAAAAATAAGACAAGTTTGGAATTATTTCAAACTTGTGCCATTTTTGAACCTGACCATAACAACTTCAAGTGAGGAGATATTTGGCAGAGAGGTTTAATGCAAAGAGTAAGATTTGCAGGGAGAAGATGAGCATTAATTGAGAAAGGAAATAAATAGCACTTGATAAGGAAAGAAGTAGAGGGAAAGAGGAGATGGTAATGCAAATAAGAATGGCACATGCAACCACATGACATGTGAGAGAACACCACAAACACATGATAAGAATGGAATGCAAGATGACAAGAGGCACAAATGCAATATGGTAAAAGAGCAAAACAAAGAAAAGAGCAAAACCCACATAACCAAACAACATGAAGCCAAGCATGACAAAACTCACAAGAAATAGGATGAGGTCAAAATGATATATTGCCCAAAAGGGGAAGTTTACATCCAGGGTGTTACAGTGAGGAAGGTGGCGGTGATGATGGGTAGTCGCACATCGAGCGTAAGAGGTCCTCCAGCTTGGGGATAATGCCCTTGAGTGCAACGATATGCTCCTTCAACAAAATATTTTCACGTGTGAGATACTTGTTCTGTATACGAGCTAACTCAATCATCTTGAAATCTTAAATCTCAGTTGGGGTAAGAAGATTATGATCAAGTTGAAGGATGCCTTCTGCTGCCGGAGCTTGATCCTCCGTGGCCTTCTTGATCCCTTCATCCTTGTTGATCTCCATGGGTTCTTCCCTCTTCAGCTCTATCTTCATTAGCCAAGCATCGTTGTCACCGTTGTTGGAGGAGGGGGATGACATGATGCTCGGCCTTGACAACCCTGATAGAAAACAGCTCGAAACAAGAACAGAGGATAATTGCATGATACAGGAGTCAAAACCTTCGGTAGAATATATAATGAATTTTTACCAACCAAAATACGTATCGTGCAAGAAAACGGAGTCCGGAAGGCACACGAGGTGCCCACGAGGTAGGGGGCGCGCCCAGGGGGTAGGGCGCGCCATCCACCCTCATGGGGCCCTCGTGTCCTTCCCGAACTGCTTCTTATTTTTCTATTTTTCTAAATATTCCAAAACGGAGAAATATTGCCTTAAAAACTGTTTTGGAGTCGGTTTACTTACCGTACCACATACCTATTCCTTTTCGGAGTCTGAAATGTTCCGGAAAGTGTCCCTTATGTATTCCTCCGGGGTTACGGTTTCAATAACATTGGTTTCAACATTTATGGGATTACCTGAGATATAATGTTTAATTCTTTGACCGTTCACCACCTTCGGATTTGTGCCTTCGAAGTTGTTGATTTTTATGGCACCGGAACGATAGACCTCCTCGATAACGTAGGGGCCTTCCCATTTAGAGGGAAGTTTTCCTGCAAAAAATCTTAAACGAGAGTTGTATAGCAATACATAATCACCTACATTAAACTCACGCTTTTGTATCCTTTTGTCATGCCATCTTTTTAACTTTTTCTTTAAAAAACTTGCATTTTCATAAGCTTGGGTTCTCCATTCATCAAGTGAGCTAATATCAAATAACCTCTTCTCACCGCCAAGTTTGAAATCATAGTTGAGCTCTTTAATAGCCCAATAAGCCTTATGTTCAAGTTCGAGAGGTAAGTGACATGCTTTTCCATAAACCATTTTATACGGAGACATACCCATAGGATTTTTATATGCAGTTCTATAGGCCCATAATGCATCATCAAGTTTCTTGGACCAATTATTTCTAGACCTATTGACAGTCTTTTGCAAAATTAATTTGAGCTCCCTATTACTCAATTCTACTTGACCACTAGACTGCGCATGATAAGGGGATGCAATTCTATGATTAACATCATACTTAGCAAGCATTTTACGAAAAGCACCATGAATAAAGTGTGAACCACCATCAGTCATTAAATATCTAGGGACTCCAAACCTTGGGAAAATAACTTCTTTAAGCATCTTAATAGAGGTGTTATGATCAGCACTACTAGTTGGAATAGCTTCTACCAACTTAGTAACGTAATCAACAACAACTAAAATATGTGTATATCCATTAGAGGCAGGAAAAGGTCCCATATAATCAAAGCCCCAAACATCAAATGGTTCAATAACGAGTGAATAATTCATAGGCATTTCTTGACGTCTACTAATATTACCAATTCTTTGGCATTCATCACAAGATAGGACAAACTTACGGGCATCCTTGAAGAGAGTAGGCCAATAAAAACTGGATTGCAATACCTTATGTGCAGTTTTGTCTCCAGCGTGGTGTCCTCCATATGCCTCAGAGTGACACTTGCGTAGGATCTATTCCTATTCATGCTCAGGTACACAACGTCTAATAACACCATCTACTCCTTCTTTATAAAGATGTGGGTCATCCCAAAAGTAATGTCTCAAATCATAGAAGAACTTTTTATTTTGCTGGTATGTGAAACTAAGTGGTATAAATTTAGCAACGATGTAATTAGCATAATCAGCATACCACGGAGTACCACGAGAAGTATTTATGACATTTAATTGTTCATCTGGAAAGCTATCATCAATAGGTAGTGGGTCATCAAGAACATTTTCTAACCTAGACAAGTTGTCTGCAACGGGGTTCTCAGCTCCCTTTCTATCAACAATATGCAAATCAAATTCTTGTAGCAAGAGAACCCATCTAATGAGTCTAGGTTTAGCATCTTTCTTTTCCATAAGATATTTAATAGCAGCATGATCAGTGTGAATAGTTACTTTAGAATCAACAATATAATGTCTGAACTTATCACAAGCAAATACAACTGCTAAGAATTCTTTTTCAGTAGTAGCATAATTTCTTTGAGCATTGTCTAGAGTTTTACTAGCATATTGAATAACATTTAATTTCTTATCAACTCTTTGCCCTAGAACAGCACCTACAGCATAATCACTAGCATCACACATAATTTCAAAGGGTAAATTCCAATCAGGTGGCTGAACAATAGGTGTAGAGATCAATGCTTTCTTAAGTATTTCAAATGCTTCTACACAATCATCATCAAAGACAAATGGTATATCTTTTGTAATAAATTAGTCAGAGGCTGAGAAATTTTTGAGAAGTCCTTAATGAACCTCCTATAAAATCCGGCGTGACCAAGGAAACTTCTTATACCTTTGATGTCCTTGGGACATGGCATCTTTTCAATAGCATCAACCTTGGCTTTATCAACTTCAATACCTCTTTCAGAAACTTTATGCCCCAAGACAATACCTTCATTAACCATAAAGTGGCACTTTTCCCAATTCAAGACAAGATTAGTTTCTTCACATCTCTGCAAAACTCGATCAAGGTTGCTCAAGCAATCATCAAAAGAGGATCCATAGACAGAAAGGTCGTCCATGAAAACCTCACAAATCTTTTCACAAAAGTCAGTGAATATAGCCATCATGCATCTTTGAAAGGTAGCAGGTGCATTACATAAACCAAAAGGCATACATCTATAAGAAAAAGTACCAAAAGGGCATGTAAAACTGTTCTTTGATTGATCATTGGCTGACACAGGTATTTGAGAGAAACCAGAATAACCATCTAGAAAGCAAAAATGTGTATGTTTGGATAATATTTCTAGCATTTGATCAATAAAAGGTAAGGGGTAATGATCCTTTTTAGTAGCCTTATTTAATTTGTGGAAATCAATTACCATCCTATAACCTGTAATAATTCTTTGCGGAATCAATTCATCTTTATCATTAGGAACAACAGTAATACCTCCCTTCTTAGGGACAGAATGGACAGGACTTACCCACTGACTATCAGCAACGGGATAAATTATACATGCCTCCAGAAGCTTTAGTATTTCTTTTCTTACCACTTCTTCATCTTAGGATTCAGCCTTCGTTGATGATCAACAACTGGTTTAGCAGCTTCTTCCAAATTTATTTTATGTTGACATAGAGTGGGACTAATGCCCTTAAGATCATCAAGAGTATATCCAATAGCAGCACGGTGCTTCTTTAGAGTTTTCAATAATCTCTCTTCTTCATGCTCTGAAAGGTTAGCACTAATAATAACAGGATATATCTTTTTCTCATCAAGATAAGCATATTTAAGAGTATCAGGCAACGGTTTAAGCTCAAACATGGGATCACCCTTGGGTGGAGGAGGATCCCCTAGGATTTCAACAGGAAAATTGTGTTTCAGGATAGGTTCCTGTTTAAAGAATACTTCATCTATTTCCCTTCTTTCATTCATAAACAAATCATTTTCATGGTCTAGCAAATATTGTTCTAAAGGATCACTAGGAGGTACGGCAATAGAAGCAAGACCAATAATTTCATCCTTACTAGGCAATTCTTCTTCACGGTGTTGTATACTAAATTTAGAGAAATTAAACTCATGAGACATATCACCCAAGCCAATAGTAACAACATTCTTTTCGCAGTCTATTCTAGCATTGACAGTGTTCAAGAAGGGTCTACCAAATATAATGGGACAAAAGCTATCTTGTGGGGAACCAAGAACAGGAAAATCAGCAGGGTATTTAGTTTTCCCACACAAGACTTCAACATCTCTTACAATTCCCATTGGTGAAATAGTATCTCTATTGGCAAGCTTAATTGTAACATCAATATCTTCTAACTCAGCAGGTGCAATTTCATGCATAATTTCTTTGTATAAGTCATAAGGTATTGCAATAACACTAGCACCCATATCACACAAGCCATGATAAAAATGATCTCCTATTTTAACAGAAATAACAGGCACGCCTACCACAGGTCTATGTTTATCTTTAGCACAAGGTTTAGCAATTCTGGCAGTTTCACCGCAGAAATAAATAACATGCCCATCAATATTATCGGCCAAGAGATCTTTAACAATAGCAATATTAGGTTCTACTTTAACTTGCTCAGGAGGTGTATAAGTTCTAATATTGCTTTTACGAACCACAGTTGAAGCTTTAGCATGATCCTTTATTCTAACAGGGAAAGGTGGTTTCTCAACATAAGAAGTAGGAACAACAGGATTATTATAAGTAATAGTCTTTTCTTCAACTTTAGTAGGTGTAGCTACTTTTACTTCTATGGGAGGATGATATTTAAACCACTTCTCCTTGGGGAGATCAACATAAGTAGCAAAAGATTCACAGAAAGAAGCTACTATCTCAGAGTCAAGTCCATATTTAGTGCTAAATTTACGGAAAACATCGGTATCCATAAAAGATTTAACACAATCAAACTTAGGTGTCATACCTGACTCCTTACCTTCGTCGAGATCCCAATCTTCAGATTTGCGTTTAATTCTATCCAATAAATTCCATTTGAATTCAATAGTCTTCATCATAAAAGAGCCAGCACAAGAAGTATCGAGCATGGTTTGATTATTATGAGAAAGCCGGGCATAAAAACTTTGAAGAATTATTTCTCTTGGGAGCTCATGATTGGGGCATGAATATAACATTGATTTTAGCCTCCCCAAGCTTGAGCGATGCTTTCTCCTTCGCGAGGCTAAAAATTATATATATAATTGCAATCACGATGAACAAGATGCATAGGATAAAACTTCTGATGAAATTCAAATTTCAATCGTTTATAGTTCCATGATCTCGTATCATCACATAGCCTATACCATGTCGATGCATCTCCCTTCAAAGATAAAGGGAAGACCTTCTTCTTAACAACATCATCGGGTATACCTGCAAGCTTAAATAATCCACAAACTTCATCCACATAGATTAGGTGCTCATCAGGATGCTTTGTTCCATCTCTTGCAAAAGGATTATCTAGCAGTTTTTCTAACATACCCGAAGGAACTTCAAAGGGAACATTTTCATTTTCAGTAGGTTCAGTAGGTTGAGGAGGAATTCTTTGCTCTACTGGTCGGGGTGAAGATACCCTAAACAAGCCCCTCAAAGGATTACTTTCCATAGTAACAAGTGACAGTAAATTTCAGCACACTATATAAAATTTTCCTTACCAAATTCCACCTACGAAAGGCGCTTCACTCCCCGGCAACGGCGCCAGAAAAGAGTCTTGATAACCCACAAGTACAGGGGATCTATCATAGTCCTTTCGATAAGTAAGAGTGTCGAACCCAACGAGGAGCAGAAGGAAATGATAAGCAATTTCTAGCAAGGTATTCTCTGCAAGTACTGAAATAAGTGGTAACAGATAGTTTTGTGATAAGATAATTTGTAACGAGCAACAAGTAACAAAAGTAAATAAAGTGCAGCAAGGTGGCCCAATCCTTTTTGTAGCAAAGGACAAGCCTGGACAAACTCTTATATGGAGAAAAGCGCTCCCGAGGACACATGGGAATTATCGTCAAGCTAGTTTTCATCACGTTCATATGATTCGCGTTCGGTACTTTGATAATTTTATATGTGGGTGGACCGGTGCTTGGGTGTTGTTCTTACTTGAACAAGCATCCCACTTATGATTAACCTCTATTGCAAGCATCCGCAACTACGACAAAAGTATTAAGGTAAACCTAACCATAGCATGAAACATATGGATCCAAATCAGCCCCTTACGAAGCAACGCATAAACTAGGGTTTAAGCTTCTGTCACTCTAGCAACCCATCATCTACTTATTACTTACCAATGCCTTCCTCTAGGCCCAAATAATGGTGAAGTGTTATGTAGTCGACGTTCACATAACACCACTAGAGGCTAGACAACATACATCTCATCAAAATATCGAACGAATACCAAATTCACATGACTACTAATAGCAAGACTTCTCCCATGTCCTCAGGAACAAATGTAACTACTCACAAAGCATATTCATGTTCATAATTAGAGGGGTATTAATATGCATAAAGGATCTGAACATATGATCTTCCACCAAATAAACCAACTAGCATCAACTACAAGGAGTAATCAACACTACTAGCAACCTACTAGTACCAATCCCGGACTTGGAGACAAGAATTGGATACAAGAGATGAACTGGGGTTTTGAGAGGAGATGGTGCTGGTGAAGATGTTGATGGAGATTGCCCTCTCCTGATGAGAGGAGCATTGGTGATGATGATGGCGATGATTTCCCCCTCCCAGAGGGAAGTGTCCCCGGCAGAACAGCTCTGCCAGAGCCCTAGATTGGTTCCGTCAAGGTTCCGCCTCGTGGCGGCGGAGTCTTGTCCCGAAAGGTTGTTTATGATTTTTTTCCTCGACGAAAGACCTCATATACCAGAAGATGGCCACAGGAGAGCCAACAGGGGGCCTACGAGGCAGGGGGCGCGCCCTGGGGGGTAGGGCGCGCCCCCCACCCTCGTGGCCAAGTGGGTCCCCCTCTGGCGTACTTCTTCCGCTCAATATTTTTTATTATTTCCAAAAACGAGTTTCATGGAGTTTCAGGACTTTTGGAGTTGTGCAGAATAGGTCTCTAATATTTGCTCCTTTTCCATCCCAGAATTCTAGCTGCCGGCATTCTCCCTCCTTATGTAAACCGTGTAAAATAAGAGAGAATAGGCATAAGTATTGTGACATAACGTGTAATAACAACCCATAATGCAATAAATATCGATATAAAAGCATGATGCAAAATGGACGTGTCAAGCCTTCCAGTGGATATCTTCCTTTTTGGCTAAAGCGCCAGTGGCGACACAATTGTTTAGATCTTCCTCTGTAATCCGGGATTGTAACATTTACAGGAATAAAAGGACTTGGCCATTTGTTCGAGGATCTGAAAGAAAATTTGTGCCGGTTTAAAGGTTCATGGTTAATCCGCTAGAGGTTAAGAGGCAGACAGTTATAAGCATGTATAAGTGTTAAACCGGAGATTAATGTTATCAAATTACAGAGATGAGTTATTAGCGGTTTAAGAGGGGACTAATGATACCTGGCGGGTTATTATTTTGAGTTAAACCGCCTGTACATATATTGAAAGTATAGATCTGAAGATGGAAAATTGCTAAGTGATGAAAAACAGGTTTCACGAATTGATATCACAATTTTGGATCTACCGCATGTCAGGAAATGAAAATATATTCAGACCTAAATATTGGTGCTTGAGCAGTTCATAAGATCCAGATTGAATTTTCTATTAAAAAAGAGACGCTCTGATGATGAAAAAGGGACTATGGCTATTGCCACACAGGAAAAATATCAAGTTTGAATTGAGTATTTGTGCTACAACAAAGAACAACGACGAGCTTCCATGAACTCGTGTAACCCTAATGAGGTCTACGGAGGGGGAAGAGGAAGAGCTTACCGAGGTTGTTGGGCGGCGGAGGCGCACGAGCGGGATCTGGACCAGTCAGGTTGATGCAGCGGCCGACGTTGAAGCAGAGGTGAAGATCGACGGCGGCGGCTGGGCTCGGGCGCAGGACGTTGCAAGGTGGAAGATGAAGACGAAGAGGCCGAGGGGGAAAAGTGAAAGGGACCCCTGGCCCTCTTTATAAGGGAAAGGATGGATGACAGGCGCGAAAATCGAGGAGGTTGGAAAATGGGCATCTAATATTATGACTGCCTCGATTGTCGGGTATATACAAAGATTTGGGTCCAGTGCAGATTTAATTACAGATGACGTCACGGCGAATTGCCATGATCCAAAAAGATGACATCATGGTGAATTATAAGGTTTGCAGAGATAACGAATAAGGATTTTTTTAAAGATTGACATGAACAAGTACAAATCAACCTATGGCCTAATGTTGGGGATATAACTATTGAGTATAAACTGCCCAGGAGGGACCGGATTATACTCATGGCAATTCACCAGTATTGAAGCCCATGAAGACATAGAAGATGGCGACTTACAAAGGAGATTTACTAAGAAGGCCCAAAGCCCAAAGGCGGGTTAGGGCCCATGATATAAACTGCCATATGTGTGTATGACTTGTATTCTAAGGTATGAAAGAGTAGATACCGAGCCGGACATGTTTATGAACCAGCCGGGATTCTGTGAACCGCAGGGCGTCAACCTGTGTATATAAAGGGATGACCCGGTGGCGGTTTAGGGCAAGAAAGAAGAGATCGAAAGCTAGGTTAAGCGTATTCGCTCCTTGGTAATCGAAACATAATCAATCCCACCTCAAACTGGACTAGGCCTTTACCTTCACGGCAAGGGGCCGAACCAGTATAAATCCTTGCGTCCTTTGTCCCGTTTAACCCCTTTAAGCTAACCTAGTTGCGATGGCTCCACAACTAAGTCCTCACACTAGGACATCGACGTGACTATTCCATGACAGTCACCAAATCACATAACTCATATAATACAAAATCGTCATCGAACGTTAAGCGTGCGGACCCTACGGGTTTGAGAACTATGTAGACATGACCGAGACACCTCTCCGATCAATAACCAATAGCGGAACCTAGATGCTCATATTGGTTCCTACGTATTCTACGAAGATCTTTATCGGTCAAACCGTAATGACAACATACTTATTCCCTTTGTCATCGGTATGTTACTTGCCCGAGATTTGATCGTTGTTATCTCTATACCTACTTCAATCTCATTACCGGCAAGTCTCTTTACTTGTTCCGTAATGGATCATCCTGCAACTAACTCATTAGTCACATTTCTTGCAAGGCATATTATGATGTGCATTACCGAGAGGGCCCAGAGATAACTCTCCGATACTCGAAGTGACAAATCCTAATCTCGATCTATGCCAATCCAACAAAGACCTTTGGAGATACCTGTAGAGCATTTTTATAATCACCCAGTTACGTTGTGACATTTGATACCACACAAGGTATTCCTCCGGTATTCAGGAGTTGCATAATCTCATAGTCGCAGGAATATGTATTTGACATGAAGAAAGCAATAGCAATGAAACTTAATGATCAACATGCTAAGCTAACAGATGGTTCTTTTCCATCACATCATTCTCCTAATGATGTGATCTCGTTCATCAAATGACAACACATGTCTATGGCTAGGAAACTTAACCATCTTTGATTAACGAGCTAGTCTAGTAGAGGCTTACCAGGGACACTGTGTATTGTCTATGTATCCGCACATGTATCAAGTTTCCGTTTAATACAATTCTAGCATGAATAATAAACATTTATCATGATATAAGGAAATATAAATAACAACTTTATTATTGCCTCTAGGGCATATTTCCTTCATAGGAAACCTTAACCATCTTTGATCAACGAGCTAGTCTAGTAGAGGCTCACTAGGGACACAATATTTGTTTATGTATCCACACATGTATTTAAGTTTCCGGTCAATACAATTCTAGCATGAATAATAACCTTTATCATGATTTAGGAAATATAATAATAACCATTTTATTGTTGCCTCTAGGGCATATTTCCATCGAAATAACCCTGATTCAGAATGTGCTGGGATATTGAAGGCAAAGTATTTTCCAGATACTGACTTACTACATGCAGGCCCAAAGGATGGTTCTTCTTTTACATGGCAGAGTATTGTGGCGGGGCTTACTACTTTTAAGAGGGGGTATATTTGACGTATTGGATCAGGGGAGAAGCTGGACATCTGGAATGACCGATGGATTGCTTCGAGTGCAGATAGAAAGGTAATAACACCCCGAGGCCATACATTGCTCGTTAAAGTTGTGGAATTAATAGACCCAATAACTAGTCAATGGGATGGGCAGTTAATTCGAGCATTTTTTACCTAGTGGATGCAAATAGAATTCTTCAAATACCACTGAGCGTTCAGGATTTCGATGATTTTATTGCATGGAATCTCACAAGGAGTGGCATCTTCTCTGTTATCTTGGCTTACCATGAACAATGGGCACACAAATTCAGAGGTCAGTCGATGAGAGATTTAACGTCTACTTCAGCCATCCGAGCTGAGATTTGGAAGAAGTTATGGGAGCTTCAAGTGCCGCGGAAAATTCAAATCTTTTGCTGGCGTGCTCTACGTGGTATTGTTCCTTTGTCCTCGATACTTGCTAACAGGCATCTACCGATCAGTGATGTATGTCCAGTTTGCCGTAATGGTCTAGAGGATATGAGACATTTACTGTTCCAATGTGACTTGGCGAGGGAATTCTAGAGGGGTCTCGGCCTGCTGGAATGCATAGATCAAGCAACTTGTGTGGATCATTCGGGTTCAGCTATTCTGGAGTTCTTACTTGTGGAACCGGACTCACCACTTTCCACCATGCCGAGTCTGAAAGTAAAGGAAGTTGTAGCAGCTGGATGCTGGTGTATTTGGTGGTTGAGGCGATGCCATACTCACCACAATTCCTCTCCACCACTATGCAGATGGACTAATTCAGTCCTAGCAATTGTTGCAAACTACTCCAAGTCCATTAGATGCAAAAACAACCTTGCTGAGCACAAATGGAGGAGACGGGTCCGAAATTTATTAAACTAAATGTGGATTCCTCTTTCCATGAAGATGTGGGCTTTGGGGCGACTGGATGCGTCCTTCGGGGTGACAAAGGGCGCTTTATTGCAGCTCAATGCAAATTCCTTCAAGTAGCGGCTGATGCAGTGACAACTGAAGCAATAGCAATGCGTGATGGTTTAAACCTAGCAAATGCTTTGGGATTTAATAGAATTGAAGCAGAATCTGATTCTTTGAGTGTGTTTAACAACTGTCAGGGACAAATACAGTGGTTGGATGCAGCAGCAGCAATCTTTGCGGAATGTTTTGATACGACAACATCGATAGGGAAGGTCATCTTTTCACACTGTTTTCATGATGCAAATTCCGTAGCTCATGAGCTAGCAAGATTTAGTTTTTGTATAAATGTAATGAAAATTGGACTGATGAACCCCCAGTGTTTTTGATCAACCAATTAGTGAAGGATGTAATTCTTGATTGAGTTAATAAATCTAGCCATGACGGCCTTTCCAAAAAAAGATTGAGGAAGTTTTTTTAGGGAAGGCCATTGTGGCTAGCTATATTGATTTAACAAAGATATTACATCGTCCACAAGTGTCGATATCAAGCAACCCGAAGGCTCCTAGGTCCAACCAAGAGAGATCTTCTTACAATAAGAATAGTTAGCTAACACATGTGCTGCTTAATTAAGAGAACGAGAATAATGTTTAAAGATGACCTTCCCGATCAAAGTAGACACATCCAAACACTCTGCAAAAATCGCCACCGCTGGATCTCACCATCTAGATTGATCATCGCAGAAATTTATAACAATTATGGAGTCTGATTCTGCTTCCACATGAGGGAATCCCAACGAGTTTGCAAAGATAAGCCCATCCCTCATCGTCGTTGCTTCGGCCATCATCGCATCAACTAAGAGATGTATTTGCATTCGCAGCTAGAAAGTTTTCTTTGTCATCTCTGATAACTGCTGCTATTGCTCCCACCCCTCATCTGCTAAAAAGCAGCATCGACATTTACCTTAATAAATCTGAGATCAGGTTTCATCCACCTTGGTGCACTAGTGGCATTCCGGTTAAGATTCGCCTCATGGTAGTTACCAGTGATCGCCAACACAGCCGTATGACATCGCATAGGTGGTGGTGGATTACCATCATGTGTGAGGAAGTGTATTGATGGATACATCGCCATGAAAGAATAATCCACCTTGGTGGTGCTGGACAATCGGTTGGATACATATGAGTTTTCTCAAACCTGCATCAAACTGGGAAAGTTTGGAGGAGTCTGGACGTCCGCCCATGGTTAGTTGAACCACACCTCCCACACAATCCATGTGTTTCGCTTACTTCTTTTTTTCTTGATTCACCTGGCTCGCTATCAGTCATAGCTCATTGTCCGGATTTGATGACTACAGTTAGATGAACGGAAGCCCATCCGTTCAATGTGCGCATTTGAACGTGTCTGCGAAGATATGGTGATGTACAATAGGCGATCGCCATTGGAGTTGCCCTTGGCCCTCACTACTAGTAATTCTCTGCCTTTTTCTAGAGGCACGTTAACTTTATTTGCTTTACTCATCTTGTTTAAGACACACATTATTAGAGAATCTTCAATAGATGATGTATTTTACATCACTAAATTATGGTTTGAGTAAAATATACATCACCTAAAAGTGCATTTTTATATCACCAAAAGTATCCAACTCCATAAATGATCTAAAATAGCCAGTGCTCCAATAGATGATGTAAAATACATCAGCCACATGGCAGTTGCTCTACCATTTTGTTGTCTCCGGCGACAAAGCTAGTGCAAACGAAGCAGCAGCTGGCGGCAACACTGGTGACGAAGCAGCTGCTGCCGGCGTGACCTCCTTCGTCTTCTTCGCCCAGGACGACATCATCGTGGGGTCACGCGACAGCCGCCTCAATCCTCCACCTCGTGGTTTGGTTTTGGCTGCCTTCTTCTGCGCTGGCAGTTCCAGCTTGACGGCGACAGCGGGACGAGGGGCTGTAAATGCACCACGCGACTTGGGGAGGCATCACGGAGGAGGCAGTGAGACTGGTGGTAGACGCGGAGGCGGCGATCGCCGGAGCAACGTTGGCAGCCGCGGGATCGGAGGAGGCGTCCATGGGGACTGGTGGTGGCAGACGACGGCAGGGGATGGTCAGGCGCGATGCAGAAAAGTTCCGCGCAGTAGTTTGTCTATGCGCGTGACTACTCGGGTTTTACTCGAGAGGCACAAGTGATGCAAATTTGCATCACCAAGTGCCCTATTTTTCATCTCGAACAAATTTGTTTTTTTTTTGCATCTACATCGACGTTGGAGCATCGTTTTGGGCCTTCGTGATGTAAAAATCAGTTATTTATACATCTACATCATTTGGTTGGAGATACTTCTACGAGGCTAGCCAGTCTTACATGCCTTTTCCCTGTGACTTGCCACCTTAATTACTTCTAGCCATCTGAATTAAAACATGCATTATTACCATGCTAGCGAGCGGTTACGTTTTTGACTATTTTCAAGTATTTTCTTTGTTTTTATTTATTATGCATATTAGTTTTAACCTAAGTCAAACTTTATGGTGTTTGATTAAGTTTATTGAAAGCAATATAAACTTTACATTAACTGTAAGGCTCCACCGCGGTGCTGTTCCAAATATAGAACTTTTGATCCATTTCTAGAATAGTAACAGGTATAGTGCCGCCGTAACATATGACTTCACTTCATACATGCACTGTCATATGTCGTGGACTTTGCAAATTAAATAGCACAAAATCTTCATTACCAAACATGCAACATCATATATATGAATATGGCATACAAGTGCCAAGATCCAAATTTAGTACACTCATCATAGACCAGTTGGTCCAACATCACATTTTGAAATCCTATGTACCATGTTGTATGGACCACATGATTAAAAAGGATGGAGTATAATTATATTTATATTGTTGCAAGGGGATCACAAGGTGTGGCAATTATCGGTTATCGGGAAGAAGTACATAGGATTTCAAGCTATGACATGAATATCGACAACATGATCTACCATTTGTAAACACTCATGACACTTACGATGATCCATATCCGTTGTTAAAGTTACATGCAAAACTACTAAGGATTTTTTATAATGATTCACCGTGAATATTTGAGAAACATACTTCCGTATCAACACATTATAAAAAAATTAAACAATCTCCTAATGCCCAATATATGACCCCATGCATAACTTCAACTTATTTTATAGTTTATTAAATGTTTTTTTACTTTTTACAAGAAAATTATAATAAATGCATAAAAACACTCAATAGTATCAAAGGAGATGTAAACAATCTGAGATTTTGAAGTGCTATATACCATGTGGTATGGATCATGATTAAAAATGATAAAGTACATTTGGATTTATGTTGTTGCAAGGGGGTAACAAGGTGTGCCTGTTATTGGTTATCGGCAAAGAAATTCTAGGATCTCAAGCTATGACATTACACCCGGCAACATGATTTAGCATATGTAAACACTCATGTCACTTAGCATGATTCATGTTTACTGTTGAAGTTACATGCACAGACAAAAATATTATGCATCACAAACCTCTAAGATTCACCATGAACACGTGAGGAACATGCTTCTACATCAACACGTTATAAAACATAGTACAACTAAACAAATGTCCAATGCAGAGAGGAAAGATTCAAACTAGCAAATGAGATGTAAATAATCTAAAATTTTGATAATGCTCAAAGTTTTTTTCTGAAAGCACGTGTAGACATGTCTAAAATTGCTAAAAACATTTGCTTTTGCTGAAGATATGGTTAAAGATGTAGAGGACAACAGTCATGCAGACTCTTCATCTATGATGAGAATACCTTTACATATTGTTACATGCAAAGGTAGTGGAAAATGTAGATTATAATATAATATCTTAAAATACATTATAGCAGGCATCATGTTGTTACAAAATCTAACGACAACCGAATGGTATACAAGGCTCCACACATCAAAGAGAAAGCGGGTTGAAGCGGTTAGTCGACGCACCTTTTTCTCTCGTAAGCACTTCTTTAATTTGATGTACTATCTTTGTTTATTGTACCACCGTATATTGCCGCAAATGCATCTGTATTTTAAAATTCCTTCATGCCTAAATATTAAATCGACCGTTCTATATGTTGCCCTGGATATATGATTTATATAAATAAAGTTGGAATTCACAAATGTTGAGTTGAATGCAAGTCTAGTAGCCCAGCTAAAATAAAATGGATCTATCAAGATGTAGCATAAAGAAGCTGAAGCAGTCAGGAATGCCCTAATAGAGCAGCAACATGAACCTGAAGTTTTCAAGGAGGCCCTAGCAGAACAGGAGGAAGAGCCTAATGCAGTCAAGAAGGCCCTGGCAGGACAGCAACAAGAAACTGAAGCTAGCAAGGAGGCCCTGACAATGCAACAGGAAGAACTTGAAGCTATCAAGACGACCTGGGCAGAGCACCAACAAGAACTTGAAGCTGTCAGAAGGCACTGTCAGAGTGGAAAGATGAACTTAAAGGTTTCAAAATGGCCCCGGTAGAGCACCATGGAGAACTTTAAAAGCCCTTTTAGACCAGTACGAAGAACTTCAAGCTGTCAACAAGGCCCTTCTAGAGCAGCACAATGAAATTAAAGCTATTAAGTGTCTTATTTTCTTGTGCGCTACTCTGTCCCATGGTTCACTATTGTAATGTCTCATATGGTTCGTGTGAAATTTTATAGTTTGTATTCAAATTTAATTGTTTCACAAATTCATATTTAAATTTTCCAAAATTGTGAATTTTATTCAAATTTGGCAATATGAAACAAATTATCAGCGTCTACAAGTTGTGACGATAATGCATGTCCTTACCAGTGTATGGACCCACATGGAAGCAGCCAGGTCGCCCATGTATGGGCCCACATGTAAGCAACCACGTCACCCACGTATGGGCCCACCTGTAAGTAGCAACATCCTCATACTCTGGGCCCATGTGTCAGGATCTTTGATGGGTCAAACCTGACGAAAGTTGTTAGTGATGGCCACCGTCACAGGAAAAATACACAAGACCCACATGTAAGCATCCACGTCACCATGTACTCGACCCATGTGTCTGAATCGATGACTGGTCAAACCTGACGTGTTAGTTGTTAGTGATGGATTATCGTCACACAAAACGGTATTAGCTGACAAGTCGACCGGTCAAAGGTGATAGTCTTTGTTGTCACCAAAATGGACTTCCATGACAAAACTCGAACCGTCACCTATGATCTTAAGTGACTAAAAAGTGGTACCGTCAAAATTTTACTTTTGCTCTTCCGTGACCGTAGGGTGGGTCTGAAAACCGTTAGCAAAACATTTTCCGTGACGAAAAAACAGTTTTATCTGACACAAGTGAACTGCCGCTAAAAGTCCTCTGTTTTGTAATGTCTCCTCCGGGACCACCTCTGCATCCTTGAAGAAATCCCTTGAGGCGCTCGTGGATGGTGTCACCGGCGCATCCTACCTTGGTGAGCTCGGTCTCGTCACCGCCACCGCCCGCCTCGAAAATGTTGAAATATGGAACGATAGGACTGAGAGAGAAGTAGAGAGGGGGTGAATGCGGCCGAATAGGAACAGAGGCGAGAGCGGCGAGGAGTAATTGGGATTGCGTTTGCTCTGAAGCCTTGTTTCAGCGAACGATCTTTGAATCTGATGCGGCGACGGGCCTGCTTCAAGATCCGTGTGCCTCATCCAACGACAACCAAAGCGTTCGCGCGAATTTGCTTGTTATACGACGTCAGTTCATTAGCTTTTTAGGTAGAAGAAGAAAGATCTATCCGGCATCTTTCATATATTTACAGGTGAAGCTTTGACGCCTCCAATAAATTTCTGAATATTCGGCAAATTAAGGAGAGCGAGCCAACATGTAAGCGTCGATCGACTATGGAAGGAGGAACGCGCTCATGGTCTCTCCACCGAGCCGGCCTAGAAAGTCGGCACAACGCCGCAGCTGGAGTCGGACAGCGCGGCTGCGGAGAAGTACTGGTCCACCTCGAGGTCGGCGTCGGCGCGCTTGGCGAACCGCCCCTTGATCCGTGGCCTGGTCTCGGCGTAGGCCTTCCGCGACGCGTACCTGATGGTCTTCTCGAACCGCCTCATCTTCCTCTTCTCCCTGTACCGGTGCACCCTGGCCTCCCTGTCCATCGCCATGCCCATGAACTGCGGCGACATGTGCGCCGCCGCTGAGAAGAGGTCGACGCTGCTCTCGCTGCGCCTCATGTACGAGCTGGTCACATCCTGGACGGTGGTACTGTTGTCCGGTGATGATGACATTGAAAGCTGAAAATAACAAGACGAGAGAAGTACGATAAAATGGACATGCATGGAGATCAAGCACTCTAGGTCGATCTTAAGATTTCCATGGTTACGTACTGTGGCATTAGAAGGGAATTGAGATCAAGGTTTTGCATATCTAGAAATTATTAACAGCTATGTGGAGATCTTATAGGCTTGTAGCTAGGAGCCGAGGACCAACAGTTGCTAGATAGAGATCAAGTCCACAGAATTCATGCAAGTAACTCACGCTGCGTTGGAATGTTGCGCCAAATCCGTACCCATGGTTAGAATTTTGTGCATCGTACGGCATCTCCGCCGTGAAGCCCTGCCGCTCATGCAGCTGCGCCACCGGCTCGCCGGGCACGACGAGCTCGTGGCTGCCCTCGTTGCTCTCCATCCCGTGGCCGCGGTACTCCTTGCTCGACGCGTCCTTCTCGCCTGCTCGTTCGAGGTCAAGGAAGTCAGCGACGAGCGCGTCGCCGAACGCCGGCGCATCCCCCTCCGGGCCCCGGAGCGGGTCGAGCAGCAGCCACGATGTCGCCTCCTCCTCGTCCTCCTCCTCTCCCTCGCCATCGTCGTGGTAGGACCTCCGGCCCTCGCGGATGGGCCAGGAGGAGTTGACGCCGCCGGGGCGGACGACGAAGGCGCCTCCGGCAGGGGAGGCTGGGGCCACCGCGCCCATCGGGACGCGGCGGTGGCGGCTGGCCAGCGTGTTGGCCGAGTGCACGTCCGCGTCGCACGCGGCGCAGAGCGCCGCCGAGTCTGCCCGGCAATAGAACGCGCACGGCGCCGACCGGCACGAGTCGCAGCGCTGCTGCATGCCACCGCCGCCGCGCTGCTGGCCACGGAGCTCCGGCTCGGCCTTGATCATCGCTGCTCGCGAGGTCGATCGGTCCAGTTCACCCACCACTCAGGCGGGCTATATATACGCTTATCCTCTATGGCTCTATCCCCCACTCACGTGACTCACCTCCGTCGGCTCTGTCACGCGCAGTGAACAAGCTGGAGCGCAGGGTGCAACGTGCGGCCTTGTGTTTTGATCTGGTTGGGTTTTCGTCTTGTGGACGAGAGTTAGACAAGTCTGCATGGGGGGACGTCGGCGGGAGAATCCCCGGCGACACGTTCGCGGGGTTCGAACGGCTGAGAGAGCCTGGTCCCTTATCTTGTGGCCTGGCGCGCTCACGGTGGGACCGGCTAGAGGGCTTGGTGGGCCCCATAGGATAACGGGTTGCTGCTCCTGGCCAATGCTGCCTTGCACCTTCGACACGTCTCTAATCTCTATGCCCGGTCTCCCATGGCGGACTAGTCAAATCTTATCTGCAAGTTCCGATTGTCAAGGCTGGTTGTGCAAGCAATGCCATGTCAGTCTTTATAAATTGCATTCTAAAAAAATGTCTTTATAAATTGCCAAAAAGATATGCAATGCAATTATAGATCAAATGTCAGAATTTTGGTTGGGTGATGATGAATGTGTTCGAAGATGAGCATTCCGAAGAAGGAAGTGGGCACGGATTTAGGGTCGGTCACAGTTTTTTTTCGAAAAAGGCTTCTGCTCCGTTTTATAGATAAAGCAACGATCAACTTACAACTCGACACAACACAACACCATACATGCACCCAAGGCAAGATATATAGGTGCTAGAGAACAACTACAACCCCCACCAACTTCAGTTATTTTTTTAAAAAATAATACATTTTTAAATTATTTTTCAGAAATATTACATCAAAATTATTTTTTTCAAAAATAAATACATAGACGGCCATCTGGTAGCCGCTTGGGTCCAGTCGGCCAGGAGGAAGCCTATAGGTGCCCTGTCGGCTGCCAGATGGCCAGTCGGCCAGCAGCAAGCCGACTGGGACTAATTGGCTTGCAGTAAGCCAATTAGTCTTAGTCGGCTTATTGCTAGCCAATAGGTGCATGTGCCCATTTTTCTTTTACTGTTTTTGCTTTTAATTGTTGTTTTCTATTTATTCTAGCTATCAAATGAATTTGATTTGTGTTGAAACTTTTTGCATAAATTACTAGCAATATTAACAAGCCACATATAAATTTTCATAATTTTTGGAACATCACATATTTACAATTGTATTTGATAGCTCCTAGTGAATATAGATAGGGTTCAAATTTATTTATCCAAATTGATTTTGTATTTTATAATATTAAAATAACAAGGAGAATAGTTTAACATTTTGTGAAACAATTTGAGAAAACTTTTTGGCTTTTGCATTTGGAACTTGAATTTCAAAGTTGGGTTAATGCAAAAGCCAAAAAAGTTTTCTCAAAAAAATTCACAAAAATGTTTAAACCATTCTCCTCAATATTTTAACATTTGTAAAAATACAAAAAACAATTTGGATAAATAAATTTAGACCCTATCTATATTCACCAGAAGCTATCAAACACAATTGTAAATATGTGATGTCCAAAAATTATGAAAATTCATATGTGGCTTGTTAACATTGCTAGTAATTTATGCAAAAAGTTTCAACACAAACCAAATTCATTTGATAGCTATAATAAATAGAAAACAACAATTAAAACCAAAAACAGTAAAAGAAAAATGGGCAGATGCACCTATCGGCCATCAGTAAGCCGATTGGGACTAATTGACTTACTGCAAGCTAATTAGTCCCAGCCGGCTTGCTGCTGGCCGACTGGATCCCCAATCGGCCATCTGGTAGCCGACAGGCACCTATCGGCTTCCTCCTGGCCGACTGGACCCAGTCGGCTACCAAATAGCGGACTATGTATTATTTTTGAAAAAAATAATTTTGGCGTAATATTTCTGAAAATTAATAAAAAATATATTATTCAAATTTTTTTTAGCCCAACTCCATGAAGACAAAGGATGAACAATAAAGCACACCTGGAGTCAATGGAGCCCTCAACCGAGCCAACAACGAAGAGGCGAAGTTGATACCCGACGAACCAAGAGTACCAAAGTGATGTCTTCAGGAGGATTACGACACCGGAGTGCCACCACCACCCGATCCAAAGGATCAAGATTATCACCCGAAGCACGGCGAAGGGCAAGAAGCAGCCGCGACAGAGACGCCATGAAGTTGACGACGTCCATGGATGCCACCACCGATAATTCGGCCAACGCCAACCAGGGGGCTCGCCCGGAAAGAACGCTTCACCTCCGCCCATGATGCGCCAAGACACAACATATGTCGCACCACCAGCACATATGTCAACCCCGAGCCACCATGCACTACAAAAAAAGACACATCCGTGACATTTTGGGCCGAACGATTTTTTTTTCTGTCATACATATGACACTTCTATGACGATAATTGTGACAAAACCCGGTATCATCATAGATGTGGTGGGCTCCAACTTCTATGATAAAAAATCATGACAGAAAATGGGCTTTTCGTCCTGGGCGGGCCGGAGACGCAGCTGCATCACATTCTTTGGGCCGTCCATGACGGAAAAAAATCGTGGTAGAAGCGAGGGGGAGGAAAATTTCGGGGAGTTCCCAGTTACGGTGGGAGGTCGGGGCGAAAGCGATCGCTGCTTTCTCGTGACACGACGCTGCGTGTGTGCGGCGTTAGCTCTAATCGAACTCGGCGAGGCGTTGGGCTCTAATCAACCCGGCGATTGCCTTTGTAGGCTACGCGTTCTTCGAACCCGGCGATCGATCGATGATCGTTAATCGAACCCGATCGGCGATTCGCCGCTCTCGCTGCTAATCAAGCCGATCGATGGGATGAGCAGTGGCGTTGCGGGGTGTTGGATGAGCGATGGCGGTGGCGTTGCCTCTGGATGAACAGGGACCCGTGGTGTGGTGGAGGGCTGGATGAGCGATGAGCGGTGGAGGGTGCCCGTGGAGGATGGATGAACAGGACCCGTGGTGTGGAGGGCTGGATGAGCAGAGACGGTGGAGGGTGGTTGAACAGACCCCGTGGTGTGAAGAGCTGGATGAGCAGAGATGATGGAGGGTGGTTGAGCGATGGCCGCGGAGTGGCGCGGTGGAGGCTGGATGAACAGGAGCCCGTGGAGGCTGGAGGAGGTCGATGGTGGAGATGAACAGTATTCCGTGGAGTCCCGTTTTGCGGTACGCCACACCCCTCCCGATGAACAGGACCCCCCATTTCGACCGTAGCGCTCCAACACAAGTCCCTTTCCTCCGTTTTGCGGTACGCCACACCCCTCCCGATCAACAGGACCCCCGTTTCGACCGTAAGAGGTCCGTTTCCTCCGTTTTGCGGTACGCCAGACCCCTCCCGATGAACAAGATCCTGTTTCGAATGTGGCCGGTCGAACACAAGGCTGTTTCCTCCGTTCTGCGGTACGCTGGGCCTCGTTTCCATCGCCTGTTCCGTCCAAGCCCTCCCGATGAACACGACCACGTATTCCGTTGCCTCCCCATGAACACGACGACGACGTTGTTTCTCCGTTCCGACCCAGCCATGTACACGAGCCCTCGCTGTACGTATGCGTGAGTAGGCGTTCGAGACCCCGCCCGTATGTACACATACGTGGCCGTATTTTCTTTCTTGCACCCTGGCCGCTGTACGTATATGTACATGCTACGTGCGCGCCTCTACTACGACACGTGCGCGCCTCTACTATGACACATGTGCGCCTCTATATCGGCCAGTATGCACGTACACGTTCGCGACCAGAATGACAACGCTTCGTGCGCTTGACCGGTGGGTCCCGACCGCCGAGCACTTCCTTGCTGCGAAGATGTAGCCGGTGGGTCCCAGCGGTCATGGGCGCGAATACGGTGGCCCGTCCGGTGGGTCCCGCTGTCGGTGGAGGAATAATTATTTTGCACGTAATAAGGAGGCACTTCCTTGCTGCGGCCGTGGACCCATATCGGCCTCTCCACGTCTGATCCACGTCCGATGGAAGCCGTTCCTTGACCACGTTGACCACGCGCGCCGAGAGCACATGGGCGGTGGACGACGGCGAGGCCTAGGAAGGGGCGACACGGAGCCGGGAAGACGTGGCGATGGATGCCCACGCATAGAGGAGTCTGAGGTTCACTCGTCACTGCGGTGTGAGGCTGCCGTCGCCCTTGAGAATAACGAGGTGTGGGTGAGTGGAGGGATGGCACGGCCAGCGGTGGGAGTAGTAGGGGCGATGAGGTCTCCGCCGCATCACAGCCCGACCACGGGAGGCAGGAGCACGAGGCACGGCCGGCGCTGGTTTGGGAGGTCGGAGCAAGAAGACCAGAGGTTGAAGAAGCACTCTGGCCGTTGGATGGACATCATACGTCCTTTGGAGCTAGAATCGTGCATATTGACTAAGTTGACAAAGCCCTCCGTCCCGTCAACTTAGTAGGCCCACAAGTCAGCCTGCCACTATCTTGGGTCCCAGCTAACGGGGGAGTATTCATTTTTTGTGCGTAATAAGGAGGCACTTCCTTGCGTGCGAAGATATAGCAGTGGGTCCGAGCTGTCAACAAGCGGTAACATTTTTTTCGCGAAATCTGAGGCCCTTTCGGTGGGTCCCTAATGTCGGTGGAGGAATCATTATTTTGCGCGTAATAAGGAGGCATTTCCTTGCGTGCGGCCGTGGACCCAGTTGTCGGCCTCTCCGCGTCTGATCCGCTTCAGATGCATGTCGATCGTTGACCATGTTGACCAGGCGCGCCGAGAGCACCGAGGCGGTGGACGGCGGCGAGGCCTAGGAAGGAAACGACATAGAGCGGGGAAGACTGGCGATTGTTTCCCACGCGGAGGGGAATTACGACCGTCGAGGGTTTCTTGGTTAAATCTGCCGTCGCGGAGAATAACAGCAGTGTGGGTGAGTAGAGGGATGGCTAGGCCAGCGATGGGAATCTGTGGGGCGGTGAGGCTTGCAAGGCAGCATAGCCGGCCGTGGGGAGGAGGAGCAAGCAGTCCCGCGGCGCTTGTTTGAGCGGGTGGAGCGGGAAGAGCGAGAGATTGAAGAAGACGGCGACCGTTGGATGGACATCCAACGATCCTTTGCTGTCGTCAACCTTTTTAGGAAAGCCTCAAATCTGTGGAAAACAGCATACAACCCATCTGCCATTATTTCTAATAATTTTCAGCCCATTTGCTAATTCTTAAGGTTTTTTTGGAGACCATATTCTTTTTGTTAGCATTACAGCCCAAATTGTGGCCACGGTTAAAAATTATCTGAAATTTTGCATATTTCAAAAGCGGTCGAACTGTTTTAATCCCAAATTTCGACTCACATTCAAAATGATTTTAAAAATAAAATCAATATAAAATAAAAAAATTCTCCATGCATAAAAATTAATGTAATTTAAAATCTTGAAATGAAAAAAATATATTTGAAACTAATTGCCGGTTTGATGTGTTTTAAAAATGTACAACCCATTTCTCATTACTGATGGGCCATTTTCTCGGCCAGCCGAATGAAAGCTCTCCTCGTCTTGAAAGATTTGCAGCCCAACAGGCCTAACAAAGCGACTTACTTGGCAAATCACAAAAAAAACTGGGCTGTGGCCATGGACCCAGCTGTCAGCCTCTCCACGTACAGTACTCTTCCGATGGAAGTCGTTCCTTGACCACGTTGACCATGCCGCGCGGAGAGCACCACGGCGGTGGACGACGGCGAGGCCTAGGAAGGGGACGACGCGGAGCCGGGGACGACGCGAGCCGGGAAGACGCGTAGTGGAAGCCCGTCGGAGAGGAGTCTGAGGTTCACCGGTTCGGCTCGGTGTGAGGTTGTCGCCGCCGCAGGCTGGCCAATGTGGGAATAGTAGGGCGATGAGGCCTCCAGCAAAGATAGCCGCCCACGGAGGCAGGAGCATGCGGCACGACCGGCGCTGCTTTGGGCGGCTGGAGCAAGAAGACCAGAGGTTGAAGAAGCACTACGGCCGTTGGATGGACATCGTATGATCACTGGAGCTAGAATCGTTCATATTGACTAAGTTGACAAAGCCCTCCGTCCCCGTCAACTTTGTTGGCCCACAAGTCATCCTCCCACTATGGTGGGTCCCAGCTAGCAGGGGGTATTCATTTTTTTGCGTAATAAGGAGGAACTTCCTTGCGTGCGAAGATATAGCTGGTGGGTCCGACATGTCAGCGGGGGGAACATTTTTTTCACGAAATACAGAGGCCCTTCCGGTGGGTCCCAGCTGTCAGGTGGAGGAATCATTATTTTGCGCGTACAGTCCACGGCCAATGGATGTCGTTCGTTGACCAAGTTGACCAGGCCGCGCCGAGAGCACCATGTCGGTGGACGACGGCGAGGCCTAGGAAGGGAACGACACGGAGCCGGGAAAGACTCGGCAACGGTTGCCCACGCGGTGGGGAGTATGAGGGTTTACTGGTCCGGCTGCCGTTGCCGGAAAATAACAGGAGGTGTGGGTGAGTAGAGGAATGGCACGGCCAGCAATGAAGTAGGGTGGGCGGTGCGGCTGTGCGGCAAAGACAACCGCCACGGAGGCGGAGCGAGCAGTCCCACCGAGCTGGTTTGGGCGGCTAGAGCAAGAAGATCAGATATTGAAGAAGCAGCACGGCCGTTGGATTAACATCCAACAGTCACTGCTGCTAGAATCGTTTGTGGACTAAGTTAACAAAGCCAAAGTACACGTCAACCTAGTAGACCCACAAGTCAGCCTCCAAATCTGTCCCAAACAACATACATCCCGAAATTTCTAGGCAGATTCAAATTAATTTTAGATCTAAATATACCTTAATTTTAATTCAATGAAATTTTACCCGCACAAAAACAATGAAATTTAAAATATCAAAATCCGAAAGAAAACAGTATTTTGGAACTAATTGTCTGTTTGCTGTATTTTTTCATTTTACAGCCCATTTCTTATTACTTATAGCCCATTTTCTGGGCAAAATGCATCCCTCCTCGTCTTGAAAGATTTCCGGCCCAGCAGGGCGTAGAAAAGCAAGTAGGCCTACGTTGGTTATTCTACAAAAAAAAAGCTGGCTAGCAATTTTCAGAAAGAAAAAAAACAAACTAGGTTAGTCATGTGCTAAACATATGAAATAAAAGCACAGGCTAGGCAGGCCACGGGTCCCACACAACCCAGCTTGATACCCTTCTCCGTCCCGAAAAACAAAATTACTGCATGCACGCTCTTTGGGTCCCTCTTGTCATCCTCACCATGTCTTGTCATCTCCTTATTCCTCTCGATTGTTGACCATGTTGACAACACCGAGGCGGCTTGCATGTGAAGCGAACCAAGGCGGAGGGCGATGGTGAGGCCTCGGACGGAACGGACAGGGCCGGGCAGATCACAGCCAGCCGTGGGAGGCGGGAGGCGAGCGATCCCGCGGCGCTGGTTTGGCTTTGGCGGCTCGAGGAAGAAGATCTTGAAGAAAGCGTGACAGACGTTGAATTTCAATCCAACGGTCAAGGTTGGCTGTCGTTTGTTTACTAAGCGGATAACAAGTAGCATACTTTTTATATATAGGAAGAAAACTGCGAGGAAAATGCGTTAAATGCGCCGTCCTCCTCACGAGGAACGTTAAGCCTCATAAGTGACTAGCACCCTTGGTTTTCAACCGAGAGGTCTTGGGTTCTAGTCCCAGAACTCTCAATTTTGTCCTCCTTCCTGCCTCGCAAAAAAAGGGAAAGAAAATCAAAGACTTGGGAAGGCGTCTGAGAACAAGCTAGTGTACCAAGAAAGAGACGTTGCGAGTTTTGGAAAAAGAAAGACGTGCTCTCATAGCTGGTTGAATCCAAACCTAGACTATGACTATATATGGTGCTATGCTACTCGCAAGTAATGAAACCGACATATCCAACGTTCGCTTCTCCTCTTCTCTACTTACTCGCTTAGCATCGGAAGCTCGCCGCAGCAACCATGTCCGCTGGCTGCTCGTCCACCTGCTCTTCAGCAGGCAACAACCAGATATGCGCCAAGTCGCAACCTGTAGCATCGCCTGTGGGTCTCATCACACCCTCGCCGACACGCGCACCGCAGCCGATTGCTCATCGCAACCCACTGTCGTTGGTGTGGTGCCACTGCTGCAAATCACGCAGAGTCATCCGTCGCGTCTCAACCACAATCCGCAACCCTGGCCTAGTCTTCTATAAATGCCCGAATCATGGGGTAATAATATGTTTAAGTGTTGTTCTGCTACTTTCAGTTGCTGATTTTTTTAATAGTTTGGTTGATGATCTACCAATTTGATTCGTGCAGAAAAGGGAAGATTCGTGTGATTTGTATTTTTGGGAAGTTGCTGATGTGGGGGAATGCAACTACGCTGATTATTTGGTTAGCCGAGAAATCCCAATACCAGCTGGTTGGGGTGTTGGACAACTAACCGAAGGAACGCGAGAAGAGGAAGATGCAGAGCGAAAGGTTAAAGATGCGTTCCTCGATCATGGCCAAGCAACAGCTCTTGAACGGCCTTGACAAAGAATGAGGAGATGAAAGAGCTTGTGAAGATAATGGGCAAAATCAATGTGCTCAGAGGATGATTGTCTCTTTATTTGCGGTGTATGTAGCACTTTCGTGATGTATTCAATTAGCTCGACATGAGCACTTCGCTGAAACTAGTAATGAATGAAACCTGTGTAGTAGGCTGGGCGTAGTGTTTTGAACATCTAATGATTTCTATTAACGGAAATCAGGGGGTATCCCCTTTTTCTCATATAAATAAATAAATAGCAGAGGCCCTGTCGAGTCAACTTTGTTCTCATTCGAAGACATCGAGCAAATTGCAGTCCAACAGCAAACTATGTCATCAAATTCAAGTTTCACAACCAAATATGAGTACAACTAAACAACAATGTCATCATGTTTTAGTTGTCATACAATCACCAAACACAAATCAGCATACATAACAAGTGATGTTCTCACAAAGAAAATACTAAACAACATGTTCATCGGGTTTCAGTTGTCATAGCAAACACAATTTCACATAGTAGATAAAAACGTCTTCGACGAGCAAATCGACAAAAGCAATGTAATCATCATCCGCAGAGCAGCGTCAACATCTTCGCCATGTGTATCGGTCTGAATCGTAATTCCCCACGGTGTCATCTTCTTCTTCGTTCTCAACGTCCTCGAGCGTTGGCTTCTTCTTGATCAACTCTTGTATGTCCACAAACCTGACGAGGCAATCTTTTCATTTGGCGTCATTGGCGTGATGGTTCTCAAAGATATTAGGAACATCGTGTTATCTTGTACATCAGGAGCAGTGTAAGCATCATCTTGTTGTGCAACTTCATTACGCGAATTCCTCTGCTCAAACCTTTGCAATACTCTCCAGTCATCGCTATGTGCAAATTTGTCTTCCAAGAAAAATATCCATGTTGCTTGATTTGCCAAAATAAAAGGCTCGTTGGTCTGGTACGCCACCTTGACATTGATGGATTTGAAATAATCATTAGCTCGGGTTTTGCGATCCCGGAAAACAGGTTATACCAACGACAACACAATGAACCACACACCGATGATCCTCAAATGGAGATATCTCAGAATCTGAACAATGTCTGTTATGTTAACATACATTTCAGTTGTCTCTTTGTCATACGTATCCGTGCTCATGATGGCACTGTTTTGTGTCTTCCTGCCTTTGTCTCGTGCAAGGGTGTTGTAGCGCACATCTCCAACAACACAAGATTCATAATGTCTTACCCGAGTATCAGGACCTATTGCTAGTGAGTAAAGGGCATCATCAACTGCCTGCCCATCCTCCCGCATCTTCTTAACCTATGGTAAGAAAATAGACAAGCTGATCGTCTTATGTACTCAATATATTAAAAAACTGACAGTGCACTTCAAAAGCTTACATGGTTCTTGAACCATTTCGCAAATCCTGCCATAACCAGTTTGTCAATGTTTCTTGGATTTTGCAGCAGTATCTCCTCTTTGTAGATGCTGCACAACATAGTGATCGCGTAAAACATCTAAATATATAAGAATGTGCTGCAAGTTTAGTAGATTACGATGTATAAGCTGCGATCGCACTTACTTGATATAAGGTAGTATCTCGGGACGGTTATTCAACACATACCAAACCATTTTGTCCAAATCTTTAGGTTTGTCCTCTTGTCGACTCTTCCTCAGAACTCGAGCAGAATAATCAAAACCATTGAGCCCGGATTGTCTTCACCCACCTCTTTGCTAAGCTGATCACCGTCTCAATGTATTTTGAGCAGAATGTCAACGCTTCAGTAGCAATGTAGGCCTCTGCAATGGAACCCTCGGGTCTAGCTCTGTTCCTAACATAGCCCTTGAAAGTGCCTAGCCGCCTTTCAATAGGGTACATCCAGCCATCTTGTCTTGGACCTCTAAGTAGTGCCTCATCGGGTAGATGAACAGCCAAATGCACCATCACATCAAAGAAGGCTGGAGGATATATCTTCTCAAGGTTGCATAGGATAGTTGGTATCTTGTCTCTAAGGCGCTCCAAAGCATCTATCCCGATATTCCTCTGCAGAGTTCCTCAAGAATTGTCCCAACTCTGCAATCTCTGTAGATAAGTCGTATGGCCCAATCCTCTAAGGATAACAGTAAAACCCTTTGAAGTAGGGCGTGGCAGTCATGAGTTTTCAACCCTTGTACCTTGTTTCCATCTGCACCGACTCTCCTTTCGGGGTTGGAAGCAAATCCATGTGGGAATCTCACACGTGACAAGACCTCGCATGAATTCTTTTCTTTTACCTTGTCCAAGACGCATACACACGGTGCCATATCCGTGGTTTACCTTCATCTTGCATCTGCAAATCCTTTCGATACCAGTGTGTCAAATCAATCCTAGATTTTAAGGTATCTTTGGTCTTGCCTTCAATATTAAGAAGTGTGCCGATAATGTTGTCACATATATTTTTCTCGATGTGCATCACATCAAGATTATGCCGCAGATCCAAATCTTTCCAATACTCCAAGTCCCACAAAGTGGACCTGCGGGTAAACAATAATCTCTCTTCCGCCCTGCCACGCTTCCTTTTGCCGCTACCATTATCAGGATGGTTTCCTGGTGTAATATGCCTGACCTTATCTAATTCCACTTGCAACTCATCGGCGGTGAGCCTCTTTGGCGCATCACAGTTTTCATGCTTTGCATTGAACACGTGTCTTCGGTATTTTCTAGTAAGCGGCTTGTCCTTGGCAAGGAAACGGCGGTGTCCAGTGTAACAGATCTTGCTAAGTATTGCGTATGACAACGGATTCCTGTCACAGCGAACACATGCATTGTAACCATGTGTCGTTCGCCCTGACATAGTGCCCAAAGCCGGATAATCATGGATGCACCAAATTATAATAGCACGCAAAAAGAAATCAGCTGGTGGGCTGCTATATAGGTCTCGAGTGAGAACACCATTCCATAGCTGTTGAAGTTCCTCCACAAGAGGCTCCATGAACAAATCAAAATCCTTTCCAGGACTTTTTGGACCTGGGATGAGCAAGGCCATCATGTAGTTTGATTCTTTGGTGCGGACATTTGGAGGCATGTTGTAAGGATAACAAGGACTGGCCACATGCTATATGTGGCGTCTCTGGTGGCCAAATGGGTTAAATCCATCGAAGCTAAGCCAAGTCTAATGTTTCTCGGTCAGCAGACAAACTCTTTGTGTTTATCATTGAAGCTTTTCCACTCACTACCATGAGATGGATGGCTCATTACATTCGATCTCTGTACTCTGGTTCCTAGAATGCCACAGTACATCCTCTCTTGTTTCACATCATGAAACAACCTCTGCAATCTTGGTGTAATTGGAAAATGTCTCGAAACATTATGAGGAATCCTCTTCACAGATCGCCATCTTTCCATCTTGATGATTTGCATTTGGGCATTCACTTAAGTTGGCATAATCCTTCCGAATGTAACACAATTATTCTTACAAACATGGATCATATCATATCCAATTCCAACTGCACAAAGGAAATTCTTCATTTCTATCAGTAGGTGTGTGGCAGCTCGAAGAATCAGGAAAGATTCGCGAAAGCAGCCAACATCGCATCGAATGATTTGTTGGTCATCCGCTCGGATGTCTTCACCGAAGAAAGGTGACCATAGTTGAGAATCTTGACAGCTTATTTCACAGGGTGACAAGAACGTTGCATTGTTCCAACATGCGGGCCCATTGTTTTCTTCTCGGTGAAAGTTCACGGAATGCACGAGCATTTCGTAGCATTGTTTCAATGTTGGTCAAACTCATCGGCTCCGCCACCACCACCTCCTCCTCCTCTTCCACACGAGCATCGAGCGAGATCAAGATGGTGATCTGCTGCTTCCACGTAGTCAATAACATTGGCGTTCACAACTTCACCATGATGAACCCACCTAGTATATGTGACCGACATCCCATACAAGTATAGATGATTTTGCACAGTTGGTCGGGGTCTTGTAACTGAATTCATACAACTGCTACACGGCGAGAGCATGTCTGATTTGGACCACCGTACTCAGCTCGATAAAGTTCATGAAGTTTTCAACCCCTCGACATATGCAGCGGAGAATCTTGAGCAGAAGTTATCAAGTCATGTCCATCATTAGACATTCAAATTAGTTCTTCTACTAGATATTATAGGAAAAACATATATGCTTTTTTATGAAGTCCAGAAAAAATACCTAGGTCGATGTCTAAAGCTATGGCAAGATATTTGGACGAGCAGATCTAAGTAACGAAATATATGTAAAGCTAATTTAGCAAACAGATTTGAGTGCCAAACTATGGCAGGCTGTTTCAGTAGTCAATGAGGCCGACCACACAGCCATCGAACTATCGAAGGCCATCGCAGCAACAAAGATCGAGTATAAAACGGTGTAGAGCTATTTCACCTAACAGATTGGCTACTAGACCATGGCAATCTACATCACAATAAATATATTGCAGGATATTTTAGCAACTAATCGGCCTTGGCATGCCATCTCAGCTAAGCAGATTGAGTGCAGAACAGGGCAAGGAAGCTTCTTACGCAGAGCATATTGACAATAAACTACTTGACAAGCAGTGAGATTAACAGCGTCTATCAGCTAACATTCAGCGCTACACCGACATGAACGGGGCCTCAGTCTAGAATGCGCGTACCGTGGGAGAAGCTGACCGCCGTGCGTATCCACACGAATGTCGCCAGCGGTGGCGGCGCTGACCGCCGTGCGCCTCCACAAGAACGTAGCCAGAGGTGGCGGCGCGGCTAGAGGACGGCCGTCTCGAGCGTCTTGTGGGGCGAGAGGATCGCCGAACCGGGCGCCGACGACGTATCGGCGGGGAGGCGGCTTTGGCGAGCGAATGGAGTGGAGGGACACGGGGGGTTGGGGAATATTATTGGCTAGTTGGCCGAAGGGCGGTTGAATCGGTTTGGGGAATTTTTGGGTGTGGGGGAGGATTTTCGCGGGTGGGCTGGGGAGTTTGGCGCATGGTCGGTTTCTCCAAGTGCAGTCCCACGTGTCGGTGAAGAGGCAAGCGAAGCGTGTTCCGTTTATGTGAGCCGTGTGCAGGACCGAGCGTGTGTGGGGTGCAATGCGACGACCATGACAGAGTGCTGTGAGTGTACCGCATTTTTTCCTTTTAAACTAGGTGCTTCGCCCCCTCAAAAAAAATATGTTGCTTCGCTCGATCCATCGATACTACTACTAGTAATCCGGTAATCCCGACTAAAACAGGCGCGCGAGTCTTTTCCCGCGATATCTTTGGGAGGTTGGCTTAGTTGGGTTTTTATGACGAGTAATGCTACACCTCGTAATCGAGTTACGTAATTAACGTAATGTGAAAAATGTGAGCTGTTGATTGTAGATTGGGGGGAGGGAGGGACCCACCACCATGAAAATCAGGGGAGGAGAGAGAGAGGCAATTTACGTTAACCCTTTCGTAGGTTCCCGTAGATGTAGAAAGATGTGTCCGATCCTGCAATATAGGCCGTCCGATCTATATCTAACGGATAGGAAGGAAACTATGACAATTTACCCGCACTCCTCTCCACATTTCCATATAAGGCTTTCCCTCGTTCATCCTTTTCTCCCACAAGATCTAGATCTTCCGTGCAACGCATGGGCATCTTGCTAGTACTCCTACAATATGTATATTATTGTGAAAGTTCATATACACCGGCCGAGATTAATGCAAACACGGCAGATTTTCATTACATTTCGAACTTTTATAGGACAAAAAAAATAAAAGAAACCCGACCCTAAACCTATTCTACGGCGGCGACCGGTGTCCTCCATCTGTGATCTCCATGTACGGGGGCGGGGTTCAAGACCCGTGAAGTGAAGGTGCGGTCTCCGGCGTGGAAAAGTATAACACGGGAGATGGACCGGCCAGTTGGCACACCATGCCCTGCCGCCTCCCATGCCCTACTCATCCTTGGAGGAGTCCCCAACCTCGGCGGTGCCAGACATTGGACGGTGGCAAGTAGGACGCATGGCTGCGGTGCTCCCGTCGTCGGCCGCCAGCGTGGCCACCGATTGTGTAGCGACTTGAGCGAGGGCGTCGACCTCGAGCTCCATCCCCGAAGACAAGCTCTTCCGCAGAGCGTTCGCGCTTGCGGTCATGGTGGATGTGGTTCCGGGTAGGAGGACGATGCGCTATGGTGTGGAGGTTAGCTGGGCGTTTCCGCTTTAAGTAGCGCATTCCGGTGAGGCCAAGCGTCCGGGTGCGTCATTAAGTCGCCGGAGTTGTTCCTCGGGCACCGAGCCTCTTAATGACGACATAGGAATGGACGGCATGAATGCAGCTGGCACCGGCTGGGAACACACCGCGTGACGGCGCGAGGGACGAGGGTTTTGGTGTGCCAGGGTAGTCAGCTGCGGTCGTGGCAACGTTGGAGATGCCGTTTGCTCACATGCGATCCCCACATGTCATTGAAAAAGCAAGACGACCCGGCATGGTCTCAGGTCCAGAGGATGCAGTTGGCCGCGCTACACCACTCAGCGGACGCGTCGCGGCGCCCCGTGCATCCTCGACGAGCCGGGTGTTGGGGTGTGTTTGGATTGTGGCCAAAGCGCACCTTGCCAAAATTTTGGTCATGACCAAAAGATTGGTCTTTGTTTGGATGGTTGCCATTTTTTTGGCATGCCAAATCTAGTTCATTTTTCTTGCCAATGTCGGCCAAATCATGGGTAACCAATACCTCAACCAAAATTTTGGTCATGACCCAAAGATTGGTCTTTGTTTGGATGGTTGCCATTTCTTTAGCATGCCAATGAACTCTAGCCAACTCAAGTTCATTTTTCTTGCCAATGTCGGCCAAATCATGGGCAACCAATACCTCAACCAAAATTTTGGCTACCCAATGCTTTGATGAGGCAACCTTGGGCACAAACCAAACATACCGTTGGTCGTGCCACAACACTAACGCCACCCTCGGCAAACTAAAACCGACCGTGTCTAGAGACGATATGAGCGTGTCGCTCACCGCGGTCGCCGTGTCCAGAGGCGGTGCTGGAGCTGCGCCCCGTTGTTGGCCCCAACGACCCACATGAATGGTTGTCGGTGGCGAGGAGGTCGTGGGCCAGCTCCTCCATTGGACTAGTCTACGCTACGTCGTCCCGACGGGTGTGCCCCACATGTCTGTTTCCCTGTCTTCCCGGCCATATTCGAGCGTCAGTGCTCCGCGTTGCGCATTAGGCCTTTCACTATGTAGGCCAAGCGAGACAACTTATTGTTTATTTTAGCCATTCAAGTGTAATCATGTGGCGTTGCTTATTTCTCATTCCTCTCCAACCCTCTTCTCCATCGATCATGTCGCCCTACAGTCGAGTCCATCCTCCCGCATGCATCATTTGAACATTCCGCCGAGTATCATTCGCATGTAACCACCCTAGTCCTCTTTCAATAGATCTCCGGACCCGAGATGAAATCGAGAGGGAGCGAGTGAAACACGTGATACCTAAGGCAGATTCAAAATTTTGTACCGGTGAACATAGCATCCGCAAATCATATATAAAGGGTATTCAATGTTCGTTTCATTTTTAAAGAGTAGTTTACATATAAGTTTTATGTGTAGTCAAAGTATATCTACTTTGATAAAAAAGGTATCAACATTCAACAACGCCCAATCAATATTGTTAGATTAAATACGTACTCTAGATTTGTACTCGAGATGGTTTCCAATTTGACTATTGACAAGATTAATAGTACATGAGATGTATAATGTGAAAATTATATCATTGGAAACTCCTTTCACATACGGATTTGACCGTATGCTTTGTGTAAGTTGCATGTCATATATTATTACTCTAATATTTGGTCAAAGTTAGCCTCGAAAAACGCATTAGACCCTGTATGCTTTGTGTAAGTTGCATGTCATATATTATTGCTCTAACATTTGTGTAAGTTGCATGTCATATATTATTACTATAACATTTGGTCAAAGTAGTATAGTGGAAGTGGATCCTCTGACGTAGGTATCCCTGCCTTACCCTCCCTTTCGGTCACTTACTAGCGGACCCCATGCTTGCTAGGCCCCGCATGTCAGTTACTCAATGGGTTCGGCCACGTCAGGGGATCCTCATCCGTAGTATACTCCCTCTGTTTTTATTTCCTCCGCATAAAGCGGAGGGAGTGGTGGTATAATAAATGGCGCTTGGCGGGGAGGGAGGGTCGTCGGTTTGCTCTCAACTGCGGTCCCTGGCGAGCAAAATGCAAGGCAAGCGCGTTCCATTCGGTGAGCGGCGTGGAGGGTCCAGCGTGCGGGCTGCAACGCTAACGCGACAAGAGCGATGTACAATCAAAACCGATTGACGGTCGTCACCGGACCACTATTCACACCGAATGTTCGCTGCTCGGCCTCGCCAGCCACGCCCTAAAACCACACCAAATCTCCAGCCCATTCCCCACCATTCGATCCCCTAGCCCGCATCAAGCGTCCCTAGTTCGCCGGAAAGCCATGGTGCGCCGCAAGATCACTTACTACAAGATCTTGACGCGGGCGCCGCGCGAAATCGCGGCGGCGGTCGGCGCCACAGACCTCCGTTCCCAAGCTCGCTTTGCGGCGGGCCAATCCCCGAGTTCTCTGGAGCCAAGCTACAAGGAGGAGGAAGCCGGTCCAATGTTCATGGCGGAGGTCGCAGCACAGAAGGCCCCCAATGGGTATGAGACAATGGACGTCGACTTCGTGCCGGCGCCCGAGTCCCGCATGGTGCAGGCGGACCAGCGGTTCAACATGGCGATACTAAAGGAGGATCGGGAGGCAGAGGCTCAACTCGACGCGGAGCGCGCACATGCCGCTGCCATCGAGGCTCTCCTGCAGGCGGAACCGGATGTCATGGATGTGAACCGGGCGGCGGAGGCTCAACTTGAGGTGGAGCGCGCGGATGCCGCTGCCATCAAGGCCCTCCTGCAGGCGGAATCGGACATCCTGGACTTGAACCAGGTGGCAGAGGCTCGACTCAACGCAGAGCGCGCGGATGCCGCTCTCATCGACGCCCTTCTGCAGGCGGAACCGGACGTCCTGGACTTGAACCGGGCGGCGGAGGCTCGACTCGACGCGGAGCGCGCAGATGCCGCTGCCATCGAGGCCCTCCTGCAGGCGGAACCGGACGTCCTCAACTTGAACCGGGCTGTGCTCTCGTCCGTGCAGAGCGCCCGCACGCTCCACTTGAACGAGTAGCTGGAGGCCGAGGACAACCACGGTGCAGAGACACACCTCGGCAGCGACGGCTGTTTCGCGCCGGCAGCCAAAGACGACGAGGCCGTCTCTTTCCGCGAGCAGTGATAGTTTTTCTTTATGTTGTTGTTTTCATGGATCTTTTGCTGTGTAAAAACATATATTTGTTATGCAAGTCGCCTGACTTGGGTCAGTCTACCATTTCAGGCGGTTGGATGAATTTCCTACGTCTCCTAACCCTTCTTTCCTTCTTCCTCACCTCTTCTTCTTCCCCAACAGACCACCGCACGGGCCGTACGGATACTCCCCAACATGCGGTTGGATAAACATACTCTATGAACGAAAATTATGTGTCAGCGGTAGGATGGCTGAGTTTGGTGTGTTCACATGCGACAAAGACGTGTCGTCGAGGGTGCGTTCCTTGGTTGGGTTTGCAGCGTGCGGGAGCGATTGTGTGAGGGTGCGGTGCGACCATGGCGTCTGGGAAGCGACCGTGTGAGGAGGGTGCGGTGCGACCATCGCGATAGCCGTCTGCAAGTGTACCTCCTTCTCATTTTGAAAACTTTAGGCAAGCTTGGCAAAATGTGTGGCGAAGTTTGACAATGCAAGGCCTAGACCCAAACAGGATAAATAATGCATACTAGGAGTACTAGTGTTAAAAAAGAAAGGCTGGGTTTTCCTTCACGGGATTTAATCGATACAAATCCTCGTTTCACGTGTCAATTAATGCGTATTTTCTTCTCCAAAGACCAAAGAGCTAACCATCTCATTCCTCATCGCTTGATTAATGCAGCGCCATGCAAACCAACCTTCTCACTTCCGCATGCATGCATGGGATATTAATGTCCTTGGTTGCTAACCCCATCAATTTTGCCTCGATTAGTGTTAGTTGCCCTTTCCAAATTGTATCAATTTTGCCTCGATTAGTGTTAGTGGCCCTTTCCAAATTGTAATTTTCATATACTGGCCTTGTGTACAAAAAAAATGGAGGTAGTAACTATATTTGACTTCCTTCCCCATTGCGGTGACGTCGACGATATTTTTTTTGTGTGGTGGTTTGGCGAAGTGCGTTCGACGAAGAACACCATTGAGGGAGACCACGGTAAGTCGTTCGCAAGTGCCGCCTGCAAGCCGAGACAACCGCCTTATTTGCATCCAGGAAGTCCTTTACTAGTACTACTAGGAGTAACTAATGCGGTGAGATGGCTTCTCGAAGAAGACGATGGAGAAGCGGAGTCAGCAAAGAGTGAAATGATGGTTGCTTCGTCCGTGCTTTTGTGATTTGACGCCTCACTGCTTTGTGATCTGTGATAGAAGGGACAGGGGAGTAGACTCTGTGCTCTATACTGTAGTACTACATGCGTCCAAGCATGGGAGAAAGAGGAGAGACATTGCATTTTTCTATTACTTCAATCAATCAATCAGGGAGCTTCGGTTCCATCTTTTTGGATTTGGCAACACCGTCCACAATGGTTCCCACGATGCCAAAAGCTATTTTCACATTTGGCTACACATTGTGGATGCCCTTAATCGTACCACTTGGTTTTGCTTCTGTGTGCTATCTATACAAATCTCAATTATATTGATCTAAAAAATTATAGAATCGAGATTAGTAAAAAGGAGGTGATTTTGCCGCGCGGATGGCGGGGGAGGTTTCTTACTTGAGCAATGCTACATCCACGTAATGGTTTACGTAAAGTTACGAACTGATGTGATGTGGGACTATTTGATTGGATTAAAGGAGAGGATTAGGCCCACCCCACCTGAAAATCAGGGGCATATATAGATTAGATGGAAAGTATCGTAGCAGCTCGTAGCCCTTTGTAAGTCTAGGATTAGGCTTCTTATTTTGGAGGGCGTTGTCTGGCGGTTTGCTAACATGCGGTCCCACGTGTCAGTGCTTTACCAAGCCGATCCGCGTCCCACATGAGGCAGAACAACGACAGAAGCAACGTGGTTAAGTTGAAGAAGATGAGGGAGAAGCGGATTCAGCAACGAATGAAATGATGGTTGCTTCATCCCTACAACTTAACTGCGGGAAAGGTGCGGCTTTGTGATTTGAGCCTCATTGCTCATTACTATGCCGGCGCCATGATTGGGGTGCTTCACCCCGGCTGCTCTGCACTGTATTCCGGTATGGCAAGTGGACCCGGTAGCTTGATGTCCCACATGTCGGCGAAAGGGACTAGAAGATTTATGAAAGCGAGCGCTCCACTCTTACGACGGAGGAGTAGACGACACGATGGCCTAGTGAACTGTCACTTGTACTGTATAGTACTAGTATAGTTTTGCCGTTTCGCACGATCCATCGATACAAACCCGATTAAACAGGAAAGGGCGGGATTTTTCCCGCACGGTAGATGATACTGGCCATACATTTCAAATGCAATTTTAATGTATGCAAACTAAATAATTATAAGTAACTAACAATATGATATCTAGTAAAACTAAAAACACATATGATTTATTGTGTTAGAGTGTAGTAGTAGTGTTGTATTGCATAGTTGTTAGATGTAACATGCGAGAACGTGTAGAGATGTAGTTTTGGAGGGCCTACAGAGAGAAAAACGTAATATGGTCACCGAACTTCAGAATAAGCTTATTACGGTCACTATATACGTTTTGCGGTGATTATACGGTCACTTGCTCACAGCTCAGCATCGGATTGCACTCTGTTGACCGGCCAAATAGTCTGCGTGGCGCCATGTTGACTAGTTAAATTGACCATGTTCGTTGTGGGTCCCACCTGTCGATTCGCATAGGCAAAAGGTCGATAAACACAAATTTACGCAGCGCCGCTTAAGGCTCCTACCGTCTTGCTGGAATCACCTGGTTGTGTATGTATGCATAAGGGCTTGATGTGTGCGCATGCACGTGTAGGTTGAGCACTTGAGCGTGAGAGTGTGTGTTGGTCGTGTGGTGTACTGGTGTGTGCATGCATGCGTGCGTGTGTGCGCGTGAGTGTTGTGTTTGTGTGTGTGAGTGTTGCGTGCATGCGTGGCTGCGTGTGTACGTGTGAGTGTTGCGTGCGTCCGTGCGTGGGTGCATGTGTTTGTGTGAGTGTTGCATGGATGCAGTTCGTGTGCATGCGTGCGTGTGTGTATAATCACCACACCAGCTCCTGTGTGTTAAAACAGACGGCTCATCATACCAATACAAGGCCACCTTGTCCGCTGTGCCCGCGGTCATGACTTCGAACCACCGTCCAAATATTTTTTTGTCGTTTGTATTCATTCCTACTAGCAAGATGCCCGTGCGTTGCACGTAACATCAAGATGCATTTGTATGACTTGTTTATCTTGTGAGAGAAAAGGATGAACGAGGGAAGGCCTTATTTGCAAATGTGGAGAGGTGTGTGGGTACCTTTTTGCAAAATTGCCATAGTTTCTTTCCTATCCGTCAGATATAAATCGGACGGCCTATATTGCAGGATGGCAGGCACACCATCATCACCAACTCTGTTTTTTATAAGTGTGTATTTTATGTATAATATAAGAGTGTAGATGTAGAGTAGATACAAGTCGACAGGTGGGCACGATGGTAGTGAGATAATATGATGCAACACTAGAGGTGCCACGTGGAGCGTTTAACTGGTCAACTAGTCATGTCATGAGCAAATACAGAGTTGTACGGTGAGCCAGTGACTGCATAATAACCACTAAACATAAATGGTGACCGTAATGAGTGGATTCTGATGTCCAATGTACGTATCGTGCTTTCCCTTCAAATACAATGATCGTCATTGCATATATCGCGAGAGAAAGATGAAACATGCATGAATTTTCTGGGGGCTTACTTTTAGAGGACCTGGAGATAGTTTTGTGTGCATACGTGAAAGGGGCGTACAGGGGGGTATGTGATGGAGAGAGAGATGTCTTCGTTTCTCTTTATTATGACTAACTTTGTAAATAGTATAAAAATATACAAATTCACAGTGCGAAATAAATATCATTGTGGGCACCATGCAATACAAATTAGCGTTAGATACTCCTCCATATAACTTTGTAATGTTGTATATATGTAGAAACTCTAAAATAAATATTTGGCCACACTTTATTCAAAAGGAATGTTGTATCTGAAATAAGCGTGAAGAGAGGGCTTTTAGATCAATGGGTGCGTGATGTAACATGTGTGAATGTGTAGTTGATGCATTTGGCGGGGCCTAGAGAGGTATGTGTGTGTATTACGATTCGAGAGAGGCATGGATAGAGGGGCCGACGGGCGTGGGAGAGATAGCACGAGAAATGAGAGTGGTCTAGAGAGAGAGAGACGAATATGGCGTCACGACAAGAGATTCCATTCCCTTGAGTGTGTATATGCAAGGGGAGGAATAGAGGCACCAGGAGAAATTTTACGTGTGTGTGGTGTTTGTGTTGGTATGTGTGGGTGTGAGAAGATAATGAGACATGGGGGTAGAGGGTGTGTCACCGCGTGAGGTCCGCTGGGTCGAGGTGAGGCCCTTCGTTCTGTTCCGTCCTGCGCCACATTGGTCGGCCCGTGACGCATTTAGGAAGACCCATGGATGGCTAGTCGTACAAGACAAAGATAGCAGAATTGTGAAGGACTCTGTGTCCATTAACAAAGCCGGCTAGAATTTTTAACCCTAGGTTCTCGGACTAAGGTAACCCCTTTATCTCTGACATTACTATTCATCCAACCTAACTTTAAGGGGCATCCTACAGAATGCTCTGCTAGAATCATACTAAATCGATTAGGAAGAGAGTGTGAGACAATGCGTGAGAGGCAAAGTAAAGATAATGTGCATACATGAGACACGTAGGCAGGTCCATGTATATATAAAGGGTCGATGAGGATTGTGCGTGTGTATGTTTGCGAGAGGAAGAGTGCTTGTGATAAAGGTTAGTGAAAACAGTTGTATGGTTACGAGAGGGAGAGAGGGTTATATCTAGAGCATGTGTGCGAGAAAGACACCTTGGGAGAGAGTGTGTGAGCATGTGTGAGAGACCACCGATGGAGAGTGAAACTACACGTAAAAGACTGCTCTACACATTGATTAAAGATATAAATTGTATCCAAATATTAGGATGGGATCATGATATTTGCAATTCGCGTAAGGAGCGGTCATTGATCCATCAGACATTTAGATTCTATCGAATTTGAGCATGTCTATGTTATTATTCGACACAATTTATCCACATAGTTAGTATTTTGAACTCCAGACAATGCATTGCTTTAGCAATCGAATATAAACGTGAGTATAGTTCATGTTGTGTGTGTAAAGCACATTATACATACAAAAGTTACACAATGGACATTATAAATAGCTACTACCTATGAACTAGCATACATTTGAATTCAACTTAAGGTGGTTTAAAAAATCGAATTCAACATGAAGTCCAGTCATGGTCGCTGCCTCGAGCCAGCGCGCGGCTGCAATAGTTGGACCATGGCTCGGCACCTGGACTAGCATGCAGCTCGTGCTGCTTCACGTCCAGCGTGGTCTTTGCAGTGTTGAAGTATTTTCCTTGTTGGTTAGAATTATTCAAATACAATGATGTTGCAAGATCTGAAAAGAAAGTAGTGTTGACAACAATGCCAATGGCATCCCTCTGCATAGTTCCCATGTCAAAGTTTCCAGCGAGGAGAATGGGCTACCCGACATCGCTCGGCTGCTGAAATTGACCAAACTTGCTGTAGTTATTCATGGTAGAAATTCCAAATTAAATGATCTATTTGCTAGATCGAGAAACTGCATACATACCTTTGTCAGTGCGCAGTCGAACAACCGTCAGGTGGTGATGAGAGGACTACTAAAAGCTAGGGAAAGACACTGAAGTTTGTTATCCACGGTTTCTTTAGAAGCTAAACATCAGTGGAATCACAAGTGGGCTTCCTCAATTAGTCCAAAAGATCCATCAAGTTGCAAAGATAAAAACAATGAACATGACATATCTGAAGCAGCCGAGCATCCTCTACTACTTTGGTTTAGGTGCTATTTATCTTGCTCCGTGCTGACATATTTTCTTCTTCCGTAGACGCAAAGCATCCAGGATGTGATCAATCATATACTGGAGAATGGCATTTATATGCGGTTCCAGTCCTTTCACAACGTAGGTGAACTGGAGAATTCTATCAAAGACAATTGTCCTTTCAAGATTGACATTGTCCTTTCTTCAGTGTACATGCATGATATTACATGATTATAACATGTCAATTTTTTTAATTCATTTAGTTGTCTATATTATGCTCTATGTGATGTATTACCTCTGTACCAAAATATAAGATGTTTGGTAGGCCTTTAGCCTAAAAAGCGACTCATATGCCCGCTGTGGCAACAATGTGTTTGCACCAGTGAAGAGATAACTTATTTTTTACATTGTAAGAAACATTTCTTCCCCATCATTTAAGTGTGTGCCATGTTATCTTTGTTCATGTTGCTGATTGTACATATTCAGCATTATCAGGATATATCTGATTATGATGATGTTCGGTATTGCTCCTTTGGAGCCTACACCTCTTTTGGACTGCTGGATGTTTATAACCAACGAGACTAATTTTTTGGTTTTTGGTTGGAGCTATCATTATGACTGAAATTTTCTTAACACTCAAGTAAATTTATATCGTCATCAAAAACCAATGACAGGTCAACACTTATCAGTAGTTTGCAATTTGTATTGCAGTATGCTTAAGCCAATTGTCAGACAATGTTGTTTTAGTTAGGAAATGTAGAAAACGTGGTCATGATTTATGTAGATTGGACAGTCCTTTGAAACTGCACTCTTCAATCTTGAGTGGACAATCTAACTTTATGTTTCCATATTGAAAATTGACTATATATGTTCCATGAATTGACTGATTATTTTGGCCTGGTCACATTAAACTAGGTCTTGATTTGAAGGTACAGTTAAGCCAGCCGGTGCTGGTTTGTTTCTGTAGGATCTTGAGAAGAGGTGTCTAGAGGGGGGGTGATTAGACACTAAGTACCAAAGTTGCAGTTTTTAACCTCTTTTGGTTTAGATGGAGTTTAGGCACAAGTTTAACTTTTTCAATACATAACAAGCAAGCATGCAAAGAGTGTAGCGACCCGACCCGAATGGATCAAGTCTCTGTGCTCCGGTGTCATCCTGGATCGATGTCTTGACACCACACAAGATTTGAAGGATTTATAACAGAGTAGCAATCACACACTTATTACATCGTTTGTCCAGAAGAGGACTTATTACAATAATCATGGCTTAACGCCATCTAATAACGATAACAGCGGAAGACTTGGAAGATAAGTGAGTCCATCAACTCCAGTGACATCACTGAGTATAGAACCACGACCTAAAGCACCTTACTGTCGTTCGAAAAGTCTGCAACATGAAAGTTGCAGCCAAACAGGTCAGCACATGGAATATCTTGGCAATGTAACACATAGAGAATAATGAATGATAAGCCTGTACTACATGCATATGTGGCTGGTGGAAAAGCTCTCTGATTACAGATTTTGCATAAAGCCGTTTTTCCCTCGCAAAGGAATAAATTTGTTTAACTATCATGGTGGTTGTTAAACATTGAGAATGGTTGACAGATCCTCAATCCCAATTAAAAGTACTCATTAAAACCCAACAAAATTAATTAGAGTAACATGTTGAGATTCACATGATATTCAAGTACTAGATACTCAAGATGTCCATAACCGGGACACGGCTAATCATGATTAGTTTATACACTCTGCAGAGGTTTAGCGACTTTTCCCCACAAGACTCGATCGCCTCCGCTTGGTTTCTCGCACTACATGGTGTTTAAGAAACGGATGACCGAGACATAGTCTTTCAGAAGCGCTAGTACCTTACGATGGGTGGACCGGTACACCTACATCCCCTACATCTGCTAGTCCACCTCTATAAGAGTTCGCACGACTTAGTCAACTATGCCAGAGCCCATAATGGCTTGTGGCTGCACACGTAAGTTACTAGTATGAATTATCTTATGATCCCTTTGAGCCTGGGTGGCGGTCCGAAGAAAATACAGGCAAGTCCTGCTAGAAAACAGGTGCCTCAATCCACCCAGATGTGTATTTAAGTTGCCACCTTAGATAAACCATTAATTTAACAATCTCACATCTGTCATGGATATCACTCACCCAATCCACGTCTACTAGCATAGCATGGCATAATAAGCAAACGTAGAAGTAACTCCCAAAGGTTTCATAAGTAAAACAGGTAGTAGGTACTACCTCAATCTACTTCCCATCCCATAATTTAATTAGATCCTAATCATGCAAGTGTTTGAGGATTGATCTAATGCATAAAATCTGGGTGGTAGTAAAGGTATGATCAAGTGTTACTTGCCTTGCTGATGATCCGCGAAACCTAGAGATTCGAAGTAACAAGCGGCGCACTCCGGGTGATCTATCGCAGACAAACAACAAGCATACAATAAGTACTCATCTAATGCACGTAAATCTCGAATAAAAGATCTAACCAGAAAGTTCAACTTAAGAACCCTGGTTGCAAAAATAATCTAATCTAATAAAGCAACGAAAGTCAAACGACGAAAGAAAACAACTCGGTTCTAGCAAGTTGAAACTAAGTCAAATTTTACAGTAGCAAAACTTTGTTTAAGTTGATTAGTCGGAACGGCGGTTTGAGACGAAACTCCAGTGTTTGAATCACCTGATTCCGATAAACGGCGAGAAGATAGACTAGAAAGAAAATCGGATCTGAAATCGCTATCGGAAAAATAGCGGAATAAATCCGATGAGAAAGAAAACGACGACGGTTGAGCGAGCGGACGTTCATTAACGAAACAAACGGTGATCACGTTCGTTAGGACGAACGGTCCGCGAATGCTTGCTAAACAAAACCGGAAAGAAAAACGGCGAAAAAACCTATCTAGGGTTTGGAAAGAAAACCAAACGAAAAACCGATCTAGAAAATCTGAACGGAAACGGAACGAAACGGAACGATTCTGAAAAAACCGAACCGAGGAAAAGAAAAGGTGACGCTGCACGGGCTATACCTCAAGAAGCGAGGGCTCGTGGCGGGCGTTGGTGGCGGCGGCACTTGGCGGCAGCGGCAGAGGCGGCGGGGGGGGCGGCGCCGGTGAGGCGGCGGCGGTGGGGCGGCAGCTGCTGCTGCTCTGTGGAGGAGAGGAGAGGAGAGGTGTTGGTTTGATGTGTTAGAGGGGGTGCTTGGGTATTTATATTGGGGAGGGGAGGGTTTTTGCTTGGGGTAGGGGACAAGAAATGGACTAGAATTAGGAAACAAAGAGGGAAAAGATCTAGAAACAAACACGGAATAAACGGAAGTAGGACAAAAGTCCTACTAGGATTTGGAAAGGAAGCGGCGGCTCCCTCTGGCGCTGGCCTGCATGGCGATGGCCTTGGCCTCCTGGCTGGCCGGTGGCTTGGCGGCTTGGGCCTTTGGCCCAAGGCGCTGAGGTTTTTTTAAATCGGTTTACAAGAAAAAAAAAATACAGAGAAAAAAATCTAAACGAACTCCAAAATTAATAAACTAAACTTTCCCGACTCCTAAAATGAGTCGAACAAAATGAACTTTAACACGGGCCTAAAATGCAATTTTTGAAATCACGCATTTTTCCCTAAGGCAAATAAACTCGAGAAAAATCCAAAATTTGATTTATTTATTAAATCTTCATTTTTCCTAAATTTTGGGAAAGTCATATTATTCCCTCTCTTATTTTGATATTTGAAAAATATTTGAAGATAAAATAAATAAATCCAATGATCCTCTTTTCATAGTTTTGAGAAAACTCAAATCTGAAAATTTGAAATCTACAACTCTCTCGAGGGTCCTTGAGTTGCGTGAAATTTCTAGGATCAACAAAATGCAAGAAAATATGATATGCATGATGATCTAATGTATAACATTACAAATTGAAAATTTGGGATGTTACAAACCTACCCCTTAAGATGAATCTAGCCCTCGAGATTCGGGTTAACTAGAAAATAGGTGAGGTGGTCTTTGAGCAAATCTTCTTCTCTTTCCCGGTGGCTTCATCCTCGGTGTGGTGGCTCCACCGGACCTTGCAAAACTTGATAACCTTGCTGCGAGTAACTCTGCTGGCATATTCGAGAATCTGACTGGTTTCTCCTCATATGTTAAATCATCCTACAACTGAATTGCTTCAAGTGGCCTTTGTATCTCTTAGCGGTACTTCCGCCATCTCGGCGTGACATTTCTTCAGCTGAGAAACATGGAATACATCATGAACTCCGGACAGTCCCTCTGGTAATTCCAGCTTATAAGAAACTTCTCCCATGCGTTGCAATATCCTATACGGTCCAACGAAACGTGGTGCTAATTTTCCTTTAACTCCAAATCGCTTAACTCCTCGAAGTGGGGATACTCTAAGATAAACTCTGTCTCCAACTTCATATTCTATCGCCTTGCGTTTTGAATCCGCATAGCTTTTACATGCAGACTGGGCTACCTTGAGCCTATCGCGAATCAACAACCTTCTGCTCGACTCCTTAATCAAATCTGGTCCAAACAAGCGACGGTCTCCAACCCGTCCCATGATAACGGTGTCCTACACCTCCTTCCGTCTGAGCCTCGAAGGTGCCATCTTCAAGCTGGTTTGGTAACTGTTGTTATAAGAAAATTCAGCATCTGACAAGTTATCGTCCCAACTAGATCCATAGTCTAGTGCACAAGCTCTCAACATATCCTCCAAAATCTGATTGACTCTCTCGGTCTGTCCATCCGTGCGTGGGTGAAAAGCTGTCTTGAATTCTAGCCTGGTTCCTAACGTTTCATGCAATCGATTCCAAAACTTTGAGGTAAATTGAGTTCCTCTATCGTCACGATACTCCTCGGAACTCCGTGCAAACACACAATTCTGGTCATGTATATCTTTGCCAACTTAGCACTGCTATAGGTAGTCTTGATCGGAATGAAATCGCTACCTTCGTCAAGCGGTCGACTATAACCCAAATCGAATCATAGCTTGAGCGAGTCTTTGGCAAACCCGTGATGAAATCCATGCCTAGTTTATCCCACTTCCATTCGGGTATTGGCAATGGCTGCAACAATCATGCTGGCTTCTGATGTTCTGCCTTCACTCTCTGACATACATCGCAAACTGCTACATACTCCGTGATATCCTTCTTCATTCCGGTCCACCAGAACGTTTCCTTCAAATCCAAATACATCTTGGTATTTCCTGGGTGAATCGAATAGGGTGAATCATGTGCCTCTTGCAGAATCAACTTCCTGATCTCCGGGTCATTTGGCACATACACACGGTCCTCAAACCATAGGGTATCGTGCTCATCCTCACGAAATCCCTTTGCTTTTCCTTCGCTCATTTTCTTCTTTATATCCGCAATCTCTTTGTCCTTTTTCTGAGCTTCCCTGATTTTATCCATCAAGGTAGACTGAATCTCCAATGCTGCTACGTAGCCCCTCGGAACTATTTCCAAACATAGCTCTCGAAGGTCTTCGGCTAACTCCTTGGGTATTCCTCCCATCATTAGTGTATTGACATGGCTCTTACGACTCAATGCGTCTGCTACAACGTTAGCCTTCCCGGGGTGATAATGCAATCTCATATCATAATCCTTAATAAGCTCCAACCATCTCCTCTGTCTGAGATTTAATTCCTTCTGCGTGAAGATGTACTTCAAATTCTTGTGATCCGTGTACACCTCACAATGATTTCCAATGAGAAAATGTCTCCATGTCTTCAATGCATGCGCAACGGCTGCTAACTCCAAATCATGTGTGGCATAATTTAATTCATGAGGTTTCAGTCGTCGTGAAGCATATGAAACAACTCTTCCTTCCTGCATAAGCACTGCTCCAAGTCCTCGACGTGAAGCGTCGCAATACACCTCATAATCCTTGGTCTGATCTGGCAAAATTAACACTGGTGAGGTAACCAATCTTTTCTTCAACTCCTGAAAACTTGCCTCACAATCCTCAGTCCATATGAACTTGGTATCCTTTTTCAGCAATTCCGTCATAGGTTTTGCAATCCTTGAGAAATTCTCAATGAATCTTGGTAGTATCCTGCGAGTCCAAGGAAACTCCGGATCTCTCCAACTGTCGTTGGTGCTACCCATTTGGTTACGTTCTCAACCTTCGTGGGGTCAACTGCTATCCCTTCTCCGGATATAACATGTCCAAGAAATCCAACTTCCTTTAGCCAAAACTCACATTTGCTGAACTTGGCATATAACTGATGTTCCCCCAGTTTCTCCAAAACCAATCGCAAATGTTCCTTATGTTCTCCTTCATTCTTTGAGAAAACCAAAATATCATATATGAACACCACAACGAACTTATCCAAAAACTCCATAAACACTTTGTTCATCAGGTTCATGAAATAGGCTGGCACGTTAGTCAGTCCAAATGACATAACGGTATATTCATACGGTCCATATCTCATGGTAAATGCTGTCTTAGGTATGTCCTGCTCCCGAATCTTCAACTGATGGTACCCTGATCGCAAATCGATCTTGGAAAACACTTTAGCTCCTTGCAAATGACTAAACAGATCATTAATCATAGGTAGTGGGTACTTGTTCTTGATTGTTACTTCATTTAAACCACGATAGTCAACAACCATCCTTAACGATCTGTCCTTCTTCTCTACTAAAAGTACGGGTGATCCCCAAGGCGAAGAACTTGGGCGTATAAAACCTTTATCCAATAGCTCCTTAATCTGCTTCTTGATTTCCGCCAAATCCTGTGCGGGCATCCTGTATGGTCGCTTCAATATCGGGCCTGTTCCTGGCAACAGCTCAATCAAAAACTCAATGTCTCTATCCGGTGGCATTCCTGGCAATTCCTCAGGAAATACATCAGGGTAATCCTTCACCATGGCACCTCTTCTGCACCACTCGATAAGGAATTTACTTGATTCCTATTTGGTCCATGTCGCGATACATACCTAATCCTTCTTCCCTCTGGCGTCGTGAGCAAAATCGTCTTACTTGCATGCAATCGATGTTTCCCCATACATCGATAGCCAATCCATACCAAGAATCACATCCAATCCTTGGGATTCAAAATGATCAAATCCATCGAAACACATGCCTTCCTATACTTAATGGCACTTGAAAACATCCTTGTCCGCCATATACTCCGCTCTGGTGAGCTTACTAGCATAGGGGTTTTAAGAATCTGAGTAGGCAGGCTATACTTTTCTACAAATCCCTTGATATGTATGAATCGTTGCACGGTATCGAAAAGAACTAGTGCAGTAAAAGACTTAACCAAAACTTACCGATTCTTGCATCGGCTGATCTTCAACCTCCTCCACATCAATGTGGTTCACATCCTCTGTTGAAAGGGTTTGGCTTCTTTCCAGCTTCCATTTCCTCCTTGGCCTTGGGACATTCATTTGCATAATGTCCGGTCTTGGAACACTTGTAACGGTGACATGGCTCAGTCTTTCTTGGTTGGGGTTGATGGTGTGGTCCGGTTCGGCGTTGCTTCCTCCATTCCCATTACCATTTTGTGGCCATTATGGTTGTCTGAACTACCTCCTCCATGGGTATCTGAAACCGAACTCCTGTTTAGGAGTATAACGGGCTTCTTTGGGCTCGAGTTATACTTCCCCTGCCCATACTTCCTCTTGCGGTTCTCAATTTGTCGCTGCTTTCCTTCAATCATGAGGGCACGATCTACCAACTCCTGGTAGTTGTTGAAACTTGCTACCATCAACTGCATGCTTAATTCATCATTCAGTCCTTCGAAACTTCTCACCTTAGCTGCATCTGTAGCAACGTCATCCGGGGCATAACGTGCTAACTTACTAAAATCATCCACATATTGGCCAATCCCTTCCTCCTTGGCGTAAATTGCGAAACTCACGCTTCTTCATGGCCATAGCTCCTGCTTTGAGACATGGGCGGTCTGGAAATCTTCTTGGCCTGATCCCATGTGACAGTGTCTATAGGGTAAGTGGCTGTAAAATTTTCCCAACATGCTGCTGCGGGTCCTTCAAGTTGGTGTGCAGCAAACTTCACCTTCTCTCCATCTGTACATCCTGAAGTGGTCAACTCCCTCCCTACCTTACGGAGCCAATCATCTGCTACTATCGGCTCGGTGCTACTAGAATACACCGGCGGATTCAGCCTAAGGAAACGAGTCAAGTGATCCGCAGGTGGTGGTGGTGGTGGGTAGTTGTTGTTGTTGTTGCCTTGGTTCTGTACCAATGTTTGGATCAAAGTGTTCTGCTGCTGGATCAACTGGGTGATCTCTGGCGGGAAAACAAACCCGGGGTCACGTCTCGGAGGCATCTGAAGGGTTTAGAAAAGAAGAGGAATTAAGAATAGAGTGAGGTCTAAGGAGAAAACACTACCCAAGTGTATATGAGCAAAAGCACAAAAAATCACTTCATTCAATTCAAACAAAGGGCTTACAACGATCTAACTATCGCAAAGGTGCTTGTACTATAATGTTTACATGGAGGTAATACTACTAATATGTGGGGGTCATCTACTAATTTGAACCGGTGGAAGACTCCATGATGTCTGCTCCAGCTTCGTCTTCAAAGTCGGGTTCACTTGGATCTGAATCGGTGTAAATCGATGATGATGTAGTTGCTCGGACAGCCGACGTACTTGTCTTCATTCTTGAGCGCCAATTTCTTCTTGAGTTCTTCAATCTCATACTTAAGATCGTTATTGTGTCTTGCTACAGCTATGATCTCGTCCATGTAGTCCTTACGTGTAGACTTTAGTTCTCCTTCAAGTTCGATGATCCTTCCCTTTGCATTCTTCAACTCTATCATATCATTGCACATCTAGTTCTCCTGGCGTCGAATGTGCTGGTTTAACCCCTGGATGAAAGCTGCAATGGATCTGTCCTTCTTGGTGCTGACTATCTCCCATTGTTCATCTCGGCGTCCGCAAATCTGATAGATGGTGTCCTTGAGGTCTTCTTGGTAAACTTCTCCAATCGTCCCATGGTGATATGAGCTGCCATGCTCTTTCCTGGACTCGTGTTGGTGCACCAAAACACTATCTATAGGCTTGGTGATTGGGGCGAATGTCCTTCCGGAACGTGAGCTTGAATCTTCCAGCGCTCTTCTTGAGCAGAGTGGCGTTGAAAGTCCGGTGAAACTTGGTAGTCCAATGTTCGGTACTTGGTGACTTCCTTCAAGTGAAATCCAAAAGGTGTGCCTTCATCGGTTTGGGCGTACTTGATCTTGGCGTCCTTCATCCTAAAAGAGTAGAAAAGATGAGGAGTTAGAAAATGAGAAGAGAGTAGTGACCTATGGCTTTAACTTAGTGGTCGTGTCCTCACGATCGGCGTGTGCTCGATACCATCTCTGTAGCGACCCGACCGAATGGATCAAGTCTCGTGCTCGGTGTCATCCTGGATCGATAATCTTGACACCACACAAGATTTCAAGGATTTATAACAGAGTAGCAATCACACACTTATTACATCGTTTGTCGAAGAGAACTTATTACAATAATCATGGCTTAAGGCCATCTAATAACGATAACAGCGGAAGACTTGGAAGATAAGTGAGTCCATCAACTCCAGTGCATCATCGAGTATAGAACCACGACCTAAAGCACCTTACTGTCGTGCGAAAAGTCGCAACATGAAAGTTGCAGCCAGCAATTGACACATGGAATATCTTGGCAATGTAACACATAGAGAATAATGAATGATAAGCCTGTACTACATGCATATGTGGCTGGTGGAAAAGCTCTCTGATTCTGAGTTTTGCATAAAGCCGCTTTTCCCTCATGCAAAGGAATAAATTTGTTTAACTATCATGGTGGTTGTTAAACATTGAGAATGGTTGACAGATCCTCAATCCCAATTAAAAGTACTCATTAAAACCCAACAAAATTAATTAGAGTAACATGTTGAGATTCACATGATATTCAAGTACTAGATACTCAAGATGTCCATAACCGGGACACGGCTAATCATGATTAGTTTATACACTCTGCAGAGGTTTATGACTTTTCCCCACAAGACTCGATCGCCTCCGCTTGGTTTCTCGCACTACATGGTGTTTAAGAAACGGATGACCGAGACATAGTCTTTCGAGCGCTAGCACCTTACGATGGGTGGACCGGTACACCTACATCCCCTACATCTGCTAGTCCACCTCTATAAGAGTTCGCACGACTTAGTCAACTATGCGAGCCCATAATGGCTTGTGGCTGCACACGTAAGTTACTAGTATGAATTATCTTATGATCCCTTTGAGCACAGGTGGCGGTCCAAGAAAATACAGGCAAGTCTGCTAGAAAGCAGTGCCTCAATCCACCCGGATGTGTATTTAAGTTGCCACCTTAGATAAACCATTAATTTAACAATCTCACATCTGTCATGGATATCACTCACCCAATCCACGTCTACTAGCATAGCATGGCATAATAAGCAAGCGTGAAGTAACTCCCAAAGGTTTCATAAGTAAAACAGTAATAGGTACTACCTCAATCTACTTCCCATCCCATAATTTAATTAGATCCTAATCATGCAAGTGTTTGAGGATTGATCTAATGCATAAAAACTGGGTGGTAGTAAAGGTATGATCAAGTGTTACTTGCCTTGTCGATGATCCGAAACCTAGAGATTCAAGTAACAAGCGGCGCACTCGGGTGATCTATCGCAGACAAACAACAAGCATACAATAAGTACTCATCTAATGCACGGTAAATCTCGAATAAAAGATCTAACCAGAAAGTTCAACTTAAGAACCCTGGTTGCAAAAAGAATCGAATCTAATAAAGCAACGAAAGTCAAGCGACGAAAGAAAACAACTCGGTTCTAGCAAGTTGAAACTAAGTCAAATTTTAGAGTAGCAAAACTTTGTTTAAGTTGATTAGTCGGACGGCGGTTTGAGATCGAAACTCCAGGTGTTTGAATCACCTGATTCCGATAAGCGAGCGAGAAGATAGACTAGAAAGAAAATCGGATCTGAAATCGCTATCGAAAAATAGCGGAATAAATCCGATGAGAAAGAAAACGACGAACGGTTGAGCGAGCGGACGTTCATTAACGAAGCAAACCGGTGATCACGTTCGTTAGGACGAGCGGTCCGCGAATGCTTGCTAAACAAAACCGGAAAGAAAAACCGGCGAGAAAAACCTATCTAGGGTTTCGGAAAGAAAACCGAAACGAAAAACCGATCTAGGAAGCTGGAATGGAAACCGAACGAAACCGGAACAATTCTGAAAAACCGAACCGAGGAAAAGAAAAGGTGGCGCGCTGGGCTATACCTCGAAGAAGCGAGGGCTCGGCGGGCACACTGGCGGCGGCGGCCTAGGAGGGGGGGTGGGGCGGCACTGGTGAGGCGGCGGCGGTGTTAGGCGGCTGGCTTGCTGCTGAGGAGGAGGAGAGAGAGGAGAGGTGTTGGTTTGATGTGTTAGAGGGGGTGCTTGGGTATTTATATTTGGGAGGGAGGGTTTTTGCTTGGGGTAGGGGACAAGAAATAGACTAGGATTAGGAAACAAAGAGGAAAAGATCTAGAAACAAACACGAAATAAGCGGAAGTAGGACAAAAGTCCTACTAGGATTTGGAAAGGAAGCGGCGGCTCCCTCCGGCTCTGGCCTTGCATGGCGATGGCCTTGGCCTCCTGGCCGGCCGGTGGCTTGGCGGCTTGGGCCTTTGGCCCAAGGCGCTGGGTTTTTTTTTTAAATCGGTTTCGCACGCAGAAAAAAAATACAGAGAAAAAAAAATCTAAACGAACTCCAAAATTAATAAAGTAAACTTTCCCCGACTCCTAAAAATGAGTCGAACAAAATGAACTTTAACACGGGGCCTAAAATGCAATTTTTTGAAATCACGCATTTTTCCCTAAGGCAAATAAACTCCGAGAAAAATCCAAAATTTGATTTATTTATTAAATCTTCATTTTTCCTAAATTTTGGGAAAGTCATATTATTCCCTCTCTTATTTTTGGTATTTGAAAAATATTTGAAGATAAAATAAATAAATCCAATGATCCTCTTTTCATAGTTATGAGAAAACTCAAATACGAAAATTTCGAAATCTACAACTCTCTCCGAGGGTCCTTGAGTTGCGTGAAATTTCTAGGATCAACAAAATGCAAGAAAATATGATATGCATGATGATCTAATGTATAACATTCCAAATTGATAATTTGGGATGTTACAAAGAGTATGTGAGCAGCCGAAAGTAAAGCATGCAACTTGCAAGAATGTAAAGGGAAGGGTTTGGAGGATTCAAACGCAATTGGAGACACGGATGTTTTTGTCGTGGTTCCGCTAGGTGGTGCTATGGTACATCCACGTTGATGGAGACTTCAACCCACGAAGGGTAGCGGTTGCGCGAGTCCACGGAGGGTTCCACCCACGAAGGGTCCACGAAGAAGCAACCTTGTCTATCCCACCATGGCCGTCGCCCAGGAAGGACTTGCCTCACAAGCGGTAGATCTTCACGAAGTAGGCGATCTCCTTGCCCTTACAAACTCCTTGGTTCAACTCCACAATCTTGTCGGAGGATCCCAAGTGACACCTAGCCAATCTAGGAGACACCACTCTCCAAGAAGTAAAAAATGGTGTGTTGATGATGAACTCCTTGCTCTTGTGCTTCAAATGATAGTCTCCCCAACACTCAACTCTCTCTCATAGGATTTGGATCTGGTGGCAAGAAGATTTGAGTGGAAAGCAAATTGGGGAAGGCTAGAGATCAAGATTCATATGGTTGGAATGGAATATCTTGGCCTCAACACATGAGTAGGTAGTTCTCTCTCGAAATAGGATCTTTGGAAGTGTAGGCTTGTTCGATGGCTCTCTCCACGAATGAAGAGGAGGTGGAGGGTATATATAGCCTCCACACAAAATCTAACCGTTACACACAATTTACCAAACTCGGTGGGACGAATCATAAAACTTCGGTCGAGACCGATTTAGTAAACCTAGTGACCGTTAGGGTTTTCGGTGGGACTGATATGCAACTCGGTAGGACCGATATGGTTAGGGTTAGGGCATAACGTAATCTCGGTGAGACCGATTACACAAACTCGGTGAGACCGATTTTGGTAATTAGCTAACCAGAGAGTTGCTCAGGCAAACTCGATGGAACCGATTACTCAAACTCGGTGGGACCGATTTTGGTAATAAGTTAACCCGAGAGTTTGCATTGTAATCTCGGTAGTACCGATTGCACAAACTCGGTGAGACCGATTTTGGTAATGGACATACATAGAGAGATTACAATCCCATCTCTGTGAGACCGAGATCCCTATCGGTGAAACCGATTTGCCTAGGGTTTGTGGCAGTGGCTATGACATCTGAACTCGGTGGCGCCGGATAGAAAGAATCGGTAGGGCCGAGTTTGACTTTAGGTTTAGGTCATATGTGTGTAAGTGGGAAAGTAGTTGAGGATTTTGGAGCATATCACTAAGCACATGAAGCAAGAGGCTCATTAAGCAACACCTCATCCCTCCTTGATAGTATTGGCTTTTCCTATAGACTCAATGTGATCTTGGATCACTAAAATATAAAATGAAGAGTCTTGAGCTTGAAGCTTGAGCCAATCCTTTGTCTTTAGCATCTTGAAGGAGTTCCCACATCCTTTAGTCCATGCCACTCCATTGTTGAACTTATCTGAAACATACTAGATAAAGGTGTTAGTCCAACAAGAGATATGTTGACATTAATTACCAAAACCACCTAGGGAGCACTTTTGCTTTCAATCTCCCCCTTTTTGGTAATTGATGGCAACATACATCAAAGCTTTAGATGAAGATATAAAGAATAGCAAGTAAAGCTTCGGAAAGACATGTAACAAGCATAGGCTCCCCCTATATGTATGCAATCATGTGAATATGGAATGTAGAAACATGTGAGAGCATAACCATGATAGAGTAGGCAATGTGTTACATGTATCTTGGCCATATGCATCGGAGCAAAGAATATTAAAGAAATTACCTTCATGCTCATGAGTCCTTCTTGTAAAACAGTATGTACATCAGCAAGAATTCCTCATACACATGAGTGTGATGCATATAATTACCTTGTAGTCTTGAGTTGGCTTAGGGTGAAATGAACCTGCACAAACAAGGTTAGATAACACAGGTACATCTACTAGCCAGAGCAAATAGAAGAAACCACAAGAATACCAAGACTGGGATGACATGTAGAGAGTGAGTACTGAGTACCACATTGGATTAGACATGTCCCCAAGAGTAAAGATATGCAATGAATTTGAATGATTCCTTTCCCTTAGATGTCTTGCTCCCCCTGAATCTAGCATGGGATACTGGGAGAAGATAGGGAACAGAAAATCAGAGTTGAAAGATATAAATGAACAGAGCTTAAAGCAAATAAGCACACATGAACTTGTCTTTCCCCCAAAAAGACATGTGGCATCTCTCCTCATGAACACCAAGCATCTGGGATCCTTGAGAAATACTTTCTACTTGAGTATTCTCTCCCCCTTGAGATCTCTTTCTCCCCCTTAATACTTTCTCCCTTTTGGAAGTGATAAGCTTTGATGTGATCTCTCTCTCCCCCTTTGACATCAATTTCCAAGAAGGGTCTTCTGGAATTTGTTGTGAATGGGTTTGGTCCTTGAGTCACAACACAAAGCACTGGATAGATTTTGGTGATGCTTGTAGAGGACAAGATTTGTTGAGTGGAACTGGATCAGAAGAAACACAGAATAAGTGGCAAACTGTTTTTCCTGTTGTTAAATCGGTGGCACCGAGTTGTATGCTTAGGTGGTACCGAAAGGATTCGGTTGGACCGAAAGCAACAAATCAGTGAAGCCGAGTTCATCTCAGAGAAAACACGTGTCACCTCAGCTCACTAGACTTGTAAGATCTCACAAAGATTTGCAAGGAATTAACTGAATGATGTGCAATGAATTGGATGCAGAAAATGCAGAGCAAACAGAAGGAAATCTAGATGAAGTTTTTTCTGAAAGGGGAAATATGCATGAGACAAATGCAGAAACACAGAAAAGAACACAAGAGAACTTCATCTAGAGATGGTCGGTGACAAAGTCACCTATGTTAGAGTATATTGACTTAGGAGTCAAGTGAGATCACTTGATCATAGGTCATACTCATCGGTTAAGCTCAAAATGGGGTTACCATTTTTCGTTTAAGCATCTTGATGTTTTCACATCTTGTCGAGTTGCTTTAGCTCATTACTCGGAGTAAAGCTTCTCTAAGATGGAATAACATACCTTGGTTGGTGTTGTTGACCATGTAGTTGAACTTGTGTGGATTGCTCAAGGTTGATGTAGCTCATCAAGAGTTGGGAGCACTACTTGGAATTTGAGTCCATCTACCTACACGGGTTAGTTCTTGCAAGGAGTAGCACTTGTATATCCAAAAATGACAATCATGAAGCTCAACAAAGAGTTTGTCAAAGGATATGTTTGAATGATTCCGTGCTTCCTTGTATTCAGCCAAGATATTGTAGAGACTTGGCGATGTAGAGATTGCTCAAGATGTGAGTAGATTACAATCTCATGGAATTTGATTCAACCAAGTACCTACATGGGTTAGATAACATGCAAGATGCAAATAGATCCAAGATATAATATTTTCATTATAAGAGAGATATCATGGATTAGTCATAAGCTCATGTCTTGCATGTATCCAATGGAGTTTCTACTCCAAGTTTGAAGCATCAATGATGTTCAATTCTCCTCTCAACCTGCAAAACACTTTCTCATCAAGAGGTTTAGTAAATATATCCGCTAATTGCTTTTCGGTGCGAACATGCTTAAGATTAATGTCACCCTTAGCAACATGATCTCGAATGAAGTGATGAGGAACTTCAATATGCTTAGTTCAAGAATGTTGTACGGGATTATGACCAATTCTGATAGCACTTTCATTGTCACAAAGCAATGGAACATGTTTCACATATATCCCATAATCTTTAAGAGTTTGGGTCATCCAAAGTAATTGAGCACAACATGAACCAGCGGCAATGTACTCCGCTTCGGCTGTAGATAAGGATACCGAGTTTTGTTTCTTGGAGGACCAAGACACAAGAGATCTACCAAGAAATTGACAAGTACCCGAAGTGGACTTTCTATCAACCTTGTCTCCGGCATAGTCCGAGTCGGAATAGCCAACAAGATCGAAAGAGGCCCTCTTAGGATACCAAATGCCAAAACTTGGTGTATGAATTAAGTATCTCACTATCCTTTTCACGGCCTTAAGATGACATTCTTTAGGAGCAGCTTGATATCTTGCACACATGCACACACTTAGCATAATATCGTGACATGAAGCACATAGGTATAACAATGATCCAATCATAGAGCGATAAACCTTTTGATCAACCGGTTTACCATCTTTGGTCAAATCAAGATGTCCACTGGTAGGCATGGGTGTAGACATACCTTTGCACTCTTGCATATTGAACTTCTTGAATAAGTCCTTAGTGTACTTCGTTTGAGAGACAAAAGTACCTTCCTTAGTTTGCTTGATTTGCAACCCAAGAAAGAATTTGAGTTCACTCATCATTGACATCTCAAACTTCTTCGACATTAGCTTTCCAAACTTTTCACTAAAATGAGGGTTAGTTGATCCAAATACGATATCATCAACATAAATTTGGCATACAAATAATTCTCCATTAACCCTTTTAGTAAAAAGTGTGGAATCAAATTTTCCAATTTCAAAGCCTTTTTCAAGAAGAAACTTGGTCAAGCATTTATACCAAGCTCTAGGAGCTTGTTTAAGACCATAAAGGGCTTTGTGAAGTTTGTAAACATGGTTTGGTTTCTTAGGATTGACGAAGCCGGGAGGTTGTTTAACATAAACTTCCTCCTCTATTTCACCATTTAGAAAAGCACTATTAATGTCCATTTGGTACAAGGTGATATTATGGTGATTAGCATAGGCAAGTAAGATGCGAATGGACTCAAGTCTAGCAACGGGATCATAAGTCTCACCATAGTCCATACCTTCGACTTGTGTGTAGCCTTGGGCGACGAGACGTGCTTTGTTGCGAACTACTTGTCCATCTTCGTCTTGCTTGTTGCGAAACACCCATTTGGTACCGATGATGTTGTGGTTGTTGTTGGGCTTCTCAACCAATGTCCAAACTTTGTTTCTCTCAAAGTTGTGTAGCTCTTCATGCATAGCATTTATCCAATCCGGATCTTCCAATGCTTCTTCGACCTTCATAGGTTCAATGCTAGAGATGAAAGAATAGTTTTCACAAAAGTTAGCTAAACGAGTTTTAGAGCGAGTGATTCTCCCGGTTTGAATATCATTGTATATTTGCTCGACGGGATGGTCTTTAGCAATTCTTGCTCGAACTCGTGAAAGCTTTTGCTTGGGTCTCGGTTGAACATCTTCTTCATCTTGTTCTTTTTCTTCTTGATCTTCTTCATTGTTGGCGTTATCGTTCTCTTGTCGTGGTGGAGAAGGAGGTTGTTGACGTTCGTGATGTTCTTCCTCGTTTTCTTCATCTTGGTGTGTTCCACTTGTGGATGCTTCCGTATCAACTCTTGGTTCACCTTGTCGTGAAGTAGAAGCTTCCACTTGAATAGACGAGGTACTCTCCTTCACCTCCGTTGGACTGACCTTGCCAATAGACAAGTCTTGGATTGCTTCCGAAGGGTCTTTGTCTCCTACATCAATTGGCAATTGCTCTACTTGTGAGCCGTTAGATTCATCAAACTTCACATCTACCGTCTCTTCAACCTTTCGGGTGAAATTGTTGTAGACACGGTAAGTGTGAGAGTTTGAGCCATAACCTAGTAGGAAACCTTCATGAGACTTAGGAGCAAATTTTGAACGACGATGCTTATCAAGAATGTAGCACTTTGAGCCGAATACTCGAAAGTATCCAACTTGGGGTTTGTTACCGGTGAGGAGCTCGTATGCAGTCTTGCCGAGTAGCTTGTGAAGATACAAGTGATTTGTTGCATGACAAGCTGTCTCAACCGCTTCTGCCCAGAAGTGCTTCGGCGTCTTGTACTCATCAAGCATCGTTCTCACCATTTTGATGAGCGTCCGGTTCTTTCTCTCAACAACTCCATTTTGTTGAGGTGTGTACGTAGCCGAGAACTCATGTGAAATCCCTTCTTCATCAAGAAAGGTGTCCACATTTGCGTTCTTGAACTCCGTTCCATTGTCGCTTCGAACCTTCTTGATCTTCACTTCAAATTGATTTTGGGCCTTCCTAGCGAAGTTTTTGAAGATCTTTTGGACCTGTGATTTACCATCAAGAAAGAATACCCACGTAAATCTTGAAAAATCATCAACTATAACTAGATCAAAAGAATTTCCACCGAGACTTTTGTAGGCGTTGGGACCAAAGAGATCCATATGAAGTAGCTCGAGTGGCCTCCTTGTGGTCATGATGTTCTTCACGGGATGCCTTCCTCCAACCTGTTTACCTGCTTGACACGCACTGCACAGTCTATTCTTATCAAATATGACATCGTTAACTCCAAGGATATGATTTCCTTTAATAAGCTTGTCAAGATTTCTCATGCCAACGCGACCTAGTCGTCTATGCCATAACCAGCCTTTTGAGGATTTAGCGATGAAGCATGTTTTAGGTTGTGCCTTTTTAGATAAATCAACAATGTAAAGATCACCTCTACGTATACCGGTAAAGACCATTTTATGATTGTCTCGACGAAACACTTGACAATCTACTTTAGTAAATAGGACATTGAAACCGAAATCAGCAAGTCTAGATACTGAAAGTAAGTTGTAGCCAAGAGATTCAACGAGCATGACATTTTGAATGGAGCTATCATGTGAGATGGCCACCTTACCAAGGCTAACCACCTTACCCTTTGAGTTGTCACCAAAAGTGACATACTTTCGAGGACTATCATTTTCAGCAAGCTCACGAAACATGTCTTTATCTCCGGTCATGTGATCGGTACATCCACTATCAAGAACCCATTCCTTTCCTCCTGTCACATATCCCCGAAGATTTTCCATAAGACCAAAATGTCTCATTGCATCATCAAGATCGAAGTCACTATCATCATCCTCATCATAGTATCCATGTTCAACATCGTTATGTGGTGAATCAAGTGCTAGAGAGGGTAATTCATTAGAGTGAGCTTGACAATGATCTTGCTTATGAATTCTTATAGCTTCAGAAATAATATCACCAATAATTCCAACATCTCCTTTGGCACGCATAAGGTCGGTAAGTTCAAATAGACGATCACCAAACATAGGATCACTAGTATTCATCTTACTCAAGGCAATAGACTTATAGAGAATTTCATCTAGATTTTTCAAGGAATAATTTGGAAAGCGTTCCTCAAGAAATTTCCATATAGTGTAGGCACACTCAAAAGTAGGCAAGACTCTAATTAAGTTTCTAGGCAAGCCTCTAGTGATAAGATTAACAGTTCTAAGATTCCTAATCATGTCAATAGATTCATCAAGGGTAGGATGCATAGGATCAACATGAGGTGCACAAGGGCTAGCAATGTACTTGTTCAAATGATATTGATTGAAAATTACAAGCATCTCATTTTTCCACTCATGAAAATACTCTCCATCAAGAATAGGCACTCTATGTCTAAGACTCCCCAAAGTAGACTCATCCGTCTTCCTCCAATGGTGATTAAACCAAGTCAATGGAGACCAATGCTCTGATACCACTTGTAGGATCTTGAGAAGAGGTGTCTAGAGGGGGGTGATTAGACACTAAGTACCAAAGTTGCAGTTTTTAACCTCTTTTGGTTTAGATGGAGGTTAGGCACAAGTTTAACTTTTTCAATACATAACAAGCAAGCATGCAAAGAGTATGTGAGCAGCGGAAAGTAAAGCATGCAACTTGCAAGAATGTAAAGGGAAGGGTTTGGAGGATTCAAACGCAATTGGAGACACGGATGTTTTTGTCGTGGTTCCGATAGGTGGTGCTATGGTACATCCACGTTGATGGAGACTTCAACCCACGAAGGGTAACGGTTGTGCGAGTCCACGGAGGGCTCCGCCCACGAAGGGTCCACGAAGAATCAACCTTGTCTATCCCACCATGGTCGCCGCCCACGAAGGACTTGCCTCACTAGCGGTAGATCTTCACTAAGTAGGCGATCTCCTTGCCCTTACAAACTCCTTGGTTCAACTCCACAATCTTGTCGGAGGATCCCAAGTGACACCTAGACAATCTAGGAGACACCACTCTCCAAGAAGTAACAAATGGTGTGTTGATGATGAACTCCTTGCTCTTGTGCTTCAAATGATAGTCTCCCCAACACTCAACTCTCTCTCATAGGATTTGGATCTGGTGGAAAGAAGATCTGAGTGGAAAGCAACTTGGGGAAGGCTAGAGATCAAGATTCATATGGTTGGAATGGAATATCTTGGCCTCAACACATGAGTAGGTAGTTCTCTCTAAGAAATAGGATGCTGGAAGTGTAGGCTTGTTCTGATGGCTCTCTCCACGAATGAAGAGGAGGTGGAGGGGTATATATAGCCTCCACACAAAATCTAACCGTTACACACAATTTACCAAACTCGGTGGGACCGAATCATAAAACTCGGTCAGACCGATTTAGTAAACCTAGTGACCGTTAGGGTTTTTGGTGGGACTGATATGCAACTCGGTAGGACCGATATGGTTAGGGTTAGGGCATAACGTAATCTCGGTGAGACCGATTACACAAACTCGGTGAGACCGATTTTGGTAATTAGCTAACTAGAGAGTTGGTCAGGCAAACTCGGTGGAACCGATTACTCAAACTCGGTGGGACTGATTTTGGTAATAAGTTAACCAGAGAGTTTGCATTGTAATCTCGGTAGTACCAATTGCAAAAACTCGGTGAGACCGATTTTGGTAATGGACATACATAGAGAGATTACAATCGCATCTCGGTGAGACCGAGATCCCTATCGGTGAAACCGATTTGCCTAGGGTTTGTGGCAGTGGCTATGACATCTGAACTCGGTGGCGCCGGATAGAAAGAATCGGTAGGGCCGCGTTTGACTTTAGGTTTAGGTCATATGTGTGGAAGTGGGAAAGTAGTTGAGGATTTTGGAGCATATCACTAAGCACATGAAGCAAGAGGCTCATTAAGCAACACCTCATCCCTCCTTGATAGTATTGGCTTTTCCTATAGACTCAATGTGATCTTGGATCACTAAAATATAAAATGAAGAGTCTTGAGCTTGAAGCTTGAGCCAATCCTTTGTCCTTAGCATCTTTAAGGAGTTCCCACATCCTTTAGTCCATGCCACTCCATTGTTGAACTTATCTGAAACATACTAGATAAAGGTGTTAGTCCAACAAGAGATATGTTGACATTAATTACCAAAACCACCTAGGGAGCACTTGTGCTTTCAATTTGTTGTACTACAAACTATGCTATTTAGGCAGAGTCATTTCCTTCTCCCGTTGCAACGCACGGGCATATGTCCTAGTCACTTATCATAAGACACGTTTGACTTCAGAGTGTGATATAGGTTACATCTCACATTCTTTTCTAGCCTGTACTACTAATTTGTTGAGATGGCACTTATGACGAGACAGTTTTAACTTGGTAGAGTGATATTCGTTGCATCTTTCATATGGTGTCTAGCTTTCATTGCTTCTAATTTGTTGAAATGCCTTCTCCTTAGTTTACACATCATAAGCTGTGAATATGCAATGCTGTGAATATGCAATGCCACTAATGACGAGAGACCTCTAACATGGTAGTGTGATGTTGTTTGCATCTTGCATATGATTTATTTCTTGTACTGCTTCACATTTGTTTATCGCCATTTATGATGAGACACTTTAACTTGGCGGAGCGATATTTGTAGCATCTTTCATATGGTGTCTACCTTGATTGCATTGCTTCTAATTTGGTGAAATGTCTTCTTCTTAGTTTACACGTCATAGTTCTGGTTATCTCTTCCGTCTGTTTTTCATACATATTACATCCTCTGTCATGTGGTTGTCTAACATCAAAATTCAATTTATTCAGATCACGCATCAATTTGTTACGAAGAACTAAATTGTTTTTCATTTTCTTGTCGGCTTGACTTAACATGGCATGTAGAAAGAGGAAGAAACATAGAATGGCGGGGAATGAGAAGCGGATGAATCCTGCAGATTCTGCTTGGTATTGATGGTGCAATAGAAGGTCAAAGTCCAGCGGAAAATTCTACAAACACGGCATCCCATGCTACGAGTTGCAAAAAAGACAAGCGAAACAAATAGTTGCCACCAAACAAGCGAGACAGCCCTAGTTCTTGCAACACCAACCACAAGACTACCAAACTGCATGACGTACTCGTGTGTCAACCGAGCTAGCAACACGTTCCCAAGCTCCCTTGCCACGACACTACTTCCCAAGCACTCTTGACACAAGACGAGTTGGCAATATCGATGAACCTTGTGAGCTTCAACAGCAAGAAGGTAGTTCTTTGGAGTCAAGTTCTGATTGTATGCTTCTTTATATGTAGTCTCACAGCTTGATGTACACTAACACTTCCTATGTTTGTTGTTGGACTAGCACCTAGGCGCAAGAGGAGACAAACATCGGGGGTAATGCTCGATAGGTTAACTAAATCTAGAGGAGGAAGAATGGAGATCCGTTTTGAGGCAGGTTTAAAAGGCCACGTGATGCTCTGAGTCGGTAAGTTAGTATCGAGGCAGCGGTTGTTGTTAGGTGTCATGTACGTATCCTCCCAACATGGATTCATGACAGAATGACAAAGACGAAACCAGTTCAACATCTTCCTCGACCATTTATCTGTAAGTATGGTTATGTATGGAAACTAGTAATATCGTCTTGCTCTGTCCAATACTTTCTAGGTTCTTTGATAATGAGACTCCCATAATTTTCAATAGATGAGGTTCAAGTTGGATAGCCAAGATGATGCAACCGACAAGCTTGCACCCATGTTTTCAAGTCTGCTCATGACAAGATGTCGGTATAACTTGAGGAAAACTCATTTTGAAGGCAAGGCTAACGTGAACTTGCCCAAACATCTCGATGGAAAATATATTTGATTTAAGACCGAGAGTCCTCGTTAAACACTAGTCCGATCCAAGTATCGGTACATTATATATATGTCATCAAATCACATGTTGAAGTCCTATTTACGCATGTGCCACACAAATCTATCTTCTTGTAGGTGAACTGTTCAAAGAACAAGGCCAACCGTCATTTAAAGTGATATTCCAATGCATTTACGATCTCGTAGCTATGTTGCACAATCGCGAGGCTCTTGTAATTAGCTGTTGTTTCACTCTTTCGTTGTACCATATTATTAGATCTATATTGACTTGTTCTAAATGCGAGGAAAGCCCGCAAGGACCAAAAAGTACCGAACCAAATGTTGTGGAAATCTTCAAGGACCACACACCAGAAGAAGAAGGGCATGACTATACCGGTCAAAGCCGCTGTTATAAGTCCTTAATCCTCATGCCTTTTAACTACTACTTACTCTGACTTGTGCCTTGAACTGCATGGTTTGCAGCCAATGTCAATTACTCTTTTCAATTTTATACACAATTGTCTTCGCGTATCATTGCACCTTACAAGGTTTAAAAGAGAGGAGTGATGTTCCTTTGATCTTGACCTGTAATCTAGTTCCATGCTGGACTTGCCCGCACAACGTTACAATTGCCTGTTTGTATGTCCTCAGTTGTTTTGTGATATGAATGACGTCATACTATGCTTACCGTATTATAAACTTCGTCTCTTCATCCTTATCCCTCAATACAATGTGAAGAAATAGACAATACATTAGCGATGGTACATGGTCATATGTTTGGAACCTGGTTTTATTATGTACTTTGCAATAAAATACAACTAATATTTTACATGGGTTCACCGAATAAGTTCGTATATAGACCAAAGCTATTTTGTTTGGTTTTGCTGCCTCCTTAATATCTTACGCTCGGTACTACTAATGTAAAACCTCAACTTTTCAGCGAGCTATGGAAAAATGGTGGAACCGCCACCTTACGAAGGTGGCGAGGCAACTATAACCGCAATGTCGCTCTTTCTGCGGTGGGTCGATACACATCCACTAACGAGGCCAAAAGCACGTTCTGCGTATCTTGGGTTGGTTGTTAAGGCAATATCGTCCAAACTGCCTCATGATCAAGATATGCAAGCTCAAAGCAATGTTGTATCTGCGCTCCAGACACAAGTCCATTCCCTAACAGAGACCCTTTGTGAAACAAGGAGAAACATTGCTCAATGTCATCAAGATATGCATGGTTTTGAAACCAGACTATCAGACATTTGCTATGTTGTTCAGGAGCCTAGGGGAAATGAAGGCGAGTGTTATGGTGCTCCATCATACAATACAACATGAAAACGTAACAGTCAGGTCAAATGAACTAAGCTTCTGAACTTCTGGTGGTGCATTTATCTGCTAGACTGTTAAGTTTTATGCCAACCTTCCTTTTGTTATATAGTTGTAATTTGTTTTGGTGCGATACAAAATTTATTCTTAACATGCAGCCACCCCCTGAAGAAAGCAGCAAGCCATTTTTGTATAGTGTAGGGTGTTCCCTGTATTTGCACTCGTGGCGATCTTTGATGCCGAGTGGATGTAATCTGTGTAATCTCCTTAATAGCCTAGCGTTAGTTTCGGCCTTATTTATTTCCTAGTCTTCTTTTTCCCTGGTTTGCTAGTGGCCACAACTACCATGGGCCATATACGGGTCGTAGGATCCATGGGTTTCCTACGGGCCGTCGATAAATGGGCCTGTAATCGGTGGGCCTCGGGCCGTCGGACGTAATCGGGCGTAATTGGTATCGGCCCAGCACGGTAACAGGCAGTTAACAGGCCGTAGGATAGCAAAGGCTTAATTCTGTCATAGGCATAACGGGTCATTAATGGGCGAGAATATAGGACGGGCCGAAACGAAGCAGAAGCGGGTTAACGAGCGAAGCGGGCCGACTCTTGCCATGGGCGAATTTGGCCCATTAGGGTAACAGCCATGAACGGCTGACTCTTGCCATGGGCTGAATTTGGCCCATTAGTGGAACAGCCGATGTGGGCCAACTCTTGCCATGGGCGAATTTGGCCCATTACGAAACAGCCAGCGATGTGGGCGGAAGTAATCGAGGGCGAAAAGGAGCCCAAGAACGTATGGGCCGTCAATAGGCCGAAAGCTAACATGGGCTGGAAACGGCCCATGTAAATCACGGGTCGTTAACGGGTATAAAGAAAATTAATGTTCATTATGGCCTAGACTCACCGTGGGCCTGTAATGGGCCGAAAGATGCGAAGGCCTCATATGGGCCGAAAGACGTCGTGGGCCATACATGGGCCGAAAGTGAAATGGGCTGGTATTATATTCGACGGCCCACATGACGTTGTTGGGCTGATTTCCTTTAGGGCCTAACGGGCCGTGAGTTAACGGGCCGTGAGTTAACGGTCCGTAAAATGGGCTATTTGCGAAGAGACCGTTAACAGGGTTTTCATGGGCCAGCCCGTTAACTTTTGACCAAGTCAAACGGGCCGGCTTTGTAAGCTAAATGGGCCACTGTTGGGCCCTGCCACGTGTCGACATATCATAGGCGCCTATCTGACCCACTGACGAGCTGACACGTGTTTCGTCCGGCCAATAAGAATTTTACACGTGGAAATTTCCCATTGGTCGGGGCTGTTAACAGGTTATCGGGTCCAAAACCCGAACCGATAGCTTAACGTCGTTCCGTTACGGTGGATGCCACGTGTCGGTCACACTTGATGAAAGCACTTCTGTGACGCGCGATTTATCGTCATGGAAGTGGACACTTCCGTGATGATAATTTTGGTAATGTCATGGAACACTTCTACGACAAAGACAGTATGACTATCTTGATTACATCATAAATTTGTCATGGATGTACATGCATGACAAAAAAAGCGACCTACTGTAACAAACACGTATCATCACGGAAGTGTATCTTTTTTGTAGTGACGCCGCCCCACGACCATGGTATATAGGCCGCACCTGAATCATGAGTTCCGCCTACGAACATTGTAGTTCCCACCAGCAGGGTTGCCGCCTTGGAACCAAGCATCCTAGATCCCCATCCATGGCCACAGGAGAAGCAACAGACAGGGCCCCTACCGCCCGAGAGCCGCCAGCAGTCGACTTGGCCAAATCGACCAGGGACAGAGAGCAACTAGGTTCAGGGAGAGGTCAAAATGTGGGGGCGGACCTCATCCATGACCAGCATCCCCTATGCCGACGACGGGCGGCCTGACCTCATCAGAGCTACCCATCCCTCCCGTCACCTCTCCAAACATCCCCCTATGCGTCCCTCCATGGCTCCCTACCCCGATCCGCACGGACACGCCCGACCTTCACGGTTTCAATCTTATTAGGTTAGTAAAGCAGTGGTGACGACTAATATAGAACCCATATTTCTTTGTGTGCACGTGTTTTCGACGCAAACTAAAGTATTACCTGGATATATCTTGAAGGCTGGACCTAAAGCGGGATCATCATACACAAGGCAGTGCATTTTTGATGGAATTCAAACATTTTAGAGAGGTTGTATTTGGTGTGTGGACACGGGATCTCAAATCAATATCTAGCAGGATCCTTGGATACCATCCAATGTCTCTCGTAAAGTTGTTACGCCTAGGGGATCTTGAAGGAAATATGCCCTAGAGGCAATAATAAATTTGTTATTTATATTTCCTTATATCATGATAAATGTTTATTATTCATGCTAGAATTGTATTAACCGGAAACTTAATACATGTGTGAATACATAGACAAGTAGACTGTCACTAGTATGCCTCTAATTGACTAGCTCGTTGAATCAAAGATGGTTAAGTTTCCTAGCCATAGACATGAGTTGTCATTTGATTAACGGGATCACATCATTAGAGAATGATGTGATTGACTTGACCCATTCCGTTAGCTTAGCATTTGATCGTTTAGTATATTGCTATTGCTTTCTTCATGACTTATACATGTTCCTATAACTATGAGATTATGCAACTCCTGAATACCGGAGGAACACTTTGTGTGCTACCAAACGTCACAACATAACTGAGTGATTATAAAGGTGCTCTACATGTGTCTCCGATGGTACTTGTTGAGTTGGCATAGATCGAGATTAGGATTTGTCACTCCAATTGTCAGAGAGGTATCTCTGGGCCCTCCCGGTAATGCACATCACTATAAGCCTTGCAAGCAATGTGATTAATGAGGTAGTTGCGGGATGACGCATTACGGAACGAGTAAAGAGACTTGCCGGTAACGAGATTGAACTAGGTATTGAGATACCGACGATCGAATCTCGGGCAAGTAACATACCGATGACAAAGGGAACAACATATGTTGTTATGCGGTTTGACTGATAAAGATCTTCGTAGAATATGTGGGAGCCAATATGAACATCCAGGTTCCGCTATTGGTTATTGTCCGGAGACGTGTCTCGGTCATGTCTACATTGTTCTCGAACCCGTAGGGTCCGAACCCTTAACGTTCGGTGACGATCGGTGTTATGAGTTTATGTGTTTTGATGTACCGAAGGTAGTTCGGAGTCCTGGATATGATCACGGACATGACGAGGAGTCCCAAATGGTCGAGACATAAACATCGATATATTGGATGATTATGTTTGGACATCGGAAATGGTTTCGAGAGAGTTCGGGCATATACCGGAGTACCGGGGGGTTACCGGAACCCCCCGGGGAGTCAATGGGCCTTAATGGGCCATAGTGGAAAGGAGGAGGAGGCGGCCAAGGTGGGGGCACCCCCCAAGCCCAATCCAAATTGGGAGGGGGTCGGCCCTCCTTTCCTTCTCTCCTTCTCCTCCTTCCTTCCATCTCCTACTCCAACTTGGGAAGGGGGAATCCTACTCCCATCGGGAGTAGGACTCCCCCGTTGGGCGCGCCTAGGAGGTCGTCCCTCTCCGCCTCCTCCACTCCTTTATGTACGGGGGAGGGGGGGCACCCCATAGACATACAAGTTGATCATTGATCTCTTAGCCGTGTGCGGTGCCCCCCTCCACATAATCCAACTCGGTCATACGTTGTAGTGCTTAGGCGAAGCCCTGCGCCGGTAGCTTCATCATCACCGTCATCACGCCGTCGTGCTGAAGAAGCTCTCCCTCGACACTCTGCCGGATCGTGAGTTCGTGGGATGTCACCGAGCCGAACGTGTGCAGATCGCAGAGGTGCCGTACTTTCGGTACTAGGATCGGTCGATCGTGAAGACGTACGACTACATCAACCACGTTGTCATAACGCTTCCGCTTACGGTCTATGAGCGTACGTGGACTACACTCTCCCCTCTCGTTGCTATGCATCACCATGATCTTGCGTGTGCGTAGGAATTTTTTGAAATTACTACGTTCCCCAACAGTGGTATCAGAGCCAGGTTAATGCGTAGATGTTATATGCACGAGTAGAACACAAGTGAGTGGTGGGCGATAATAGTCCTACTGCTTACCAGCATGTCATACTTTGATTCGGCGGTATTGTTGGATGAAGCGGCTCAGAGCGACATTACGCGTACGCTTACGCGAGACTGTTTCTACCGACGTGCTTCGCACACATGTGGCTGGCGGGTGTCAGTTTCTCCAACTTTAGTTGAATCGAGTGTGGCTACGCACGGTCCTTGTTGAAGGTTAAAACAGCACATACTTGACGAAAAATCATTGTGGTTTTGATGCATAGGTAAGAACAGTTCTTGCTCAGCCCGTAGCAGCCACGTAAAACTTGCAACAACAAAGTAGAGGACGTCTAACTTGTTTTTGCAGGGCATGTTGTGATGTGATATGGTCAAGACATGATGCTAAATTTATTGTATGAGATGATCATGTTTTGTAACGGAGTTATCGGCAACTGGCAGGAGCCATATGGTTGTCGCTTTATTGTATGAAATGCAATCGCCATGTAATTGCTTTACTTTATCACTAAGCGGTAGCGATAGTCGTAGAAGCAATAGTTGGCGGGACGACAACGATGCTACAATGGAGATCAAGGTGTCGCGCCGGTGGCGATGGTGATCATGACGGTGCTTTGGAGATGGAGATCAAAGGCACAAGATGATGATGGCCATATCATATCACTTATATTGATTGCATGTGATGTTTATCCTTTATGCATCTTATTTTGCTTAGTTCGACGGTAGCATTATAAGATGATATCTCACTAAATTTCAAGGTACAAGTGTTCTCCCTGAGTATGCACCGTTGCGAAAGTTCACCGTGCTGAGACACCATGTGATGATCGGGTGTGATAAGCTCTACATTCACATACAACGGGTGCAAGCCAGTTTTGCACATGTAGAATACTCGGTTTAAACTTGACGAGCCTAGCATATGCAGATATGGCCTCGGAACACTTAGACCGAAAGGTCGAGCATGAATCATATAGTAGATATGATCAACATAGTGATGTTCACAATTGAAAACTACTCCATCTCACGTGATGATCGGACATGGTTTAGTTGATATGGATCACGTGATCACTTAGATGATTAGAGGGATGTCTATCTAAGTGGGAGTTCTTTAGTAATATGATTAATTGAACTTTAATTTATCATGAACTTAGTACCTGATAGTATTTTGCATGTCTATGTTGTTGTAGATAGATGGCCCCTGCTGTTGTTCCATTGAATTTTAATGCGTTCCTAGAGAAAGCTAAGTTGAAAGATGATGGTAGCAACTACACGGACTGGGTCCATAACTTGAGGATTATCCTCATTGCTGCACAGAAGAATTACGTCCTGGAAGCACCGCTAGGTGCCAAACCCGCTGCAGGAGCAACGCCAGATGTTATGAACGTCTGGCAGAGCAAAGCTGATGACTACTCGATAGTTCAGTGTGCCATGCTTTACGGCTTAGAACTGGGACTTCAACAACGTTATGAACGTCATGGAGCATATGAGATGTTCCAGGAGTTGAAGTTAATATTTCAAGCAAATGCCCGAATTGAGAGATATGAAGTCTCCAATAAGTTCTACAGCTACAAGATGGAGGAGAATAGTTTTGTCAGTGAGCATATACTGAAAATGTCTGGGTATAACAATCACTTGATTCAACTGGGATTTAATCTTCCTGATGATAGTGTCATTGACAGAATTCTTCAATCACTGCCACCAAGCTACAAGAGCTTCGTGATGAACTATAACATGCAAGGGATGGATAAGACAATTCCCGAGCTCTTCGCAATGCTAAAAGCTGCGGAGGTCGAAATCAAGAAGGAGCATCAAGTGTTGATGGTCAACACGACCACCAGTTTCAAGAAAAAGGGTAAAAGGGAAGAAAGGGAACTTCAAGAAGAACGGCAAGCAAGTTGCTGCTCAAGTGAAGAAGCCCAAGTCTGGACCTAAGCCTGAGACTGAGTGCTTCTACTGCAATGGGACTGGTCATTGGAAGCGCAACTGCCCCAAGTATTTGGCGGATAAGAAGGATGGCAAGGTGAACAAAGGTATATGTGATATACATGTTATTGATGTGTACCTTACTAATGCTCGCAGTAGCACCTGGGTATTGATACTGGTTCTGTTGCTAATATTTGCAACTCGAAACAGGAACTACGGATTAAGCAAAGATTGGCTAAGGACGAGGTTGTCATCGTCCTAGGAACGGGGGTCCCCAGACTTGCATGCCTGCGGCCCACGGCGTGGCTCAACCAGCGGCCCTGTACGTCCCATCTTCACCAGCAAACACTCAAGACCCTCGCGAGGGGCCAAGCCTCGCGAGGGGGGCGACGCAAGACCTCCTCGGGGGCGGCCTCACTAGGCTGGCTCGCGAGGGGTGGAGAGATCAAGGCAAGGTGAGGGAGTCCCGGACTAGGGGGTGTCCGGATAGCCGGACTCCAAGACTATGAAGATACAAGATTGAAGACTTCGTTCCGTGTCCGGATGGGACTTTCCTTGGCGTGGAAGGCAAGCTTGGCGATATGGATATGTAGATCTCCTACCATTGTAACCGACTCTGTGTAACCCTAACCTATCTGGTGTCTATATAAACCGTAGGGTTTTAGTCCGTAGGACGAACAACAATCATACCATAGGCTAGCTTCTAGGGTTTAGCCTCCTTGATCTCATGGTAGATCTACTCTTGTACTACCCATATCATCAATATTAATCAAGCGGAGTAGGGTATTACCTCCATCGAGAGGGCCCGAACCAGGTAAAACTGTCGTGTCCCTTGTCTCCTGTTACCATCCGCCTAGACGCACAGCTCGGGACCCCCTACCGAGATCCGCGGTTTGACACCGACATTGGTGCTTTCATTGAGAGTTCCTCGTGTCGTCACCGATAGGCCCGATGGCTCCTCGATCATCAACAACGACGCAGTCCGGGTGAGACTTTTCTCCCGGACAGATCTTCGTGTTCGGCGGCTTTGCAATGCGGGCCAATTAAGCAGCCATCCGGAGCAGATCAAAAGCTACGCCCGCCATCAGTCAGATTTGAAGTTTAAACTATCGGCCGATATGCGGAGACTTGATCTTCGACGGATTCGAGCCGCAGCTAAGCGCCGCCTTGTCTCGATGGGCATGATCTAGCTCTGCAGCTCACCATATCCGCTCGACCCTTAATCCGGGCGGATTCCCCGATCAGGGCGAGTGGTTGGACACCGCCTCGGGGCTACAATCTCTCGGCGATTGAGCTGAACTCCATCCTGTCGCTGCGAAGACCTCGACTCCGGGTGTCGGACTCCTCTTCGGACTCCGAACCCTCATACCCGCCAATCGAATCCGATTGGGAGCCGGTCATGGAGTTCACTGCGCGGACATCTTTTAGCACTTCGCCCTTTGGCGACATCCTGAATTCACTAAAGTCTCTCTCTTTATCCGGAGAGCCCTGGCCGGACTACGGATAGGAAGGTTGGGATGCGGACGACGAAGAAATTCAACGCCCACCCACCACCCACTTTGTAGCCACTGTCAATGATTTAACCGACATGCTAGACTACGAGTCCGAAGACATCGACGGTATGGACGACGATGCCGGAGACGACCAAGACCCAGCGCCTATAGGGCACTGGAAGGCCACCTCGTCATATGACATATATATGGTGGACATCCCAAAAGATGGGAACGGCGATGGAACAACGGAGGATGACCCCTCCAAGAAACAGCCGAAGCGCCGACGTCAACGGCGTCGCTCTAAATCCCGCCACAATAAAAGCGGTGATTACGCACGGAGATAATAACACCGGGACAAGGTGCGAAGAGAACCCTCCAGCAGACTCGGCGTGGGAGGAGGGAGAAGCAAGTCCGCACGACAAGTCTGCGAAAGAGAGGTTGAGGGCGATAATTATCGCCTCCCTTGAAGATGAGGCAAGCCTCGACGGCAACGAGTTTGTCGTGCACGAGGATCCCGCCAACAGAGAGCGTTTCAAACGCAGGCTCATAGCCACGGCAAGCAGCCTCAAGAAAGCAGCAACAGCTTAGAGCTGACCAAGACCTGCTAGGTGACGGATGGATGAAGTCCTTGCAGCGAAGAGTATGAACTCGAACGCCCCTCAAAAGCTACCCCAAACGCAGGCCGTTGCCTCGACTAGAGGAGGAAGCACCCAAGTCACCGGCGCATGACATGGCAGACCGGCCACCCGTGGCGCTGACGAAGAAGCCTCTCGGCCCTCCGCTCAAGCCACACCCGACGCCGCTCAAAAAGTACCAAGGCACGGAAAAGCAGCGCGGACTTGCGAGATATATTGGAGGATAAGGCAAAACATACAAGATCAATCTACGGATCGCGGGGCGCCCAGCAATGCGGATGATTACCGTTCGCGCGGATACAAAACCGCCGGGCTGAACACGATGAGACAAAGCTCATATGAGCTACGCCGTGATATAGCCCAATACGAGGCGCCAACACCCACTATGCTTCACGGATGAAGTAATGGATCATCAAATCCCGAGGGCTTCAAGCCCGTAAACATCGAATCATACGATGGTACCACAGATCCTGCGGATGCGGATCGAGGATTATCTCCTCCATATCCACATGGCCCACGGTGATGATCTACATGCCATCAAATACCTCCCACTCAAGCTTAAAGGACCAGCTCGACATCGGCTCAATAGCTTGCCGCCAGAATCAATTGGTTGTTGGGAGGACCTCGAAGCCGCATTCCTTGATAACTTCCAGGGCACATATGTGCGACCACCGACGCCGATGACCTTAGCCACATAATTCAGCAGCGGAAGAATCGGCCGACAATTCGGACTCGGTTCCTAACAAGGAAAAATCAAATCGTTGATCGTCCGGATGCACGAGGCCCTTGCAGCCTTCAAACATAACATCCGCAGCGAGTGGCTTGCCCGCACCTAGGACAGGAAAAACCGAAATCTATGGCAGCCCTCACAACCCTCATGACTCGCTTTTGTGCGGAGAGGACAGCTGGCTAGCTCGAAGCAACAACTTGGCCAAACATCCCGATAGTCCGGATACCGGGGACAGCAATGGCGGTCGCGTCGCAACAAGAACAAGCGCCGCGTTAACGGAGATAATACTGAAGATACGGTCGTCAATGCCAGATTCAGAGGCTCTAAACCCGGTCAGCGGAAGAAGCCATTCAAAAGAAATACCCAGGGCCCGTCCAACTTAGACCGCATACTCGATCGCTTGCCAAATACATGGCACCCCGAAAACCAGCCAATCACACCAACAGGATTGTTGGGTGTTCAAGCAAGCGTGCAAGTTAAGTGCGAACTCAATGACAAGGGGCTGCATAGCGATGACGAGGAAGAGCCCGGCCGCCGAACAATAGAGGACAAAAGGTTTTCCCACACAAGTGCGGACGGTGAACATGATATACGCAACCCACATACCCAAAAGGGAGCGGAAGCGCACTACGGACGTATATGCGATGGAGCCATCGCCCCAAAGTTCAACCCATGGTCTTCTGCCCAATCACCTTCGATCAAGGGACCACCCCACTAGCATCCGTCACGGCGGCTTCACCGCATTGGTTCTTGACCCAATTATTGACAGATTTCACCTCACCGAGTCCCGATGGACGGCGGTAGCAGCTGAACCTGCTTTATCGTGGATACTGATCGCAAAATGGGCATAGACTCCTCATGGATTAAACCTACAAAGACGACCTTTAAAGGCGCCATACCAAGTGTAGAGGCCAATTGTGCAGGCTCACCACACTCGGTGGTCTTGGATCTTCGGATAACTTCCGGGCGAAGAGTTAATCTTCGACATCGTCCCATTCCGCAGCGGCTATCATGCACTTTGCTCGGACGAACCGCATTGCAAAGTTCAATGCGGTGCCGCACCACGATACCTCAATCTCAAGATGCCAGGCCCTCGAGGAGTAATCACGGTCAATGGAAACACGAACGCTCTCTCCGAACGGAGGAGAATACGGCGTCCTCGCGGTGGAGGTGCAAAGCAGCCTCTCACGGCAATTCTCGAGTCCGCCACTAAGCGTCCGGTCACCGCCAAGCGCGCCGGAGTAACCTGCAACAAGACCACCTGCACGATTCAAGCACGGTAGCAATCCGCCCCAACCCCAGCCCTCGCGAAATTGCGAAGGTAGTATTACGCGTACATAATTGCGCTCTGGAGATACCATGGGCATATGGGGAGGGGCAAGACAACGACACGCCAAGAATGCGGCTCGACCGCACAAGGGGCTCCCGTTTGTGTCACTTCTTTTTTCTTTTTTCTTTTTCTTCCTTTTTTTTTACTTTCAGGACTCCATCTTTGAGAAGTCCTGTCCGGCACTCGAATCGCCGAACTCATGATGCAACAGGGAAGCGGAAAGCCACGTCGAGTGTTCAGGTGGTCTCTATTACGAGCATTATACCTGTTTTACATATCATCCAGCAGCTTACCCCTGGAGGGGGACATGTTAGATAGTCCCATCCCTTGCTTATCGCACTATTTGTATCGTTCTGCTTCCATTGCAGTACCTTTTTGAATAAATAATACACAGCTTTTGCTTATTATTGTTCTACTTCCTTTATATATACATGTGTTCATTTCATGACATGTTGCAACCAGACACTTTGGTACGGCCAATACACCGAGGGCTTAAGTATCCCAAAATTATGGTGTGATAGTCCTAACACTTCACAAGTCGGCACCCGAACTTATAGCATTATATGAATTGGCTCAATCATGTCTTGGGTCAATAGTTGGGTTTGCTCGCTCCGTGTTTTGGTACCTTACGCCCGCTATATCGGCTAAGGTAGCACCGGAGAACCATCTGCGATTGTGCCCCAGCTTATGCTGGGTCGAGCACCTCGGAGAAAGCTAAACTGACCGTCATGATAGGGCGAGAGCGATCGCTGTTCGAGAGGTTTTTGGGTCCCTAAAGACTTATGCCGCTTAGAGCGATGAACCGAATTGTCCGCCAAGGCGTGATAGCGCCCAACTCGCCTTCCGAATACTAGGGGCTTCACCAAATTTAAAATTATAGAATTCTATGGCTAAGTGAGAGTGTTCAAGCATTATAAGTCCGGTTGCCTTGTTCGTTGTGTTGAGCGCCTCCTAGATGGACCCAAGAATGGGAACAAGAGTGCTCAAGTTTATCCCTAACACCCCAAAGACTGTGGCATGGGGTGAAGCCAACGACTTGCCATCTCTCAAATTTGATAAACGGCCGCACGAAGGTAATATTTTAAATTAATAAGCGTTGCTTAGCGATATGAACAAGTTTTCAGCATACAGGATAACAAATGCGAGTTTATTCAAAATTACATCTTTGGAGCACTCATCCGCTATTCGTGGGCACCCTTCAGAGGCCCTCATAGTACATTTCGGCGTCACGATGCTCATGGCCCTTCGGTGGCTCGTCCGTCACAAGCCTCTCCACATCCAGCTTGCCCCAGTGCACCTTGGCACGGGCAAGGGCCCGACGGACACCTTCAATACAGACGGAGTGCTTGATGACTTCAAGCCACGGACAGGCATCCACCAGCAACTGCACCAAGTCGAAGTAGCTTACGGGCATGGCCTCCAATGGCCAAAACCACGCTATAAGGCCCTTCATGGCCTGTTCGGCGACCTTATGGAGCTCGACCAGCTGTTTCAGCTGGTCGCTTAGGGGCACCGGATGGTCGGCCTCAGCATACTGAGACCAGAACACCTTCTCCGTGGAGCTCCCCTCCTGGGCGCGGTAGAATGCAGCAGCATCAGACCCACTACGGGGCAAATCTACGAATGCTCCTGGAGAACTCCGAATCCGGGTAAGTAATGTAATTGACTTTACATTCTTGCTTTGCATAAAGAATGCCTTACCCGCCGCTATCTTCTTTAGTGCTTCAATTTCTTGAGGGCTTTTGGGCCTCGGCCTTAGCAACTTTGGCACTCTCAAGAGCCGAGGCAAGCTCGACTCGGGTTCTTGAGTCACGCCCAAACCCTCGTGTTTTTCACGAGAATCTGGAGCTCTTGCCGCACCTCCGCCAGCTCGCCTCCCCTTCTCTCGCTCGGTGCGCTCCGCAGCCGCTTTGTTTTCGACCACAGACACCGCTTCCTTAGGGTCGCCACCTCGCTCGTGGCCCTGCAGCACTCCATGTTATTCATGTTATTTTTGCAACCAAAACCTTTTCTATAAGGTATTTCTTTATTAAGGTATTACTTACCTTCCTTGTCCTCGAGCTCCTTCTTGGCTTGTCCGAGCTCGTTCTCGGACCGCCGAGGTTCTGCTTCAATACATTGACCTCCGCATCATTCAGGCGGCAGAGGTCGGCAAGGCAGCCTGCATTCCCATATTGACATACTTATGTTAGACTCCTGATATCTTTTTAGATCCTTAGTCCGACTTTTCTTCCTAACACCAACTAAGCATCGGGGACTACTGTCTATGCGGTTATATTTTTACATATTGTAAAACTTACTTCAAAGCCCGTTAGAAGGCTGGTACAAGCTTAAGTCAGCCCGCTCTTGGCGGATCGAATCGTCGGATCACCGCACTCATGACAAAGGCGGTGTTCCTCCTCAATGGAAGCGCTTGTTAAGCGCCTCAGAAGCTATCCGTGCCTCCAGCTGGACAGAGGACACCTGCGTCTTACCCTCTTGCGAAGGATCCGCTGTCCGACTTCAAACGGCTGATGGTTCCGGCATGGAGTCCGGACGAGGGTCGGGCTTAGAGCCCTCGGGATCTTGCCCCAGCTACTGGAGTCCGGGAGGTCGCTTTGTGGCACCTCCCGCTACCTCCTCTTGACCAAGCCCCCTTGGGGCCCCGCCACAAGGCGCTCGCCCAGCGTGAGGCGAGGAGGCGGTCGGAAGCGAGGTACTCTCCATTTCGACGAGCCTGTGGACCCGCCGATGAATCGGCGAACTCGCCTTCGGGCGGGCTGCACGGTTGTTCGACGTTAGAGAACACTCTGCAATAACAAAAAGCCATGGGTATCCGGACACTTACGATCTGCCAGGGCTTGGCCCTTGTAGGCCAATCCTCCTCGTCGTCCGCCGACGCAGTGGAGAAGTCCGGAGGAAGGGTTCTTCCTTCTTGATTCTCCGGCCTCCCGGTTAGGCGGCCTTCCTTTCTTCTCCTCCCACTGGGGAGGAGCTTCTTCTTCTTCCTCCTTGTCTTCAAGAGAAGATTCGCCTGAATCGACAAGACCGGGCGCCGGGAGCTCCTTCGAGTTCTCGTGGCCTCCTTCTTGGCCTTCTTCTCCGCACCACGTATGGCGTTGGAGCCACCAGCCCGGCTAATCGGGCGTCCATTGGATCTTCGGCAAAGGGGCCGGACAATTAATCTGTCCGGACGCCTTCACCAGTCTGTCAAAGATTAGGGAGTTTTAGATCCCACGAGAGTCAATCTATGAAAAAGAGTCCCGTAGAAGGTAAAGTAACTTACCTCGCCGGCTGGACGCTGCGAGCTGTATCCGCGATCCTTGGTAGCGGATGTCGGGCTTCGCGCCTTGAACAAGACCTTCTGCATCTTCGTACATAGTGTCAAGAGCCGCTCAAGGTTTGGTGTTGTGCCGGATCGAACTCCCACAAGTTAAAAGCCCGTTGTTGGCATGGGAGAATCCGCGGATGAGCATCACCGGATTACGCCGACAAGCCTAAGATTCTTGGCCACCAGGTTTGGACGCATGTTTGAAGTCCGGATGTCTCGTCTCAATTCCCCACGCCGCCCCGCTCTTTCCATGACGAGAGTCGTGTGGGAAGCCAGATCTGAATTTGGGGCCGCCACCCATTTGGTGTTGCGGGCTCGTGATGTAGAACCACCCCGATTGCCACCCCTTTATTGTCTCCACGAAAGGCGCCTTCGAGCCATGGGACTTTGTCCATCTTGCCAACCATGGCGCCCAAGACTGCGCTGACGGCCGCCCACTACCTTCGCCGGACGTTGAAGATCTTCAGCCATAAGTCAAGTGGGGCTGGATGCAGAGGAAGGTTTCGCACCCACGATAAACGCCGAGATGTTGAGGATGAAATTGGGCCAGGTCGTGGAAGTCCAGCCGTAGTAGAACATAAGCCCCTGGACAAATGGGTGAAGAGGAAAACCTAGTCCATGGAGGAAGTGGGGAGAAACACCACCTCTCACGGGCCTGTGGGTCGGAATGAGCTGCCCTCGTCGGGAAGCTCAGCGTGATGTTGCTCGGACAAGTATCCGCCTCCCGCAGTCTTGCGATGTGCCCTCCGTGACGGAGGAGGCCATCCACCGCCTCCCGCCTCCCGACATGATTGGAGAAAGGTTGAGGTGGGATGTGCGGACTTGGGCGCTGGAGCTCGAAAAGGAAATGGATAAGCAAAGGAGGAAGAAGGCGAGGTGAGAGGGTGGATCCTTATCCCTTATATAGACGGGCGGTTATGCATCCCCCACCACCTGGTAAAACTCGCTATTTCCCAAGCGCCGTAATCAATGGCGCGGATGGGTTACCCACGTCCGTATTGATGAGAATCCTGAATAAGGGGCACGATATATGCTTTGATAAGACGTGCCAAGGAAACCGCCTCGCTAAACACGCTGAGGTGGAACGGTAAAAACGATTCATATGAAGGCTGGCCGTGGTGTGATGTCACGCCGCTGAATACGCCAGCAGATCTGCAGAAATTATTCTCTACGGTGTTATGTGGAACTTGTTTTGCAGAGCCGGACAATATCCTTGTGTTCAAAACCTTCTATGAAGTATTCGAGGAGGAACCCGCCTCACAATGCCAAGACAATCAACGCTACGGACTTATCGCCATTGAAGCCTGGTTCGTGGGCTACCGAGGAGTCCCGGACTAGGGGTGTCCGGATAGCCGACTATCGCCACGGCCGGACTCCAAGACTATGAAGATACAAGATTGAAGACTTCGTCCCGTGTCCGGATGGGACTTTCCTTGGCGTGGAAGGCAAGCTTGGCGATATGGATATGTAGATCTCCTACCATTGTAACCGACTGTAACCCTAACCTATCCAAAGGTTCTATATAAACCGAGGGTTTTAGTCCAGAGGATCTAACAACAATCATACCATAGGCTAGCTTCTAGGGTTTAGCCTCCTTGATCTCGTGGTAGATCTACCTTGTACTACCCATATCATCAATATTAATCAAGCAGGGTAGGTATTACCTCCATCGAGAGGGCCCAACCTGGGTAAAACATCGTGTCCCTTGTCTCCTGTTACCATCCGCCTAGACGCACAGTTCGAGACCCCCTACCCGAGATCCGCCGGTTTTGACACCGACACAAGGGGCACCTCGCGAGGTTCCGATGGCGTAAGCCATGACGACCGGGGCCAGGCGGGCGCCAGCGCGCGAAGTGTCCTCGTTTCCTCTTTGGTGCTAAAGAGGCAAGCGCAGGTGAGGAGTCCCGAGGCATCATGCAAAGGTTTCCATGTCAGTGCAACGAGACCAAGACCAGCAGGACGACAGGACGAAGGTCACCGTGGAGCCCAAGACGGCGTCATCACCAGAGCCTTTGGGCATTTAATACCACCTTTAGTCGATAACTTGTACTAGTTGTCTCCCTTCAAATTTCGCCGTTGTGGCATCCCTTCCAGCCAGCATTTTGGAAGAGGACCAGGGCCTCTATAAATAGGGCTAGCCACCACAGTGGGAGAAAAGGGAACCGAAAGGATCGGGGAATTGATCTGAGGTCGTTCCGATCATCCTCAACCACATAAGCTCACCGAGCACAAGAGCACCTCTCCTCAAGAGGTTGTTCTTCCCCTATACTAGTTCTTCCTTAGCCCAAGAGGCAATCCACCACACCACACTGGAGTAGGGTATTACACCACATCGGTGGCCCGAACCAGTATAAATCTTGTGTCCCTTTGTTCTGCGAGTTCGACGCGTTGAGCTTTGGGATCGCGGTGAGGGCGTGAGCTAGGGGGAGGAGAGATCTTCATGCACACCCCAGTGTTCGAACATCAAGGGTTTTGTCGGATCCCGAAATCCTACATTTGGCACGCCAGGTAGGGGTGCGTCGAAGCTTTCCTTCCGTTGATCCATGCTCAGCCACCACAGCGACTTGCCCCCATGGTAGGTGTTGCTCTTCTGGCTGCGATGGCGGGGCCAGGGGGCTCAGAGCCTTTGCCCCTGCCTTGCGGCGGGTGCAGTGGCCACCCAAGTTCAAGCCGGAGATGCCGCCTCGTTACGGCGATGCGGCGGACCCATTGGCCTTCCTGCTGGCGTATGAAGAGGCCGTCCTGAAGGCTGGGGCGATGACAAGGTCATGGACGACTGGCTTTCCATGGGCCTCACTGGTGCACCGCGCGACTAGCTGCTCAACCTCCCAGGATCCACGGTGGCATCTTGGGAGGAGCTGCGCGGCCTCTTCGATGCGTGCTACGCGGCACTGGCGCCCCTCGCTGTCGCGGCCCTCCTCGGCGGCTCGCAAGCGCCACCCTCGGACCGTCACACCAAGCCGTTCTTTCGCCAGATCGACGCCGCCTCCGCACGGCAGGGGGCTCCCCCGGGTTGGGCGGCGCCCAAGGCCGACCTGACCTTCGACTCGGGGGATCACCCTGTCACCACCGTCGGCTCGGGCGTGCTCCCGATGCTTTGCACGCCCACCATCTGCGGCATAGCCGTCACCAAGACCCTCATCGACGACGGCGCCGGCCTCAACATGCTCTCTATTGAGGCTTTTAGCCTCCTTCACGTACCGCTCGAGCGGCTCCACCACAGCAAGCCCTTCTCTGGGGGCGGCGGCGGCTCCTCCAGCCCCCTGGGGCAGATCCGTCTTCCCGTGACCTTCGGCACCTGCGACAACTATCGTACTGAGCTGATCGACTTTGACATCGTCTCAGATTCGCCTCCCATAACGCCATCCTGCACCCGCTCTCGCTCGCTTTATGGCGGCAACCCATCCGGCCTACAACCTCATGAAGATGCCCGGGAGCAGGGACATCCTCACCGTAGTTGGAGATACCAAGGAAGCTCTGGTAGCACTCAAGCTTGCCCTCAAAACCGCCGCGGCAGCGCAATCGGCCGACGATGTCATCTCCGGAGTTAAGGAGGCTGCACCAGCTAAGAAGAAGCAGTTGTTCACTCAAGAGCGGGCAGAAACCAAGCAGGTGCCGGTCGAGGAAGATGGGTCCTCTGGAGCCACCTTCACCATAGGTGCCAACCTCAACCCGGATCAAGAGGAGGCATTGGTAAAGTTCTTGCGCGCAAACATGGAAGTATTCGCCTGGGAGCCCAAACAGCTGGTAGGGGTCCCAAGAGGGGTGATCGAGCATCACTTGAGGGTGTGCCCCAATGTGCGCCCTGTGAAGCAGAAGGCGCGGCGATAGTCCACGGAGAAGCAGTCCTTCATCGTCCAGGAAACCCGCGAGCTGGAGGCAGCAGGTGTCATTCGCGAGGTTCGGTACCCAGAGTGGCTGGCGAACCCCGTTGTTGTGGCAAAGAAAGGCGGGAAGGATCGCATGTGTGTCGACTTCACCAACCTCAATAAGGCATGTCCCCAAGATCTGTTCCCGCTTCCACGCATCGACCAGATCGTTGACTCCACCGCCGAGTGCGACCTCCTATGCTTCTTGGATGCGTTTTCAGGCTATCACCAGATCAAGATGGCGGTAGAGGATGTGGATAAGACGGCCTTCCTGACCCCATGCGGGGCGTACTTCTACACTTGCATGCCGTTCGGTCTGCGCAACGCAGGTGCGACCTTCCAACGACTGATGCACGTCTCCCTGGGTCAGCATCTCGGGAGGAACGCTGAAGCCTACATCGATGACATTGTAGTAAAGTCTCGGGAGGCGAGGACTTTGATTCAGGATCTGGAGGAGACCTTCGCGAGCCTGGGCAGGTGGACTTGCGCCTCAACCTAGAGAAGTGCGTATTTGATGTCCCCTCCGGCAAGTTGTTGGGTTTCCTTGTGTCCCACAGGGGGATCGAGGCCAACCCGGAGAAGGTCAAGGCGATCGAAGACATGAGCCCACCACAAACCCTCAAGGAGATGCAGAAGCTTGCCGGCTGCGTGACTTCGCTAGGGCGCTTCATCTCCAAGTTGGGAGAGCGCGCCCTACCGTTCTTCAAGCTGATGAAGAAGAATGGCCCATTTGAGTGGACCCCGGAGGCTGACCAAGTGTTTCAAGACCTCAAGAGATACCTGACCAGCCCTCCGGTGATGGTGGCGCCCCGCCCTCTCGAGCCCCTGGTGCTTTACCTTGCCGCCACTCCTTCCTCCGCCAGTGCAGCTCTGGTGGCGGTCCGGGAAGAGCGCGAGGCCAAGGATGCGTCGCGCCGAGCCATGCCCCCAGCCAGGGCGATACATGACCCGGAGGGCACCGCAAGGGCTGCAGCAACGCCAACGGATGACCATGCTCAGCAAGACGGTGCCCTTGGGCCTGCAGAGGCCCCATTGAGCAACCAGGCTCCAGGGGTTCCATCGCCTCAGGAGGCGCCTCAACCTCCGACAGACATAGGCCCCGTCGACGCGCCCGCCCTCGTTGAGCACCCGGTGTATTTCGTCAGCACGGTAATGCGGGATGCGAGGGCATGGTACCCCATGCCTCAGAAGCTCTTGCTCGTGCTCTTGGTGGCCTCACGGAAGCTACGGCACTACTTTCAAGGTCACCCAATCAAGGTCATCTCGACCTACCCACTGGAGAGGATACTCAGGGGCCCCAACGCTGCTGGAAGAGTCACCAAGTGGAATATCGAGTTGCAGGCATTCCAGCTGGAGTTCGGCACAACCAGGGTCATCAAGTGAGCCGCGCTCGCCGACTTCGTGGCAGAATGGACGGACGCCCCGGGGCTTGAAGCAGGCGAGGATCGATCCCTCTCACCGGGAAGTGAAGCGCCAGACGGCTAGGTTATGTATTTCGATGGCGCATTTGCGCGCCAGGGCGCGGGGGCTGGAGCAGTGCTCATCTCGCCCACTCAGGACAAGCTCTACTACACCGTGCAGCTCTGCTTCCAGCAGGGCGAGAAGGTCTCCAACAACATAGCGGAGTACGAAGGCCTCATAGCTGGCCTTAAGGCTGCGGTGGCCCTGGGGGTGAAGCGCCTCACCATCAGGGGCGAATCGCAGCTTCTCCTCAACTTCTCCAACAAGGTATACGAGCCGAGGGACGAGCACATGGAGGCATACCTCGCGGAGGTACGCAAAATGGAAAAGCAGTTCTTGGGCCTAGAATTACAGCACATGCCCCGTGGCACCAACAAGGAGGCCGACGACATCGCCAAGAGAGCATCCAAGCGACTACCCCCAGAGCCTGGCGTCTTCGAGGAGCGGCTCTTCAAGCCATCGGCAGCATCTCCGCTGAGGCCGGGCGCCTCAGAGGAGCTCCCCACCACTGCCTGAGCCTCGGCTCGCGGCCTGACCTCGGGAGCGCACCTACTCTTGGCGCTCGAGCCTCAGGATGGGTGCTGGACCAAGGAGTTTAAGGAATACCTGATGCATGGGACACTGCCGGAGAAAAAGGAGGAAGCGGAGCACGTGGCCTGACAGGCCACGCCGTACTGCATCCAGGGCAGTGAGTAATACAGGAAGCAGCCGAATGACGTTTCCCTGCATTGTATCTCCAGGGAACAGGGGAAAGAGTTGCTAGCTGACATACACGGCGGAGACTGCGGGCACCACTCGTCGTCACGAACCCTCGCCGGCAAGGCATTCCGTGGCGGGTTCTACTGGCCTACGGCGCTCAACGATGCGACTGAGCTAGTGAAGTCCTGCGAGGCCTGTCAATTCCACGCCAAGCAGATCCATCAGCCAGCTCAGGGCCTCTAGACCATCCCGCCACGGGCCATTCACAAATTGGGGCTGGATATCTTGGGCCCGTTCCTCGAAACTGGGCTACCGCCACTCTACATCGCCATCGACAAATACACCAAATGGGCGGAGGTAGAAGCTGTACGCACCATCCCGGCCGGATCTGCGATCAAGTTCATCAAGGGCCTCGTAAGCCGGTTCGGGGTTCCTAATCGCATCATCACCGACAATGGCTCGCAGTTCACTAGCAATCTCTTCAAGACATATTGTGATAACCTTGGAACGCAGATCTGCTATGCTTCGGTGGCACACCCTAGGAGCAACGGTCAAGATGAACGCGCCAACGCGGAGGTCCTGAGAGGCCTCAAGACCAAGACCTTCAAGAAGAAGCTCGAGGCCTGTGGCAGGGGCTGGCACGATGAGCTCCAGTCTGTGTTGTGGTCCATCCGCACCATCGCCACCAAGCCAACGGGCGAGACCCCGTTCTTCCTTGTCTACGGAGCAGAAGCGGTTCTCCCACACGAGGTCAGGCATCGCTTCACGCGGGTCCTGGCGTTTGATGAGACGCAGCAGGACGCCATGCGGGGAATGGACCTTGTGCTGGGGGAGGAACGCCGCCGCGAAGCCACGCTTCGAGCAGCAAGATACCAGCAGTGATGCGGCGGTATCATGCGCAAAGATCCGCCCAGACGCCGAGCTGGGCGACCTCGCCCTAAGGCGGTGCTCTCCAGTAAGGGCTGCACAAGCTCGCCCATGTGGGAGGGCCCGCTTAGGGTCGCCTAAGTCTCCTGTGCTGGCGCGCCGCTACCGAGACGCAGGACGTGGTCCCCATCCGTAATGCCCGAACATCCAAAGACCTCCGGAAGTTCTACCCATGAAGCAAGGCCCGGCGCCTGCGAAGCAAGGCCTAGTGCCTGTGAAGGTCTCCGCTCGTGACACTCTCACGTAATAATGAGTGGGGATGTACACGCCCCAGAGTCTCAGGAGTGCCACCCTCGGGCCTCGGGGGCTCCCTCCCATGTCCTAGTGGCAGCACTTAGCTCCATGCTGGTGAGAAGACTAGACTAGGTGCCGGATGCGGCTTTTCGTTTGCTTTCCGTAGTTGGCTTGCCCCTCTTTAATGAAAATTTGCTTTCTAGTGTTCCTTGCAGGCTTGGTTCCATCTCCTTTTGCCTCCATTTTCTCCCTCGGTTCCTTGTTTTGACCCGTACTCTCCCTCGCATGCCTCACGAGGGGGCTGGACAGGTGCCCTCGTGAGCGTTTTTCATGTTTTCGCGAGGCACCCTCGCTCGAGCTTGCAAGCTGGCGCACCTCTCACAATCCATGCCCCTCGGGTACCGCGATTGTAGCGACCCGACCCGAATGGATAAAGTCTCTGTGCTCAGGTGTCATCCCTGGATCAGTAATGCTGACACCACACAATACTTCAAAGGATTTATAACAGAGTAGCAATCACACACTTATTACATCGTTTGTCCAGAAGAGGACTTATTACAATAAATATGGCATAAGGCCATCTAATAACGATAACAGCGGAAGACTTGGAAGATAAGTGAGTCCATCAACTCCAGCGCATCACCGAGTATAGAACCACCACCTAAATCACCTTACTGTCGTTCAAAAGTCTCGCAACATGAAAGTTGCAGCCCAAAACGGGTGAGCACATGGAATATGCCGCAATGTAACACATAGAGAATAATGAATGATAAGCCCGTACTACATGCATATGTGGCTGGTGGAAAAGCTCTATGGTTACAGCTTTTGCATAAAGCCGCTTTTTTCCTACCGCAAAGGAATAAATTTTTTAACTATCATGGTGGTTGTTAAACATTGAGAATGGTTGACAGATCCTCAATCCCAATTAAAAGTACTCATTAAAACCCAACAATATTAATTAGAGTAACATGTTGAGATTCACATGATATTCAAGTACTAGATACTCAAGATGTCCATAACCGGGACACGGCTAATCATGATTAGTTTGTACACTCGCAGAGGTTTATGACTTTTCCCCACAAGACTCAATCGCCTCGCTTGGTTTCTCGTGACTACATGGTGTTTGAGAGACGGATGACCGAGACATAGTCTTCGTGCTGCTTGCACCTTACGATGGGTAGACCGTATCACCTACAACCCCTACATCTGCTAGTCTACCATTGTAAGAGTTCACACGACTTAATCAACTATGCCAGAGCCCATAATGGCTTGTGGCTGCACACGGAAGTTACTAGCATGAATGATCTTATGATCCCTTTGAGCCTAGGTGGCGGTCCGAAGAAAAAACAGGCAAGTCCTGATAGAAACCAGGTGCCTCAATCCACCCAGATGTGTGTTTAAGTTGCCACCTTAAATAAACCATTAATTTAACAATCTCACATCTGTCATGGAACACACTCACCCAATCCACGCCTACTAGCATAGCATAGCATAATAAGCAAACGAGAAGTAACTCCCAAAGGTTTCATAAGTAATACAGTAATAGGTACTACTCAATCTACTTCCCATCCCACAATTTAATTAGATCCTAATCATGCAATGTTTGAGGATTGATCTAATGCATAAAAACTGGTATGAGAAAGTATGATCAAAGTGTTACTTGCCTTGTCGACGATCCGCAAACCTAGAGACTCAAGTAACAAGCGGCAAGACCGGTGATCTATCGCAGACAAACAACAAGCATACAATAAGTACTCATCTAATGCACGGTAAATCTCGAATAAAAGATCTAACCAGAAAGTTCAACTTAAGAACCCTGGTTGCAAAAAGAATCGAATCAAATAAAGCAACGAAAGTCAAACGACGAAAGAAAACAACTTGGTTCTAGCAAGTTGAAACTAAGTCAAATTTTATAGTAGCAAAACTTTGTTTAAGTTGATTAGTCGAACGGCGGTTTCGAGATGAAACTCCAGCGCTTGAATCACCTCGATTCCGATAAACGAGCGAGAAGATAGACTAGAAAGAAAATCGGATCTCAAATCGCTATCGTAAAAATAGCGGAATAAACCGGCGAGAAAGAAAACGACGAACGGTTGAACGAACGGACGCTCATTAACCAAGCAAACCGGTGATCACGCTCGTTAGGACGAACGGTCCGCTAACGCTATAAACAAAACCGAAAGAAAACCGACGAAAAACCGATCTAGGGTTTCGCAAAGAAAACCAAACGAAAACCGATCTAGAGAAACTGAACGAAATCGGAATGGAAATCGGAATGATTTACGAAAAACCGAACCGAGGAAAAGAAAAGGTGACGCGGCGCGGGGCTAGTACCTCGAAGAGGCGAGGCTCCGGCGGGGCGGCGGCTAGGGGCGACGGCGGCGCTGGTGAGGGGCAGTGGCGGTGTAGGGCGGGCAAGGCTGTCATGGAGGAGGAGAGGAGAGGAGAGGTGTTGGTTTGATGTGTTAGAGGGGGTGCTTGGGTATTTATATTGGGGAGGGAGGGTTTTGCTTGGGGTAGGGGACAAGAAATAGACTAGGATTAGGAAACAAAGAGGAAAAGATCTAGAAACACATACGGAAAAACGGAAGTAGGACAAGAGTCCTACTAGGACTAGGAAAAGGAAGCGGCGGCCTCGGCTCCTCAGGCGGGCGCGCGATGGCCTTGGCCTCTGGCGGCCGGCTTTACGGCTTGGGCCTTTGCCCATATGCCATGGTTTTTTTTTTTAACGGTCTCACAAGAAAAAAAAAAAAATCTAAACGAACTCCAAAATTAATAAAGTAACTTTCCCGACTCCTAAAAATGAGTCGAACAAAATGAACTTTAAAGCGGGCCAAAATGCAATTTTTGAAAACACGATTTTTCCCTAAGGCAAATAAACTCCGAGAAAATCTAAAATTTGATTTATTTATTAAATCTTCATTTTCCTAAATTTTGGGAAAGTAATATTATTCCTCTCTTATTTTTGATATTGGAAAATATTTGAAGATAAAATAAATAAATCCAATGATCCTCTTTTCATAGTTTTGAGAGAACTCAAATACTAAAATTTCAAATCTCCAACTTCTCCGAGGGTCCTTGAGTTGCGTGAAATTTCTAGGATCAACAAAATGCAAGAAAATATGATATACATGATGATCTAATGTATAACATTCCAAATTGAAAATTTGGGATGTTACAAACCTACCCCTTAAGATGAATCTCGCCCTCGAGATTCGGGTTGGCTAGAAAATAGGTGAGGGTGATCCTTGAGCAAATCTTCTTCTCTTTCCTGTGGCTTCATCCTCAGTGGTGGCTCCAATCGAACCTTGCAAAACTTGATAACCTTGTTAAGTAGTAACTCACTGGCATAATCGAGAATCTCGACCGGTTTCTCCTCATATGTTAAATCATCCTTCAACTAAATTGCTTCGTGGCACTCAGTATTCTTAGCGGTACTTCCGCCATCTCGGCGTGACATTTCTTCACTGAGAAACATGGAATACATCATGAACTCCTGACAGTCCCTCCGCAATTTCAGCTTATAAGCAACTTCTCCCATGCGCTGTAAAATCCTATATGGTCCAACGAAACGTGGTGCCAATTTTCCTTTAACTCCAAATCGCTTAACTCCTCAAGTGGGGATACTCTAAGATAAACTCGCTCCAACTTCATATTCTATCGCCTTGCGCTTTGAATCCGCATAGCTTTTCTCGTCTCGACTGGGCTACCTTGAGCCTATCGCGAATCAACTTAACATTCTGCTCGCACTCTTAATCAAATCTGGTCCAAACAATCGACGGTCTCCAACTTCGCCCCATGATAACGGTGTCCTACACCTCCTTCCGCATAAGGCTTCGAAGGTGCCATCTTCAAGCTGGTTTGGTAACTGTTGTTATAAGAAAATTCAGCATACGGCAAGTTATCGCCCCAACTAGATCCATAGTCTAGTGCACAAGCTCTCAAAGATATCCTCCAAAATCTGATTGACTCTCTCACCGTCCATCCGTCTGTGGGTGAAAAGCTGTATCAATTCCATCCTGGTTCCTAACGTTTCGCAACCGATTCCAAAACTTTGAGGTAAATTGGGTTCCTCTATCCGACACGATACTCCTCGAACTCCGCAAACACACAATTCTGGTCATGTATATCTTTGCCAACTTAGCGCTGCTATAGGTAGTCTTGACTAGAATGAAATGTGCTACCTTCATCAAGCGGTCGACTATAACCCAAATCGAATCATAGCCTGAACGAGTCTTTGGCAAACCTGTGATGAAATCCATGCCTAGTTTATCCCACTTCCATTCGGGTATCGGCAATGGCTGCAACAATCCTGCTGGCTTCTGATGCTCTGCCTTCACTCTCTGACATACATCGCAAACTGCTACATACTCCGCGATATCCTTCTTCATTCCGGTCCACCAGAATGTTTCCTTCAAATCTAAATACATCTTTGTATTTCCTGGGTGAATCGAGTAGGGTCAATCATGTGCTTCTTGCAAAATCAGCTTCCTGATCTCCGGGTCATTTGGCACATAAACACGGTCCTCAAACCATAGGGTATCGTGCTCATCCTCACGAAATCCCTTAGCTTTTCCTTTGCTCATTTTCTTCTTTGTATCCGCAATCTCTTTGTCCTTTTTCTGAGCTTCCCTGATTTTATCCATCAAGGTAGATTGAATCTCCAATGTTGCTACGTAGCCTCTCGGAACTATTTCCAAACATAGCTCACGAAGATCTTCTACTAGCTCCTTTGGTATTTCTCCCGTCAATAGCGTATTGACATGGCTCTTGCGGCTCAATGCGCCGCCTACTACATTAGCCTTCCGGATGATAATGCAATCTCATATCATAATCCTTGATGAGTTCCAACCATCTCCTTTGTCTAAGGTTTAACTCCTTCTGCGTGAAAATGTACTTCAAACTCTTGTGATCCGTGTACATCTCACAATGATTTCCAATGAGAAAATGTCTCCATGTCTTCAATGCATGCACAACGGCTGCTAACTCCAAATCATGTGTGGCATAATTCAACTCATGAGGCTTAAGCTGTCGTGAAGCATACTGAAACAACTCTTCCTTCCTGCATAAGCACTGCTCCAAGTCCTCGACGTGAAGCGCCGCAATACACCTCATAATCCTTGGTCCGATCCGCAAAATTAGCAATCGGTGAGGTAACCAATCTTTTCTTCAACTCCTGAAAACTTGCCTCACAATCCTCACCCATATGAACTTGGTATCCTTTTTCAGCAATTCCGTCATAGGCTTTGCAATCCTTGAGAAATTCTCAATGAATCTTTGGTAGTATCCTGCGAGTCCAAGGAAACTCCGGATCTCTCCAACTGTCGTTGGTGCTTCCCATTTGGTTACGTCTCAACCTTCGTGGGGTCAACTGCTATCCCTTCTCCGGATATAACATGTCCAAGAAATCCAACTTCCTTTATCCTAAACTCACATTTGCTGAACTTGGCATATAACTGATGTTCTCTTAGCTTCTCCAAAACCAATCGCAAATGTTCCTTATGTTCCTCTTCATTCTTTGAGAAAACCAAAATATCATCTATGAACACCACGACGAACTTATCCAAAAACTCCATAAACACTTTGTTCATCGTGTTCATGAAATAGGTCATGCTGTTAGTCAGTCCAAATGACATAACGGTGTACTCATACCGTCCATATCTTGTGGTAAATGATGTCTTAGGTATGTCCTGCTCCCGAATCTTCAACTGATGGTACCCTGATCGCAAATCGATCTTGGAAAACACTTTAGCTCCTTGCAAACGATCAAACAGATCATTTATCATAGGTAGTGGGTACTTGTTCTTGATTGTTACTTGATTTAATCCACGATAATCGACAACCATCCTTAATGATCCGTCCTTCTTCTCTACTAAAAGTACGGGTGATCCCCAAGGCGAAGAACTTGGGCGTATATAACCTTTATCCAATAGCTCCTTAATCGCTTCTTGATTTCCGCCAAACTCGTGCGGGCATCCCGTATGGTCGCTCGATATCGGGCCTGTTCTCGCAACAGCTCAATCAAAACTCAATGTCTCTATCCGTGGCATTCCCGGCAATTCCTCGTGAAATACATCGGGAAATCCTTACCACTAGTACTTCTTCCCGCACAACTCCCGATAAGGAATTTATTCAGGTTTCCTCGGCTCATGCCGTGATACATACTTGATTCTCCTCCTTCGGGGTGGTAAGCAAAATTGACTTCGTGGCGCAATCTATGTTCCTCCATACTCGATAACCAATCCATGCCTAATATCACATCCAATCCTTGGGATTCCGTAACTATTAGGTCCGAGGGAAAACATAGTGTGCAATCCTTAATGGCAATGATCACACCATATACTAGCCATGTATTCTCGCTCCCGGTGAGGTTACTAGCATGGGTGACCTAAGGGCTTGGGTTTGTAATTTGTACTTATCCACAAATCCCTTGATATGTATGAATGTGATGCACCAAGATCGAAAAGAACAAGTGCAGAAATGACTTAACCAAAACTTACCGACATCGCATCGGGCTGATCTTCAACCTCCTCCACATCAATGTGGTTCACCGTCCTCTGCTTGAAGGGTTTGGCTTCTTTCCGAGTTTCCATTTCCACCTTGGCCTTCGGACACTCATTTGCATAATGTCGTCTTGGAACACTTGTAACAGTGACATGGCTCAGTCTTTCTTGGTGGGGTTGTTGGTGTGGTCCGTTCGCCGCTTGCTTCCTCCATTCCCATTACCATTCTTGTGGCCATTATGGTTGTGCGAACTACTTCCTCCATGGGTATGCTGAAACCGAACTCCTGCTTAGGGGTATAACGGGCTTCATTGGCTCCAGAGTTATACTTCCCTTGCCCATACTTCCTCTTGCGGTTCTCAATTTGCTGCTGCTTTCCTTAAATCATGAGGGCACGGTCTACCAACTCCTGGTAGTTATTGAAACTTGCTACCATCAACTGCATGCTAAAATCATCATTCAGTCCTTCCAAACTTCTCCCGCTTAGTCAGCATCCGTAGCAACGCTATCCGGGGCATAACGTGCTAACTTACTAAAATCATCCACATATCGCCAACAGTCCTTCCTCCTTGGCGAAGTTGCGGAACTCACGCTTCTTCATGGCCATAGCTCCTGCCGAGACATGGGCGTGGAAAGCTTGTTGAAACCGATCCCATGTGATGTCTTTCGTGGTAAGTGGCTGTAAAATTCTCCCACCATGTTGTTGCGGGTCCTTCAAGTTGGTGTGCAGCAAACTTCACCTTTTCTCCATCTGACATCCTGCAGTGGTCAACTCCTCCCTACCTTACGGAGCCAATCATCTGCTACTATCGACTCGGTGCTATCGAAAACACCGCGGTTCAAATTTAAGGAAACGAAGTCAAGTGATCCGCAGTGGTGGTGGTGGTGGGTTGTTGTTGTTGTTGCCTTGGTTCTGCACCAATGTTTGGATCAAAGTGTTCTCGCTGCTGAATCAACTGGGTGATCTCTCAAGGGAAAACAAACCCGGGTCGCGCCTCTCGGGGCATCTGATGGGTTTAGAAAAGATGAGAAATTAAGAAGTAGAGTGAGGTCTAAGGAGAAACACTACCCAAATGTATATGAGCAAATGCACACAAAAATCACTTCATTCAATCAAACAAAGGGCTTACAACGATCTAACTATCACAAAAGTGCGTGTACTATGATGTTACATGGAGGTAATACTACTAATATGTGGGGGTCATCTACTAATTTGAACCGGTGGAAGACTCCATGATGTCTGCTCCAGCTTCGTCTTCAAAGTCGGGTTCACTTGGATCCGAATCGGTGTCGTCGATGATGATGTAGTTGCTCGGACAGCCGACGTACTTGTCTTCATTCTTGAGCGCCAATTTCTTCTTGAGTTCTTCAATCTCATACTTAAGATCGTTATTGTGTCTTGCTACAGCTACGATCTCGTCCATGTAGTCCTTGCGTGTAGACTTCAGTTCTCCTTCAAGTTCGATGATCCTCCCCTTTGCATTCTTCAACTCTATCATGTCATTGCACATCTGGTTCTCCTGGCATCGAATGTGATGGTTTAACTCCTGGATGAAAGCTGCAATGGATCTGTCCTTCTTGGTGCTGACTATCTCCCATTGTTCATTCCGCGTCCGCAAATCTGGTAGATAGTGTCCTTGAGATCTTCTTGATAAACTTCTCCAATGCGCCCCATGGTGATATGAGCTGCCATGCTCTTTCCTGCACTCCGTGTTGGTGCACTGAAAACACTATCTATAGGCTTGGTGATTGGGGCGAAGGTCCTTCCCAGAACGTGAGCTTGAATCTTCCAACGCTCTTCTTCAGGCAGAGTGGCATTGAAAGTCCCGGTGAAACTTGGTAGTCCAATGTTCAGTACTTGGAGACTTCCTTCAAGTGAAATCCAAAAGGTGTGCCTTCATCCGGTTGGGCGATTTGATCTTGGCGCCCTTCATCCTAAAAGAGTAGAAAAGATGAGGAGTTAGAAAATGGGAAGAGAGTAGTGATCTATGGCTTTAACTTAGTGGTCGTGGTCCTACAACGGCGTGTGCTCGATACCATCTCTCAGAGCAACCCGACCGAATGGATCAAGTCTCTGTGTTCGGTGTCATCCTCGGATCAAGAATGCCGACACCACACAAGATTTCAAGGATTTATAACAGAGTAGCAATCACACACTTATTACATCGCTTGTCCAAAGAGGACTTATTACAATAAATATGTCTTAAGGTCATCTAATAACGATAACAGCGGAAGACTTGGAAGATAAGTGAGTCCATCAACTCCAGCGCATCATCCTTGAGTATAGAACCACCACCTAAAGCACCTTAATCGTCGTTCTAAAAGTCTGCAACATGAAAGTTGCAGCCCGAAACGGGTCAAGACATGGAATATGCCGCAATGTAACACATAGAGAATAATGAATGATAAGCCTGTACTACATGCATATGTGGCTGGTGGAAAAGCTCTATGGTCACAGCTTTTGCATAAAGCCGCTTTTTTCCTATCGCAAAGGAATAAATTTGTTTAACTATCATGGTGGTTGTTAAACATTGAGAATGGTTGACAAGATCCTCAATCCCAATTAAAAGTACTCACTAAAAACCCAACAATATTAATTAGAGTAACATGTTGAGATTCACATGATATTCAAGTACTAGATACTCAAGATGTCCATAACCGGGACACGGCTAATCATGATTAGTTTGTACACTCTGCAGAGGTTTATGACTTTTCCCCACAAGACTCGATCGCCTCCGCTTGGTTTCTCGCACTACATGGTGTTTGAGGACGGATGACCGAGACATAGTCTTCGAAGCGCTTGCACCTTACGATGGGTAGACCGTACCACCTACAACCCCTACATCTGCTAGTCTACCACTGTAAGAGTTCACACGACTTAATCAACTATGCCAGAGCCCATAATGGCTTGTGGCTGCACACGGAAGTTACTAGCATGAATGATCTTATGATCCCTTTGAGCCTAGGTGGCGGTCCGAAGAAAACAGGCAAGTCCTGATAGAAACCAGGTGCCTCAATCCACCCAGATGTGTGTTTAAGTTGCCACCTTAAATAAACCATTAATTTAACAATCTCACATCTGTCATGGAACACACTCACCCAATCCACGTCTACTAGCATAGCATAGCATAATAAGCAAACGTAGAAGTAACTCCCAAAGGTTTCATAAGTAATACAGGTAATAGGTACTACCTCAATCTACTTCCCATCCCACAATTTAATTAGATCCTAATCATGCAATGTTTGAGGATTGATCTAATGCATAAAAACTGGGTATGAGAAAGTATGATCAAAGTGTTACTTGCCTTGCTGACGGTCCGCCAAACCTAGAGACTCAAGTAACAAGCGGCGACTCCGGTGATCTATCGCAGACAAACAACAAGCATACAATAAGTACTCATCTAATGCACAGGTAAATCTCGAATAAAAGATCTAACCAGAAAGTTCAACTTAAGAACCCTGGTTGCAAAAAGAATCGAATCAAATAAAGCAACGAAAGTCAAACGACGAAAGAAAACAACTTGGTTCTAGCAAGTTGAAACTAAGTCAAATTTTATAGTAGCAAAACTTTGTTTAAGTTGATTAGTCGGAACGGCGGTTTCGAGATGAAACTCCAGGCGCTTGAATCGCCTGATTCCGATAAACGAGCGAGAAGATAGACTAGAAAGAAAATCGGATCTGAAATCGCTATCAGAAAAATAGCGGAATAAATCCGATGAGAAAGAAAATGACGAACGGTTGAACGAACGGACGTTCATTAACCGTAGCAAACCGGTGATCATGTTCGTTAGGACGAACGGTCCGGCGAACGCTTGCTAAACAAAACCGGAAAGAAAAACCGACGAGAAAACCCGATCTAGGGTTTCGCAAAGAAAACCGAAACGAAAAACCGATCTAGAGAAATCCGGAACGGAAATCGGAATGGAAATCGGAATGATTTACGAAAAACCGAACCGAGGAAAAGAAAAGGTGACGCGGCGCGGGGCTAGTACCTCGAAGAGGCAAGGCTCCGGCGAGGCGGCGGCTAGGGGCGACGGCGGCGCTGGTGAGGGGCGGCGGCGGCGCTGTTGCTGCGGAGGAGAGGAGAGGAGAGGTGTTGGTTTGATGTGTTAGAGGGGGGGTGCTTGGGTATTTATATTGGGGAGGGGAGGGTTTTTCTTGGGGTAGGGGACAAGAAATAGACTAGGATTAGGAAACAAAGAGGAAAAGATCTAGAAACACATACGGAAAAAACGGAAGTAGGACAAGAGTCCTACTAGGACTAGGAAAAAGGAAGTGGCGGCTCCCTGGCTCCCTGTGCGGCGCGCGCGATGGCCTTGGCCTCTTGGCCGGCCGGCTCCTTGGCGGCTTGGGCCTTTGGCCCAAGGCGCTGCGGGTTTTTTTTTAAACGGTCTCGCGCGCAGAAAAATAAATAAATAAAAAAATCTAAACGAACTCCAAAATTAATAAAGTAAACTTTCCCCAACTCCTAAAAATGAGTCGAACAAAATGAACTTTAACGCGGGGCCAAAATGCAATTTTTGAAAACACGCATTTTTCCCTAAGGCAAATAAACTCCGAGAAAATCCAAAATTTGATTTATTTATTAAATCTTCATTTTTCCTAAATTTTGGGAAAGTCATATTATTCCCTCTCTTATTTTTGATATTGGAAAAATATTTGAAGATAAAATAAATAAAATCCAATGATCCTCTTTTCATAGTTTTGAGAGAACTCAAATACGAAAATTTCGAAATCTCCAACTCTCTCCGAGGGTCCTTGAGTTGCGTGAAATTTCTAGGATCAACAAAATGCAAGAAAATATGATATGCATGATGATCTAATGTATAACATTCCAAATTGAAAATTTGGGATGTTACAGCGATGCAAAGCGTTGGGTCATGGCCGGCTGCGCCTGCGAGCAGGGCTCGAAAGGGCTCGGAATGATAAGAGTTTTCTAATGAATTTTTGCAGTTCCTAGACGCCTCCCAAGCCAAGGAGGCCTCACTAGGTACTGTAAATGCGCGCCTCACGAGGCAGAAACTACTTCAAGCGCGTCAAGCTAAGTTATTTCTACGCGCCTACATAAAATGTTGATGCTGCAGCACGACACAGGAACGATAAACATAGCATAGCAACTTGGAAATCATGGTTTGTTGCACGCCCCTGCGGGGCCCCATACTTGTCTCTCTCTTAATGCAGGAAGAAAAGGAAGAACGAAACAAAAGTGGCGCGCGCTCCCGTGGCAGTTCGTGAGGATGGGCCGATGGCGCTCTCCTGGGCTCAGCCAGACCCCTCCTCGCGCTTCATTGGGGCGCGACGACGAGACGACCCGCTGCCACCCTCGAAGCGGGCGCGGCGGCTGGTCGTAGCTGCCGCTGCTGGAGTATCGCCGGAAGAAGAGTCGTCATAGCTGGACGAGACATGGCCGGCGCTGAGGACAAGCCTGCCTTCACCCTCGTCGCGGCCGTCGCCGAGGCTGAGCACCTCACCACCATCGTTGTCCTCAGGGCAGCACCCGACGCGGCGACCATCTTCCCCGAACACCCTCACATAGAGGGTCGCGTTGCTGTCGTACTTGATGTGGAGGGTGCACCGCCGGCCTAGGCCGCACGCGTGGACAAACGTCTGCTAGCCGCGGGCCAGGGTTGCGTTGCCCGCGACGGAGACCTCGACCGCGACCCATGAAGCCTTGCTGCAGCAGCCGTCCGCCTGCAGCCAGAGACCGCCTGGACCCGTGGCGGGCAGCTCGCCGACAAAGAAGCGTGGGAGCTGAAGCCAGGTGCCAGCCGGGTTTTCTGACCACACGACAAACTCCGGCAGCACCTCCGCCGAGTGGAAGCACGGCCGGGGAGGCCGCGCGACCATGGCACGCCTTCCCTCATCGACGGAGCTGCCACGACCTGGACGACTCCCACCGCGTGAAGAGGCGCCGCCGCGGCCGTGAAGGTCCACGGCGGGGGCCGCGGTGTGCTTGCGGGGATGGTTGCGCCACCTCTTAGGCGTCGGTGAGCCGGGCCCCTCCTGGCAGGCCTTCCCCTTTTCTGCAGCCGAGAACCTCTTCACGGGTGCCATGGTTGTCGCTACTAGCAATGAAGCAAGGGAGAAGAAGCGAACGAAGCAGGAAGAGATGAGCGACGGGGGCTCCGCCCCCCCCCCCCTCCTCATTTATAGCGGAAGAAGGCCAACCAACGATCCCCACGATCACAAGTAATGATGATTTTTCTCTGCATGCAGCAAGGACTTGTCAAGTCGGGCAGTTGCCGAGGCTGCGTGGGGAAGCGGAGACACCCACGTGCAATCAATCGCCACGCGTCAACCAAGGCCGCAGGCTATTGGGGCCCGCGGCGCTCCACACTTGCCCCTTGGCTTCGCCTCCAAGTCCGAAGCGCCGCTTTGGGCCCGGGGCTACTATCGGTGTCCCGAACGGGGTCCCAGACTTGCTCGCGGCCCACAACAGGCTCCACCAAATGCCCCAGACGCCCATCTTCACCAGCAAACACTCAAAAGACCCTCGCGAGGGGCCAAGCCTCGCGAGGGGGGCAACGCAAGACCTCCTCGGGGGCGGCCTCACCATGCTGGCTCGTGAGGGGCGGGGAGATCAAGGCAAGGGGCACCTCGCGAGGTTCCTGTGACGTAAGCCATGACAACCGGGCCAAAGGGAGGCGCCCGCACAGGCAAAGGTCCTCGCTTCTCTTTGGTGCTAAAGAGGCAAGCGCAGGCGAGGAGTCCCGAGGCATCAAGCAAAGGTTTCCATATCAGTGCAACAAGATCAAGACCAGCAGGACGACAGGATGGAGGTCACCGTGGAGCCCAAGACGGGGTCACCACTAGAGCCTTTGGTAGGTGAAGACCACCTTTAGTCAGGATAACTTGTACTAGTTGTCTCCCTTCAAATTTGGCCGTTGTGGCATCCCTTCCCGCCAGCATTTGGGAAGAGGACCAGGGCCTCTATAAATAGGGCTAGCCACCACAGTGGGAGAAAAAGGGAACCGAAGGGATCGGGGAACTGATCCGGGGCCATTCCGATCATCCTCAACCACACAAGCTGACCGAGCACAAGAGCACCTCTCCTCAGGCCTCACATATTTGTACTAGTTCTTCCTTAGCCCAAGAGGCAATCCACCACACCACACTGGAGTAGGGTATTACACCACATCGCTGGCCCGAACCAGTATAAATCTTGTGTCCCTTTGTTCTGCGAGTTCGACGCGCTGAGCTTTGAGATTGCGGTGAGGGCGTGAGCTAGGGGGAGGAGAGATTGATAACCCACAAGTGTAGGGGATCACAACAGCTTTCGAGGGTAGAGTAGTCAACCCAAATTTATTGATTCGACACAAGGGGAGCCAAAGAATATTCTCAAGTATTAGCAGTTGAGTTGTCAATTCAACCACACCTGGATAACTTAATATCTGCAGCAAAGTATTTAGTAGCAAAGTAATATGATAGTAGTGGTAACGGTAACGAAAGAGTAATGAAAGCAAAAGTAATATTTTTGGTGTTTTGTAGTGATTGTAACAGTAGCAACGGGAAAGTAAATAAGCGTAAACCAATATATGGAAAGCTCATAGGCATTGGATCGGTGATGGATAATTATGCCGGATGTGGTTCATCATGTAACAGTCATAACATAGGGTGGCACAGAACTACCTCCAATTCATCAATGTAATATAGGCATGTATTCCGAATATAGTCATACATGCTTATGGAAAAGAACTTGCATGACATCTTTTGTCCTACTCTCCCGTGGCAGCGGGGTCCTAATGGAAAATAAGGGATATTAAGGCCTCCTTTTAATAGAGAACCAGAACAAAGAATTAGCACATAGTGAATACATGAACTCCTCAAACTATGGTCATCACCGGGAGTGGTCCCAATTATTGTCACTTCGGGGTTGCCGGATCATAACACATAGTAGGTGACTGTAGACTTGCAAGATAGGATCAAGAACTCACATATATTCATGAAAACATAATAGGTTCAGATCTGAAATCATGGCACTGGGCCCTAGTGACAAGCATTAAGCATAGCAAAGTCATAGCAACATCAATCTCGTAACATAGTGGATACTAGGATCAAACCCTAACAAAACTAACTCGATTACATGATAGATCTCATCCAACCCATCACCGTCCAGCAAGCCTACGATGGAATTACTCATGCACGGCGGTGAGCATCATGAAATTGGTGATGGAGGATAGTTGATGATGACGATGGCGACGAATCCCACTCTCCGGAGCCCCGAACGGACTCCAGATCAGCCCTCCCGAGAGGTTTTAGGGCTTGGCGGCGGCTCCTATCGTAAAACGCGATGATTTCTTCTCCTTAATTTTTTCTCTCCGAAAGCAAATATATAGAGTTGGAGTTGGCGTCGGAGGAGCCTCAGGGGGCCCACAAGGCAGGGGGGCACACCCCCCACCCTCGTGGACAGGGTGTTGGCCCCCTGGTCTTCATCTTTGGCAAGGATTTTTTATTATTTTTAGCTAGATGTTCCGTGGAGTTTCAGGTCATTTCGAGAACTTTTGTTTTCTTCACATAAAACAACATCATGGCAATTCTGCTGAAAACAGCGTCAGTGCGGGTTAGTTCCATTCAAATCATGCAAGTTAGAGTTGAAAACAAGGGCAAAAGTGTTTGGAAAAGTAGATACGACGGAGACGTATCAACTCCCCCAAGCTTAAACCTTTGCTTGTCGTCAAGCAATTCAGTTGACAAACTGAAACTGATAAAGAAAAACTTTTACAAACTCGGTTTGCTCTTGTTGTTGTAAACATGTAAAGCCAGCATTCAAGTTTTCAGCAAAGACTATGACTAACCACATTTGCAATAATTCTCAGGTCTCATATTTACTCATATCAATAGCATAATCAACTAGCGAGTGATAATAATAAATCTCGGATGACAACACTTTCTCAAAACAATCATAATATGATATAACAAGATGGTATCTCGCTAGCCCTTTCTGAGACCGCAAAACATAAATGCAGAGCACCTTTAAAGATCAAGGACTGACTAGACATTGTAATTCATGGTAAAAGAGATCCAATCATGGTCATACCCAATATAAATTAAAAGTAATGAATGCAAATGAAAGTTGTGCTCTCCAGCTAGTGCTTTTTAATAAGAGGGTGATGAGTCAAGATAAAAGTAAATAGATAGGCCCTTCGCAGAGGGAAGCAGGGATTTGTAGAGGTGCTAGAGCTCAGTTTTGAAATAGAGATAAATAATATTTTGAGCGGCATACTTTCATTGTCAACATAACAACTAAGAGATGGCGATATCTTCCATGCTACACACATTATAGGTGGTTCCCAAACAGAATGGTAAAGTTTATACTCCCCCTCCACCAACAAGCAACAATCCATGGCTTGCTCGAAACAACGAGTGCCTACAACTAATAAGAGTCCCAGGGGAGTTTTGTTTCAATTAATTTGATTTAGTTTGCATAAAGCATGGGACTGGGCATCTCGGTGACCAGCCATTTTCTCGTGAGTGAGGAGCGGAGTCCACTCCTCTTGAGAATAACCCGTCTAACATGGAAGATAAGGGCAGCCCTAGTTGATACATGAGCTATTCGAGCATACAAAACAGAATGTTTATTTGAAGGTTTAGAGTTTGGCACATACAAATTTACTTGGAACGGCAGGTAGATACCGCATATAGGAAGGTATGGTGGACTCATATGGAATAACTTTGGGGTTTAAGGGATTGGATGCACAAGCAGTATTCCCGCTTAGTACAAGTGAAGGTTGGCAAAAGACTGGGAAGCGACCAACTAGAGAGCAACAACAGTCATGAACATGCATTAAAATTAATAAACATTGGATGCAAGCATGAGTAGGATATAATCCACCATGAACATAAATATCGTGAAGGCTATGTTGATTTGTTTCAACTACATGCATGAACATGTGCCAAGTCAAGTCACTTACATCATTCAAAGGAGGATACCACCCCATCATACCACATCACAACCATTTTAATAGCATGTTGGCACGCAAGGTAAACCATTATAACTCATAGCTAATCAAGCATGGCACAAGCAACTATGATCTCTAATTGTCATTGCAAACATGTTTATTCATAATAGGCTGAATCAGGAACGATGAACTCATCATACTTACAAAAACAAGAGAGGTCGAGTTCGTACCAGCTTTTCTCATCTCAGTCAGTCCATCATATCTTGTCATAATTGCCTTTCACTTGCACGACCGAATGATGTGAATAATAATAAGAGTGTACGTGCATTGGACTAAGCTGGAACCTGCGAGCATTCAATAAACAGGAGAAGACAAGGCAATATGGACTCTTGGTAAAATCAACAATAATGCATATAAGAGCCACTTCAACAATTTAATCATGGTCTTCTCCTATCGACCCCCAAAGAAAAGAAAAGAAATAAGAACTATTTACACGGGAAAGCTCCCAACAAGCAAAAGAAGAACGGGAAATTTTTTTGAGTTTTTGTTTTTAATTATTACTACTAGAGCAAAAAAGTAAACTACTACTAGTTTTTTTGTTTTTCTTAAGGTTTAACAAACACACAAAAAGAAAGCAGGAAAAAGAAAATAAACTAGCATGGATATTACAGTGAAAGAGTATGAGCACCGACATCTAGCAGTGAGTGTGTGTGCATAAATGTAATGTCGGTGGGAAATACATACTCCCCCAAGCTTAGGCTTTTGGCCTAAGTTGGTTCATTGCCAGGGATAGCCTGGCTGATATCCGTAGGTGTAGCTGGGGTCGTACTGTGATGAAGAAGACTCTGACTGCCATTGTCTGGCAATCATCTCCGGATCCCACTGGTAATTAGACTGTCGTGGAGGCTCAAATTGTGGTTCCGGCTCCAGGGCTGGTGTAGGGTTCCGGTAGGCTTGAACGGTCGCCCACGGAACAAGATAAGTACCTTCAGACAAATTAAACAAAGAAGGAGCAGGCAAGGTAATAGTCTTAGGGTGATGTTTATTAAAGTACAATTTATATTTAAGCTCCCCTTCTGTGCCCTTAACAATAAAATCATGCGCTAGCATACTCTTATAATCTATATAAGCACTACGCAGCAATTTTTCTTCTTTCTCATAAAGCCTAATGGGTATGTTAAAATGTGCAGCTAGGCGTGAAGCATAAATACCTCCAAAGATGGGGCCCTTAGTACGGTTCAAACTTAACCGTTTAGCAATAATTCCGCCCATACTAACAGTGTTATCGCGGTATAAACCATGGAACAAAATGATAATATCAGGAACACTAAGGTTCCCACAGTTCCCGCGACCAATCAAGCAACGACTAGCAAATAAGGCAAAGTAGCGTAAAATAGGAAATTGTATGCTAGTGATTCTTGCATCAGAAACCTTTCTGGTTTCCCCCATAGTGACAGTATTGATAAATTCTTCCACATCTTTACGGTGTGGTTCATCTAAGGTACCTTCAAAGGGTATTTTGCAAACCTCGCAAAATTTCCGCTAATGGAATCTTCTTAGCAACGTCATATGAATAAAACTCTACTGAAGGAGGTGATTCCTTAGGAAAATAGTAGAAGTTTTGCACAAAAGTATTAGTGAGTAAGAGATACTGATGACGTTGGTCGCAGAGGAAGTCGGTGAGGCCAGCATCCTCAGCCAATGAATAAAAATCCTCATAAATCCCGGCTTGTCTCAAGAAGTCATCGGAAGGCCATTCACATGGCCGGACCTCCGCGGTACGAGGCAAATTATATTTGGGCCTCTGTGCTTCTTCATTTTGCTTTTCCTTCGAGCTTCGGCTCGATGAGCCCCTCAAAAGTCTCTTCATCATTTTCTGAAATATTCTGAAATTTTTAGTAACTTCAAACAAAAGTGAACCAAACTCAACAAAATTGATAGCAACTACTCCTACAAGTGCCTAGAGCCTATATAAAGCATTAGAACTATTGGAACCATATAAATTTGACATGCAAGCTCAAGAACATGGTCACCTATGCAGCACAAATTTGCAATGAATAAAGCACTAGAACAAAAACTAATTGAACCAATGGAGGAGTCACATACCAAGGAACAATCTCCCCAAGCAGTTTTGTGAGAGGTGCTTTGAGCAAGGAGATCGAAAATCACAGCAAAATGAGCTAGAACTCGTGCCTGAGTTGGATATTTGTGTTTGTGTGAGGAAGAAGAAGAGGATGGGTGCATGAATAAGTGGAGGAGGGCCACCGTGGGCCCATGAGGCAGGGGGGCGCGCCCTGGAGAGTAGGGCGCGCCCTCCACCCTCGTGGCCAGGTGGCAGCTCCCCCCGCGGTGCTTTCAGTACCATAAATCCTCAAATATTCCCAAAAAATCATATTAAATTGGCATGGCATTTGGAGGACTTTTATTTTCGGGTATTTTATATTGCATGATAAATCGAAAATGCAGTAGAAAATACTATTTTTGCTTTATTTCAACTAAATAACAGTAAAGTAGAGAGAGGGTATAGAAGGTTGTGCCTTCTAGTTTCATCCATCTCATGCTCATCAAAAGGAATCCACTAACAAGGTTGATCAGGTCTTGTTAATAAACTCATTCCGAATAACATGAAACCGGAGAAATTTTGAATAACACTATGTTACCTCAACGGGGATATGCACATCCCCAATAATAAGAATATCATATTTCTTCTTGATAGTAGGAAGAGGAAATTCAAAACCTCCAAATATAATCGATGGTATTTTTCCAATAGAGTTGATACTATGAACTTGAGGTTGTTTCCTCAGAAAGTGTACCGTATGCTCATTGCCATTAACATGAAAAGTGACATTTCCTTTGTTGCAATCAATAATAGCCCCTACAGTATTAAGAAAAGGTCTTTGAAGAATAATAGACATACTATCGTCCTCGGGAATATCAAGAATAACAAAGTCCGTTAAAATAGTAACGTTTGCAACCACAATAGGCACATCCTCACAAATACCGACAGGTATAGCAGTTGATTTATCAGCCATTTGCAAATATATTTCAGTAGGTGTCAACTTATTCAAGTCAAGTCTACGATATAAAGAGAGAGGCATAACACTAACACCGGCTCCAAGATCACATAAAGCAGTTTTAACATAATTCCTTTTAATGGAGCATGGTATAGTAGGTATTCCTGGATCTCCAAGTTTCTTTGGTATTCCACCCTTAAAAGTGTAATTAGCAAGCATGGTGGAAATTTCAGCTTCTGGTATCTTCCTTTTATTTGTAACAATATCTTTCATGTATTTAGCATAAGGATTCATTTTGAGCATATCAGTTAATTGCATACGCAAAAAGATAGGTCTAATCATTTCAGCAAAGCGCTCAAAATCCTCATCATCCTTTTTTGGATGGTTTGGGAGGAAAAGGCATGAGTTTCTGAACCCATGGTTCTCTTTCTTTACCATGTTTCCTAGCAACAAAGTCTCTCTTATCATAACGTTGATTCTTTGATTGTGGGTTATCAAGATCAACAGCAGGTTCAGTTTCTACATCATTATCATTACTAGGTTGAGCATCATCATGAACATCATCGTTAACATTTTCACTAGGTTCATGTTCATTACCGATTGTGTTTCAAAGATCGGACATAGAGATATCATTTGGATTATCAGGTGGTTCAGCAATAGGTTCACTGGAAGTTTGCAAAGTCCTATCATTTTTATTTTTCTTCCTTTTAGAAGAACTAGGTGCATCAATATTATTTCTCTGAGAATCGTAAAACGCGATGATTTCTTCTCCTTAATTTTTTCTCTCCGAAAGCAAATATATAGAGTTGGAGTTGGCGTCGGAGGAGCCTCAGGGGGCCCACAAGGCAGGGGGCGCACCCCCCACCCTCGTGGACAGGGTGTGGGCCCCCTGGTCTTCATCTTTGGCAAGGATTTATTATTTTTATTATTAACTAGATGTTCCGTGGAGTTTCAGGTCATTCCGAGAACTTTTGTTTTCTGCACATAAAACAACATCATGGCAATTCTGTTGAAAACAGCGTCAGTCCGGGTTAGTTCCATTCAAGTCATGCAAGTTAGAGTCGAAAACAAGGGCAAAAGTGTTTGGAAAAGTAGATACGACGGAGGCGTATCAGAGATCTTCGTGCGCACCCCAGTGTCGAACCTCAAGGGTTGTGGCATCCCGGCTCAGAGAAAACAGGAACGCCCCGTATTCCAGCCCAGAGATAGAGGAGAAGTCTTCTGGAATACGGCACTGCTTAGCATAGAACAAACCAGCTTACTATTATTACACACATATGGATACAAGGTCTCCGATATTACAATTAACATCGGCACGGCGACACTACGCCATCCTCAGTTGCTCTATGCAAGCAGCAGAACAACTCGAAGCAGCGGAATAACTCTAGCAGCGGAAAAACTACTGGCAGCAGAACAACGACGATGGTGGTGAACTCCAATCCGCGGGGACTCTGGCTGGAACGCTTATCCTAGCTCGCGAACACAGGAACAACACCAAACAAGCAAGCAATCCAGGCACGACCTGCAAGCTGGCATGACACGCCAGGTCAGTACATTGAATGTACTTGCAAGCTCACAAATAACCAGAAGCATTCAAGACAAATAACAGCATGGAAATTACAGGTTAAGCAGGAATTAACATGAGATCCTCATAACAACATGACATGAGCAACATGACATCCAAAGTAATACTCCCAAAATAATACCAGATACCATCATGAACATAATCATAATAGCCACTAAGAATCCAAAGGCAACATGAACATGATACAGGTAAAACAGCATGAGCATAGCATGAACATATGAATTTGACGATACTAGCATGCAACATGATGACACTATATGCACCAATTATTCTTCTCGGGTTATCTCGTAACCATCACACGCAGCACTTACCAACCTCGGACATCACACGATCATCTCAGGATCAAATCAAGCTTGGTATAAACAATACCGTAGTAATCATTAAATGACCACAAGGAGCTTGATCTTTACCCATGATTCTCGCACAACATCACGAATATCCAACAACTCGGTATCCTCGATACCACGGTGATCATTCCGGCGAACACAACCATGACCAACACTTGGTCTCAAACGGTGATCATTTCGGCGATCACAACCATGACCAACACTTGGTCTCAAACGGTGATCATTCCGGTGATCACAACCATGACCAACACTTGGTCTCAAACGGTGATCATTCCGGCGATCACAACCAACTTATCTCATCATCGTACTGGGGTTGACATTAATCAAGTTATTATTAATACTGTTGACTCACGGTGGGACCGACACAAACTGGGCCCTTATCTGTGGGCACGGCTATCGATAGATTTAATATACACTCTGCAGAGGTTAGCACACTGTACCCACACCACGGAACCCATGGCCTCGCACTCCCATTCGGGTGGACCGACGGCGTTCCGACAAAACCGATCTATTGTCATGACACTCTCCCGGCCACTCCGACCCACTCCCAACTGGGCTAGTCCTGGGTGGCCCCGTGTCTACCAAAGACACCCCGACCACCGTCGTGGTCAAAACTCCCTCACGGGGACCAGATCCATAAAAATAAAAACAATGGGCACACAAGGTTATGTCCGCCTACCTGACCAGGGTAAGCAAGCCCATAACCCTCCCTCGTGGGAGGCACCGGCGAGATGCACGACAATAGACCCAGTTAGCACCTGACCCATAAGGTAAGCGTGGTTGCACTAGTCAGTTTCGATTTGGCGGCACCATGACTCAGCCAACAGTTGTTCAAGTTCAATTTAATCCGGTTAAACTTGAATGCAATATGTTGAGCCATGATAAAATAACATGATGCATTTACAAAGCATGAGCATGATATTAACATAAGCATGAGGGTGCAACATAACTATCCATCATATCAACTATGAAATAATCTCCAACTGAACATGGCATAATGAAGAGCATAAATTTTACAAGTACAACACTACTCATAGCATAACATGACCATTATCATCAACCATAAATAACATGCAAGAAATCATCAATAACATCACCGAGTAACACTTAACCAACTAACAGCAAAGGAACAACGCGTATTAACAGTACTCGATAACCGACGTTAATCATGCACCAAAGAACATGACCAACCCATCATGTATTACTATCAAGCATGGCAATATGAAAGTAATACTAGCAACTAGCGGGGCATGATAACCAGCTGCATAACAACATAGCAAACAAGTAAGCACAATCCCAGAAGCATTACCGAAACAACGATAACCATATTTTAAACAAGCAATCATTTAATAAATATTCAAGTTGACAACCATGGCTACTTCATGACTATCATGCAAATGGGTATTGTGGCTTGCCTGGGGATGAAGAAGGCACCGGGAAGAAGTGCGGTGAAGCCGCGGAAAGATTTGCCAGAAACAGTTCTCTCTCGAAGGGGCTGTTTACGTGCAAGGGCAAAAAGGTCATTTTCATAGTGTCAAACCATAGTGAAAATGAATACAACAGAACGGGCTTGACGAGACGAAGAAATGGGCTTTGGAATCACCTTATTTGGAGTTGTGGTTAAAAAGATATGAAGGTTTGAAGTTCAGGGACTTTTCTGCAAAAAATATCATCACAAACAAGTCCCTGAGTGGATAAGGCAGAAGCGCAAAGTTAGAAATACGTTTTCTGACTAAGAAAACGCATTTTGGGCTGAAACAGAGAGGAATACGCTTTCAGAATAACAAAAACGTACTCTGAATCGAAGAAAGGGAAAATACGCTTCGACGGTGAAAGCGTATTTTGCGAAATGCGTACCACTTATCCACGCCGCCGTCGGTCAACGATGCAGGGTGGGACCGGCCGCTGAAGCGCTGCCAGTGGGGTCGGGGAAAGAGGGGCCCGCTGCTCTCGTCTTCTTGCTCCTCGCCGCCTCCCGATCGGAAGCAGAGGAGAGGCCGGCGATGGCTCTTACGGCGATGGCCATCATCGGCCGAGACGAGGCCACCGGGAACGCGGGCGGAGTTCTGCTCCCGCCGAGCAGCAGCAAGAACTCCCGAGGAGGAGGGGATCGTGGAGACGAGAGGAGGCAGGGCAGAGCAAAGGCGCCGCCGGGCGACGAAGGCCATGCGATTCCGCCACCTCCGCCAAGTGGAACACGCCGGCGAGGTCGGGAAGGACGGCAAGGCCCATTCGGAAGGGAAACAGGCCGGTGAGAGCTTAGGGTGGCCGTGGCTGGAGGCAACAGAGAGCACAACCGTCGGCGGCCGATCATGGGAGGCGCGGCCACAGGACCTCCGGCGACGAGGCAAGTAGGTGGGGAGGATCAGGGGGTCGAGGGAGTTCTCTGGTGGTGGAAGAACGATGAGGGAGGGCTCGGGTGGCCGGAATTTAGGAGCACCCGAAGAGCGGCCATGGCGGCGATGGTGGAGCAGGAGAGCTCCAGAGGCTCGGGCGAAGGGCTGGGGAGGGCTAGTGGAGTGTGCGGAGGACGCTGGTGTGCTCGAACGCTTTGGGGAGGGCTATATATAGCCGGGCGAGGGAGGCCGTGGCCGAGTGCCGCCGCTCGAGCTCGGCCAAAGCTCTGGCGACGCGCAGCGAGCACGGGCGAGCACGGGAAGGCGACGAGGGAGGCAACGGACGAGCTACAGAGGCGCATAGGGTGAGGGGGGCCGAGGGCGTAGAGGACAAGCAGCTGAACGCCATTAAAGCTTCGGTCGGCCACAGTGCATTCGTGGGCACGCGGCGTTTTGCGTCGGTGAGCAAGCGGACGGAGGGGGAGAGGGGTCCAGGTGATCAGCGACGACGAGAGGAAGACAATGGACATGCTCACGAGCGCGAAGCCGACGAGAGGAGGAGGGGCCCGAGCACAAACGACATTCTGGCCGCGCACACTTCATGCCAAAGCGGTGGTCACCGCGCGCACTAGTGCACACAGTGCCACAAGCGATGCCAACCGATGTCTGGGGTGGAGTCCTTCCCGGGAGGTTGCAACCGTGGTGGTAGATTGGTAAAAGGGACACCGTTAAATGGCGCTAACCTCAAGTTTATCGCAATAAACTTGATCGAGCACTGCTGATCCACAGAGACTTGATTGGGAGCAATGGAGTTGTCTGGTAGATTTAGGGTAAGAAGGACTTACATCCTGGTAATTATGAGAAGAATTGGACCACTAACTAATATAGTTGCTTTACAACTAAGTAATCTGGTCCAGAATGAAGATCATGATGATGCTCTCAAATGGAGAATCCACTTGAGCTGAACTTTGGCAAGGCAGGCTTAATTGGCCATATGAAGATGCTCAAAAGGTTTCATACCATTTGGATAGACCAAAACGGTACTTCCTTCACAAACATTTCCACTGACCAGAAACTTGCAAAAATTCTAGAGGAAAGATAGCTAGATAAAACATGCCCAAAATGGGTGGAGGTAACTTATATGGATAATAGAAGGCCTGGAAAAATTGGCAGCCATAATGGAGCAAGATAAAATATACTTGCTTCACAATCTAAAATTTTGGACAGAATCAAAGAATAAAAGGTGAGCTCACATGGAGGCATCTCATGAGCTCTACTTTTGTGGAGAGTTATGATATGGTTATATAAAGGGCCATGCAAAATGGCAACTCATTTGAATATGCCTAGCTTGTACTTCCTCCACAACCAGTTCCCTCAGACAGGAACTTTGGAAAATCATAATTAAATAATTACTAGGCAAATGAGGTTGCATTTTGGCATGTGGCAATGATATGGACAGGAAAAGGTGTCCAAGGAGTTTGAGGTCAATTGGGAAAAGGAAAATAGCACTTGCTTCATATTCTGCCATTTAGGACAGAATAGGAAATGAATTATTTGAGCATGATGATAAACATGACAAATGAAATATTTTTCCATATTTGAGAAATATATTACCCAAACAATTTATGAGAATTATTTGGGAATTTTAGGAGTGATATAAATATAGGTTGCTTCACAACCTAGGGCAAATTGGGTTATTCCTTTAATAGAAAAGGAATATTCCCAAGGAAAAGAATATTGGGATTTGGGTTAGGATGAAAATGACAGGGTCTAGGGAAGGATTTGGGTATGACAAGCCACTCTGGAAACAAAGAAGATGGAATCTTCTTCAGTTTCCAGACCACAAAGCCACGGAAAAAGAAAACCTCAGGCAAAAACCTCAGAAAAACAAAAGAAAAAGAAAGGGCCAAAAATCAGGCTGTCACAAACCTTACCCCCTTAAAGAAATGAGTAAATAGCATAAAACTACTACTTTACAGGCTAGGGTTCCAAAAAATTACCAAATATTTTTTTTCTCTGATAACTACCAACTTAGAGGCCGGCTGTTTCAAAAAGCTCTAATCTTCGAGTGCTTTACTGTTGATCGTGGTTATGATAGTTTGGGCCCGCATGTAAGAAAACTGATTGTCTGGCCGTTTGTTTGACTGTTAGCTGACATGTGGGGCTCACATGTCAGTGTCTCTTTGTCATAATTTAATTAAAAATCCAATAAAGCGATTGAGTCCCTATAAAATTTGAAGAAAAGCAATCGGGTCCCTCCCGTGCTCAAGCTCGAGAGGAGCTGCGCCACCGCAGAATTCGCTCACGCGCCCGTCGGCGTGCAGTAAGGGCCGTTGCCTCCTCCTGCCGGCAAGCTTCGCCTGGAGCCGCCGTGAAGTCCGAGTCGCGCTACCCCTCTCTCTCTCCTCCCTCTTCTTGGGTGCGGCGGCCTGAGCCCGAGCCCCTGGCCATGGCGCGCGGCGGCCCTTGCTCCTGGGCGCGGCTCCCGGCGGCCCTTGGTCGCCTTGCTCCGGCGCGGTTCGTGGCGGCTCTTGCTCTCCTTGCTCTGGCACGGCTCGCGGCGGCACTTGCTCCTGGGCGCGTCGCGTGGTGGAGGTGGCCATCGGTTAGTGGTCGAGGTGCTGGAGAGCTCGGGCAAGGAGGAGAGAAGAAAATATAGGAGGAAGAAGAAACATCTTACATGTGGGTCCCACAATAAGCTAATGGTCAAACAAAATGGTCAACAAACGAATTGTTTAGGAGCGGGCCCGAGCTGTCATAAACCGGTTTAAAATGTTAGCAACGAGGAATTTGGGTTTTTTGAAACAGCCGACCCCTGAGTTGGTAGTTATCAGAGAAAAAAATATTCGGTAGTTTTTTGGAACCCTAGCCTGTAAAGTAGTAGTTTTATGCTATTTACTCCAAAGAAATCTCGTCCTCGAGATTTGGTTGCTCAGGGAACTAAGTATGAAGATACTGACTTAAGGAAACCGTTTCCAACTCGGGTATCCTTTTTGTTATTTTTGTTCCCACTAAATTTTTATCTGACTGGCCCTGGGGTGGTTTGCTTTAATATATCCATATACTGACAGACCTTACCTTGCTTGTTCATGCTTATACAGGCTCCAGTTTCTTTTTAGATCTGCTGATTTAGCTGACTGTGATTGATTCTCACGACTGAAATATATGTCGGTCTCACAAATCCAAGAGTGATTTCCGCTGGGTGTGTCATCCGGCACTGACAATCTTTCAGATTTTTCTAGTGGACAACCAAGCTCTAACTCCTTGCATTGGGTTCCTCCACTAAATGCAGGTCCTTTGGGTTCCAAACAATGAGTTGGGTCATAACCGCTTTCCTGACAGATTCTGGCTTATCGCGGAAGTTTCTGAATCATCTTAACTAGTTCCACTGTCTTGAGTATCGGATCCGTTCCAGATATTTGATTGTCGCCTGCATCACTGGTCTTGCTCATTGATACGTCCATTTTGCATCATGCTTTTATATCGATATTTATTGCATTATGAGCTGTTATTTCACGTTATGTCACAATACTTATGGATATTCTCTCTTATTTTACAAGGTTTACATAAGGAGGGAGAATGCCGGCAGCTGGAATTCTGGGCTGGAAAGGAGCAAATATTAGAGACCTATTCAGCACAACTCGAAAAGTCCCGAAACTCCATGAAAGTCATTTTTGGAAATAATAAAGAAAATCCAGCGGAAGAAGTTCACCAGAGGGGGCCCACCTGTCCACGAGGGTGGGGGGAGCGCCCTACCCCCCAGGGCGCGCCCCCCTACCTCGTGGGCCCCCTGTTGGATCTCCGATGCCCATCTTCTGCTATATGAGGTCTTTCGTTGAGGAAAAAATCAGAAGCAACCTTTCGGGATGAAACTCCGCCGCCACGAGGCGGAACCTTGGCGGAACCAATCTAGGGCTCCGGCAGAGCTGTCCTGCCGAGGACACTTCCCTCCCGGAGGGGAAATCATCGCCATCGTCATCACCAACGCTCCTCTCATCGGGAGAGGGCAATCTCCATCAACATCTTCACCAGCACCATCTCCTCTCAGAACCCTAGTTCGTCTCTTGTATCCAATTCTTGTCTCCAAGTCCGGGATTGGTACTAGTAGGTTGCTAGTAGTGTTGATTACTCCTTGTAGTTGATGCTAGTTGGTTTATTTGGTGGAAGATCATATGTTTAGATCCTTTATGCATATTATTACCCCTCTGATTATGAATATGAATATGCTTTGTGAGTAATTACGTTTGTTCCTGAGGACATGGGAGAAGTCTTGCTATTAGTAGTCATGTGAATTTGGTATTCGTTCGATATTTTGATGAGATGTATGTTTTCTAGCCTCTAGTGGTGTTATGTGAACGTCGACTACATAACACTTCACCATTATTTGGGCCTAGAGGAAGGCATTGGGAAGTAATAAGTAGATGATGGGTTGCTAGAGTGACAGAAGCTTAAACCCTAGTTTATCCGTTGCTTCGTAAGGGGCCGATTTGGATCCATATGTTTCATGATATGGTTAGGTTTACCTTAGTACTTTTGTTGTAGTTGCGGATGCTTGCAATAGAAGTTAATCATAAGTGGGATGCTTGTTCAAGTAAGAACAGCACCCAAGCACCGGTCCACCCACATATCAAATTATCAAAGTACCGAATGCGAATCATATGAACGTGATGAAAACTAGCTTGACGATATTCCCATGTGTCCTCGGGAGCGCTTTTCCTTATATAAGAGTTTGTCCAGGCTTGTCCTTTGCTAAAAAAGGATTGGGCCACCTTGCTGCACTTTATTTACTTTTGTTACTTGTTGCTCGTTACAAATTATCTTATCACAAAACTATCTCGTTACCACTTATTTCAAGATTTGCAGAGAAGACCTTGCTGAAAACTGCTTATCATTTCCTTCGCTCCTCGTTGGGTTCGACACTCTTACTTATCGAAAGGACTACGATAGATCCCTATACTTGTGGGTCATCAAGACTCTTTTCCGCGCCCGCTTCCGGGGAGTGAAGCGCCTTTGGTAGGTGGAATTTGGTAAGGAAAAAATTTACATAGTGTGCTAAAATTTACTGTCACTTGTTACTATGGAAAGTAATCCTATGAGGGGCTTGTTCGGGGTATCTTCACCCCGACCAGTAGAGCAAAGAATTGCTCCTCAACCTACTGAACCTATTGAAAATGAATTTATTCCCTTTGAAGTTCCTTCGGGTATGTTAGAAAAACTGCTTGATAACCCTTTTACGGAGATGGAACAAAGCATCCTGATGAACATCTACTCTATGTGGATGAAGTTTGTGGATTATTTAAGCTTGCAGGTATACCCGATGATGTTGTTAAGAATAAGGTCTTCCCTTTATCTTTGAAGGGATATGCATCGACATGGTATAGGCTATGTGATGATACGGGATCATGGAACTATAAACGAATGAAGTTGGAATTTCATCAAAAGTATTATCCTATGCATCTTGTTCATCGTGATCGCAATTATATATATAAGTTTTGGCCTCACAAAGGAAAAAGCATCGCTCAAGCTTGGGGGAGGATTAAATCAATGCTATATTCATGCCCCAATCATGAGCTCTCAAGAGAAATAATTCTTCAAAAAAATTATGCTCGGCTTTCTCATAATAATCAATCCATGCTCGATACTTCTTGTGCTGGCTCTTTTATGATGAACACTATTGAATTCAAATGGAATTTATTGGATAGAATTAAACGCAACTCTGAATATTGGGATCTCGACGAAGGTAAGGAGTCAGGTATGACACCTAAGTTTGATTGTGTTAAATCTTTTATGGATACCGATATTTTCCGTAAGTTTAGCACTAAATATGGACTTGACTCTGAGATAGTAGCTTCTTTTTGTGAATCATTTGCTACTTATGTTGATCTCCCCAAGGAGAAGTGGTTTAAATATCATCCTCCCATAGAAGTAAAAGTAGCTGCACCTATTAAAGTTGAAGAAAAGACTGTCACTTATAATGATCCTATTGTTCCTACTTCTTATGTTGAGAAACCACCTTTCCCTGTTAGGATAAAGGATCATGCTAAAGCTTCAACTGTGGTTCGTAAAAGCAATATTAGAGCTTATACACCTCCTGAGCAAGTTAAAGTTGAACCTAATATTGCTATTATTAAAGATCTCTTGTCTGATAATATTGATGGGCATGTTATTCAATTCTGTGGTGAAACTGATAGAATTGCCAAACCTTGTGCTAAAGATAGGCGTGCCTTTTATTTCTGTTAAAATAGGAGATCATTGTTATCATGGCTTATGTGATATGGGTGCTAGTGCTAGTGTTATACCTTATGACTTGTATAAAGAAATTATGCATGATATTGCACCCGCTGAGATAGAAGGTATTGATGTTACAATTAAACTTGCCAATAGAGATACTATATCAGCAATGGGAATTGTTAGAGATGTTGAAGTCTTGTGTGGGAAAACTAAATATCCTGCTGATTTTCTTGTTCTCAGTTCCCCACAAGACAGCTTTTGTCCCATTATATTTGGTAGACCCTTCTTGAATATTGTCAATGCTAGAATAGACTACGAAAAGAATGTTGTTACTATTGGTTTGGGTGATATGTCTCATGAGTTTAGTTTCTCTAAATTTAGTAAACAACATCGTGAAGAAGAATTACCTAGTAAGGATGAAATTATTGGTCTTGCTTCTATTGCCGTACCTCCTAGTGATCCTTTAGAACGATATTTGCTAGACCATGAAAATGATATGTTTATGAATGAAAGATGGGAAATAGATGAAGTATTCTTTAAACAGGAACCTATTCTGAAACACAATTTGCCTATTGAAATCTTAGGGGATCCTCCTCCACCCAAGGATGACCCCGTGTTTGAGCTTAAACCGTTGCCTGATAATTTTAAATATGCTTATCTTGATGAAAAGAAGATATATCCTGTTATTATTAGTGCTAACCTTTCAGAGCATGAAAAAGAAAGATTATTGAAAACTCTGAAGAAGCACCGTGCTGCTATTGGATATACTCTTGATGATCTTAAGGGCATTAGTCCCACTCTATGTCAACATAAAATAAATTTGGAAGAAGATGCCAAACCAGTTCATGATCATCAACGACGTCTGAATCCTAAAATGAAAGAAGTGGTAAGAAAAGAGATACTAAAGCTTTTGGAGGAAGGTATAATTTATCCCGTTGCTGATAGTCAGTGGGTAAGTCATGTTCATTGTGTCCCTAAGAAGGGAGGTGTTACTATTGTTCCTAATGATAAAGATGAATTGATTCCGAAAAGAATTATTACAGGTTATAGGATGGTAATTGATTTCTGCAAATTAAATAAGGCTACTAAGAAAGATCATTACCCCTTACCTTTTATCGATCAGATGCTAGAAAGATTATGCAAACATACACACTATTGCTTTCTAGATGGTTATTCTGGTTTCTCTCAAATACCTGTGTCGGCTAAGGATCAATCAAAGACTACTTTTACATGCCCTTTTGGTACTTTTGCTTATAGACGTATGCCTTTTGGTTTATGTAATGCACCTGCTACCTTTCAAAGATGCATGATGGCTATATTCTCTGACTTCTGTGAAAAGATTTGTGAGGTTTTCATGGACGACTTTTCCGTCTATGGATCTTCTTTTGATGACTGCTTGAGCAATCTTGATCGAGTTTTGCAGAGATGCGAAGAAACTTATCTTTTCTTGAATTGGGAAAAGTGTCACTTTATGGTTAATAAAGGTATTGTCTTGGGGCATAAAGTCTCTGAAAGAGGTATTGAAGTTGATAAAGCCAAGGTTGATGCTATTGAAAAGATGCCATGTCCCAAGGACATCAAAGGTATAAGAAGTTTCCTTGGTCACGCCGGATTTTATAGGAGGTTCATTAAGGACTTCTCAAAAAATTCTCGGCCTCTAACTAATTTATTACAAAAAGATATACCATTTGTCTTTGATGATGATTGTGTAGAAGCATTTGAAATACTTAAGAAAGCATTGATCTCTGCACCTATTGTTCAGCCACCTGATTGGAATTTACCCTTTGAAATTATATGTGATGCTAGTGATTATGCTGTAGGTGTTGTTCTAGGGCAAAGAGTTGATAAGAAATTAAATGTTATCCATTATGCTAGTAAAACTTTAGACAATGCTCAAACAAATTATGCTGCTACTGAAAAGGAATTCTTAGCAGTTGTATTTGCTTGTGATAAGTTCAAACCTTATATTGTTGATTCTAAAGTAACTATTCACACTGATCATGCTTCTATTAAATACCTGATGGAAAAGAAAGATGCTAAATCTAGACTTATTAGATGGGTTCTCTTGCTACAAGAATTTGATTTGCATATTGTTGATAGAAAGGGAGATGAGAACCCCGTTGCAGACAACTTGTCTAGGTTAGAAAATGTTCTTGATGACCCACTACCTATTGATGATAGCTTTCCTGATGAACAACTAAATGTTATAAATACTTCTCGTAGTACTCCTTGGTATGTTGATTATGCTAATTACACTGTTGCTAAATTTATACCACCTAGTTTCACATACCAGCAAAAGAAAAAGTTTTTCTATGATTTGAGACATTACTTTTGGGATGACCCACATCTTTATAAAGAAGGAGTAGATCGTGTTATTAGACGTTGTGTACCTGAGCATGAACAGGAACAGATCCTACGCAAGTGCCATTCTGAAGCTTATGGAGGACACCATGCTGGAGATAGAACGGCACATAAGGTATTGCAATCCGGTTTTTATTGGCCTACTCTCTTTAAGGATGCCCGTAAGTTTGTCTTATCTTGTGATGAATGTCAAAGAATTGGTAATATTAGTAGACGTCAAGAAATGCCTATGAATTATTCACTTGTTATTGAACCATTTGATGTTTGGGGCTTTGATTATATGAGACCTTTTCCTACCTCTAATGGATATACACATATTTTAGTTGCTGTAAGACTAGTAGTGCTGATCATAACACTTCTATTAAAATGCTTAAGGAAGTTATTTTTCCGAGGTTCGGAGTCCCTAGATATTTAATGACTGATGGTGGTTCACATTTTATTCATGGTGCTTTCCATAAAATGCTTGATAAGTATGATGTTAATCATAGAATTGCATCTCCTTATCACCCACAGCCTAGTGGTCAAGTAGAATTGAGTAATAGAGAGCTCAAATTAATTTTGCAAAAGACTGTTAATAGGTCTAGAAAGAATTGGTCCAAGAAACTTGATGATGCATTATGGGCCTATAGAACTGCACATAAAAATCCTATGGGTATGTCTCCGTATAAAATGGTTTATGGAAAAGCATGTCATTTACCTCTCGAACTAGAGCATAAGGCATACTGGGCTATTAAAGAGCTCAACTATGATTTCAAACTTGCTGGAGAGAAGAGGTTATTTGATATTAGCTCACTTGATGAATGGAGAACCCAAGCTTATGAAAATGCCAAGTTGTTTAAAGAAAAGTTTAAAAGATGGCATGACAAAAGGATACAAAAGCATGAGTTTAAGGTAGGTGATTATGTATTGCTATACAACTCTCGGTTAAGATTTTTTGCAGGAAAACTTCTCTCTAAATGGGAAGGCCCTTACGTTATCGAGGAGGTCTATCGCCCGCTGCCATAAAATCAACAACTTCAAGGCACAAATCCGAAGGTGGTTAACGGTCAAAGAATCAAACATTATATCCTAGGTAATCCTATAAATGTTGAAACCAATGTTATTGAAACCGTTACCCTGGAGGAATACATAAGGGACACTTTCGAGCGTTTGCACTCAAAAGGAATAGGTATGTGATATGGTAAGTAAACCGACTCCAAAACAATGTTTAAGGCAATATTTCTCTGTTTTGGAATATTTAGAAAAATAGAAAAATAATAAGCAGTCCAGGAAGGACACGAGGGCTCCACGAGGGTGGAGGGTGCGCCCTACCCCCCTGGGCGCGCCCCCCTACCTCGTGGGCACCTCGTGTGCCTTCCGGACTCCGTTTTCTTGGTCGGTAAAAATTCATTATATATTCTCCCTCCCGAAGGTTTTGACTCCTGTATCACACAAATATCCTATGTTTTTGTTTCGAGTTGTTGCTGATGCAGATTAGAGCAAGATGTCTTCTCAAGAGTCAGTCGGGGAGAGCCGGGTGTCTCACCCGGCATCAGAACCAAGGGCAAACAGCGACGCTAACCACTTTGGGTCAGCAACTGTAACATCCCAAATTTCCTATTTGGAATGTTTTACAATTATAGCTAAGCATCTATGCATCCTGTTTGAATTTGAATGCCATTTGAAGTTTCAGAAGAGTTTTGAGTTTTCATATTTGAATTCAAACTATGGCAAGTGGGAATCATTTCAAAAACTATGCCTGATAAATACTTGAGCAAAAGTATGAGAGGAGTAAACATGACACTCCAAAAATATCAGAGGAAAATAATGCCAAAAGTTTTTGAATTCAAACTTGAGTTTTATTTGAATTTGAAAAAAATGAATTTTTATAAAGTTTGGATTTTGCCTTTGGAAAAATGTTCAAATGATAGGGAATATTCCCCTGATCATTTTGGTATATATATGTCCTATATAAAATATTTATATTTTATAAGTTATCTCTGTTTTTGTTTTTATTAAAAAATAAATTAAAAAAAGAAACCCCCCCCGGCGCCAGCCAGGCCACTGGCCCAGCCAGCGCCGAGGCCACCCACCGCACCGGCCCACCAGGCGGCCCAGAGGGCCAGCCCAGCGAGCCAGCCAACGGCCAGCCACCCTCGCCTGAAACCTCTTCGCCTCGATCGCCCGCGCTTCGCCCCTCCCTCTCTCTCTGCAGCGGACCCCACCCCGTCGTCAACCCCTCGCCCACGCCTCGCCACATGCCGCCGATCGCGGGATCCCGACGGATCCGGATTCGATCCTCCCGATTGCCTCCTCGCCAAGGTGAGACCCCGCCTATAAAAGCCCCTCCCCACCCACCCCCCCCTCGCCCGCCTCGCCGAACCCTCCTCCCCCTCACGCCGTCGCGGACTTGCGAACCCGTCGCCGCCATTTTCATCGCCGCCGCCCTAGACCTCCCGAGCCTCGCCGACTCCACCAGACACCCACCTCGTGCGCCCGCACCACGGACTACTCCGCCGCCTCCCGACGACCGAGCTGCCGACGACTTCTCCACCGAGCCTCCGCCACCGTCGAACGCCGGTGAGTCGCCGGAGTTACCCTCCCCCGTCCGATCTATATCGACGGCTAGGATTAGAACCCCCGAAGGGGTACGCGCTTTTAAATAAAACCCGGTTTTATTTCCGGTTCGTTACGGTTTAGTTTAGTTTGGGTTTTATTTATTAGATCGGCCCGATTCAGTTTAACCCTATGGCCCGTTTAGCTATATTACGCACAGTGCGTTAGTTAGGCCCATTTAGTCGTTTTTCTTTATTTTCGTTTTTCTGTTTTAACAGAATAGTTCCAGATTTGAAAATTTCATATCTTTCATTCTGTTTAATATTTTTAGGTGATTCTTTTTTTGTTGGTTTGCAAATTTTCTATAGTTTCTGTAGAAAATATTATTAGCTATGTTAAAATTAACTAAAATTGCTTTATTTTAGATTTAGTCAGAATAGTAAATCTGTTATAACATGAGTTAGGAAAATTATTTTTATATGATTCTTTTTGTCCCAACTTTGTTTTGACATTGCCAAACCATAGAAATTAATTTGGGCATTTTAGGATTAGTAAAAAATAGTTTTAAGCAGAATCTTGTTAATCCTAATTAATTAACTAGCTACTGTTTTCCTATTATTTTAATTAGTAAATAAATTTATTTTTCACATGTGATTGATTATTCTAGGATAGTTTATGTCACTTAATAGGATGAACTTTTATTTATAATAAATAAAACTTTTATTTTATTTTCCTTAATAGAAACTGAATTAGGCCTAATAGGAGTTTCATAATAGATTTTAAATTGATTCTTTTTGCTCCTAATTGCTTAATGCATTCCTTTCTGTTAAGTTAACATAAATCCATGATTAGGTTATGTTGAGAAAATTTTGTTATATAAAACTATTTCTAGTTGTTGTTTGAAGTAGGAAAACTTTGAGTTGGTTTTCTTTGAGTTTTCCTTTGGGTTTTGACTTGTTTGTTTTGGTGTGTCATGTTACTATGCTATTGTATTATGTGATCCTATGCTATATGCTTATTGTGATTATTGTTTGTCTCGGTAGAGTTTCCGGAGTTTGAAGCTTGCTACCACGAGTCTTTAGCTTACGAGGATCATCAGCAAGGCAAGTCTTGATCATGTTATTTTCAATACCTATGAGTTTTGTGCATTAGAAGTTATACCACCCCACCATGCATGCAGTAGTTGAAATTTTGAAGTTTAATCTTGAGTAGTATCATGTGGTAGGATGAACCAATCCCCTTGTTACCATGACCCCGGGACGAAGTAGTTTATTTTGCTATGCTCGTAGACGGGTTTTGGCTGAGTGAAATTCATAAGAAAGATGTGAGAGTCAATGATGATGACACCCCATGAACTACAAGAATCAAGATGGACTTGAATTCACTCTCGGGTGGAGGATTTGTTGACGGCACCTGGAGAACCCAGTGGTTGGCGGGATGCATGGAGAAGTGCCATGACATCTTGCGAAAGCTTCACCCAGCCACGAAGGGACGGATGGATGCCCTTTGACCGGAAGCTTACTGTGCAGCCGCAAGCCATTATGGGCTCGCTGGGTCAACCCTAGTTGTGACGCTGGCTGGGCGGTACTACGAGATGTAGAAGAACGGTAGGATTGGATGGGTACCGGCAGTAGCTGAAGAACTCTTTGGAAGACCCTGTTTCATTCGTCCGCCTTCAAACACCATGAAGTGCGAAGACTTAAAAGGAGGGAATGATTCTTGCGGGTAAAGTGCGCAAACCTCTGCAGAGTTTAAAGATCTAATCGATTAGCCGTGTCCCCGGTTATGGACAATTTGAGCCTCTGGAACTTGGAAGTATTCGGAAATCTCAACACTAAAACTAATAGATTAATTTGAGGGTTTATGACTTAATTTGGGAATGAGACATTGGTTGGCGAAACCATCTCAATAACTACCAACAATTATGTAGTATTTGCAAGCAAGTCCACTGTAGTAGGAGAAAATTGGCTTTTCGCAAAATGATGAAACTTAGAGCCCCACAGCCAAAATGCATATAGTGTTAGCAACTTTATTATTGTTATTCTCTTTATGACTTGCCAGCTTATTCAAAAAGCTGACCTACACGGCTGCAACGCCTTATGTTGCGAGATTTATTCGATCAGAGTGAGGCTACGCCCACGCTTGGCGATTGCCCTTTGAGTCGGATGGACTCGCTATTTCGCTCACGCCCGCAGCATTAGTAGTTTATTTCTCATGAGTTGGCCTTGAGCCGAATTTATTCTCTTGTAATAAAGACTCTATATGAGAATCGTGTAATAAATTCAGGTGTGATTGAACTTTGATTATTTCATCGATGTAATTGTGAGTACCAAAGATGATCTTGGGATGGTATGCATACGTAGATTTCACCGATTTTGGGTCAGGTCGCTACAGCAACGGAGGAAGAGATGGAGGCTGACATGATGAGGGTAGATGCCATGGAGGATCAGGAAGTCACTTCTTGATTCTGAGCTGGATTCACGATGGGGGAACTACATAGCTCAGCTATTCCAAACTCGGTTATCCCTTCCAATGTTAGATTTCTTTCTTATGGAAATATGAAGAGGAGTGTCACTTGTTCTCCCACAGCTATGAAACACCCGTGGGTGCAAGGAGCTTTAGCCGTTACAGGAAAGCTTCATAAGGAAATAATGGACCTCAAGCAGCAAGTCAACAAGCTCGAGGAGGAGAATCGTATCCTGAGAGGAATCATCGCCAAGAATATTACACTAACAACAAAGAAGGAGACATGATCACATGGGTATGGGCACTCCCCTTTGCAACTGCCAAGCTTGGGGGAGGTGCCCCGGTATCGTATCACAATCACATCTTCTATCTTTACCGTTTTTCTTAGTTCGATCCTATTAGTAGTATCTTGATCTAGTAGAATAAAGTTTATGGCATGATCTAGTTTTGAGTTTTGCTTTATGATCTCTCTATGTAATCGAGTTCGTGAGCTATATATAATAAAGATTAGTGTTGAGTCAAGGGCTTGATTATTTTGCCATGATCTTGAGTGAATAAAAGAAAAGAAGAAAAAGAATAAATAGAAACAAAGAGTTCATATTGATCTTGTTGAGAGTAATGACTTCACATAAAAGAGTATGATGATTAAAAGTTGTTGGGAGTTGGCAGACATAGCTTTGGTCATTGTTGCAATTAATAGGAAGTAATAAGGAAAGAGAGGTTTCACATATAAATATATTATCATTGACATCTTTTATGATTGGGAGCATTTATTAAAATGACATGCTAAAGAGCTGATGTTGGACAAGGAAAACAACATAATGGGTTGTGCTTTCTTATATCTGAGATAAAGTATGTTGTCATGGATCCTCCAACATGTTGAGCTTGCCTTTCCCCTCATGCTAGCCAAATTCTCAGCACCAAGTAGAGATACTACTTGTGCTTCCAAATACCCTTAAACCAGTTTTGCCATTAGAGTCCACCTTACCTACCAATGGATTGAGTAAGATCCTTCAAGTAAGTTGTCATCGGTGCAAAGCAATAAAAATTGCTCTAAATATGTATGATTGATTGGTGTGGGAGAAATAAGCTTTATACGATCTTGTGATGTGGAAGTAATAAAAGCGACGGACTGCATAATAAAGGTTCATATCACAAGGGGCAATATAACGTGACGTTCTTTCGCATTGAGATTTTATGCATGCAACCATAAAAGCGCATGGCAACCTCTGCTTCCCTCTGCGAAGGGCCTATCTTTTATTGTTATCTTCTACCTTATGCAAGAGTCATGGTGATCTTCACCTTTCCTTTTTCATTTTATCCTTTGGCAAGCACGGTATGTTGGAAAGATCCTGATAGATATATCTTATTGGATGTAGGGGAGCATGAGTTATTATTGTTGACATTACCCTTGAGGTAAAAGGTTGGGAGGCGAAACTATAAGCCCCTATATTTCTCTGTGTCCGATTAAAGCTCCGTAACCACAAGTATTGCGTGAGTCTTAGCAATTATGAAGGACTAAATGATAGTTGAGTATGTGGACTTGCTATTAAGCTCTGACATAGACTCTTTCTGATGTTATGATAAATTGCAATTGCTTCAATGACTGAGATTATAGTTTGTTGGTTCTCAATAGAGTTTCTGATTCATACTTTTGCATTGTGAGTAGATTATTACTTGAGCATAAGAAACATATCTATATATGTTGCTGTTATGAGAATAATCATGATGCCTTCATGTCCGTATTTTATTTTCATCAACACCTATACCTCTAAACATGGGGACATATTTATCGTTATCGGCTTTCGCTTGAGGACAAGCGAGGTCTAAGCTTGGGGAGTTGATACGTCCATTTTGCATCATGCTTTTATATCAATATTTATTGCATTATGAGTTGTTATTTCACGTTATGTCACAATACTTATGGCTATTCTCTCTTATTTTACAAGGTTTACATAAGGAGGGAGAATGCCGGCAGCTGGAATTTTGGGCTGGAAAAGGAGCAAATATTAGAGACCTATTTTGCACAACTCCAAAAGTCCTGAAACTCCACGAAAGTCATTTTTGGAAATAATAAAAAATATCCAGCGGAAAAAGTTCACCAGAGGGGGGCCCACCTGTCCACGAGGGTGGGTGCGCACCCTACCCCCCAGGGCGCGCCCCCTACCTCGTGGGCCCCTTGTTGGCTCTCCGATGCCCATCTTCTGCTATATGAGGTATTTCGATGAGGAAAAAATCAGAAGCAACCTTTCGGGACGAAACTCCGCCGCCACGAGGCGGAACCTTGGCGGAACCAATCTAGGGCTCCGGCAGAGCTGTTTTGTCGAGGACACTTCCCTCCCGGAGGGGGAAATCATTTCCATCGTCATCACCAACGCTCCTCTCATCGGGAGAGGGCAATCTCCATCAACATCTTCACCAGCACCATCTCCTCTCAAAACCCTAGTTCGTCTCTTGTATCCAATTCTTGTCTCCAAGTCCGGGATTGGTACTAGTAGGTTGCTAGTAGTGTTGATTACTCCTTGTAGTTGATGCTAGTTGGTTTATTTGGTGGAAGATCATATGTTCAGATCCTTTATGCATATTATTACCCCTCTGATTATGAACATGAATATGCTTTGTGAGTAATTACGTTTGTTCCTGAGGACATGGGAGAAGTCTTGCTATTAGTAGTCATGTGAATTTGGTATTCGTTCGATATTTTGATGAGATGTATGTTGTCTAGCCTCTAGTCGTGTTATGTGAACGTCGACTACATAACACTTCACCATTATTTGGGCCTAGAGGAAGGCATTGGGAAGTAATAAGTAGATGATGGGTTGCTAGAGTGACAGAAGCTTAAACCCTAGTTTATGCGTTGCTTCGTAAGGGGCTGATTTGGATCCATATGTTTCATGCTATGGTTAGGTTTACCTTAATACTTTTGTTGTAGTTGCGGATGCTTGCAATAGAAGTTAATCATAAGTGGGATGCTTGTTCAAGTAAGAACAGCACCCAAGCACCGGTCCACCCACATATGAAATTAGCAAAGTACCGAACGCAAATCATATGAACGTGATAAAAACTAGCTTGACAATATTCCCATGTGTCCTCGGGAGCGCTTTTCCTTATATAAGAGTTTGTCCAGGCTTGTCCTTTGCTACAAAAATGATTGGGCCACCTAGCAGCACTTTATTTACTTTTTTTACTTGTTGCTCGTTACAAATTATCTTATCACAAAACTATCTGTTACCACTTATTTCAGTACTTGCAAAGAATACCTTGCTGAAAACTGCTTATCATTTCCTTCTGCTCCTTGTTGGGTTCGACACTCTTACTTATCGAAAGGACTACGATAGATACCCTATACTTGTGGGTTATCACTCATTCATTATCGTTTTCTTGGCTGGATCCTTGGCTGAAAGAGTTGGGTCATATTGCTTCTTTGTATCACCATAGGTACTGTCGGTGCAATTTTTCGGCAATCGTAGCTTATCCTCATTTTTCTGACAGGGTACCCCATTAAATGGCAGGTTCAACACCCCTCAAGTTCTGACCGCAGGAAAATGATCATCCGAACCTTTGCAAGAAATTGGCAAATAAATCAGTAGCCACCAGAACGGTCTTTACAACTCAGATCTGGGACATTACTGAAATAACTCAACCACGGCTCAAGATGGCCGAAAAGCAGCTCAGAACTCGTGACAGTCGTTGAAGAGAGAAATAAAAATTGGCGTCCACCTCGGATAGCTATAAACAGCTTAGATCACAGGCGCGGTGCTGTCATTGGAGAAAAAGGGGACAAGGGCTCATCAGGATCATTTTCCAGGTTCACAGGTACTTGTATTAAGCTCATTGATGTCGTCAATCCTTTGTCATACTGCAGTGTATACTGGCTTTCTTCTCTTAACCATCCTCACGTGGTTGTCAGATCCTCATCCGAGTGACTTGTAAGATCTTGGTGGTATGCCCACCGCAGGTATATGAGAATCTGATTCCCGAGACAGACGTGTATTCTGACTGATTCTTGCTTCTGACCAAAATGTTGCAGATCTGATTCTTGGGATTCACTGCCATATGCTGTCAATTTACATCATACTACCTTGTACGAATGTCTTACTAAGGAAGATTGACTTGCTTGTGCTCGAAACTTTCATCGGACAGCTTGCTGAAGAAGACTGGTATCGTGCTTCAGAATCTTACCCCCTTAAAGACTTTGCTGGGGAAAGACTCAGTACCTTATGCCAGAAGGTTTTGCGGTTGCTTAGTGAAGAAGGCAGAGTACCTTGTACGGGAAATCATCCATGTATCGTAGTGAGGAAGATAGATGAATCTTGCCTTGGAAGCTTCTCGGGTATCTTGCGAAGGAAGATTGGGTTGCTTACACCAGAAACTTCTTATTGTGATATGCGGACCGATTTCCACATATATAACCATCTTAAAAAAAATTATTTCTTGTATGAAACGGGGTTTTGCAGGACTATCCTCCTTTCCGAGGACATGCCATATTTTTGCTTGCTTCCAGGTACATCGGGTTCCAAAATCATCCTCAACGAAAAATTAAACTTGTATCTGAGCCATACCTTTGATAATATTTTGTCAACCTTGCACACAATTTATCTTCTTGCTGATTTGATCATTTCTACTATGAGGAGTGCATGCTGAGAGAGACTTGACATTCAGTAACATGATCAGATATCCCCCAATCTGAATGCAGTCGGCTGAGAATTCCATAGTGAGGTGAGGAGTGCACGTTAATGCAAACTTTATACTGACACTCCATCCAGGATTTCTTTTGTATTCAGACGAGCTATTTCCAATTTCCCTGCAGTCTGCTGACAATTCCATTATGTTTAGTTGAGTTTCCAAATATATGCATTTCGTGCTGACTCTTCAGGTCCGGTGTCGGCTGACGAGCAACTTTAATAGGGGGAAAATTTGTAACACCGAAGGCCCAAAGAAAGAAACAAAAGAAACGACTAAAACAAAAGCACACAAGCATACTACTAATATAATTAATCAGACAATCATCACATATTACTGCTACTCACACCATAATATGCATGCACACCTAAGCACACAAATCGCATGGAAACTCCGATATTACGGTCTAATATGTTGTGGTGGTGTGCACCAAAATTATATCCATGTGTGGAAGGAGTTGGCATAACCGAAGCTACACCAAGCACTAGCTGAACAGTGGCTGGATCTGGATGGATACACAGGTGAGAACGGACTTGACGATCAAGTAGCGAGACACAAAAGTCACGACCGCCTCATCATCAAGCGTACGAAGGGAATCGTACCCGTCCAAAGAATGAAATGACCAGGCAAGATAACAATGGAAGACTGGGTTTATTGGCATTGCCCTTTTTTGATAACAAAGATCAGTAAGGGTTGCCAGAGGGACGAGATGGATGGCATGATTCGGGATAGAAACAAGTCTATCACCAAAATAATATGGGTGGGTGGCGGAAAAAATATACGCGACACCTGAGCATAACTCCTGCAAATGGTGTCTGGAACTCTGGGTACCAGGGCATCACTCTGTTGGGACATAGATAATGCCGAACACCAAAGAGCAGACATGCTAAGAAGGAGGGTGCAGGCGGTGGACCAAAAACAATGCTGCCTACACTCACAAGATCAACCGTTAGTGACAAAATAATAATCTATATGCATGCTATGCGAAAAACAAATGCAACAATCAAGTGCAACAAACCAACTGGGGTCTATACTACCGCTTTCTAACGTTCGCGCGGGCTAGGGCATCCTACAGCCAGACCTGCTCTGATACCAAGCGTTGTGGCACCCCGGCTCAGAGAAAACCAGAACGCCCCGTATTCCAGCCCAGAGATCGAGGAGAAGTCTTCTGGAATATGGCACCGCTTAGCATAGAACAAACCAGCTTACTATTATTACACAAATATGGATACAAGGTCTCGATATTACAATGAATAACATCGGCACGGCGACACTACGTCATCCTCAGTTGCTCTATGCAAGCAGCAGAACAACTCGAAGAAGCGGAATAACTCTAGCAGCGGAACAACGACGATGGTGGTGAACTCCAATCCACAGGGACTCTCGCTGGAACGCTTATCCTAGCTCGCGAACACAGGAACAACACCAAACAAGCAAGCAATCCAGGCACGACCTGCAAGCTGGCATGACACGCCAGGTCAGTACATTGAATGTACTTGCAAGATCACAAATAACCAGAAGCATTCAAAACAAACAACAGCATGGCAATTACGGGTTAAGCAGGAATTAACATGAGATCCTCATAACAACATGACATGAGCAACATGACATCCAAAGTAATACTCCCAAAATAATACCAGATACTGATACGTCTCCGTCGTATCTACTTTTCCAAACACTTTTGCAATTGTTTTGGACTCTAACTTGTATGATTTGAATGGAACTAACCCATACTGATGTTGTTTTCAGCAGAATTGCCATGATGTTGTTTTATGTGCAGAATACAAAAGTTCTCGGAATGACCTGAAACTCCACGGAACATCTAGTTAAAAATAAAAAAAAATCCTTGCCAAAGATGAAGACCAGGGGGCCCACACCCTGTCCACGAGGGTGGGGCGCGCCCCCCTAACTCGTGGGCCCCCTGAGGCTCCTCCGACGCCAACTCCGACTCTATATATTTGCTTTCGGGGAAAAAAATCAAGGAGAAGAAATCATCGTGTTTTACGATACGGAGCCGCCACCAAGCCCTAAAACCTCTCGGGAGGGCTGATCTGGTGTCCGTTCGGGGCTCCAGAGAGGGGGATTCGTCGTCGTCGTCATCATCAACCATCCTCCATCACCAATTTCATGATGCCCACCGCCGTGCGTGAGTAATTCCATCGTAGGCTTGCTGGACGGTGATGGGTTGGATGAGATCTATCATGTAATCGAGTTAGTTTTGTTAGGGTTTGATCCCTAGTATCCACTATGTTCTGGGATTGATGTTGCTATGGCTTTGCTATGCTTAATGCTTGTCACTAGGGCCCGAGTGCCATGATTTCAAATCTGAACCTATTATGTTTTCATGAATATATGTGTGTTCTTGATCCTATCTTGCAAGTCTATAGTCACCTACTATGTGTTATGATCCGGCAACCCCGAAGTGACAATAATCGGGACCACTCCCGGTGATGACCTTAGTTTGAGGAGTTCATGTATTCACTATGTTCTAATGCTTTGTTCTGGTTCTCTATTAAAAGGAGGCCTTAATATCCCTTAGTTTCCATTAGGACCCCGCTGCCACGGGAGGGTAGGACAAAAGATGTCATGCAAGTTCTTTTCCATAAGCACGTATGACTGTATTCAGAATACATGCCTAGATTACATTGATGAATTGGAGCTCGTTTTGTGTCACCCTATGTTATGACTGTTACATGATGAACCGCATCCGGCATAATTATCCATCACCGATCCAATGCCTACGAGCTTTCCATATACTGGTTCTCGCTTATTTACTTTTCTGTTGCTACTATTACAATCACTACAAAACACCAAAAATATTACTTTTGCTTTCTGTTACTTTTGTTACCATTACCACTACTATCATATTACTTTGCTACTAAACACTTTGCTGCAGATATTAAGTTATACAGGTGTGGTTGAATTGACAACTCAACTGCTAATACTTGAGAATATTCTTTGGCTCCCCTTGTGTCGAATCAATAAATTTGGGTTGAATACTCTACCCTCGAAAGCTGTTGCGATCCCCTACACTCGTGGGTTATCAAGACTAATTCTGGCGCCGTTGTCGGGGAGCATAGCTCTATTCTTTGAGTCACTTGGGATTTATATCTGCTGGACACTATGAAGAACTTGAAAGACGCTAAGACAACAATTTATCCCTCAACTACGAGGGGAGGTAAGGAACTGCCATCTAGCTCCGCACTTGATTCACCTTCTGTTTTGAGTAAGCTTGCGACACCTAAACCTGCTTCTGTTATTCGTTCTGATATATCGCATGTTATTGATGATGCCACTTCTGCTATGCATGATACTTATGATGAAACTACTTCTATGCTTGATACTACTGTGCCCCTTAGTGAATTTCTTGATGAACAAATTGCTAGGGCTAGAGAGAAAGAAATTATTGAAACTGATTATAATGATGAAAGTGATGATGAAGATAGGCCTGTTATTCCTGAAGGTTATGTTTTTGATATGGAATCTTCTGCCGCTATTTTAGCTTGCAAAGATAGATATGAACTCAAGAGGTTATTAGCTGAATGGAATAAGCAATCTCTTAAAGATAGAATGAGGCCTGACCCTGCTTTTGCTACTTCACCTATTTGTCTTGCCGATAAGGATTATGAATTCTCTGTTGATCCTGATATAATGACTTTGGTTGAATCTGATCCTTTTCATGGCTATGAATCTGAAACGGTTGTGGCACATCTTACTAAATTAAATGATATAGCCACCCTGTTCACTAATGATGAGAGATATCACTACTTTTATATCCTTAAAATATTTCCGTTCTCATTAAAGGGTGATGCTAAGATATGGTTTAATTCTCTTGATCCTAGTTGTGTGCGTAGTCCCCAGGATATGATTTATTACTTCTCTGCTAAATATTTCCCTGCTCATAAGAAACAAGCTGCTTTAAGGGAAATATACAACTTTGTGCAAATTGAAGAAAAGAGTCTCCCACAAGCTTGGGGGAGGCTTCTGAAGTTACTTAATGCCTTGCCTGATCATCCTCTTAAGAAAATCGAAATACTTGATATCTTTTATAATGGACTAACCGATGCTTCCAGAGATTACCTGGATAGTTGTGTTGGTTCTCTTTTTAGGGAAAGAACACCGGATGAAGCTGAAATTCTATTAAATAATATGTTGACAAATGAAAATAATTGGGCACCTCCTGAGCCAGCTCCTAAGCCAGCTGCTGCTCCAATTAATGATCCTATTCCTAAACCAACTCCGAGGAAGAGAGGTGTTCTACTTCTCAGTCCTGAAGATATGCAAGAGGCAAAGAAATCTATGAAAGAGAAAGGTATTAAAGCTGAAGATGTTAAGAATTTACCTCCTATTGAAGAAATACATGGTCTTAATCTACCGCCAGTTGAAGAAACATATGATTTTGATCCATTACCTATTGAAGAACCTCCTGATCTTGATAACCCGACACAGGTAGTAAAGGTAAATTCTCTCTATAGATATGATAAAGTGAAGTCCCTCCTACTAAAATTGCTAGCCAATGTTTGGATGAGTTTGATAACTTTATGTTTAAGCAAGAAGATTTCAATGCTTATTTTGGTAGGCAATTAAAACAAAATACTTATATGATTAAACACTTGGGTGATTATATGGCTGATGTTAGATGTGAACTAAACTTATTAGCAAACATGCTTCAATGGTTACCACCCAAGTAGAACAAGTACTTAAGGCTCAAAATGATTTGCTCAATAAGATGAAAAGTAAGAAAAAATGATTATGCTGTTAGAGTGGCTACTAGAACTGGTAGAATGACTCAGGGACCTTTGTATCCTGAAGGCCACCCTAAGAGAATTGAGCAATATTCTCAGAGAAATAATACTGATGCACCTAGTTCTTCTAAAAAGAAGAAAAGGAAAAATGATAGGACTTTGCAAACTTCTAGTGAACCTATTGCTGAACCACCTGATAATCCAAATGATATCTCTATGTCTGATGTTGAAACACAATCTGGTAATGAACATGAACCTAGTGAAAATGTTAATGATGATGTTCATGATGATGCTCAACCTAGTAATGATAATGATGTAGAAATTGAACCTGCTGTTGATCTTGATAACCCACAATCAAAGAATCAACGTTATGATAAGAGAGACTTTGTTGCTAGGAAACATGGTAAAGAAAAAGAACCATGGGTTCAGAAACCCATGCCTTTTCCTCCCAAACCGTCCAAGAAAAACGATGATGAGGATTTTGAGCGCTTTGGTGAAATGATTAAACCTATCTTTTTGCGTATGCGATTAACTGATATGCTCAAAATGAATCCTTATGCTAAGTACATGAAAGATATTGTTACTAATAAAAGAAAGATACCGGAAGCTGAAATTTCCACCATGCTTGCTAATTATACTTTTAAGGGTGGAATACCAAAGAAACTTGGAGATCCAGGAGTACCTACTATACCATGCTCCATTAAAAGAAACTATGTTAAAACTGCTTTATGTGATCTTGGAGCCGGTGTTAGTGTTATGCCTCTCTCTTTATATCGTAGACTTGATTTGAATAAGTTGACACCTACTGAAATATCTTTGCAAATGGCTGATAAATCAACTGCTATACCTGTCGGTATTTGTGAGGATGTGCTTGTTGTAGTTGCAAACGTTACTATTTTAACGAACTTTTTTATTCTTGATATTCCCGAGGACGATAGTATGTCTATTATTCTTGGAAGACCTTTTTTCAATACTGCAGGGACTGTTATTGATTGCAACAAAGGCAATGTCACTTTTCATGTTAATGGTAATGAGCATACGGTACACTTTCCGAGGAAACAACCTTAAGTTCATAGTATCAACTCTATTGGAAAAACTCGATCGATTATATTTGGAGGTTTTGAATTTCCTCTTCCTACTGTCAAGAAGAAATATGATATTCTTATTATTGGGGATGTGCATATCCCCATTGAGGTAACATAGTGTTATTCGAAATTTCTCCGGTTTCATGTTATTCAGAATGAGTTTGTTAACAAGACCTGATCAACCTTGTTAGTGGATTCCTTTTGATGAGCATGAGATGGATGAAACTACAAGGCACAACCTTCTGTACCCTCTTTATACTTTCTGTTATTTAGTTGAAATAAAGTAAAAATAGTATTTTTCTGTTTGTTCCCTGATTTATCCATGCAATATAAAAATACCCCGAAAATAAAAGTCCTCCTAATGCCATGCCAATTTAATATGATTTTTTCAGGAATATTTGAGGATTTATGTTACTGAAAGCACCGCGGGGGGAGCTGCCACATGGCCACGAGGGTGGAGGGCGCGCCCCCTGCCTCGTGGGTCCATGGTGGCCCTCCTCCACTTATTCCTGCACCCATCCTCTTCTTCTTCCTCCCACAAACACGAATAACCAGCTCAAGCACGAGTTCTAGCTCACTTTGCTGCGATTTTCGATCTCCTTGCTCAAAGCACCTCTCACAAAACTGCTTGGGGAGATTGTTCCTTGGTATGTGACTCCTCCATTGGTCCAATTAGTTTTTGTTCTAGTGCTTTATTCATTGCAAATTTGTGCTATATAGGTGACCATGTTCTTGAGCTTGCATGTCAAATTTCTATGGTTCCAAGTAGTTCTAATGCATGATATAGACTCTAGGCACTTGTAGGAGTAGTTGCTATCAATTTTGTTGAGCTTGGTTCACTTTTGTTTAAAGTTACTAAAAATTTCAGAAATTTTTCAGAGGAAGCAATATGCTTAGGAAAATGTTCCAAGGTGGTTCTTCTAGGAAGCAGGGACCCAGGCTTGCAATGCGTGATGCTGATGAGGAGCCCCCAAGGGACGCTCCAGTGCGGCCCTGTGAATGGCCTTCGGAAAATTTTATGGATCGAGCGGGAATCAAAGAGGAATTTAACGCATATTTGTGTAATGCCAATCTTGTGGAATTTCAGGTAGACAAATGCCCTGAGTATCATGATCTCACTAGTTCATTTGTGAGGAGGTTTGAATTTTCATCTTCACGCAATTCTCCAACAGTCATGTTTGATCTTTATGACAAATCTTATACCATGGACTTAGAGGATTTTACTTTTTCTTGCAAACTTCCACAATGGGGTTGTGCTAGTGATCCCCGTAAATCTGAATTTATAAACTTTCTTGCTAGTATAACTGTAGGGGAATCTAGAGATATAACACAAGCTACCATAGGGAGCATTCACTTTCCTGCTATACATTATTTTGCTCTCTTCATAGGTAGGTGCATAAATGCTAAGGATGAAGCATGTCACATGTGTGTCCCTGACGTTAGCATTCTCAGGAGTGCTGTGTTATGAGACCAATCTTATCATATGGGAGCCATTGTAGCACGTAGGTTGCATCATAATAGATATAATGGAGATTTCTTTGGAGGAATTTATGCAACCCGCTTAGCTAATTTTCTTGAGGTGGATGTTCGTGAGAGTGATATGGAGTTGCCTCCTGCTTATTTAGATTTTAATTCTATGGCCTCCCACCAGTATGTCGAGAGGAATGAATCACCTCTATTATATCGACTAATCTTTTACAAACGGCGTGTTGTCCGTATTACTCTCCCGGCTCCTGCCTTCTTTGATTCTCAGACAAAAGGAAGATATGTTATTACCAGAGAGGAGGCAGATGAGTACGAGAGGAGATCAGAGGCAGCCCGACACCATGCTGCAGCTCAGGTGGCGATAGTCGCTGCATCTCAGTACGACACCAGCTACACCTATGGGTATCCGCGAGGCCATCCCTGGCAATGAACCAACTTAGGCCAAAAGCCTAAGCTTGGGGGAGTACGTATTTCTCACCGACATTACATTTATGTTCACACACACTCATTGCTAGATGTCGGTGCTCATACTCTTTCACTGTAATATCCATGCTAGTTTATTTTCTTTTTCTTGCTTTCTTCTTGTGTGTTTGTTATACCTTAAGAAAAACAAAAAAATTAGTAGTAGTTTACTTTTCTTGTTGTAGTAGTAATAATTAAAAAGAAAACCCAAAAAAATATTTCCCGTTCTTCTTTTGCTTGTTGAGAGCTTTCCCGTGTAAATAGTTTTTATTTTCTTTTCTTTTCTTTGGGGGTCGATAGGAGAAGACCATGATTAAATTGTTGAAGTGGCTTTTATATGCATTATTGTTTATTTAACCAAGAGCCCATATTACCTTGTCTTCTCCAGTTTATTGAATGCTTGCAGATTCCAGCTTAGTCCAATGCACGTGCACTCTTATTATTATTCACATCGTTCGGTCGTGCAAGTGAAAGGCAATTATGATGATATATGATGGACTGACTGAGATGAGAAAAGCTGGTATGAACTCGACCTCTCTTGTTTTTGTAAATATGATGAGTTCATCGTTCTTGATTCAGCTTATTATGGATAAACATGTTTGCAATGACAATTAGAGATCATAGTTGCTTATGCCATGCTTGATTAGCTATGAGTTATAATGGTTTGCCTTGCGTGCCAACATGCTATCGAAATGGTTAGGTATGATGGGGTGGTATCCTCCTTTGAATGATTTAAGTGACTTGACTTGGCACATGTTCACACATGTAGTTGAAACAAATCAACATAGCCTTCACGATATTTATGTTCATGGTGGATTATATCCTACTCATGCTTGCATCCAATGTTTATTAATTTTAATGCATGTTCATGGCTGTTGTCGCTCTCTAGTTGGTCGCTTCCCAGTCTTTTGCTAGCCTTCACTTGTACTAAGCGGGAATACTGCTTTTGCATCCAATCCTTTAAACCCCAAAGTTATTCCGTATGAGTCCACTATACCTTCCTATATGCGGTATCTACCTGCCGTTCCAAGTAAATTTGTATGTGCCAAACTCTAAACCTTCAAATAAACATTTTGTTTTGTATGCTCGAATAGCTCATGTATCAACTAGGGCTGCCCTTATCTTCCATGTTAGGCGGGTTATTCTCAAGAGGAGTGGACTCCGCTCCTCACTCACGAGAAAATGGCTGGTCACCGGGATGCCTAGTCCCATGCTTTATGCAAACTAAATCAAAATAATTGCAAACAAAACTCCCCCTGGGACTGTTGCTAGTTGGAGACACTCGTTGTTTCGAGCAAGTCATGGATTGATGCTTGTTGGTGGAGGGGGAGTATAAACTTTACCATTCTGTTTGTGAACTGCCTATAATGTGTGTAGCATGGAAGATATCGTCATCTCTTAGTTGTTATGTTGACAATGAAAGTATGCCGCTCAAAATATTATTTATCTCTATTTCAAAACCGAGCTCTGGCACCTCTACAAATCCTTGCTTCCCTCTGCGAAGGGCTTATCTATTTACTTTTATGTTGAGTCATCACCCTCTTATTAAAGGCACTAGCTGGAGAGCACAACTGTCATTTGCATTCATTACTTTTAATTTATATTTGGGTATGACTATGATTGGATCTCTTTTACCCTGAATTACAATGTCTAGTCAGTCCTTGATCTTTAAAGGTGCTCTGCATTTATGTTTGGCGGTCTCAGAAAGGGCTAGCGAGATACCATCTTGTTATATCATATTATAATTGTTTTGAGAAAGTGTTGTCATCCGAGATTTATTATTATCGCTCGCTAGTTGATTATGCTATTGATATGAGTAAACATGAGACCTGAGAGTTATTGCGAATGTGGTTAGTCATGATCTTTGCTGAAAACTTGAATGTTGGCTTTACATATTTACAACAACACAAGAGCAAACAGAGTTTGTAAAAGTTTTTCTTTATCACTTTCAGTTTGTCAACTGAATTGCTTGAGGACAAGCAAAGGTTTAAGCTTGGGGGAGTTGATACGTCTCCGTCGTATCTACTTTTCCAAACACTTTTGCCCTTGTTTTGGACTCTAACTTGTATGATTTGAATGGAACTAACCCAGACTGACGTTGTTTTCAGCAGAATTTCCATGATGTAATTTTATGTGCAGAAAATAGAAGTTCTCAGAATGACCTGAAACTCCACGGAACATCTAGTTAAAAATAATAAAAAATCATTGCCAAAGATGAAGACCAGGGGGCCCACACCCTGTCCATGAGGGTGGGGGCGCCCCCCGCTAGGGAGCGCCCCCTACCTCGTGGGCCCCCTGAGGCTCCTCCGACGCCAACTCCGACTCTATATATTTGCTTTCGGGGAGAAAAAAATCAAGGAGAAGAAATCATCGCGTTTTACGATACGGAGCCGCCGCCAAGCCATAAAACCTCTCGGGAGGGCTGATCTGGAGTCCGTTCGGGGCTCCGGAGAGGGGGATTCGTCGCCATCGTCATCATCAACCATACTCCATCACCAATTTCAAGATGCTCACCGCCGTGTGTGAGTAATTCCATCGTAGGCTTGCTGGACGGTGATGGGTTGGATGAGATATATCATGTAATCGAGTTAGTTTTGTGAGGGTTTGGTCCCTAGTATCCACTATGTTCTGATATTGATGTTGCTATGACTTTGCTATGCTTAATGCTTATCACTAGGGCCCGAGTGCCATGATTTCAGATATGAACCTATTATGTTTTCATGAATATATGTGTGTTCTTGATCCTATCTTGCAAGTCTACAGTCACCTACTATGTGTTATGATCCGGCAACCCCGAAGTGACAATAATCGGGACCACTCCCGGTGATGACCTTAGTTTGAGGAGTTCATGTATTCACTAGGTGCTAATGCTTTGTTCCGGTTCTATATTAAAAGGAGGCCTTAATATCCCTTAGTTTCCATTAGGACCCCGCTGCCACGGGAGGGTAGGACAAAAGATGTCATGCAAGTTCTTTTCCGTAAGCATGTATGACTATATCCGGAATACATGCCTACATTACATTGATGAATTGGAGCTAGTTCTGTGTCACCCTATGTTATGACTGTTACAAGATGAACCACATCCGGCATAATTATCCATCACCGATCCAATGCCTACGAGCTTTCCATATACTGGTTCTCGCTTATTTACTTTTCCGTTGCTACTATTACAATCACTACAAAACACCAAAAATATTACTTTTGCTTTGTGTTACTTTTGTTACCATTACCACTGCTATCATATTACTTTGCTACTAAACACTTTGCTGCAGATATTAAGTTATCCATGTGTGGTTGAATTGACAACTCAACTGCTAATACTTGAGAATATTGGCTCCCCTTGTGTTGAATCAATAAATTTGGGTTGAATACTCTACCCTCGAAAGCTGTTGCGATCCCCTACACTTGTGGGTTATCAGATACCATCATGAACATAATCATAATAGCCACTAAGAATCCAAAGGCAACATGAACATGATACAGGTAAAACAACATGAGCATGGCATGAACATATGAATTAGAAGATACTAGCATGCAACATGATGACACTATATGCACCAATTATTCTGCTCGGGTTATGTCGTAACCATCACACGCAGCACTTACCAACCTCAAACATCACACGATCATCTCAGGATAAAATCAAGCTTGGTATAAGCAATACCGTAGTAATCATTAAATGACCACAAGGAGCTTGATCTTTACCAATGATTCTCGCACAACATCACGAATATCCAACAACTCGGTATCCTCGATACCACGGTGATCATTCCGGCGATCACAACCATGACCAACACTTGGTCTCAAACGGTGATCATTCCGTCAATCACAACCATGACCAATACTTGGTCTCAATCGGTGATCATTCCGGCGATCACAAGCATGACCAACACTTGGTCTCAAACGGTGATCATTCCAGCGATTACAACAAACTTATCTCATCATTGAACCGGGGTTGACATTAATCAAGTTATTATTAATATTGTTGACTCACGGTGGGACCGACACGAACTGGGCCCTTATCCGCGGGCACGGCTATCGATAGATTTAATATACACTCTGCAGAGGTTAGCACACTGTACCCACACCATAGAACCCATGGCCACGCACTCCCATTCGGGTGGACCAACGGTGTTCCGACAAAACCGATCTATTGTCATGACACTCTCCCAGCCACTCCGACCCACTCCCAACTAGGCTAGTCCTGGGTGGCCTCGTGTCTACCAAAGACACCCCGACCACCGTCGTGGTCAAAACTCCCTCACGGGGACCCACTACAAAAAAAAATACACTTCCGTGATGATACGTGTTTGTCACAGTAGGTCGCGTTTTTTGTCATGCATGTACATCCATGACAAATTTATGACAGAATCAAGATAGTCATACATGTGTTTGTCAGAGAAGTGTTCCATGACATTACCAAAATTATCATCACGGAAGTGTCTACTTCCATGACAATAAATCGCGTCACGTAAGTGCTTTCGTCAAGGGTGACCGACACGCGGCATCCACCGTAACGGAACGTCGTTAAGCTATCGGGTCGGGTTTTGATCCGATAACCCGTTAACAGCCCCACCAATGGGAAATTTCCACGTAAAATTCTTATTGGCGGACGAAACACGTGTCACTCGTCGATGGGTCAGCTAGGCGCCTATGATATGTCGACACGCGGCACAGCCCAACAAAGGGCCCATTTAGCTTACAAAGTCAATTCGCTTTGACTTGGTCAAAGTTAACGAGTTGGCCCATGAAAAGCTCGTTAACGGTCTCTTCGCAAATAGCCCATTTTACGCCCATTAACTCACGGCCCGTTAGGCCCTAAAGGAAATCGCCCAACAACGCCATGTGGGTCGTCGAATATAATACCAATTTATTTCACTTTCGCCCATGTATGGCCCATGACGCCTTTTCGCCCATATGAGGCCTTTCAGATCTTTCGCCCATTACATGCCCACGGTGACTCTAGCCCATAATGAACAGTAATTTTCTTTATACTCGTTAACGGCCGTGATTTACATGGGCCGCTTCACTGTGTTAGCTTTCGGCCTATTGACGCCCATACGTTGGGCTCCTTTTCGCCCTCGACATTTCCACCCACATCGCTTGTTCCCTAATGGGCCAAATTCGCCCATGGCAAGAGTCGGCTCACATCGGCATGTTCCACTAATGGGCCAAATTCGCCCATGGCAAGAGTCGCCCACATCGCTCATTACCCTAATGGGCCAAATTCGCCCATGGCAAGAGTCACCCGTTTACGTCTCTGTTAACCCGCTGCGCCGCTTTCAAATTTCGGCCCTATATTCTGGCCCATTAACGACCCATTATGCCTGTGACAGAATTAAGCCTTTGCTGTCCTACGGCCTGTTAACGGCATGTTAACGTGCTGGGCCGATACCAATTACGCCCGATTATGGCCAATGTAGACCCTTTTATCCGACGGCCCGAGGCCCACCGATTACAGGCCCACTTATCGACGGCCCGTAGGAGACCCATGGATCCTACGGCCCGTATATGGCCCATGGTAGTTGCGGCCACTAGCAAACTAGGGAAAAAGAAGACTAGGAAATAAATAAGGCCGAAACTAATGCTAGGCTATTAAGGCGATTGCACAGATTACATCCACTCGGCATCAAAGATCGCCACCAGTGAAAATATAGGGAACACCCTACACTATACAAAAATGGCTTGCTGTTTTTTTCAGGCGGTGGCTGCACGTTAAGAATAAATTTTGTATCGCACCAAAACAAATTACAACTATATAACAAAAGGAAGGTTGGCATAAAACTTAACATTCTAGTAGATAAATGCACCACCAGAAGTTCAGAAGCTCAGTTCATTTGAACTGACTGTTACATTTTCATGTTGTATTGTCCGATGGAGCACCATAACCTTCGCCTTCATTTCCCCTAGGCTCCTGAACAACATAGCAAATGTCTGATAGTCTGGTTTCAAAACCATGCATATCTTGATGACATTGAGCAATGTTTCTCCTTGTTTCACAAAGGGTCTCTGTTAGGGAATGGACTTGTGTCTGGAGCGCAGATACAACATTGCTTTGAGCTTGCATATCTTGATCATGAGGCAGTTTGGATGATATTGCCTTAACAACCAACCCAAGATACGCAGAGACGTGCTTTTGGCACCGTTAGTGGATGTATCGACCCACGCAGCAAGAGTCGACATTGCGGTTATAGTTGCCTCGCCACCTTCGTAAGGTGGCGGTTCCACCATTTTTCCATAGCTCGCTGAAAGTTGAGGTTTTACATTAGTAGTACCGTAATGTAAGATATTAAGGAGGCAGCAAAACCAAACAAAATAGCTTTGGTCTATATACGTAACTTATTCGTGAACCCATGTAAAATATTAGTTGTATTTTATTGCAAAGTACATAATAAAACCAGGTTCCAAACATATGACCATGTACCATCGCTAATGTATTGTCTATTTCTTCACATTGTATTGAGGGCTAAGGATAAAGAGACAAAGTTTATAATACAAGAAGCATAGTATGACGTCATTCATATCACAAAACAACCGAGAATGCATAAACAGTAATTGTAACGTTGTGTGGGTAAGTCCAAGACGAACTAGATTACGGGTCAAGATCAAAGGAACATCACTCCTCTCTTTTAAACCTTGTAAGGTGCAATGATACGCTAAGACAATTGTGTATAAAATTGAAAAGAGTAATAGACATTGGTTGCAAACCATGCAGTTCAAGGCACAAGTCAGAGTAAGTAGTAGTTAAAAGGCATGAGGATTAAGGACTTACAACATTGGCTTTGACTGGTGTAGTCATGCCCTTCTTCTTGCCGGTGTGATGTCTTGAAGATTTCCACAGCATTTGGTTCAGGTACTTTTTGGTCCTTGCGGGCTTTCCTCCATTTGGAACAAGTCAAGATAGATCTGATAATATGGTACAATGAAAAGAGTGAAACAACAGCTAATTACAAGAGCCTCGCGAGTGCAATATAGCTACGAGATCCCGCTGTCATTTGAATTTCACTTTCAGACGGTTGGCCTTGTTCTTTGAACAGTTCACCTACAATAAGATAGATTTGTGTGGCACATGCGTAAATAGGACTTCAACATGTGATCTGATGACATATATATAATGTACCTGATACTTCGGATCGGACCAGTGTTTAACGAGGCCTCCAGTCTTCATCAGATATACTTTCCACTGGAGATGTTTGGGCAAGTTCACTGTTAGCCTTGCCTCCAAAGTGAGTTTTCCTCAAGTTATACCGACATCGCCAGCAGAGCGACTTGAAAACATGGGTGCAAGCTTGTCCGTTACATCATCTTGGCTATACAACTTGAACCTCATCTGCTGAAAATTATGGGAGTCTCATTATCAAGAACCTAGAAAGTATTAGACAGAGCGAGACGATATTACTAGTTTCCATACATAACCATACTTACGTATAAATGGTCGAGGAAGATGTTGAACTGGTTTTGTCTTTGTCATTCCTGTCATCAATACATGTTGGGAGGATACGTACATGACACCTAACAGAACCGCTGCCTCGATACTAACTTGGCTGACTCTGTAGCATCACGTGGCCTTTTTAAACCTGCCTCAAAACGGATCTCCATTCTTCCTCCTCTAGATTTAGTTAACCTATCGAGCATTATCCCTGATGTTTGTTTCCTCTTGTGCCTAGGTGCTAGTCCAACAACAAACATAGGAAGTGTTAGTGTACATCAAACTATGTGACTACATATAAAGAAGCATGCAATCAGTAATTTGACTCCAAAGAACTACCTTCTTGCTGTTGAAGCTCACAAGGTTCATCTGATATTGCCAACTCGTCTTGTGTCAAGAGTGCTTGGGAAGTAGTGTCAGGTAGAAAGGGAGCTTGGGAACGTGCTGCTAGCTCAGTTGACGCACGAGTACGTCGTGCAACTGGTAGTACTGTGGTAGGTGTTGCAAGAACTAGGGTTGTCTCTGCTTGTTTGGTGGCAGCTATTTGTTTCTGTTTGTCTTTTTTTGCAACCCGTGTAGCATGGGATGCCGTGTTTGTAGAATTTTCTGCTAGACTTTGACCTTCTATTGCACCATCAGTACTAGCAGAATCTGCAGGATTCATCTGCTTCTCATTCCCTGCCATCTGTGTTTCTTCCTCTTTCTCTGTGCCATGTTAAGTCAAGTTTACAAGAAAAACGAATAACAATTTAGTTCTTCAAAACAAATTGATGCGTGATGCGATTTAACTAAACTTTGATGTTAGACAACCACATGATAGGAGGATGTAATATGTATGAAAAACAGGACGGAAGAGATAACCGAACTATGATGTGTAAACTAAGAAGAAGACATTTCACCAAATTAGAAGCAATGCAATGGAAGGTAGACACCATATGAAAGATGCTACAAATATCGCTCGCCAAGTTAATAAAGTTGTCTCATCATAAATGGCGTTTAAACAAATGTGAAGCAAGACAAGAAATAAATCATATGCAAGATGCAAACAACATCACACTACCATGTTAGAGGTCTCTCGTCATTAGTGCCATTGCATATTCACAGATTGCATATTCACAGCTTATGATGTGTAAACTAAGGAGAAGGCATTTCAACAAATTAGAAGCAATGAAAGCTAGACACCATATGAAAGATGCAACGAATATCACTCTACCAAGTTAAAACTGTCTCGTCATAAGTGTCATTTCAACAAATTAGTAGTACAAGCTAGAAGAGAATGTGAGATGTAACCTATATCACACTCCGAAGTCAAACGTGTCTTATGATAAGTGATTGTTGCAGGTTACACAACAGTAGTAATTTGATATAAGAACATGGTGTTGTAACATCCCAAATTTTGGAGTGTTAATATAATTAATTGAATTGTTTGTTTGTTTGCTTGAGTGAATTAAACTTGAGTGAAATTTGAACCTTTTCAAAAACTTTTGAAAGAGAGGGAATAAAATGACTTTCCCCTTCTCCGGTAAATTCAAATTCATCCTATTAAAATCAATGAGAGAAGATGACATGACTTCTTCAACTATAAATAATTTGAACGGAGTTTTGCAATTTAATTCTTTCAAATATTTGCACTTGCTTCTCTATTTTTCTTCCCCGAGAAATACCGCAAAAAAATAAATTCTTGCAAGCAAGAAAGAGCGGAGGAAAATGACCCTCCAAAATCAGGGGCATTTTTGAAAATATTTGAGCCAAGAAAAACCAAAGTTTTATTTAAAAATTATTTGCAAAAAGAAATAAAGCCTTTAGGGATTTTCTGAAAAACATTTTTTTTAAGTTTTTATTTTGGCCGTGGAATAATGCTCATCATCTACATTTTATTTTTCTGATAATTTTAGTATATAAAAACTCTTTATTCCGAATTGATTTGATTTCCTTTTATTGTTTTAGTTTCCTAATTTTAAAAATAGGAATGGAATCGTTTTTATTAGGAAAAACCTGCTGGCCCATTAAGCACTTTCCTATTCTAGCCCAACAAGAGATCATCTCCTTCCTCTGTTTCCTCTCACGTTACAGAAGCTTTCCATGTCCATGGAGACAGAAATCTCCACCTTCCCGATCTCCCTCGTCTTTCCATCCCAGCGCCTCCCGAGACCACCTATAAAACCCCTCCTCTCCTCGCTCCATTTTTCCCATCACCACGCCTCCCCTGCCTGTAGCCTTCTCGCCACCGTCCTCCTTTTCCTGCCTACAACGCCACCAGAGCTCTCCTGGAACCTCCCAAGCGCCGACCCCTCCTCCGCCACCCCCACCCTCGCCAAGCGACCTCGCCCCCTCGCCGAGCAGCCTCCACATCGTCGCCTCCTTCCTGCCATCTCTGCCTCACGTACAGGTAACTCCGCTGTTTTCAGATTTATTTCCGTAACAGATTTAGTTCCGTTCTTGTTTAGCTTATAACTTTTGATCTAGAAGTCCAATGATGCTGATTCTTTTATGTTGGATCACAATTTTCTTGTAGTTTCCAAAAATATATAATTTGTCTATGTTTGGATTTATAAAATTGAGTTAGATCAGATTTGAATTAAAGCTTGTTTTGCTTATTCCGGGAGTTTAAAAATAGATTTTTATTTGATTCTTTTTCTACTGATCACTAGTGATCATATTTACCAGTGGTAAAAACTTCAAAATTGTTTGAGTATTTTAGCTTATTGTTTCATGTAAAACAAATTCTGTTTTAGTTCTATTCAATTATAGCTACTTCTTTTCTATAGTTGTTTTAAATTATTTTATTTTATATTTCAGAAAGTTTATGTTTGGTTTCTATTAGTTAAACAGTAGGTGTTCAACAAGTTTTTATATTTATTTTTATTTTGTTATCGTGAAATCAATTCAAGTTCGCTAATAACTTGCAATGGATTTCTACTGTTTTAACTCCCAATTGAAAATACTTTCAAAATAGCTTTATGAAAAAATACTTTATTTTTTCTTTGTCTTAACTAAATTTATATTTTATTCTCTGTTATTTTAGTGTTTTATTATCCGTTAGACAAAACTATTTTTGTGAATGTTGTAGAAGAAGACTCCTAGTTTTATTTGAAGTTCCTTCGGATTCTTATTCGCTCTCTCTTTTGTTTTGATTGTTAGTGTGAGTGCTTATGTGAATGATATGTTTGTTATATAGATTTCATCGAGAGTGACGAGTAGTCTATCAAGTTATTTCTTGAGAACGATAATTCTTCTTCGTCAACATCACCAGCAAGTTCACTTTGACCATGCTTTCTTACCTATGTTTTATTGCATTTAGTGGCACCTTTGCAACCACCCCTCAAGAGTGTTATTGAAATTCTTGTAGTTGAGTAGTATGCATGAGGTAGGAACCCATCACCCTGTTACCAAGCCCGGACGTTATTTTATTCTAATGCTACGCTGTAGTAGACGGGTTTGGTATGAGTGTTCGAGAGTGGTGTGAAGAAGGAGGACTCTACGCCAATGACGATAACTCCATGATGGAATCTGCAAGGACTGCATCTTCAAGACCTCAAGACTTCAAGACTCGAGACAAGAATTCAATACACACTCATCGGGTGAAGGATTTGTTGACGGGCACCTGGAGAAACCAGTGGTTGGCGGGATGCATGGAGAAGCGCCATGACATCTTGCGGAAAGCTTCACCTGACTCAAAGAGACGGAAGAATACTTCACGCCTGAAGCTTACCCGTGCAACCGCAAGTCATTATGGGCTCGCTTGGTTGACCTTAGTTGTGACTCTGGCTGGGACGGTACTAGCAGATGTAGAACTACGGTAGGATGGATTGAGTACCGGACAGTGGTCAGAGGAACTCTTTGGAAGACCATGTTTCGGTCATCTTGTTCTCAAACACCCTGAAGTGCGAGAACGTAAAGAGAGGGATCGAATCTTGTGGGTAAAGTGTACAAACCTCTGCAGAGGGTTTAAACCTAATCGATTAGCCGTGTCCCCGGTTACGGACAATTTGAGCCTCTGGACTTGGATCTATCTCGGAACTCTCAACACTGGATTGATAACTTAATTGTGGGCAACATATGATGATTTTGGGCTATGAGACATCGGTTGGCGGAACCATGTCATGATAGAAAACTCCATAGTACAGACTTCATTTATTCCTTTGATGTAGGGAAAATAAAACCAGCTTTTACGCAAACAAAATTCAGATACAGAGCCACAAAGCCATACTGCATATAGTATAGTTTATCCTCTGTTGTCTCTTATTGTGATCTTGCCGGTACATTCAATGTACTGACCTACACGGCTGCAACGTATCATGTTGCAGATATTTCTCCGACGAGTAAGAGTTACGATACAGGTTACGGTCTACACTCAACTCTGCCGATGGCGTTGATGGGACTCCACACCCGCTTGATTGTTTCACGAGTATTATGAGGTATATATCATTTTACGTTATTTATACATGTGATTGCACTTTGATATATACATTGATGTACTGTGTGCCAAAGATACCGATCCAGGATGGCACAAGAATACGTAGGCTTGACTGTCCGAGGTCGGGTCGCTCTGAGAGATGGTATCGAGCACATGTTGGCTGTAGAACGTGACCCTAGAAAATGACTTAGTAATATGAAGACCCCAATAGGAATGACCTTTGTTTTGTACTACTCTCGTAACACCTCATTCCTTTTATCAACCTTCCTTATCTCAAACTATAGATGGAGAGCTACATTCTCGAACAAAAGAGAACACTACGAGAAGGTTCTTGGAGACCCTTTCCTTGTGGAGCTAGTAAGGCTGCTGAAGTTACCGATACACGAGATCAAGGCAACTAAGAGGACGCCCAGATCATGGGGAGTCAAGACCCAAGTTTTTGGTCGTAAGAAGCCCCCAAGACTGCAGACATCAGCTTCGAACTATAAATGGTGATCGTGATATGGGCATCAACACCGCCGTCCATGATGCTATTGCACGCTTATGCTATCGCCATCGTGCTGCACTAAACTCACACTTCTTTGGAAGGATTGGATGGCGAAGTCCGATGGAGCAACTATTGCCTTGACGGAAGCGCAAAAGATGAAGTTCTCCCCACTTTTAGTGTACAATCAGGATCTGGAACAATACGTCAAGAATCTTCGATGGACCTCCGGAAGCCCTGCTCGACAATGAAGCACTACGAGAAGAGGTCAAGACTCGAGATCAAGGTAAACAAGCTGGAGGAGGAGAACCTCGAGATCTCGAGAATGCGTCAGAATCAAGAACAGCAGGACCATGTCTCATGCAAAGGACGTTGAGATCCGAAGCTCAAAGAACAACTTCAGACATACTGTGGTCGCTACAAGAAACTCCGTGTCGACAGAGAAAATCTAGCGAAGAACCGGAGGAGATCAAGTCCACACGTAAGAAGCCCCAGTGGGGACAATGACCAAGTTCCTAATAAATTAGCTTAGTAGTATCCCACCATGAGAGAAATAAAGATGAACGCTTCCTCGATTTAAGTATCCTGACCATACCAACTTATGTGGGTGGCGATATCGTAGTATTGATTGAATAAATGAATGCTTGGTTGCTATTATCTTTGTGTGTTTATTGAATGGTTGGATAGATGCGATATAATGAGATTTGTATTTATTTCAACCATGAGAGACGAAGTTACGGAAGAATGGTAGAAGGCCTTCATATGGGAACAACATCAGAATTGGAAAACTCCCGAGCATTGAAGACCAAGAAATGAGGACTTAGAAACGAAACCATAGTAGAACGCCCATTACAAACGATAATTTTGTTGATGAGTGGGTAATTGCTTTCTTTTCTATCTCAACCAAACCCCGAATCTTGAACCCATGGACAATCTGAACACCAAACTTTTCTCGAGACAATTGCAATTTCCCCATGGAGATACATTCCTTGTTCCGAGCACCCTCCTATCCTACACATGCAGATGACAACCCTTTATGAGTCTTTCCTTAAGGGTCCTGAAACGATCATGACCCTGACCAGTGATCATGATTACCCAAAGATCTTGAAGGACATGATGAAGCATATTCACCTTGAAGGAGATGCAGTCTACAAAGGCTACCCCTTCATGCAAAAGGGAGTGGAACTTTGGTATGTGGAGGTACACCTCCACCGTTTGAAAGGAGTTTGCCCAAAGAGGATGGGGCATTACTTTTTCATCTCACGTGTGCCACAAGCAACTTTCTTCGACGCTGTTCGTGAAGCAGCCATGGAAGCCATACGCCAGATCGGAGAAATACTTGAAGCAAGACTCCGTTATACTCAGGAATACCTAAGCGAAGTGCATGCAGAGATGATGAAGGTGAAGCTCAAGACCACCATGATGAAAAAGAAGATTGAAGATTTCAAGGCTCATGTCGCACACTTCCAAAGGATCAAGAATCCTCGAGGAGGATAAATGAATAAAGTTGGAAGTAATGCCTGACCATACCAAATCATGTGGGTGGCAGCATTTGTAACAAAGTACTTTTTGGAATTTGAATTTACGAAAATGGTTAAGGATGTAATGAAAGATTGATATGAAAATAATGAGATTTTATGGATAAACTTGTGCATTCTTTTGGTCATAGTACTCTGTAAAAGCCACAGGATCAATGAAGAAAGAAATGTGTTACTCATGACGGTCCATAGGAGGAAGCTGGACAAAATAAGTTGGAGTTTTGTTTTGATATGATGGTATGAAGTAACAGAGTACTATTGGAATTAAAGAAGGTGTAACAAGAGAGTTACTCCAAAGATGAGTTAAAACTGCACTAGTGTTGAAGTGGGCCATAACCCACAGGCCCAGGATTTTGAGAAGGAACAGATGTACCCTTGATAAAGGAGTACATTTGGAAGGATCAGTGATCCAATCAGCATACATTCCGTAGGAGGTTACGCAAAAACCTGAGAGTGGTGAAGTAACGATAGATGTTTTGTTTGGCTTGCAGAAACCATGGATTTACTCGAACCCAGTCTGAGAACAAGAGAAATTCTGCAATGCTTGTGAGTATGCCCAAGTGTTAGAATATGTGATTCACTGTTTACGTATGTGGTAATGATTCAAGTACGGGATGGATTGGCCCCCATACCAAGACTTCTATCATGAATTATCATATGTTGATGGAAAATCGAGAGAATTGAAAACCTTAGAAGAGTGTCGACGCGATAAGCCATAAAACCATAGAATGGTAGGACGATGGAACCCTTTACAGCAACCGCTGCCAATCGTGAGGTTATACGGTGAAGTTCAACCTGCACCCGCTTTCTGCAGGAGAAAACCATAAATTGTAGACCACCATGAGTGTTTCGATAGTTGTTTAGAATGGACACAGACACATCAGCTAAGAAGATCCAGTCTCGGACGAACTTCAACTTGACGAACCGACCCAAGCTTTTGAGGAAAACTCTATGCTTCTGACAGAAGAGCTTTAATGAAGGAGCTATTGTAAGATATGTGAAGAGACATACATTGTCAGCCCTCCAGAGGAAATATCCGGGTTTATTGGAACCATGACCTTGTTTTTAAGTGTGGTAGCACCCCTGACCTTTCTGACCAAGACATTTGCTAGAAGACCCCAACCCCTAACCTTTTCTTGTTAGTTTCTTCAATCTCGAGGACTAGATTCATTTTAAGTGTGGTAGGTTTGTAACATCCCAAATTTTGGAATGTTAATATAATTAATTGAATTGTTTGTTTGTTTGCTTGAGTGAATTAAACTTGAGTGAAATTTGAACCTTTTCAAAAATTTTGAAAGAGAGGGAATAAAATGACTTTCCCCTTCTCCGGTAAATTCAAATTCATCCTATTAAAATCAATGAGAGAAGATGACATGACTTCTTCAACTATAAAGAATTTGAACAGAGTTTTGCAATTTAATTCTTTCAAATATTTGCACTTGCTTCTCTATTTTTCTTCCCCGAGAAATACCACAAAAATAAATTCTTGCAAGCAAGAAAGAGCGGAGGAAAATGACCTCCAAAATCAGGGGCATTTTGAAAATATTTGAGCCAAGAAAAACCAAAGTTTTTATTTAAAAATTATTTGCAAAAAGAAATAAAGCCTTTAGGGATTTTCTGAAAACATTTTTTTAAGTTTTTATTTTGGCCGTGGAATAATGCTCATCATCTACATTTTATTTTTCCGATAATTTTAGTATATAAAAACTCTTTATTCGAATTGATTTGATTTCCTTTTTATTGTTTTAGTTTCCTAATTTTAAAAATAGGAATGGAATCGTTTTATTAGGAAAACCTGCTGGCCCATTAAGCACTTTCCTATTCTAGCCCAACAAGAGATCATCTCCTTCCTCTGTTTCCTCTCACGTTACAGAAGCTTTCCATGTCCATGGAGACAGAAATCTCCACCTTCCCGATCTCCCTCGCTCTTTCCATCCCAGCGCCTCCCGAGACCACCTATAAAACCCCTCCTCTCCTCGCTCCATTTTTCCCATCACCACGCCTCCCTGCCCGTAGCCTTCTCGCCACCGTCCTCCTTTTCCTGCCTAGAACGCCACCAGAGCTCTCCTGGAACCTCCCAAGCGCCGACCCCTCCTCCGCCACCCCCCCACCTCGCTTGGCGACCTCGCCCCCTCCGAGCAGCCTCCACATCGCCGCCTCCTTCCTGCCATCTCTGCCTCACGTCAGGTAACTCCGCTGTTTTCAGATTTATTTCCGTAACAGATTTAGTTCCGTTCTTGTTTAGCTTATAACTTTTGATCTAGAAGTCCAATGATGCTGATTCTTTTTGCGTTAGATCACAATTTTCTTGTAGTTTCCAAAATATATAATTTGTCTATGTTTGGATTTATAAAATTGAGTTAGATCAGATTTGAATTAAAGCTTGTTTTGCTTATTCCGGGAGTTTAAAATAGATTTTTATTTGATTCTTTTTCTACTGATCACTAGTGATCATATTTACCAGTGGTAAAAACTTCAAAATTGTTTGAGTATTTTAGCTTATTGTTTCATGTAAAACAAATTCTGTTTTAGTTCTATTCAATTATAGCTACTTCTTTTCTATAGTTGTTTTTAAATTATTTTATTTTATATTTCAGAAAGTTTATGTTTGGTTTCTATTAGTTAAACAGTAGGTGTTCAACAAGTTTTTATATTTATTTTATTTTGTTATCGTGAAATCAATTCAAGTTCGCTAATAACTTGCAATGGATTTCTACTGTTTTAACTCCCAATTGAAAATACTTTCAAAATAGCTTTATGAAAAAATACTTTATTTTTTTCTTTGTCTTAACTAAATTTATATTTTATTCTCTGTTATTTTAGTGTTTTATTATCCGTTAGACAAAACTATTTTTGTGAATGTTGTAGAAGAAGACTCCTAGTTTTATTTGAAGTTCCTTCGATTCTTATTCGCTCTCTCTTTTGTTTTGATTGTTAGTGTGAGTGCTTATGTGAATGATATGTTTGTTATATAGATTTCATCGAGAGTGACGAGTAGTCTATCAAGTTATTTCTTGAGAACGATAATTCTTCTTCGTCAACATCACCGTGCAAGTTCACTTTGACCATGCTTTCTTACCTATGTTTTATTGCATTTAGTGGCACCTTTGCAACCACCCCTCAAGAGTGTTATTGAAATTTTGTAGTTGAGTAGTATGCATGAGGTAGGAACCCATCACCCTGTTACCAAGCCCGGACGTTATTTTATTCTAATGCTACGCTGTAGTAGACGGGTTTGGTATGAGTGTTCGAGAGTGGTGTGAAGAAGGAGGACTCTACGTCAATGACGATAACTCCATGATGGAATCTGCAAGGACTGCATCTTCAAGACCTCAAGACTTCAAGACTCGAGACAAGAATTCAATACACACTCTTTGGTGAAGGACGGTTGACGGGCACCTGGAGAAACCAAAGGGTTGGCCGGGATGCATGGAGAAGCGCCATGACATCTTGCGAAAGCTTCACCCAGACTCAAAGAGACGGAAGAATACTTCACGCCCGAAGCTTACCTGCAACCGCAAGTCATTATGGGCTCGCTTGGTTGACCTTAGTTGTGACTCTGGCTGGGACGGTACTAGCAGATGTAGAACTATGGTAGGATGGGTTGAGTACGGACGGTGGTCGAGGAACTCTTTGGAAGACCATGTTTCGGTCATCTTGTTCTCAAACACCCTGAAGTGCGAGAACGTAAAGAGAGGGATCGAATCTTGCGGGTAAAGTGTACAAACCTCTGCAGAGGGTTTAAACCTAATCGATTAGCCGTGTCCCCGGTTACGGACAATTTGAGCCTCTGGACTTGGATCTATCTCGGAACTCTCAACACCGGATTGATAACTTAATTGTGGGCAACATATGATGATTTTGGGCTATGAGACATCGGTTGGCGGAACCATGTCATGATAGAAAACTCCATAGTACAGACTTCATTTATTCCTTTGATGTAGGGAAAATAAAACCAGCTTTTATGCAAACAAAATTCAGATACAGAGCCACAAAGCCATACTGCATATAGTATAGTTTATCCTCTGTTGTCTCTTATTGTGATCTTGCCGGTACATTCAATGTACTGACCTACACGGCTGCAACGTATCATGTTGCAGATATTTCCCCGACGAGTAAGAGTTACGATACAGGGTTACGGTCTACACTCAACCTGCCGATGGCGTTGATGGGACTCCACACCCGTTTGATTGTTTCCGCTGAGTATTATGAGGTATATATCATTTTACGTTATTTATACATGTGATTGCACTTTGATATATACATTGATGTACTGTGTGTGCCAAAGATACTTGATCCGTGGATGGCACAAGAATACGAGGCTTGACCGTCTGAGGTCGGGTCGCTCTGGTGTGATAGATGATATTGTATGTACTAGAAACAGAACACGTGTCTTATTCAAGTATAATGTGTAAAGTCAGCAGATGGAATTCAACAAAATTTGAAGCAATACAAGCTAGACATCACACATAACATGCAACCACATATAACAAAGGCCAAGTTAGAGGGAGCACTGGTGATGCTGCACTAGGGGAGACATGCTCATCATAAACACAGCTTTGTTGAGTGTCTATGCATGTGTTGTCTTGGAAATCATCTTGGGGGTGTGGAGGAGTAGAAATCAGAGAGGCCCTCCGTTCGAAGGAGCATCTTTATCCGCTGCCTTGCTAACTTCCTTCCGCTTTATTGATTTTGAATTGTCAAGTAAAACCGACAAGAAAAAGCAATAAAATTCTCTCTTCGTAACTCATTCATGCATGATAATCGACAATCACTACTTTGATGTAAGGCAAACACATGATACCAGGATGGAATATGTACGAAAACAGGACATCATGGCATGTTCACAACTGTTTGTGTAAACTAAGCGAAACCATTCCAGCAAATAAGAAGCAATGCAAGCTAGACACCACATGAAAGATGCAACCAATATGACTCTGCCAAGTTAAAAGCGTCCCATCATAAATGGAATTTCAACAAATTAGAAGCAGCGCATGCTATAAATCATATGAAAGATGCAACTAATATCGCACTGCATATACTAAAGGTGTCTCGTCATGTTGACTGATGCGCAATACAAAAAAACAATAGTTTTATGTAAGGACATGCTTAATAGACAGATGTACTATGTACTAAATACAGTAAGGCATGTCACATTAACACGTATAATGTATAAGCTAAGCAGACTAGCACATGCAGTTTAACCAGATTGGAAGAATTACAATCTAGACACCATATGCAACATGCAACCACATATCACGCTGCCAAGTTAGAGCAAGCACCTGCGATGCTAGTGTAGGGGAAATGCTGTAATCAACTACAAAGCTACGTTCACTATCTTCATCTAGCATTTCTGTTTCTTGAGAATCATGTCGGGAGGTGAAGTGCATTCTTTAAATGAGGAGTAGTCCCTTGCCTGCCTGCCTCGTCATAAGTGATTGATGAGGGATACACAAGAACATTAGTTTGATGTAAGAACATGGTTAATACACGATGTACTAGTATGTACCAAAAAGCAGAAAGGCGGTCATATTCAAAGGTATAATGTGTAAGCTAAGCAGATGCAATTTAACCAAATTGGAAGCAATACAAGCTAGACATCCGGCTAGAGTGATGAGCATGATCATCTAGGACCCGAGAGCCTGGTGGAGGCGGGCTGCTTCGCCACCATCGCAGCTTTTTAGTTGGCTTCGGTGATGTCTATCTTTGTTTGGGCTTGTCACTTTGCTCGGCCAAGGCCCTGACTAGCTATTTGTCTTCCGTGCTCACGGGATGGTGGTTCATGTAAAAAAATATATTTCCTTATCTTACCGAGTTCGGCCTTTCGAATACAAGCTAGACACCATATGGAACATGCAACCACATATGACACTGCGGAGTTAAAGCAAGCACCTGGGATGGTGGTTCATTGCGAGCGAGGTCATCAACTCCAGAGCTACGTTCCCCGTCTCCATCTGCTGACACTACATCCTTTAAAGCGTTGAAACGTGTCTTGCCTAGCCGCACACCAAACTGGAGCGACTTCTCTCTTTTCTTTTTGGCTTCTCTCATGGAAGCAGAGTCTGAAATACCCTTGCATAAAAACACAACAGTGAGAGTAAGGGTGAAGTGTGTGCAGAACTAGTGCACTGTAAAAGTAGGAGATAGCAGGTGGCTGAAAAATAAATGACAGGAAACATGATAGCTATACAACATTGGTCTCACGCAGTTTCGGGCGAGTAGAGGCTCTTTTGGCGCTTTGTTCGAAATTTTGAAACACAAGCATTCACATTTAGAGTACTCTTGAACTATGAGGACTGACCTAAATATACAACGTTATATTTGACCTTGTATGTTTGAAAACCTCATTAAATTATCCGCTTCTTTTTGAAATTTTGACACTTGAAAATCCTATAACTACGATTATTTTGGAATGGAGGAGATAAATTTGAATCTATTTTGTACACGACTACATATGCTATTATGTACAAAACCAGAGCAAAGATTGGTGCCCCCATAATTTAGGTATGGTTTACAAATGCCATGATATCGAATTCAAATAATTGAATGGACTACATGTTGAATTCGATTTTTTTTAAACCACCTTAAGTTGAGTTCAAATGTATGCTAGTTCATAGGTAGTAGCTATTTATAATGTCCATTTTGTAACTTTCGTATGTATAATGTGCTTTACACACATAACATGAACTATACTCACGTTTATATTCGATTGCTAAAGCGATGCATTGTCTGGAGTTCAAAATACTAACTATGTGGATCAATTGTGTCGAATAATAACATAGAAATGCTCAAATTCGATAGAATCTAGATGTTTGATGGATCAATGACCGCTCCTTATGCGAATTGCAAATATCATTATCCCATCCTAATATTTGGATACAATTTATATCTTTAATCAACGTGTAGAGCAGTCTTTTACGTGTAGTTTCACTCTCCATCGGTGGTCTCTCACACATGCTCACACACTCTCTCCCGAGGTGTCTTTCTCGCACACATGCTCTAGATATAACCCTCCCTCCCTCTCGTAACCATTTACAACTGTTTTCACTAACCTTTATCACAAGCACTCTTCCTCTCGCAAACATACACACGCACAATCCTCATCGACCCTTTCTATATACATGGACCTGCCTACGTGTCTCATGTACGCACATTATCTTTACGCCCGTCTCTCACGCATTGTCTCACACCTCTCTTCCTAATCGACGAGTATGATTCTAGCAGAGCATTCTGTAGGATGCCTCTTAAAGTTAGGTTGGATGAATAGTAATATGAGAGATAAAGGGGTTACCTTAGCCGAGAACCTATGGTTGCAAATCCTAGCCGGATTTGTCAGTGGACACAAAGTCCTTCACAATTCTGCTATCTTTGTTTTGTATGACTAGTCATCCATGGGTCTTCCTAAATGCGTCACGGGCCGACTAATGTGGCGCAGGACGGAACAGAACGAAGGGCCGCACCTCGACCCACCGGACCTCACGCGGTGACACACCCTCTGCCCCCACGTCTCATTATCTTCTCACACCCACACATACCAACACAAACACCACACACACGTAAAATTTCTCCTAGTGCCTCTATTCCTCCCCCTTGCATATACACACTCAAGGGAATGGAATCTCTTGTCGTGACGTCATATTCGCTCTCTCTCTAGACCACTCTCATTTCTTGTGCTATCTCTCCCCCCCCCCGTCGGCCCCTCTATCCATGCCTCTCTCGAATCGTAATACACACACATACCTCTCTAGGCCCCGCCAAATGCATCAACTACACATTCACACATGTTACATCACGCACCCCATTGATCTAAAAGCCCTCTCTTCACGCTTATTTCACATACAACATTCCTTTTGAACAAAGTGTGGCCAAAAATTATTTTAGAGTTTCTACATATATACAACATTACAAAGTTATATGGAGGAGTACAAAGCTAATTTGCATTGCATGGTGCCCACAATGATATTTATTCCAAGACTTTGTGAATTTGTATATTTTATACTATATACAAAGTTAGTCATAATAAAGAGAAACGAAGAGCATCTCTCTCTCAATCGCATACCCCCCCCTGTACGCCCCTTTCACGTATGCACACAAAACTATCTCCGGGTCCTCTAAAAGTAAGCCCCCAGAAAATTCACGCATGTTTCATCTTTCTCTCGCGATATATGCAATGACAATCATTGTATTTGAAGCGAAAGCACGATACGTACATTGGACTTCAGAATCCACTCATTACGGTCACCATTTACGTTTAGTGGTTATTATGCAGTCACGGGCTCACCGTACAACTCTGTATTTGCTCATGACATGACTAGTTGACCAGTTAAACGCTCCACGTGGCACCTCTAGTGTTGCATCACATTATCTCACTACCATCGTGCCCACCTGTCGACTTGTATCTACTCTACATCTACACTTATAAAATACATAAAATACACTCTTATAAAAAACAGAGTTGGTGATGATGGTGTGCCTGCCATCTTGCAATATAGGCCGTCCGATTTATATGTGACGGATAGGAAAGAAACTATGGCAATTTTGCAAAAAGGTACCCACACACCTCTCCACATTTGCAAATAAGGCCTTCCCTCGTTCATCCTTTTCTCTCACAAGATAAACAAGTCATACAAATGCATCTTGATGTTACGTGCAATGCACGGGCATCTTGCTAGTAAGAATGAAAACAAACGACAAAAAAATATTTGGACGGTGGTTCGAAGTCATGACCGCGGGCACAGCGGACAAGGTGGCCTTGTATTGGTATATTGAGCCGTCTGTTTTAACACACATGAGCTGGTGTGGTGATTATACACACACGCACGCATGCACACGAACTGCATCCACGCAACACTCGCACAAACACATGCACCCACGCACGCACGCAACACTCACATGTACACACGCAGCCACACACGCACGCAACGCTCACACGCACATACGCACGCATGCATGCACACACCAGTACACCACACGACCAACACACACTCTCACGCTCAAGTGCTCAACCTACACGTGCATGCGCACACATCAGGCCCTGACAGACACATACACAACCAGGTGATTCCTGCGCACGGGTTGGAGCCTTGTCGCGCCTCCGTAAATTTGTGTTTATCTGACCTTTTGCCTATGCGAACTGACAGAGTGCAATCCGATGCTGAGTCGTGAGCAAGTGACCGTATAATCACCGCAAAACGTATATAGTGACCGTAATCAGCTTATTCTGAAATTCGGTGACCGTATTACGCTTTTCTCTCTGTAGGCCCTCCAAAACTACATCTCTACACGTTCTCGCATGTTACATCTAACAACTATGCAATACAACACTACTACTACACTCTAACACAATAAATCATATGTGTTTTTAGTTTTACTAGATATCATATTGTTACTTATAATTATTCAGTTTGCATACATTAAAATTTCCTTTGAAATGTATGGCGAAGATCATCTACATGCAGGAAAAATCCGCCCTTTCTGTTTAATCGGGTTTGTATAGATGGATCGTGTGAAACAGCAAAACTATAGTACTATACGGTACAAGTGACAGTTCACTGGGCCGTCGTGTCGTCTACTCCTCCGTGTAAGAGTGGAGCGCTCGCTTTCATAAATCTTCTAGTCCCTTTCGCCGACATGTGGGACATTAAGCTACCGGGTCCACATGCCATACCGAATACAAGATCGAGCAGCCGGGTGAAACACCCAGTCATGGCGCCGCGTAGTAATGAGCAATGAGGCGTCAAATCACAAAGCTGCACCTTTCCCGCAGTTAAGTTGGAGGGACGAAGCAAGCATCATTTCACTCGTTGCTGAATCCGCTTCTCCCTCATCTTCTTCAACTTAACCACGTGTTTCTTCTGTCGTTGTTCTGCCTCATGTGGGACGCGGATAGGCTTGGTAAATCACTGACACGTGGGACCGCATGTTAGCAAACCGCCAGGACAACGTCCTCCGAAAATAAGAAGCCTAATCCTAGACTTACAAAGGGCTACGTAGTTGCTACGTATACTTTCCATCTAATCTATATATGCCCCCTGATTTTCAGGTGGGGTGGGCCTAATCCTCTCCTTTAATCCAATCAAATAGTCCCACATCACATCAGTTCGTAACTTTACGTAAACCATTACGTGGATGTAGCATTGCTCAAATAAGAAACCTCCCCCGCCATCCGCGCGGCAAAATCACCTCCTTTTTACTAATCTCGATTCTATAATTTTTTAGATCAATATAATTGAGATTTGTATAGATAGCACACATGAGAAAAACCAAGTGGTACGGTTAAGGGCATCCACAATGTGTAGCCAAATGTGAAAATAGCTTTTGGCATCGTGGGAACCATTGTGCACGGTGTTGCCAAAGCCAAAAAGATGGAACCGAAGCTCCCTAATTGATTGATTGATTGAAGGAATAGAAAAATGCAACGTCTCTCCTCTTTCTCCCATGCTTGGACGCATGTAGTACAGTATAGAGCATAGAGTCTACTCCCCTGTCCCTTCTATCACAAATCACAAAGCAGTGAGGTGTCAAATCACAAAAGCACGGACGAAGCAACCATCATTTCACTCTTCGCTGGCTCCGCTTCTCCATCGTCTTCTTCGAGAAGCCATCTCACCGCATTAGTTACTTCTAGTAGTACTAGTAAAGGACTTCCTAGATGCAAATAAGGCGGTTGTCTCGGCTTGCAGGTGGCACTTGCGAACGACTTACCGTGGTCTCCCTCAATGGTGTTCTCCGTCGAACGCACTTCGCCAAACCACCAAAAAAATAAAAATATCATCGATGTCACCGCAATGGGGAAGGAAGTCAAATATAGTTACTACCTCCATTTTTTTGTACACAAGGCCAGTATATAAAAATTACAATTTGCAAAGGGCCACTAACACTAATCGAGGCAAAATTGATGGGGTTAGCAACCAAGGACATTAATATCCCCTGCATGCATGTGGAAGTGAGAAGGTTGGTTTGCATGGCGCTGCATTAATCAAGCGATGAGGAGTGAGATGGTTAGCTCTTTGGTCTTTGGAGAAAAAATACGCATTAATTGACACGTGAAGCGAGGATTTGTATCAATTAAATCCTGCCAAGGAAAACCCAGCCTTTCTTTTTTAACACTAGTACTCCTAGTACGCGTGCGTACTTATCCTGTTTGGGTCTAGGCCTTGCATTGCCAAACTTAGCCACACATTTTGCCAAGCTTGCCTAAAGTTTTCAAAATGAGAAGGAGGTACACTTGCAAGACGGCTATCGCGGTCGCACCGCACCCTCACACGGTCGCTCCTGCACGCCCATGTCGCACCGCACCCTCACACAACCTCCTCCTGCACGCCGCAAACCCAACCAAGGAACACCCTCACTAACACATGCTGTCACATGTGAACACACCAAACTCAGCCATCCTATCAACGACACATAATTTTCGTTCATAGAGTATGTTTATCCAACCGCATGTTGGGGTGTATCCGTCTGGCCGTGCGGTGGTGCATGGGGGAAGAAGAAGAGGTGAGGAAGAAGGAAAGAAGGGTTAGGATCGTGGATATTCATCCAACCGCTTTGAAATGGTAGACTGACCCAAGTCAGCGACTTGCATAACAAATATATGTTTTTACACAGCAAAAGATCCATGAAAAAAACAACATAAAGAAAAACTATCACTGCTCGCGGAAAGAGACGGCCTCGTCGTCTTTGGCTGCCGGCGCGAACCAGCCGGCGCTGCCGACGTGTGTCTCCGCACCGTGGTTGTCCTCGTCCTCCAGCTACTCGTTCAAGCGGAGCATGCGGGCGCTCTGCATGGACGAGAGCACAGCCCGGTTCAAGTCGAGGACGTCCAGTTCCACCTGCAGGACGGCCTCGATGGCAGCGGCATCCGCGCGCTCCGCGTCGAGTCGAGCCTCCGCCGCCCGATTCAAGTCCAGGACGTCCGGTTCTGCCTGCAGGAGGGCATTGATGAGAGCGGCATCCGCGCGCTCTGCGTTGAGTCGAGCCTCTGCCGCCCGGTTCAAGTCCAGGACGTCTGGTTCCACTTGCAGGAGGGCCTCGATGGCAGCGGCATCCGCGCACTCCGCCTCAAGTTGAGCCTCCGCCGCCCGGTTCACATCCACGACATCCGGTTCCGCCTGCAGGAGAGCCTCGATGGCAGCGGCATGCGCTCCGCGTCGAGTTGAGCCTCTGCCTCCTGGTCCTCCTTTAGTATCGCCATGTTGAACCACTGGTCCGCCTGCACCATGGGGGACTCGGACGCTGGCACAAAGTCAACATCCATCGTCTCATACCCATCAGGGGCCTTCTGCGTCGCGACCTCTGCCATGAACATTGGATCGGCTTCCTCCTCCTCATAGCTTGGCTCCAGAGAACTCGGGGATTGGCCCGCCGCAAAGCGAGCTTGGGAATGGAGGTCTGTGGCGCCGACCGCCACCGCGATTTCTGCGCGGCGCTCCGGCGTCAGCATCTTGTAGTAAGTGATCTTGCAGCGCACCATGGCTTTCCAGTGAACTAGGGGACGCTTGATGCGGGCTAGGGGATCGAAAGGTGGGGGAATGGGCTGGAGATTTGGTGTGGTTTTAGGGCGTGGCTGGCGTGGGCGGCAGCGAAGTTTCGGTGTGAATAGTGGTTGCGGTGACGACCGGTCAATCGGTTTTGATCAGACATCGCTCTTGTCGCGTCCGCGTTGCAGCCCGGCACGCTGGACCCTCCACATTGCTCACCGAATGGAACGCGCTTGCCTTTTCGCTTCGCTTGTTGTGGGACCGCAGATTGAGAGCAAACCGACGTCCTTCCCCTTCCCCCGCCCGCGTCATTTATTATACCACCACTCCCTCCGTTTTATGCGGAGTACTACGGATGAGGATCCCCTGACGTGGCCGAACCCATTGAGTAACTGACATGCGGGGCCTAGCAAGCATGGGGTCCGCCAGTAAGTGACCGAAAGGGAGGGTAAGGCAGGGATACCTACGTCGAGGATCCACTTCCACTATACTACTTTGACCAAATGTTAGAGTAATAATATATGACATGCAACTTACACAAATGTTAGAGTAATAATATATGACATGCAACTTACACAAAGCATACAGGGGTCTAATCGTTTTTGAGGCTAACTTTGACCAAATGTTAGAGTAATAATATATGACATGCAACTTACACAAAGCATACGGTCAAATTCAGTATGTGAAAGGAGTTTCAATGATATAATTTTCACATTATACATCTCATGTACTATTAATCTTGTCAATAGTCAAATTGGAAACCATCTAGAGTACAAATCTAGGAGTGCGTCTAATCTAACAATATTGATTGGGAGTTATTGAATGTTGATACCTTTTTTATCAAAGTAGATATACTTTGACTACACATAAAACTTATATGTAAACTAGAAAGGATAGGAGGGAGTATGTTGTACGTTCAAAAACGAAACGAACATTGAATACCCTTTATATATGATTTGCGGATGCTATGATCACCGGTTCAAAATTTTGAATCCGCCTTAGGTATCACGTGCCCCCACTCATTCCCTCTCGATTTCATCTCGGGGTCCGGAGATCTATTGAAAGAGGACTAGGGTGGGTACATGCGAATGATACTCGGCGGAATGTTCAAATGAGGCATGCGGGAGGATGGACTCGACTGGAGGGCGACATGATCGATGGAGAAGAGGGTTGGAGAGGAATGAGAAATAAGCAAACGCCACATGATTATACTTGAACGGCTCAAATAGACAATAAGTTGTCTCGCTTGGCCTACATAGTGAAAGGCCTAATGCGCAACGCGGAGCACTGACGCTCGAATATGGCCGGGAAAACAGGGAAACAGACATGTGGGGCACACCCGTCGGGACGATGTAGCGCAGACTAGTCCAATGGAGGAGCTGGCCCATGACCTCCTCGCCATCGACAATCGTTCATGTGGGTCATTGGGGCCAACAACGGGGCGCAGCTCCAGCACCGCCTCTGGACACGGCGACCGCGGTGAGCGACACGCTCATATCTTCGCTAGACATGGTCGGTTTCAGTTTGCCGAGGGTGGCGTTAGTGCTGTGGCACGACCAACGGTATGTTTGGTTTGTGCCCAAGGTTGCCCCATCAAAGCATTGGGTAGCCAAAATTTTGGTTGAGGTATTGGTTGCCCATGATTTGGCCGACATTGGCAAGAAAAATGAACTTGAGTTGGCTAGAGTTCATTGGCATGCCAAAGAAATGGCAACCATCCAAACAAAGACCAATCTTTGGGTCATGAACAAAATTTTGGTTGAAGTATTAGTTGCCCATGATTTGGCCGACATTGGCAAGAAAAATGAACTAGAGTTGGCTAGAGTTCATTGGCATGTCAAAAAATGGCAACCATCCAAACAAAGACCAATCTTTTGGTCATGACCAAAATTTTGGCAAGGTGCACTTTGGCCACAATCCAAACACACCCCAACACCCGGCTCGTCGAGGATGCACGGGGCGCCGCGACGCGTCCGCGGAGTGGTGTAGCGCGGCCAACTGCATCCTCTGGACCTGAGACCATGCCGGGTCATCTTGCTTTTCAATGACATGCGGGGATCGCATGTGAGCAAAGGGCATCTCCAACGTTGCCAAGACCGCAGCTGACTACCCTGGCACACCAAAATCCTCGTCCCTCGCGCCGTCACGCGGTGCGTTCCCAGCCGGCGCCAGCTGCCCGCATTCATGTCGTCCGTTCGTATGTCGTCGGTAAGAGGCTCGGTGCCCGAGGAACCAACTCCGACGACTTAGTAATGCACCCGGACGCTTGGCCTCACCGGAATGCGCTACTTAAAGCGGCAACACCCAGCTAACCTCCACACCATAGGGCATCGTCCTCCTACCTGGAACCACATCCGCCATGACCGCAAGCGCGAACGCTCTGCGGGAGAGCTTGTCTTCGGGGATGGAGCTCGAGGTCGCCGCCCTCGCTCAAGTCGCCGCACAAGCGGTGGCCACGCTGGCGGCCGATGACGGGAGCACCGTCAGCCACGCGTCCTACTTGTCGCCGTCCAACGTCCGGCACCGCCGAGGTCGGGGACTCCTCCGAGGATGAGTAGTGCATGGCGGCGGCGGGCATGGTGTGCCAACCGGCGGTCCGTCTCCGTGTTCTACTTTTCCTCGCGGAGACCGCACCTTCACTTCACGGGTCTTGAACCCGCCCGTACATGGAGATCACAGATGGAGGGCGCCGGTCGCCACCGTAGAATAGGTTTAGGGTCAGGTTTCTTTTATTTTTGTCCTATAAAAGTTCGAAATGTAATGAAAATCTGCCGTGTTTGCATTAATCTCGGCCGGTGTATATGAACTTTCACAATAATATACATATTGTAGGAGTACTAGCAAGATGCCCGTGCATTGCACGGAAGATCAAGATCTTGTGGGAGAAAAGGATGAACGAGGGAAAGCCTTATCTGCAAATGTGGAGAGGAGTGCGGGTAAATTGTCATAGTTTCCTTCCTATCCGTTAGATATAGATCGGACGGCCTATATTGTAGGATCGGACACATCTTTCTACATCTACGAGAACCTACGAAAGGGTTAACATAGATTGCCTCTCTCTCTCCTCCCCTGATTTTCATGCTGGTGGGCCCCTCCCTCCCCCCAATCTACAATCAACAGCTCACACGTTTCACATTACGTTAATTATGTAACTGGGATTACGTAGGTGTAGCATTACTCGTCCTAAAAAACCCAACTAAGCCAACCTCCCAACATATCGCGCGGGAAAAGACCCGGCCGCACCGTTTTAGTCGAGATTACCGGATTACTAGTAGTAGTATCGATGGATCGCGCGAAGCAACAGATTTTTTTTAGGGGGCGAAGCACCTAGTTTAAAAGGAAAAAAATGCGGTACACTCACAACACTCCTGTCGCGGTCGTATTGCACCCCACACACGTTCGGTCCTGCACACGGCTCACGCAAACGGAACACGCTTCGGCTTGCCTCTTCACTGACACGTGGGACTGCACTTGGAGAAACAAACCATGCGCCAAACTCCCCCTGCCCACAGCGCGAAAATCCTCCCCCCCCCCCCCACACCCAAAAATTCCCCCCAAATCCGATTCAACCGCCCTTCGGCCAACTAGCCAATAATATTCCCCAAACCCCCCTCCCCCTTGTCCCCCTCCACTCCATTTGCTCCGCCAAAGCCGCCCTCCCCGGCGCCGATACGTCGGCGCCATGTTCAGCGATCCTCTTGCTCCCATGCGCTCTCGTGATGCGTCCTCTAGCCGCGCCGCCACCTCCTGCTACGTTCTTGTGGAGGTGCACGGCGGTCAGCGCCGCCATCACCATGGCGATGTTCGTGTGGAGACGACGTCGGTCAGCTTCTCCCACGTACGCGATTCTAGATCGAGGCCCGTTCATGTCGGTTTAGCGCTGAATGTTAGCTGATAGACGCTGTTAATCTCACTGTTTGCCGAAGTAGTTTACTGTCAATATGCTCTGCTCAAGAAGCTTCCTTGCCCTATTCTGCACTCAATCTTCTTAGCTGAGATGGCATGCCAAGGCCGATTAGTTGCTAAAATATCCTGCCATATATTTATTGTGACGTAGATTGCCATGGTCTAGTAGCCAATCTGTTAGGTGAAATAGCTCTACACCGTTTTATACTCGATCTTTGTTGCTGCGATGGCCTTCGAAACTTTGATGGCTATGTGCTCGGCCTCATTGACTGCTGAAACAGCCTGCCATAATTTGGCACTCAAATCTGTTTGTTGAATTAGCTTTACATATATTTCGTTACTTAGATCTGCTCGTCCAAATATCTTACCATAGCTTTAGACATCGACCTAGGTATTTTTTTCTGGACTTCATAAGAAAGCATATATGTTTTTCCTGTAATATCTAGTAGAAGAACTAATTTGTATGTCTAATGAGATGGACAGACTTGGATAACTTCTGCTCAAGATTCTCCACTGCATATGTCGAGGGGTTGAAAACTTCATGAACTTTATCGAGCTGAGTACGGTGGTCCAAATCAGATGTGCTCTGCCCGTGTAGCAGTTGTATGAATTCAGTTACAAGACCCCATCAACTATGCAAAATCATCTACACTTGTATGGGATGTCGGTCACATATACTAGGTGGGTTCATCATGGTGAAGCTGTGAGCGTCAATGTTATTGACTACGTGGAAGCAGCAGATCACCATCTTGATCTGCCCGATGCTCGGTGGAAGAGGAGGAGGAGGTGGTGGTGGCGGAGCAGTGAGTTTGACCAACATTGAAACAATGCTACGAAATGCTCGTGCATTCCGTTAACTTTCACCGCGAGAAGAAAACGGTGGGCCCGCATGTTGGAACAATGCAACGTTCTTTGTCACCCGAAATAAGCTGTCAAGATTCTCAGCTATGGTCACCTTTCTTGGTGAAGACATCGGCGGATGACCAACAAATCATTCGATGCGATGTTGGCTGCTTTCCACGAATCTTTCCCAGATCGTCGAGCTGCCACACACCTACAGTAAAATGAAGAATTTCCTTCGTGCAGTTGGAATTGGATATGATATGATCCATGTTTGTAAGAATAATTGTGTTCTGTTCCGGAAGGATTATGCCAACTTAAGTGAATGCCCGGAATGCAAATCATCAAGATGGAAAGATGGCAATGTTGTGAAGAGGATTCCTCATTATGTTACGAGACATTTTCCAATTACACCAAGATTGCAGAGGTTGTTTCATGATGTTTGAAACAAGAGAGGATGTCTTGTGGCATTCTAGGAACCAGAGTACAGAGATCGAATGTAATGAGCCATCCATCTCATGGTAGTGAGTGGAAAAGCTTCAATGATAAACACAAAGAGTTTGCTGCTGAACCGAGAAACATTAGACTTGGCTTAGCTTCAGATGGATTTAACCCATTTGGCCACCAGAGCGCCACATATAGCATGTGGCCGGTGCTTGTTATCCCTTATATAGCAGCCCACCAGCTGACTTCTTTCTGCGTGCTGTTATAATTTGGTGCATCCATGATTATCCGACTTTGGGCACTATGTCAGGGCAAACGACACATGGTTACAATGCATGTGTTCGCTGTGACAGGAATCCGTTGTCATACGCAATACTTAGCAAGATATGTTACATTGGACACCGTTGTTTCCTTGCCAAGGACAAGCCGCATCCTAGAAAATACCGAAGACATGTGTTCAATGCAAAGCATGAAAACCGTGATGCGCCAAAGAGGCTCACCGCCGATGAGTTGCAAGTGGAATTAGAGAAGGTCAGGCATATTACACCAGGAAACGATCCTGGTAATGGTAGCGGGAAAAGGAAGTGTGGCAGGGTAGAAGAGAGATTATTGTTTACCCGCAGGTCCACTTTGTGGGACTTGGAGTATTGGAAAGATTTGGATCTGCGGCATAATCTTGATGTGATGCACATCAAGGAAAATATATGTGACAGCATTATCGGCACACTTCTTAATATTGAAGGCAAGATGAAAGATACCTTAAAATCTAGGATTGATTTGACACACCTGGGTATCAGAAAGGATTTGCAGGTGCAAGATGAAGGTAAACCACGGGATATGGCACCAGCTGTGTACGTCTTGGACAAGGTAAAAAGAAAATAATTTTGCGAGGTCATGTCACGTGTGAGATTCCCACATGGATTTGCTTCCAACCCTGAAAGGAGAGTCAGTGCAGATGGAAACAAGGTACAAGGCTTGAAAACTCATGACTGCCACATCCTACTTCAAAGGGTTTTACCTGTTATCCTTAGAGGATTGGGTCGCCCTGACTTATACAGAGCAGTTGCAGAGTTGGGACAATTCTTCAGGGAACTCTGCAGTAGGAATATCAGGATAGATGCTTTGGAGCTGTGACGCCCAGATAATTAGGCTACAGTAATCCCACGTTAATGTCGCCATGTCACCTTGGTTACTATTGCTAATCTTGCGCTAGATCAAAACCGGTCCAAAATTCAAATTCAAAGTTTGGTAAATAATAAAAGTTTTCAAACATTAAAATAAAAATGTTCGGTTATTGCCAAATATTAAATAGGTAATTGTTGTGAAGAAAACACATATTTAGAAAATGCTAAGATGCCTTAAATTAAATAAAATATAAAAGGGAAATAAATAAAAGAAAAGAAAATATAAAAACATAAAACAAAACAAAAAAAGAAGAAGAAGAACCCCCCCACTCCCCATTAACTCTCTCCCTCCCGATCCAGATCGGGATCGGGGAACCAGACCGAACCGCCACCGACGCCGCCAGCTCCGTGCCGAGCCCAGCGCCCGGCGACCCTCTGCAGATGGGCGAGCCACCCGCGCGACGAACCCCCTCCTCGCGCCCGTGCCACGACCTCTTCCTCACGGACCCCGCCACGCCCGTCGCCTCGTCCTCCTCGTCTCCTCCTCGCCGACGACGCGTCCCGTCCTCCTCCCCCTAACGGCTCCATCAAGCCTCGCCGCCCCTTCTCACGCATTTAACGTGAGAACCTTCTCGTCTCCTCTCTACTCCCCCCGTGGTCACCGCACTCACGCGTGCCAGGCAGCGCCATCACCGCACCACGGCCAGCGCGCCGCCCCGTTCCCCACGTCGCCCGCTCGCGACCACCATCGTCCCGCGCCGTCCCACTGCAGTTCGCTGGACCCGCCGCTTGCCTTCGCCCCGCTTCCAGTTGCCCGATGCGGCTCCTCGTGCGCGCACGTCGCCCCGCTCGCCGTCTCTACTGGAGACCGCCCGTGGTGACCCCGCCGGCCACCACGACCATCTGCGCCGGCCTCCCGCTCCAATCCCACCCCTCCGCCGCTTCCCCTGGCCGGCGTCATGGGCACCGACGGTAGTGCAGATGGCCTCGCCCGAACCAACGTTTGGGCTCGCCCCTAGTCGGGCGCGCCCGTTACCACCAACGCCTGTCGCCTGGCTCATGCACCTGAAAACCCTTTAGGCCCCTGGGGCCTATGACATATGGGCCCCACGCCCCCATTTTAAAAAAAGGAATTAGAAAATTAATTAGAAATATTAATTAATTAATTAGATAATTAATTAACTTAATTAAATCTGTTAAATTAACATTATGACTTAATTAAACTAATTAAACCTGCTTAGTTAGTCTAAGACAATGACGAACGGGACCCACACGTCAGGTCAACTCCCTGTTGACTGCTGACATTATGATGACGTCAGCGTGCACTATTATGGATAATGTTAGAATTAAATAATTAAATAAATTCTAAAAATGATTAAAACTTTAGAAAATCATATAAAATAAACCGTAGCTCAGATGAAAATGTTTTCTATATGAAAGTTGCTCAGAACGACGAGACGAATCCGGATACGCAGCCCGTTCGTCCGCCACACACCCCTAACATAGCAAACACGCAACTTTCCCCCTCCGGTTCATCTGTCCGAAAACGCGAAACACCGGGAATACTTTCCCGGATGTTTTCCCCATTCGTCGGTATCACCTACTACCGCGATTGGGCACCCCTAGCATAGTTACTTGTCATGTCATGCATCGATATGCATCTGTTTGCATGGTATTCATTGTTTCTTCCCCCTCTTCTCTCTGATAGACTACGAGACCGACGCTGCTGCTGCCCAGTTCGACTACGGAGTTGACGACCCCTCTCTCTTGCCAGAGCAACCAGGCAAGCCCCCCTTGATCACGGATATCGCCTATTCTACTCTATACTTGCTTGCATTAGAGTAGTGTAGCATGTTACCGCTTTCCGTTATACCTATCCCGATGCATAGCCTTTGTCCTTGCTACTCTCAAGTTGTTACCTTTACGCAATCCTACCGCTTAGTATAGGATGCTAGTATTCCATCTGTGGCCCTACATTCTTGTCCGTCTGCATGCTATGCTATCGGGTCGTGATCACTCGGGAGGTGATCACGGGTATATAATTATACTTATACATGATACATGTGGTGACTAAAGTCGGTCGGCTTGTGGAGCACCAGCAGTGATTCACGGATTGGGGGCTGAAAGGACCTTTGTCCCGACGGCCCTCTAGATGGATCTTTGTGGCGGGCGACGGGCAGGTTGAGACCGCCTAGGAGAGAGGTGGGCCTGGCCCTGCTCGGGCGCTCATGGATACTTAACACGCTTAACGAGATCTTGGTATTTGATCTCGAGTCCGCTCTGAGCCTATACGCACTAACCAACTACGTGGGAAAGATATGGGCACTTTCGGCATCGTGGTATCGGTGAAGCACTTCGTGACATCACGATCGAGTGGCGCGCACGGATTGGACTGGAATGCTCAGAGGCTAGGTCTGCTTCGGCCGCGTCGCATACGCGTGCGAGTGTGCTAAGGCGATGGGCCCGCACTTCAGGCGCTTAGGTTTAGACCGGCGTGGCTGGCCTCTCTTGTGCCTAGGTGGGGCTACGACGTGTTGATCTTCCGCGGCGGGCATGACCCAGAAAGTGTGTCCGCCAAATGGGATCAAGCATGTTGAGTTATGTGGTGCACCCTGCAGGAAGTTAATCTATTCGAATAGCCGTGATCTTGATGTAACAGCGACTTGGAGTTGTACCTTGACCTTATGACAACTAGAACCGGATACTTAATAAAACACACCCTTCCAAGTGCGGATACAACCCGTGGTCGCTCTCTCTCTCGTGGTTACGAGGAGGGATCGCGGGTAGGATTATTGCTATGCGATGCTACTTGGAGGACTTCATCTACTCTCTTCTACATGTTGCAAGACGAGGCTGCGAGCGTAGTCTTGACATTATTAGATATCCCTCTTATTACGGCATTCTCGCAGCTTCAGTCCACCGATATGGCCCTTTACACATATATCCATGCATATGTAGTGTAGTTCCTTGCTTGCGTAGTACTTTGGATGAGTACTCACGGTTGCCTTGTTCCCCTTTTCCCTTTCTTTACCCGATTGTTGCAACAGACGATGGAGCCCAGAGCCGACGCCATCGCCGATGATTTACTACTACCCCTGGAGGTGCCTACTACTACGTGCAGCCCGGCGACGACGACTGGAGTAGTTTAGGAGGATCCTGCGGGAGGCCTGCGCCTCTTCGATCTGATCCCGGTTTGTGCTAGCCTTCTTAAGGCAAACTTGTTTAACTTATGTCTGTACTCAGATATTGTTGCTTCCGCTGACTCGTCTATGATCGAGCACTTGTATTCGAGCCCTCGAGGCCCCTGGCTTGTATTATGATGCTTGTATGACTTAATTATGTTTTAGAGTTGTGTTGTGATATCTTCCCGTGAGTCCCTGATCTTGATCGTACACATTTGCGTGCATGATTAGTGTACGATTGAATCGGGGGCGTAACAAGTTGGTATCAGAGCCAACTGCCTGTAGGAATCCCCCTTCCACACTCCTTGGCCGAAGTCGAGTCTAGACAATGCAAAAACTTTTACTAACTTGGTTGTGTGCCTTACGGGCCCACGTTGCCATCGGGTGGTACTAGGATCTTTTACTCCTCGACCTTTACTCTGGGACTCTGAACTCTCTTCTATTCGGGTTAAATGAATTTTGCTAAATCTAACATTAGGATCTCGTTATCACTTTCACCCGGAGAGCCCCTTATTGCTGATGATCGTCGGCTACACCAGAAGACCCTGAAGATACTCTCCGCTGTTAACTCGAGAACTTGTGTTCATCGCGTTTGCAATTCCCCTTCCACCGTAAACCCTTATGGATAACTACTTGCAGTTGTTATTCTTACCTTCGTCCCTAGTTGGTCTTGCTATTACAAGATACCCTGATAAATTCGTCGTTGTTTCGATAATCCTTTGAGCTTACTGCCTTGCTGTTCTTTGTCACTTGAATACCCCTACGGTTAATTCTCGCACTTATCGAGTATCCGCTCATCCCCAGCTTGTTCATGTGTTACACGAAAGTCTTGAAATACCATTCGATATTCAAAATCCTCGGCAACCTATTGCTCGAATTTCTTATGCGCTTTCATTATGATTAATCCCATAAGTATAGTAATCATATTGGCATCCTTTGTCACCATCATTTTGAGTCTGTTGATTCAATACGTTGTGAATGTTCACAATTATCGATCGAGTCCTAGGATTATCTTTCCGCTCGACGTCATTTTGAACATGAGCTGGTTCTCGACCAAACTATACGTAAATCGATTGTGCCTCTGGTTTATTCAATTGATCCATCCTTGATCGAACATCTGCTTACGATCCTTTGTTTTGGAAATCATAATTCCTTTGCATTTAAGCTTTGAATTATTCAGATGATTCCATAACCTTGTTGCATTTGCATTCCTTCCTCTTACGGTTGAGTATCGATACTCACATCGATCCTTTGTGGACCATCAAGTCCTTTGTTGGATTGTTATCCGGCGTTGTCCTTCACATTTGATCACTTTGTGAGTTCTTCCCCGATACATAATGCCTTTGTTAAGTTGTATCCTCTGCTTGGCCAACCATGCTCGCTTTCGGGCTTGTGTTATTTACTCTTGAAACTTGTGGTATATGTTTCTAAGAGGCCCTATGGGTTGAACATATGCTTTCTCTAAACCATGTGAACCCGAAAGTTTTCACGAGCCATACTCTTACGGTGTTTAGCGGATAAAATTTCAACACCGCAACTTCATCAAACGCGAGAAGTGAATGAAAGGTTATGCCTTTGAGAAGTGGGAGTCGACCTTGAACTTTATGTTCATGCCCATGGACACGATGTAGATCTTATCATTAGAGCTTCTCTTAAATTAATTATTCCTTGGTATAAGTTCTTATATCCGGGATCGGCCTTTACAATCGTGGTTCCACCATGTTCTCCTTTAAATACCATTTTCGATGCAAGTGTAAGCACTTGTCTTCTGTGGATCAATACCCGGTCCAACCTCTCATGATCCGTCTTGAGTATTACCCCCACGGTATCTCGACATTATCTTGAACCGCATAACTTCTTATGAGTTCTTCATCAAGTACTACATTCTCACCGATTCATAGTTTTCATGGGCTCTGAGTTATTAAACACTCAAAAAAAAACACCGATAATCGAATCGAGTCTGCCCTACGGTTCAAAAACTCTTGATAATCTTCTTTAAGTCCTAGTTTGTACTCGATCATGTCATACCTAGCCTGATCGGCCATATCATTATCGTGCAACTTTTAACTGTGCTACCGGTCCTTCCCGAGCAAAGTTTTCGACGATGAGCTAAGCTTTACGAGACTTTGCTCATCATATCGTTCCATCTTGAACAACAAGCTTGATATCAAGTTTGTGTCCTACCCATGGTTCCAATAACCTTCCGCTTCATCATTCCTTTGACTTGATGTAAATCGCGATTGATTACATCTTCATGAAATCTATCGACAAATGTGTCATGATCATCATCAACCTTATGAACTCTTCCAGGATATCAATTGAGTTCATGATGAGAAATACCATCCTTGCCCCGATGATTTGTGTCATCTTTGACCACTTTATTGCCTTCCGTTCAACACAAACTTGTTCGTGTTTTGTGTTATACCTTGAGTTCCTTGCTACCCAGCATTGTTCTTCTTTACCTTGGAGAATTACCGCCTTTTATGTCAAGAATGTCGTGGGAATTTCACCACCTCTTAAGAATTCTTGGTATAGTGATACTTCTCACCATCACCATTATTTCATGGTCCTCGTGTGGATTCCAACCGGGGTACCAACAAGTGAACGGTGCTGTTTGGATCCTGCACTTCTAGCAACCCTATTGCTTTGAAGTTAATGGTCGGCTGTTCATTCTTAGACTATTGATTATTAAATCACCATTACGACATTGGTCGCAACCCAACCCATATTTCGTGCACCTTTCAACCAATGTTTAAATTGGGTATGTTTTCCTCAAGCATATCCCCTTATATCATTTCATCTGACAAATGTTATCTCCATAATTGTGGAAATCCACCTGTTTGCAAATCTGGATGAATTTTCGCTGAGTCCATCAGCCACCTCCTCTTCCTCTCCTTGGTTTAATGTCGAACTCTTGTTTCGGAACTCGCTTCCATATTACAATTCCCGAGAATCTTACAATGTCATCTCGACAATTTGTGTTGCACCTTTCTTCTCAGGCATCCTGAGTCCGAGGCATCCTGGCACCATTCGGATCTGAATCTCGGTCAGATATGATGATTGGGACATATTTCCAAGAGTTATAACATTGGTCTTTACATGACATGGTAAGATGATGTCATGCCTAGCACACCTGGCTGGGGAACCCATTGTTATAATACCCCCTCCTTTCAGTAAGGTTAGCCATTCTTCCATAAGGAAATTGTAAGAGTTATTCTATAAGATGTTCCTGATGGATCCTTTGTGAATACAAAGTCTGACCTTTGCTTGCAAACCATGTCAGTGCTATCTCGAAGCATGCCCATGGTACTCCGATTTTCAATAAGAACATTTGAAGCCCAATGCTAAATGTTTCCTGCTCAATTATCCAAACACCGCTGTATGGGTAATGTCATGAAATTTCTCTCCCCTACCTAAAGAGTTTTCTATATTATATCCTGTCATGGATATCATGCTCTGTTTCTCCTTGGGAAGGATATACCCCTGAATAATGTGTTTAAACACATTTTCCTTTCCATTGTTTTGTTTAACCTTTCTGGTGATCTATATGATCTAAGCAGTAATATTCTTCTGCTTATGTAAATATCTGTGTATAACTCTGTCAGTAAGACCCTGTTGCTATTGTTGATGACATTCTGGTATCCACCGATGGACGAGAACTTTGCCTAATGGTCTGCCTCGTTCAACAAGCAGGAAAATGGTTCTCTTCGTCCCTCGCCCTTGGTATCGATGTTGTTGCCGACATAACTAATAGGCTACCCTCTGGCATGCCTTGCTATTGTGACCGTGCAAGATGTCAGCCCCCCCTTCCTACCTTTAACCCACATGGTGGGCCCATAACCCACAGTTCCACAGGATCGAAACCTGACTCCCCTATACACCCTGTTGACAAAGTTATTCCTCGCGCTTGACTTCTTATGGAACTCACGGGGCAACTGCCAAGTGATCTATTCGGGTATCAGACGCAATACTTTTTCTCATTGCTCTGAACCCCTTTCACCTTCTGATTAGGCATCGAACGCTTGCCTATCCGTTTGAAACTTCTCATGGTACCTCCTTACTTTGCTCTCGATATTTTCTTAAGATTCAATTCGAGAGTTATTTCCGCCACCTTCCCCGTTGTTATCTACCAGATAGTCTACCTTGCAGAGGTCCATTCTTTCGGTATACCCCCTTATTCTTGCGTAAGTATGACGGTGATCCAAAAGAAAAGATGCCTACTTCATCATGATGAACTGAAGAAAAATGAAGACAACAATTTAATGGATCGACCTCTTCTGGAAGAGCAGCTAAGACCGAGAACACTCGCTATAATTTCATAACCAGAACCTCCCCACCTTACACCACCCCTTAAATCTCGGGACGAGATTTCTTGTAGTGGAGGAGAATTGTGACGCCCAGATAATTAGGCTACAGTAATCCCACGTTAATGTCGCCATGTCACCTTGGTTACTATTGCTAATCTCGCGCTAGATCAAAACCGGTCCAAAATTCAAATTCAAAGTTTGGTAAATAATAAAAGTTTTCAAACATTAAAATAAAAATGTTCGTTTATTGCCAAATATTACATAGGTAATTGTTGTGAAGAAAACACATATTTAGAAAATGCTAAGATGCCTTAAATTAAATTAAATATAAAAGGGAAATAAATAAAAGAAAAGAAAATATAAAAACAGAAAACAAAACAAAAAAGAAGAAGATCTCTCATTGGGCCACGGCCCAAGAGGCCATCGAACGCCAGCCGCCCACCGCACCCCACCCCTCCTCCATATCCCACCAGGGAAACCCTAACAACCCACCTCACTCCCCCACTCCCCACAACTCTCTCCCTCCCGATCCAGATCGGATCGGGGAACAGACCGAACCGCCGACGCCGCCTCGGCTCCGTGCCGAGCCCCGCCGCCCGGCGACCCTGCGCAGTGGGCAGAGCCACCCGCGCGATTTAACCCCCCTCCCTCGCGCCCGTGCCACGACCTCTTCCTCACCGGACCCCGCCACCGCCCGTCGCCTCGTCCTCCTCGTCTCCTCCTCGCCGACGACGCATCCCCATCCTCCTCCCCAACGGCTCCATCAAGCCTCGCCGCCCCCCTTCTCACGACGAACGTGAGCACCTTCTCGTGCTCCCTCTCTACTCCCCGTGGTCACGCACTCACGCTACAGCGTGCCAGCGCGCCACCGCACCACGGCCGGCCCGCGCGCCCGTTCCCCACGTCGCCCGCTCGCGACCACCATCGTCGCCCCGCTGCCCCCATCAGACTTCGCTGGACCCGCCGCTGTTTTCGCTTCCCGCTTCAGCTGCCGCACGGCTCGCCGTGCGCGACGTCGCCCTTCGCCGTCTCTCTTCGAGACCGCCTGTGGCGACCCGCCCACCACCGCGACCATCTGCGCCGGCCTCCCGCTCCAATCCCACCCCTCCGCCACTTCCCCTGGCCGGCGTCATGGGCACCGACGGTAGTGCAGATGGCCTCGCCCGAACCAACGTTTGGGCTCGCCCCTAGTCGGGCGCGCCCGTTACCACCAACGCCCGTCGCCCGGCTCCGCGCAGCGCCCGAAACCCTTTAGGCCCCTGGGGCCTATGGCATATGGGCCCCACGCCCCCATTTAAAAAAGGAATTTGAAAATTAATTAGATAATTAATTAACTTAATTAAATCTGTTAAATTAACATTATGACTTAATTAAACTAATTAAACCTGCTTAGTTAGTCTAAGACAATGACGAACGGGACCCACACGTCAGGTCAACTCCCTGTTGACTGCTGACGTCATGATGACGTCAGCGTGCACTATTCTGGATAATGTTAGAATTAAATAATTAAATAAATTCTAAAAATGATTAAAACTTTAGAAAATCATATAAAATAAACCGTAGCTCAGCTGAAAATGTTTTCTATATGAAAGTTGCTCAGAACGACGAGACGAATCCGGATACGCAGCCTGTTCGTCCGCCACACACCCCTAACATAGCAAACACGCAACTTTCCCCCTCCGGTTCATCTGTCCGAAAACGCGAAACACCGGGAATACTTTCCCGGATGTTTTCCCCATTCGTCGGTATCACCTACTACCGCGATTGGGCACCCCTAGCATAGTTACTTGTCATGTCATGCATCGATATGCATCTGTTTGCATGGTATTCATTGTTTCTTCCCCTCTTCTCTCGGTAGACTACGAGACCGACGCTGCTGCTGCGCCTACCGACTACGGAGTTGTCGACCCCTCTCTCTTGCCCGAGCAACCAGCAAGCCCCCGATCACCAGATATCGCCTATTCTACTCTATACCGCTTGCATTAGAGTAGTGTAGCATGTTATCGCTTTCCGTTATACCTATCCCGATGCATAGCCTGTCCTTGCTACTATCATTGTTACCTTTACGCAATCCTACCGCTTAGTATAGGATGCTACTATTCCATCTGTGGCCCTACATTCTTGTCCGTCTGCATGTGCTATACTATCGGGCCGTGATCACTCGGGAGGTGATCACGGGTATATACTTATACTTATACATGATACATGTGGTGACTAAAGTCGGGTCGGCATGGGAGCACCCATGCGAGTGATTCACGGATTGGGGCTGAAAGGACCTTTGTCCCGACGGCCCTCTGGATGGATCTTTGTGGCGGAGCGACAGGCAGGTTGAGACCGCCTAGGAGAGAGGTGGGCTCGCCCTGTTCGGCGTTCGTGGATACTTAACACGCTTAACGAGATCTTGGTATTTGATCCGAGTCCGGCTACGGGCCTATACGCACTAACCAACTCGTGGGAAAGATATGGGCACTCGGCGTCGTGGTATCGGCGAAACGGCACTTCGTGACGCCGCCGATCGAGTGGCGCGTGCGGATTGGACCGAACGCCTCAGAGGCTAGGTCTGCTTCCACCGCGTCGCATACGTGCAGTGTGCTAAGGCGATGGGCCCGCACCCTGTCGCGCTTAGGTTTAGACCGCGTCTTGGCCTCTCTGTTGTGCCTAGGTGGGGCTGCGGCGTGTTGATCTTCAGCGACGGGCATGACCGAGAAAGTGTGTCCTACCAAATGGGATCAAGCGTGTTGGGTTATGTGGTGCACCCTGCAGGAAGTTAATCTATTCAATAGCCGTGATCTTGATAATGTGACGACTTGGAGTTGTACCTTGACCTTATGACAACTAGAACCGGATACTTAATAAAAACACCCTTCCAAGTGCGGATACAACCCGGTGGTCGCTCTCTCTCTCGTGGTTATGAGGAGGATCACGGGTAGGATTATTGCTATGCGATGCTACTTGGAGGACTTCATCTACTCTCTTCTACATGTTGCAAGACGGAGGCTGCTGAGCGTAGTCTTCGACGGTGATTAGCTATCCCCTCTTATTCGGCATTCTGCAGATTCACCCCATCGATATGGCCCTTTACACATATATCCATGCATATGTAGTGTAGTTCCTTGCTTAAGAGTACTTTGGATGAGTACTCACGGTTGCCTTGTTCCCCTTTTTCCCCTTTCTTTACCCGATTGTCTGCAACTGCACGATGGAGCCCAGAGCGAGCCACCGCCGTCGATGGCGACTACTACCCCGGAGGTGCCTACTACTACGTGCAGCCCACCGACGAGGACCTCGAGTAGTTTAGGAGGATCCCAGGCAGAGGCCTGCGCCTCTTCGATCTGATCCCAGCTTTGTGCTAGCCTTCTTAAGGCAAACTTGTTTAACTTATGTTTGTACTCAGATATTGTTGCTTCCGCTGACTCGTCTATGATCGAGCACTTGTATTCGAGCCCTCGAGGCCCCTGGCTTGTATTATGATGCTTGTATGACTTAATTATGTTTTAGAGTTGTGTTGTGATATCTTCCCGTGAGTCCCTGATCTTGATCGTACACATTTGCGTGCATGATTAGTGTACGATTGAATCGGGGGCGTCACAGGAGTGTCTTAGAGACAAGATACCAACTATCCTATGCGACCTTGAGAAGATATATCCTCCAGCCTTCTTTGATGTGATGGTGCATTTGGTTGTTCATCTACTTGATGAGGCACTACTTAGAGGTCCAGTACAGTATGGTTGGATGTACCCTATTGAAAGGCGGCTAGGCACTTTCAAGGGCTATGTTAGGAACAGAGCTAGACCCGAGGGTTCCATTGCAGAGGCCTACATTGCTCTGAAGCGTTGACATTCTGCTCAAAATACATTGAAACAAATGATCGACTTAGCAAAGAGGTGGGTGAAGACAATCCTGGGCTCAATGTTTTCGATTATTCATTCGAAGTTACTGAGGAAGAGTCGACAAGAGGACAAACCTAAAGATTTGGACAAAATGGTTTGGTATGTGTTGAATAACTGTCCCGAGATACTACCTTATATCAAGTAAGTGCAAGATCTTGCAGCTTATACATCGTAATCTACTAAACTTGCAGCACATTCTTATATATTTAGATGTTTGACGCGATCACTATGTTGGGTAGCATCTACAAAGAGGAGTTACCGCCGCAAAAATCCAAGAAACATTGACAAACTGGTTATGGCAGGATTTGCGAAATGGTTCAAGAACCATGTAAGCTTTTGAAGTGCACTATCAGTTTTTTTAATATATTGAGTACATAAGATGACCAGCTTGTCTATTTTCTAACCATAGGTTAAGAAGATGCGGGAGGATGGGCAGGCGATTGATGATGCCCTTTACTCACTAGCAATGGGTCCCGATACTCGGGTAAGACATTATGAATCTTGCGTTGTTGGAGATGTGCGCTACAACACCCTTGCACGAGACGAAGGCGGAAGACACAAAACAGTGCCATCATGAGCACGGATACGTATGACAAATAGACAACTGAAATGTATGCTAACATAATGTACATTATTCAGTTGCAAGATATCTCCGCCGAGGATCATCGGTGTGTGGTTCTCATGTCTTTGTCGTTGGTATAACATGTTTTCGAGGATCGCAAAACCCAGAGCTGATGATTATTTCAAATCCATCAATGTCAAGGCGGCGTACTGCACCAACGAGCCTTTTATTTTGGCAAATCAAGCAACACATATATTTTTCTTGGAAGACACATTTGCACGTAGCGATGATGGAAAGTATTGCAAAGGTTTGAGCAGAGGAATTGTTTAATGAAGTCGCACAACAAGATGATGCTTACATCGCCCCGATGTACAAGATAACACAGATGTTCCTAATATCTTTGAGAACCATCACGCCAATGACGCCGGCGAAAAGATTGCCTGTCGTGCTGTGGACATACAAGAGTTGATCAAGAAGAAGCCAACATTCGAGGACGTTGAGGACGAAGAAGAAGATGACACCGTGGGGAATTACGATTCAGACTGATACACATGGTGAAGATGTTGACGCTGCTGCTGCGGATGATGATTACATTGCTTTTGTCGTATTTTCCTGTCAGAAGACGTTTTTTATCTACTATGTGAAATTGTGTTTGCTATGACAACTGAAACCTGATGAACATGTTGTTTAGTATTTTGTTGTGAGAACATCACTTGTTATGTATGCTGATTTGTGTTTGGTGATTGTATGACAACTAAAACATGATGACATTGTTGTTTAGTTGTACTCATATTTGGTTGTGAAACTTGAATTTGATGACATAGTTTGCTGTTGGACTGCAATTTGCTCGACGTCTTCGAATGAGAACAAAGTTGACCCGACAGGGCCTCTGCTATTTATTTATTTATATGAGCAAAAGGGGATACCCCCTGATTTCCGTTAATAGAAATCATTAGATGTTCACAACACTATGCCTAACCTGCTACATGGTTTCATTCAAGACTAGTTTCAAAGAAAGTGCTCATGTCGTAGCTAATCGAATACATCACGAGTGCTACATACACTACAAATAAAGAGACAATCATCCTCTGAGCACATCGATTTTGCCCATTATCTTCACAAGCTCTTTCATCTCCTCATTGTTGTCAAGGCCATTCAAAGAATTGTTGCTTGGCCATGATCAAACGAATCGCATCTTTAACCTTCGCTCTCGTGCATCTTCCTCTTCTCGCTGCTCCTTCGCCATTTGTCCAACACCCCAACCTGCTGGTATTGGGATTCCTCGGCAAACCAAATAATCAGCGTAGTTGCATTCCCCCACATCAGCAACTTCCCAGAAATACAAATCACACGAATCTTCCCTTTTCTGCACAAATCAAATTGGTAAATCATCAACCAAACTATTAAAAAAATCAGCAGCTGAAAGCAGCAGAACAACACTTAAACATATTATTACCCCATGATTCGGGCATTTGTAGAAGACTCGGCCAGGGTTGCGGATTGTGGTTGAGACGCGACGGATGACTCTGCGTGATTTGCAGCAGTGGCACCACACCAACGACAGCGGGTTGCGATGAGCAATCGGCTGTGGTGCACGTGTCGGCGAGGGTGTGATGAGACCCACAGGCGATGGTACGGGTTGCGACTTGGTGCATATCTGGTTGTTGCTTGCTGAAGAGCAGGTGGACGAGCAGCCAGCGGACATGTTTGTTGTGGCCAGAGCTTCTGATGCTAAGCAGAGTAAGTAGAAAAGAGGAGAAGCGAACGTTGGATATGTCAGTTTCATTACTTGCAGAGTAGCATAGCACCATATATAGTCATAGTCTAGGTTTGGATTCGAACCACCTACAGAGCACGTCTTTCTTTTTTCTAAAACTCGCAATGTCTGCTTACTAGTACACTAGCTTGTTCTCAGACGCTTCCCAAGTCTTTGATTTTCTTTCCTTTTTGCGAGGAAGGAAGGAGGACAAAATTGAGAGTTCCGGGACTCGAACCCAAGACCTCTCGGTTGAAAACCAAGGGTGCTAGTCACTTATGTGGCGAACGCTCCTGTGAGGAGGACGGCAGATTTAACGATTTTCCTCGCAGCTTTCTTCCTATATATAAAAAGTATGCTACTTGGTGTCCGCTTAGTCAACAAACGATTGTGCTAACCTTGACCGTTGGATTGACATTCAACGATGTCGCGTTTCTTGATCTCTTCCTCCTCGAGCCGCCAAAGCCAAACCAGCGCCGGGACCGGACCGCTTCTCCGCCTCCCACGGTGGTTGTGATCTGCCCGCTCTTGTTCGTTCCGTCAAAGCCTCACCATCGTCCCTCCACATTGGTTCGCTCGCAAGGCCCGCCTCTCGGTGTTGTCAACATGGTCAACAACCGAGAGGAATAAGGAGATGATTGTACATGGTGAGGATGACAAGAGGGACCAAAGAAGGGCGCAGAATTTAGTTTTTTCGGGACGGAGAAGGGTATCAATCTGGGTTGTGCGGGACCCGTGGCCTGCCTAGCCCAGTGCTTTTATTTCATATGTTTAGCACATGACCAGCCCAGTTTGTTTTTTTTCCTTTCTAAAATTGCTGGCCAGCTATTTTGTTTTTTGCGTAATAACCAACGAGGGCCTACTTGCTTTTCTATGCCTGCTGGGCCGGAAATCTTTCAAGACGAGGAGGATGCATTTTGCCCGTAAAATGGGCTATAAGTAATAAGAAATGGGCTGTAAAATGAAAAATACAGCAAATGCAGACAATTAGTTCCAAAATACTGCTTTTCTTTGATTTTGATATTTTAAATTTCATTGATTTTGTGCGGTAAATTTCATTGAATTTAAATTAAGGTATATTTTGATTTAAAATTAATTTTAATCTGCTAGAAATTTCGGGCTGTATGCTGTTTGGGGACAGATTTGGAGGCTGACTTGTGGGTCTACTAGGTTGACGGTACTTTGGCTTTGTCAACTTAGTCCATTAACGATTCTAGCAGCGATGACCGTTGGATGTTAATCCAACGACCATGCTTCTTCTTCAATATCGATATTCTTGCTCCAAATTACCAAACCAGCTCGGTGGGACTACTGCTCCCGCCTCCGTGGCGGTGTCAGGTCGCATAGGCCGCACCGCCCACCCTACTTCATTGTCTGGCCGTGCCATTCCTCTACTCACCCACACCTCCTGTTATTTTCCGGCGACGGCGGTCAGACCAAGAAACCCTCGTACTCCCCATCGCGTGGGCAACCATTGCCGAGTATTCCCCGGCTCCGTGTCGTTCCCTTCCTAGGCCTCGCCGTCGTCCACCGCCATGGTGCTCTCGACGCGGCCTGGTTAACTTGGTCAACGAACGACATCCATCGGTCATGGATCAGACGCAAAATAATGATTCCTCCACCGACAAATTGGGACCCACCGAAGGGCCTCAGATTTCACTTAAAAAACGTTCCCCGGCGACATGTCGGACCCACCAGCTATATCTCCGCACGCAAGGAAGTGCCTCCTTATTACGCAAAAAAAAAGTAAATACCCCCTGCTAGCTGGGACCCACCATAGTGGGAGGATGACTTGTGGGCCAACAAAGTTGACGGGGACGGAGGGCTTTGTCAACTTAGTTAATATGAACGATTCTAGCTCAAGTGACCGTACGATGTCCATCCAACGGCCGTAGTCCTTCTTCGACCTCTGGTCTTCTTGCTCCAAATACCAAAGCAGCGCCAATCGTGTCGCATGCTCCCGCCTCCGTGGCGGTGTCTTTGCCATGAGGCCTCACCACCCCTACTATTCCCACCACTGGCCAGCCCTCGGCGACGGCAACCTCACACCGCAGCCGAACCAAAGAACCTCGTATTCCTCTCCGTGCGGGCTTCCACCGTCGTGTCTTCCCGGCTCGCGTCGTCCTCTTCCTAGGCCTCACCGTCGCCCACCGCCAGTGGTGCTCTCCATGGGCGTGGTCAAGGAACGACTTCCATCGGAAGAGTATCAGACGTGGAGAGGCCGATACCGGGTCCACGGCCACAGCCCAGTTTTTTTGTGATTTGCCAAGTAAGTCGCTTTGTCGGGCCTGTTGGGCTGTAAATCTTTCAAGACGAGGAGAGCTTTCATTCTACCGGCCGAGAAAATGGCCCATCAGTAATGAGAAATGGGTTGTACATTTTAAAACACATCAAACCGCAATTAGTTTCAAATATCTTTTTTTTTATTTCAAGATTTAAAATTACATTAATTTTTATGCGTGGAGAATTTGTTGGATTTTATGTTGATATACATTTATTTTCAAAATCAGTTTGAATGTGAGTCGAAATTTCGGGATTAAAAACAGTTCGGACCGCACCGAAATATGCAAAATCTCGTATAATTTTTTAACTGTGGCCACAATTTGGCCTGTAATGCTAACAAAAAGAATATGGACTCCAAAAAAACCTTAAGAATTAGCAAATGGGTTGAAAATTATTAGAAATAATGACAGATGGGTTGTATGTTGTTTTCCACAGATTTGAGGCTTATCTAAAAAAAGGTTGACGCACAAGCAATGACTGTTGAATGTCCATCCAACGGCCGTCGTGCTTCTTCAATCTCTGCTCTTCCTGCTCCAGCCGCTCAAACAAGCACCGGCTGCACCGCTCCTCCCTCCTCCCGTGGCCGGCTGTCTTGTCGGCAGCCTCACCGCCCAACCGCATTCCCATCATCGCCTAGCCATCCTCTACTCACCCACACCGCCGTTATTCTCCGGCGATGGCAGATGAACCAAGAACCTCAGACAACAGATTCCCCGCGTGAGAAATAATCGCCGAGTCTTCCTCGCCTCCGTGTCGTTCCTTCCTAGGCCTCGCCGTCGTCCACCGCCTGGTGCTCTCGGCGCAGCTTCGGTCAACGTGGTCAACGACCAACATGCATCTGGCGGATCAGATGTGGAGAGGCCGATACCGGGTCCACGGCCGCACGCAAGGAAATGCCTCCTTATTACGCCAAGCAAAATAATGATTCCTCCACCGACATCGTGGACCCACCAAAAGGGCATCTGATTTCGCAAAAAAAATGTTACCGCCACGACAACTCGCACCCACCACTATATCTTCGCACGCAAGGAAGTGCCTCTTTATTACGCACAAAAAATGAATACTCCCCGTTAGCCGGGACCCAAAGATAGTGGCAGGCTGACTTGTGGGCCTACTAAGTTGACGGGATGGAGGGCTTTGTCAACTTAGTCAATATGCACGATTCTAGCTCCAAAGGACAGACGATGTCCATCCAACGGTCAGTAGTGCTTCTTCAACCTCTGGTCTTCTTGCTCCAACCACCCAAACCAGCTACTGGTCGTGCCTCGTGCTCCTGCCTCCCATGGCAGCTGCATGATGGCAGAGGCCTCACCGCCCCTACTACTCCCACCGCGCCAGCCATCCTCTACTCACCCACACCCTCGTTACTCACAAGGCGGCAGCCTTTCACACCGCAAACGAACCAAAGCCCTCGTACTCCTCTATGCGTGGTCATCCACCGCCGCGTCTTCCCGGCCGTGTCGCCCCTTCCTAGGCCTCACCGCCGCCCACCGCCTGGTGCTCTCGGCGTGGTGTGGTCAACGTGGTCAAGGAACGGCTTCCATTGGACGTGGATCGACGTGGAGAGGCCGATACCGGGTCCACGGCCGCAGAAGGAAGTGCCTCCTTATTACATGCAAAATAATTATTCCACCGACAATGGGGGACCTCATCGGACGGGCCACCGTATTTTGCCCCCGACGATTGCTAGGACCCACCACTACATCTTCGCACGCAAGGAAGTGCCCGGTCGGGACCCACCGGTCGAAGCGCACGTGGCGTTGTCATTCGTCGCGAACGTGTACGCATATATATACCGGTTGATGTAGAGGCGCACACGTGTCGTAGTAGAGGCGCCGCACGTAGCATGTACACGCACGCATACCGCCGTGGTGCAAGAAAGAAAATACGCCACGTATGTGTACATACAGCGGGTATCGAACGCCTACTCGCATCACGTGCACGGCGTGGCTCGTACATGGCTGGGTCGGAACGGAGAAACAAAGGTCTCGCCATGTTCATGGGGAGGCAACGGAATGCGTCGTGTTCATGGGGAGGCAACGGAATGCCTCGTGTTCATCGGGAGGGCTTGGACGGAACAAGCGATGGAAACGAGGCCTGGCGTACCGCAGAACGGAGGAAACGGCCTTGTGTTCGACCGGCCACGTTCGAAACGGGATCCTGTTCATCGGGAGGGGTGTGGCGTACCGCAAAACGGAGGAAACGGACCTCCTACGGTCGAAACGGGGTCCCGTTGATCGGGAGGGTTGTGGCGCATCGCAAAACGGATTTAAACGGACCTCCTACGGTCGAAACGGGGTCCCGTTCATCGGGAGGGTGTGGCGTACCACAAACGGACTCCACGAGATACTGTTCATCTCCACCGTCGACCTCCTCCACCTCCACGGGCTCCTGCTCATCCAGCCTCCACGGGCTCTGCTCATCCAAATTCTCCACCGCGCTTACTCCACCGCCATCGCTCAACCACCCCTTCACCGCTCATCGCTCATCCAGCCCTCCACACCACGGGTCCCGCTCAACCACCCTCCACCGCTCACTGCTCATCCCGCCTCCACACCACGGGTCCTGCTCAACCACCCTCCACCGCTCATCGCTCATTCAGCCCTCCACACCACGGGTCTTGTTCATCCACCCTCCACGGGCACCCTCCACCATCTATCGCTCATCCAGCCCTCCACCACACCACGGGTCCAGCCATCCAGAGGCAACGCCACCGCCATCGCTCATCCAAACCCCCGCAACGCCATCGCTCATCCAATCGATCGGCTTCAGCTTAGCAGCAAGAGCGGCGAATCGCCGATCGGGTTCGCTAATGACCATCGATCGATCGCTTCGGGTTCGAGAACGCGTAGCTTCGCAAAGGCAATCGCCAGTTCGATTAGATCCCAACGCCGCCGGGTTCGATTAGAGCTAACGCCGCACACACGCTGCAGCGTGTACGTACGAGAAACACGCATCATTCGCCCCGACCTCCCACCGTAACCGTGAACTCCCGAAATTTTCCTCGCCTTGCTTCTACCATGGTTTTTCCGTCATGGACGGCCCAAAGAATGTCATGTAGCTGCGTCTCCGCCCGCCCAGACTTAAAAGCCCATTTTCATCATGATTTTTTGTCATAGAAGTAGGAGCCCACCACATCTATGATGATACCGGGTTTTGTCACAATTATCATCATAGAAGTGTCATATGTATGACAGAAAAAAATTTCGTTTGGCCCAAAATGTCATGGATGTGTCTTTTTTTTGTAGTGACCGGATCCATAAAAATAAAAACAACAGGCACACAAGGTTATGTCCGCCTACCTGATCAGGGTAAGCACGCCCATAACCTTCCCTCGTGGGAGGCACCGGCGAGATACACGACAATAGACCTAGTTAGGACCTGGCCCATAAGGTAAGCGTGGATGCACTGGTCAGTTTCGATCTGGCGGCACCATGACTCAGCCAACAGTTGTTCAAGTTCAATTTAATCCGGTTAAACTTGAATGCAATATGCTGAGCCATGATAAAATAGCATGATGCATTTACAAAGCATGAGCATGGTATTAACATAAGCATGAGGGTGCAACATAACTATCCATCATATCAACTATGAAATAATCTCCAACTGAACATGGCATAATGACGAGCATAAATTTTACAAGTACAACACTACTCATAGCATAACATGAACATTATCATCAACCATAAATAACATGCAAGAAATCATCAATAACATCACCGAGTAACACTTAACCAACTACCAGCAAAGGAACAACGCATATTAACAGTACTCGATAACCGACGATAATCATGCATCGAAGAACATGACCAACCCAACATGTATTACTATCAAGCATGGCAATAAGAAAGTAATACTAGCAACTAGCGGGGCATGATAAACCAGGCGCATAACAACATAGCAAACAAGTAAGCACAATCCCAGAAGCATTATCGAAACAACGATAACCATATTTTAAACAAGCAATCATTTAATAAATATTCAAGTTGAAAACCATGACTACTGCATGACTATCATGCAAATGGGTATTGTGGCTTGCCTGGGGATGAAGAAGGCACCGGGAAGAAGTGCGGTGAAGCCGCGGAAAGATTTGCCAGAAACAGTTCTCTCTCGAAGGGGCTGTTTACGTGCAAGGGCAAAAAGGTCATTTTCACAGTGTCAAACCATAGTGAAAATGAAACCAACAGAACGGTCTTGACGAGACGAAGAAATGGGCTTTGGAATCATCTCATTTGGAGCTGTGGTTAAAAAGATATGAAGGTTTGAAGTTCAGGGACTTTTCTGCAAACATATCATCACAAACAAGTCCCTGAGTGGATAAGGCAGAAGCGCAAAGTTAGAACTACGCTTTCTGACGAAGAAAGCGCATCCTGGGCTGAAATAGAGAGGAATACGCTTTCAGAATAACGAAAACGTACTCTGAACTGAACCAGAGGGTAAATACGCTTTCGATTTGGTGAAAGCGTATTTCACGAAATACGTGGCCACTTATCCACGTCAGCGCCCGGGTCAACGCATGCAGGGGTGGGAGCGGCCGCCTGGGGCGCTGCCAGGTGGGGTCGGGGAAAAGAGGGGACCCGCCTGGCTCCTGTCTTCTTCCTCCTCGCTGTCTCCCCGATCGGAAGCAGAGGAGAGGCCGGCGATGGCCCGGCCGGATCCGGCCATCATCGGCCGAGACGAGGCCACCGGGGAATGCGGAGCGGAGTGCTGCTCCCGCCTGGAGCAGCAGCAACTCCCGAGGAGGAGCGGGATCATGGCGACGAGAGGAGGCAGGGGCGGAGCAGAGGCGCTGCCGGCGACGGGCGCTGGCGATTCCGGCCACCTCCGGCCAAGTGGAACACGCCGGCGAGGTCGGGGAAGGACGGCGCTTCCATTCATAAGGGAAATGGGCGCCGGGGAGAGCTTAGGGTGGCCGTGGCTGGAGGCAACAGAGAGCACAGCCGTCGGCGGCCGATCATGGGAGGCGCGGCCACAGGACCTCCGGCGACGAGGCAAGTAGGTGGGGAGATCAGGGGGTCGAGGGGAGTTCTCTGGTGGTGGAAGAACTATGAGGGAGGGCTCGGGTGGCCGGAATTTAGGCGCACCCGAACGGCGGCCATGGCGGCGATGGTGGGGCAGGAGAGCTCCAGAGGCTCGGGCGAAGGGCTGGGGAGGGCTAGTAGAGTGTGCGGAGGCCGCTAGTGTGCTCGAACGCTTCGGGGGATGGCTATATATAGCCGGGCGAGGGAGGCCGTGGCTGAGTGCCGCCGCTCGAGCTCGGCCAAAGCTCTGGCGACGCGCAGCGAGCACGGGCAAGCACGGGAAGGCGACGAGGGAGGCAATGGACGAGCTATAGAGGCGCACAGGGTGAGGGGGGCCGAGGGCGCAGAGGAGAAGCGGCCGAACGCCATTAAAGCTTCGGTCGGCCACAGTGTGTCTGTGGGCATGCGGCGTTTTGCGTCGGTGATCAAGCGGACGGAGGGGGGGAGGGGTCCAGGTGATCTGCGATGATAAGAGGAAGACAATGGACATGCTCACGAACGCGAAGCCGACGAGAGGAGGAGGGGCCCGAGCACAAACGACGTTCTGGCCGCGCACACTACATGCCAAAGCGGTGATCACCGCGCGCACTGGTGCACACAGTGCCACAAGCGATGCCAACCGATGTCTGGGGTGGAGTCCTTCCTGGGGAGGTTGCAACCGTGGTGGTAGATTGGTAAAAAGGGACACAGTTAAATGTCAGTTAACCTCTGAAGTTTACTGCAGTAAACTTGATCGAGCACTGCTGATCCACAGAGACTTGATTGGGAGCAATGGAGTTGTCTGGTAGATTTAGGGTAAAAGGACTTACATCCTGGTAATTTTGAGAAGAATTGGACCACTAACTAATATAGTTGCTTTACAACTAAGTAATCTGGTCCAGAATGAAGATCATGATGATGCTCTCAAATGGAGAAGCCACTTGATCTGAACTTTGTCAAGGCAGGCTTAATTGGCCATATGAAGATGCTCAAAAGGTTTCATACCAATTGGATAGACCAAAATGGTACTTCCTTCACAAACATTTCCACTGACCAGAAACTTGCAAAAATTCTAGAGGAAAGATGGCTAGATGAAACATGCCCAAAATGGGTGGAGGTAAGTTATATGGATAATAGAAGTCCTAGAAAAATTGGCAGCCATAGTGGAGCAAGATAAAATATACTTGCTTCACAATCTGAAATTTTGGACAGAATCAAAGAATTGAAGGTGAGCTTTCATGGAGGCATGTCATGAGCTCTACTTTGGTGGAGAGTGGTGATATGGTTATATGAAGGGCCATGCAAAATGGCAACTCATTTGAATATGCCTAGCTTGTACTTCCTTCACAACCAGTTCCCTCAAACAGGAACTTTGGAAAATCATAATTAAATAATTACTAGGCAAATGAGGTTGCATTTTGGCATGTAGCAATGATGTGGACAGTAAAAAGTGTCCAAGGAGTTTGAGGTCAATTGGGAAAAGGAAAACAACACTTGCTTCATATTCTGCCATTTAGGACAGAATAGGAAATGAATTATTTGAGCATGATGATAAACATGACAAATGAAATATTTTGCCATATTTGAGAAAGATATTACCCAAAAAAATTATGAAAATTATTTGGGAATTTTAGGAGTGATATAAATATAGGTTGCTTCACAACCTAGGGCAAATTGGGTTATTCCTTTAATAGAAAAGGAATATTCCCAAGGAAAAGAATATTGGGATTTGGGCTAGGATGAAAATGAAAGGGTCTAGGGAAGGATTTGGGTATGACAAGCCACTCTGGAAACAAAGAAGAGGGCATCTTCTTCAGTTTCCAGACCACAAAGCCACGAAAAAAGAAAACCTCAGGCAAAAACCTCAGAAAAACAAAAGAAAAAGAAAGGGCCAAAATCAGGCTGTCACAAGGGTTTTGCCGGAACCCGAAATCTGAAAGAGGTGATGATGCGCGTGGGAAATTGTTCCAAAGTCGATGTGATCGCGGTCGGCACGCTACCTCTACATCTACCTTCGGGATTAGTTTTAGACCTGAATAATTGTTATTTGGTGCCAGCGTTGAGCATGAACATTATATCCGGATCTTGTTTGATGCGAGACGGTTTAAATCAGATAATAATGGTTGTTCTATTTATATGAGAAATATCTTTTATGGTCATGCACCCTTGAAGAGTGGTCTATTTTTATTGAATCACGGTAGTAGTGATACACATATTCATAATATTGAAGCCAAAAGATGCAGAGTTGATAATGATAGTGCAACTTATTTGTGGCACTGTCGTTTGGGTCATATTGGTGTAAGGCGCATGAAGAAACTCCATTCTGATGGACTTTTGGAATCACTTGATTATGAATAACTTGGTACTTGCGAACCATGCCTCATGGGCAAGATGACTAAAACTCCGTTCTCTGGAACAATGGAGCGAGCAATGATTTGTTGGAAATCGTACATATTGATGTATGTGGTCCGAAGAATGTTGAGGCTCGCGGTGGGCATCGTTATTTTCTCACCTTCACAGATGATTTGAGCAGATATGGGTATATCTACTTAATGAAACATAAGTCTGAAACATTTGAAAAGTTTAAAGAATTTCAGTGAAGTGGAAAATCATCATAACAAGAAAATAAAGTTTCTACGATCTGATCGTGGAGGAGAATATTTGAGTTACGAGTTTGGTCTTCATTTGAAACAATGCAGAATAGTTTCACAACTCACGCCACCCGGAACACCACAGCGTAATGGTGTGTCCGAACGTCGTAATCGTACTTTACTAGATATGGTGTAATCTATGATGTCTCTTACTGATTTACCGCTATCGTTTTGGGGCTATGCTTTAGAGATGGCTGCATTCACATTAAATAGGGCACCATCTAAATCCGTTGAGACGGCACCTTATGAACTGTGGTTTGGCAAGAAACCAAAGTTGTTGTTTCTTAAAGTTTGGGGTTGCGATGCTTATGTGAAAAAGCTTCAACCTGATAAGCTCGAACCCAAATCGGAGAAATGTGTCTTCATAGGATACCCAAAGGAGACTGTTGGGTACACCTTCTATCATAGATCCGAAGGCAAGACATTCGCTGCTAAGAATGGATCCTTTCTAGAGAAGGAGTTTCTCTCGAAAGAAGTGAGTGGGAGGAAAGTATAACTTGATGAGGTAATCGTACTGCTCCCTTATTGAAAGTAGTTCATCACGTAAATCTGTTCATGTGACTCCTACACCAATTAGTGAGGAAGCTAATGATGATGATCATATAACTTCAGATCAAGTTACTACCGAACCTCGTAGGTCAACCAGAGTAAGATCCGCACCAGAGTGGTACGGTAATCTTGTTCTGGAGGTCATGTTACTTGACCATGACGAACCTACGAACTATGAGGAAGCGATGATGAGCCCAGATTCCGCGAAATGGCTTGAGGCCATGAAATCTGAGATGGGATCCATGTATGAGAACAAAGTGTGGGCTTTGGTTGACTTGCCCGTTGATCGGCAAGCCATCAAGAATAAATGGATCTTCAAGAAGAAGACAGACGCTGACGGTAATGTTACTGTCTACGAAGCTCGATTTATTGTGAAAGGTTTTCGACAAGTTCAAGGAGTTGACTATGATGAGACCTTCTCACCCATAGCGATGCTTAAGTCCGTCTGAATCATGTTAGCAATTGCTGCATTTTATGATTATGAAATTTGGCAAATGGATGTAAAGACGCATTCTGAATGGATTTCTAGAAGAAGTGTTGTATATGATGCAACTCAAGGTTTTATCGATCCAAAGGATGCTAACAAAGTGTGCAAGCTCCAGCGATCCATTTATGGACTGGTGCAAGCATCTCGGAGTTGGAATAAATATTTTGATAGTGTGATCAAAGCATATGGTTTTATACAGACTTTTGGAGAAGGCTGTATTTACAAGAAAGTGGGTGGGAGCTCAGAGCATTTCTAATATTATATGTGGATGACATATTGTTGATTGGAAATGAGATAGAATTTCTCGATAGCATAAAAGGATACTTGAACAAGAGTTTTTCAATGAAAGACCTCGGTGAAGTTGCTTATATATTGGGCATCAAGATCTATAGAGATAGATCAAGACGCTTAATTGGACTTTCACAAAGCACATACCTTAATAAAGTTCTGAAAAGTTCAAAATGGATCAAGCAAAGAAAGGGTTCTTGCTCAGACACAAGGTGTGAAGTTGAGTCGGACTCAATGCCCCACCACTTGAGTAAGATAGAGAGAAATGAAAGGTGTTCCTATGCTTCACCATAGGCTCTATCATGTATGCAATGTTGTGTACCAGACACGATGTGTGCCTTGCTATCGACTTAGCAGGGAGGTACCAAAGTAATCCAGAGTGGATCATCGGACAGGGTCTAGAACATCCTGAAATACTTGAAAAGGACTAAGGATATGTTTCTCGTTTATGGAGGTGACAAAGAGCTCGTCGTAAATGGTTACATTGATGCAAGCTTTGACACTGATCCGGATGACTCCAAGTCACAAACCGGATACGTGTTTATATTGAACGGTGGAGCTGTAAGTTGGTGCAGTTCTAAGCAAAGCGTCGTGGCGGGATCTACGTGTGAAGAGGAGTACATAGCTGCTTCGGAAGCAGCAAATGAAGGAGTCTGGATGAAGGAGTTCATATCCGATCTAGGTGTCATACCTAGTGCATCGGGTCCAATGAAAATATTTTGTGACAACACTGGTGCAATTGCCTTGGCAAAGGAATCCAGATTTCACAAGAGAACCAAGCACATCAAGAGACGCTTCAATTCCATCCGCGATCAAGTCAAGGAGGGAGACATAGAGATTTGCAAGATACATACGGATCTGAATGTTGCAGACCCGTTGCTAAGCCTCTCTCATGAGCAAAACATGATCAACACCAAGACTCCATGGGTGTTAGAATCATTACTGTGTAATCTAGATAATTGACTCTAGTGCAAGTGGGAGACTGAAGGAAATATGCCCTAGAGGCAATAATAAAGTTGTTAGTTATATTTCCTTATATCATGATAAATATTTATTATTCATGCTAGAATTGTATTAACCGGAAACTTAGTACATGTGTGAATACATAGACAAACAGAGTGTCACTAGTCTGCCTCTACTTGACTAGCTCGTTGAATCAAAGATGGTTAAGTTTCCTAGCCATAGACATGAGTTGTTATTTGATTAACGGGATCACATCATTAGAGAATGATGTGATTGACTTGACCCATTCCGTTAGCTTAGCATTTGATCGTTTAGTATATTGCTATTGCTTTCTTCATGACTTATACATGTTCCTATAACTATGAGATTATGCAACTCCCGAATACCGGAGGAACACTTTGTGTGCTACCAAATGTCACAACGTAACTGGGTAATCATAAAGGTGCTCTACAGGTGTCTCCGATGGTACTTGTTGAGTTGGCATAGATCGAGATTAGGATTTGTCACTCCGATTGTCGGAGAGGTATCTCTGGGCCCTCTCGGTAATGCACATCACTATAAGCCTTGCAAGCAATGTGACTAATGAGTTAGTTATGGATGATGCATTACTTGAACGAGTAAAGAGACTTGCGTGAACTAGATTGAACTAGATATTGAGATACCGATGATCGAATCTTGGGCAAGTAACATACCGATGACAAAGGGAACAACGTATGTTGTTATGCGGTTTGACCGATAAAGATCTTCGTAGAATATGTGGGAGCCAATATGAACATCCAGGTTCCGCTATTGGTTATTGTCCGGAGACGTGTCTCGGTCATGTCTAGATAGTTCTCGAACCCGTAGGGTCCGCACGCTTAACGTTCGGTGACGATCGGTATTATAAGTTTATGTGTTTTGATGTACCGAAGGTAGTTTGGAGTCCCAGATATGATCGCGGACATGACGAGGATTCTCGAAATGGTCGAGACATAAAGATTGATATATTGGATGACTATGTTTGGACATCGAAAAAGGTTTCGAGAGAGTTCAGGCATATACCGGAGTACCGGGGGGTTACCGGAACCCCCCGAGAGTCAATGGGCCTTAATGGGCCATAGTGGAAAGGAGGAGGAGGCGGCCAAGGTGGGGGCACCCCCCCCCCCAAAGCCCAATCCGAATTGGGAGGGGGGTCGGCCCCCCTTTCCTTCTCTCCTTCTCCCCCTTCCTTCCCTCTCCTACTCCAACTTGGGAAGGGGGAATCCTACTCCCACCGGGAGTAGGACTCCCTCCTTGGGCGCGCCTAGGAGGCCGGCCCTCTCCCCCTCCTCCACTTCTTTTTATACGGGGGAGGGTGGCACCCTGTAGACACATAAGTTGATCATTGATCTCTTAGCAGTGTGCGGTGCCCCCCTCCACCATAATCCACCTCGGTCATATCGTCGTAGTGCTTAGGCGAAACCCTGCGCCGGTAGCTTCATCATCACCGTCATCACGTCGTCGTGCTGACGAAGCTCTCCCTTGACACTCTGCTGGATCGTGAGTTTGTGGGACGTCACCGAGCCGAACGTGTGTAGATCGCGGAGGTGACGTACTTTCGGTACTAGGATCGGTCGATCGTGAAGACGTACGACTACATCAACTGTGTTGTCATAACGCTTCAGCTTACGGTCTACGAGGGTACGTGGACTACACTCTCCCCTCTCGTTGCTATGCATCACCATGATCTTGCGTGTGCGTAGGAATTTTTTTAAAATTATTACATTCCCCAACAGATCTATCATGCTATCTCGTGTCGAAGAGCTGATAAACCCCTATACGTGTGCAAGGGATTATACTTGACATATTATTTCGGTGGATGTTGAACGAATACAACAGACCCCTCGGAATGTCCAAGAAGTCAACGAATTTGTGGCAGGGGAAATACACTAGACCAGGTACATTCTCTGCTCGATCGGCGTACTGAAAGGAGTGGGAGCATGAATAGAGCCACCGACAGTCTTTGTGCAGATGGATGGGGAGCGGATTCCTAGGCCCTTTGGCATCTTCGAGTTCCAGGAAAAGTTAAGCACTTTGTTTAGAAGGTACTCCATGGCACGCTTCATTGCCTTGGTGTACTTGCTGGTAGGCATGTCTCACCAACAAGTCTGTGCCAAGTCTGCCTAATAAGAGTCGAAGACATCCAGCATTGCCTTTTTTCGTGCCCACCTATAAAGAACATTTGGAAGGAAATTAGCTTACATGGAGATATACCGCAAGCCATCGCAACATCCAAACATGGCGCAGATGACAAGTTCCTCACCGGTTAATTCAAATCCAAGGCTATGCCCGAGCTCAGGGAGATGATGATCATATTTTTCTCTGGTAAAGATACATGGCTGTGGAGAAGCAGGAAATCACAATGCAACTACTGGAAGAAGCGTCAGAACATCAAAAATGAAGATGGCGAGGTCAACGTCGGATTCAACAACTAGCATCAAGGCGGCGGTGGCAAAAATAAGCAGTTCCAAGGAAAGAAGGGTGGAGGGCACCTCAGCGCTTGACAAGAGCCTGGACCGGCCTTGTGTCATCCACCCGGCGATGGAGATCGGCCAGCTACCCACACTAATTGGAATTGTGGGTCCACAAGAAAGCGTGTAGATCGGAAGCAGCAATGCGGACAAGGCGAACCCTCATAACAGTAAGGTCAGACGCATTGCCCGCTACAAATAAGAGCATCTCCAACAATGGCGCGCCACGCTTTAAAAACTACTTTGTCGCTGCCGCTTCTTCGCCTGGTTTGGTGCGGCCGCAGCGTGGCAGCTTTCTACAGCAAGGCTAAAATGCAGCGTGCGCCACTCACCGGGGCATGCCATATATTGTAGTTTGGACACAAAATGGATTTTAAACATTAAAAATGCAATGAACATGGCATATAAATTCACACAAACAAGTTGATGAATGAAAGTTCATGCCCACAAGTTTATCCAACCAAGTTCAAAATGCAAACCAAGTTCATGAACAAACGAAAGACACACCAAGCCTCATCCTCGTCTTCATCCTCATCTTCCGAAGACCATTCTTCCTCCTCCGAAGATGATTCTTCCTCCTCCTCATCATCATTGTCGCGCACCGCATCACGTGAAGCTCGGACGGTGTTGGCAAGATCTTCAACGGCATCTTCATGGGAAGGTGTGTGAGGCACACCGAAAGACATTCCGCCCATGGCGGCCGGAGGTGCAACCATGCCTCCCATGGCGGCCATGGTGCCGGGGGGTGCTCCAAAGCCACCCATGCCTCCCATGGTCTCCATGGTAGCTCCAAAGCCACCTATGGCACCTAAGCTGCCCATGGTAGCTCCGAAGCCACCCATGCCTCCTATGGCGCCAAGGCCACCGCCACCCATGGCGCCAAGGCCACCGACACCCATTGCGCGAATCATGGCTCTTTTTTGGATCAAGACTTCTTCACGGGCAAGATTGACATACTCTTTTTGCGCCTCATTGAGGATAGATGTGTCCAAGAAGAACAAGTGCTCCTCCCATTCCAACAATCTAGTTCGCTCCTCATTGCTCACCTTCCTCTTCTCCAAAGCCACCTTCCTCTCCTCGACCGCCACCCTCCTCTCCTCAGCTGCCAACCTCCTCTCCTCGTCCGCGACATCTTGGTTCCTTGCCGTTTTCCTCACCTCGTTGGCTTCTTTTCTTGCCTTCACAATAGCTTCCATAGCATTTTTGAGCTCATCATCTGCTTTCCTCTTCTTTTTTTCTTTTGCGTATTTCTTGCACCCATCCGGTCGTTTTGGCTTCGAGTATGAAACCGAGTTGGGTGTGGGGCTTCTCTTGCCGTCATCACTTGATGCGTCCTCCTCCTCCTCCTCATCCAGCTCAATTGTTCGCTTGTGTTTGTTGCTCAAATCCAAATCATCACGCTTCTTCCATTTCTCATCATCCTTCAACACGTCATAGCAATGAGGCAAGGTAAATGGCCTTCCTTTCTTGATCTTCCCCTTCTTGGTCCTCTTCTCCTCTCCTTAGAACAAGTTTTGTGCAATGTTGTACTACATGAAAACAAAACAAGTTAGCACTTCAAACACCAACAACAAGTATGATGAACATGGATGAAATGCTACTTACTCTATCGTCCTCATTGGTGCTACTTGGGTTCAACTTGTCAACCGCCTTTTGTGCGGCCGCCCACTTGGTCGGAGCGGTCAATTCCACTCACGTTGCGAACATCAAAGTGTTCCTTCATCCGGTTCCGATAAGCATCTCTACTTTGATCACCTCCAACGGACGGATCCCTCGACACTTGCAACCAAGTATTGCATAGTAAGATGTCTTCGGCGTTGGTGTAATTGCCCGCTCTTCCTTTCGGTGCGTCGACAATGCCCTCACCATCCACGTCCACCTTGAACTCATGGTCATCAAAGTGCATGTCATTGGTTTGAGACCAATGCGAATTGTTGGAGCCAACATCCATAGTTGACATGTATGCATCAACGTTGAGACTACAAAATATATAGAACAATGCAAATAAGCTATCTATATGTATGCATTCAAAAAATAACAAGAAAAAAAAGTTGGGGAAATTTTCTACCTTTGGGGCATATCGTCGAACACATTGTGCGCGTCGGCCGCCGGCTCAACGAGTGAGCTCGTCGGTGCTTGATAGCCGCATGCATCACACACGCCTGCAAGCTTCTTCCTCGACGCATTCGAGGTGCCGGAGCTGTCCGCCGCCTTGTTCTTCTTCGCGGATGTCTTGCCCTTCTTCGGTTGCGCCGCATTTGGGAGCTTCGAGGTGGGGGCACAGGCGGCGCGATGCCACCCACCGCCGAGGTCATCCGCGGCGGCATGAAGAGGCCACGCGCGAGGCCGATCCTCGGAGGAGCTCCGGCGAGGCGAGGCCAACGTTCCCGCTAGGGTTTGCGGCGGCGACGCGGCGATGGAGGGTCGCACGAGGATGGGGTGAGCGGATGCCGGCAGCGCGTCCATCGGGTCCAGCCACGCCGCCGACGCTGCTGCGAAGGTGGCGCGGAGGAGAGAGCGCGCGCGAAGCTTCGTGTGTGCTGCGTCGCTAAGCGGCACCTCAAATACACAACGCGTGTTGGCGATTCGGACCACGCGCCCAACTCCATATGCCGTGCGCGCGGTTATTGCGCATCCGCTGAAGCCACTCTATCGGTTGCGCGCGCGCTAGAATGGCCAAATTTACGGCACGGTGCTTGTTTAGCCCGACTGTTGAAGATGCTCTAAAAGACGTGAATATGATATATGCATCTCACACCTCCAAGAAGGATCAGAAGTGTGCCCTCCATGAGGTATATGATGTGAAGCCCACGGAACCAAAATACAATCCCTGGCCAGAAATCCCGATCACCTTTGATCAATGTGACCATCCGATCAACGTCTGCTACGGTGGAACAACCGCGCTCGTCCTGGACTCGATAGTTGACGGTTTCCACCTCATTGAGGTCCTGATGGATGGTGACAACAGGTTGAACCTCATCTACGCCGAGACGCTAAAAGAGATGCACTTCGACGAGTCTTGCATCGAGCCAACTAAAGTTAAAATTCAAGGATATTATCTCGGGCATGAAGCCCGAGTATCCCGAACAACTATCGTCTGGAACCTTTAAGCTTTGACATAATGCCTTTCAGAAGGGGCTATCACGCCCTCCTCGTTCGAACCGTATTCGCCTAAGATCAAGATGTCGGGCAAGCCTGAAGACTATTTTTTTGAGGGGTACAAGTTTGAACAGTTTTTCTTTTTTTGAGTAAAACAAGTCTGAACAGTTTTTTTTTTTTGAGACAATACAAGTCTGAACAGTTGCGTGCCCCCCTCCGTGCCCAAACCATGGAGTCGACAGGCCGCATCAACGAATCCAATACGCGTCCACGCTTTTCAAAAAGCTAGCCACTGTAAATAAATTCCTCCGGCCACCGTGTGGTCACGCGGTCCGTGTCCATCCCGGCTCAACTCCCAAACGCGCTATTTCCTTCCCTCCCCGCACGCACCCAAACCCAGCAAGCCCACCGATCCGGCCCGGTCGCCGGCGATGGAATCGGCGGGGAACGACCGGAGGGATGCGGCGCTGGGGAGCCTGGCGGTGCTCCCAGACGAGCTGCTCTGCGCCATCGTCGACCTCCTCCAGCCCACCGACATCGGCCGCCTCGCATGCGTCAGCAGGTCGCCGCGTCTCTCTCTCTCTCTCTCGCCCTTCTGTTCTTTTCTCCTCTGCTTTGCAGTTACCTCCATGTGTTAGCTAAGAATGTGGATTCTGAGCTTTGCCCTTTGATTTTAATGGTGACCACTCAACCCAAGTGGACTAGCCAGCCATGCGTGATTCTGGATTTTGTTTGGTTATGGTCGCTTGGGAGCGTTATTATGGGCCAAATGACACATACGGCGGCGGTATGATGGTATGAGCTACTGGGCCAGAGCGGAGGTTTTCTGTGTCATATACTCCCTCCGTTCCTAAATATTTGTCTTTCTAGAGATTTCAACAAGTGACTACATACAAAGCAAAATGAATGAATCTACACTCAAAATATGTTTATATACATCCGTATGTGGTAGTCCATTTGAAATATCTAAAAAGACAAATATTTAGGAACGGAGGGAGTATGTTCCTATGAGCTACCGCTACAGAAAAGATCATCCATGGGGAAGTAAATATGGCGGACAGATTTTTCTTTAAAGTGACAGAATGTTTTAATGTGCATAAATGAGACCCGGCGATATGTTTCCTCAGGATTTAAGTGAAACTTACATGTGGAACATTTGGATCAGCTCAATGGTCAAAACTCAAAACCGCCCGTGTTCATTTCTGTATGTCGGACTCTCTTTACTAATATGTTTCTTTTATAAAGTCAAGAAAAATATTTCCTCAATCTATGAATTAAGATTTAAGACGAAGAGAGTTGCCTCGCTGCAAAGACCGAAGACATATTTGATCCGTTCTTCATGTTTATCATCTAGAATTAGACTGCTCCATGGCGTATATGTAACTAAGCCAGGCCTGCATATGTAGGCCTGATCCTTTCGTGTGTCTAAGTATAATATAACAGCCCCGCAAAAAAAAAGTATAATATAACAATCAGTTTGTTCCAGAGAATTAAAAGACATGGAAATTGAAGTTACTATCAGAGTATTGTCTCCGGTCAGAAATACTCCCTCCGTTCCTAAATATGAGCCCTTTTAGAGATTCCAATATGGACTACATACGGAGAAAAGTGATTGAATTTACATACTAAAATACGTCTATATACATCCGTATATAGTTTGTATTGAAATTTCTAAAAGGTCTTATATGTAGAAACGGAGGGAGTACATGTCAGCGAGTTGTTTTGTTTCTCAATGTTTTTTTCCTTATGCAACAATCCGCGAAATGCTTATTGGTAGTAGTAGTCATACTAGACTAGTACTCCCTCCGTCCGGAATTACTTGTCATGGAAATGGATCTACCTAGACATATTTTAGTTTAGTTCTAGATACATCCATTTTATCCATTTCCATGACAAGTAATTCGGGACGGAGGGAGTAGTAGAAGTAAAAACATAATAACTATACAGCTAAATAGACAAAAATCATGAAGCACTAGTTTCTTTCATGTTCTGTGTGCACCGCAATAAAAAATCATCTATTTTGGGCTGGACAGGTATAAAAGCATACTCCTCCAGTCCTGTAAAAGCTGTCGTTTTACACAAAGGTAGAGCCAATTTTTTGAAAATTTGACTACCAGTATTATCTTTACGAACATTTATATTAGATACCTGAAAATCGGTGAATTTGTCTCGAGAAGTATTTCCATAATATACAATTCTTTTAGACAAAGGTAGAGCCAATTTTTTGAAATTTTGACTACCAGTATTATCTTTACGAACATTTATATTAGATACCTGAAAATCGGTGGATTTGTCTCGAGAAGTATTTCCATAATATACAATTCTTTTAGATTTTATGCATGATCATGATTTTAAAGAAACTAGTGGTCCAAATTGTATTTTGAAGACCATGTTTGTGTCCTAAACGGCAGGTTTTAGAGGACCAGAGGGAGTAGTTCCTGATTTATGACATTGTCATTATCTAGAGATCATGAGCTAAGAACATCCGTCATGTTTGTGTTTCTACCTTAAAACGGTAGTAGGATGAAGCAGTACCTTAAATCATTTTGCACTTTACAGTGTCATGTACATACTTTGCTACGAGGAACCTCTCTGGATGAGTAAATATCTTTCTGTTGGTGGTCATCTTGAGTACAAAGGTTCTTGGAAGAAAACAACATTGTCTAGGTATATGACCATTCCATCTTGTTGTGTTACATTCTGTATTTGAAAATAATCCTAAACTGACTGAAAAGGTTCGACACTGATTGCTTCGTTTTCAGGCTTAGTCTTTGCTCCGGAAATAGTGAGCTTGAGCAGAAGGCTCGTCATTTTGAGGGTATGGTACATCTACTTTATGTTTGTTCTATTTGCCTTGTTTATCTCCCTATTCATACTTATTTTCATGCAGGATTCAATTCCTTGTTCTTATACAGGAGATGGTATAGATGTTTTACTACTTTGAGTAGTTATTCATTTGACAATGGACATGTGGAAAGAAAGGATGACCTTTCTTTGGATCATTTCCATTCTCAGTATGATGGAAAAGGCCCAGTAAGAATTGAATTATCTTTTGCTTTTAATTCAGATTTACAACATGTGGATTTTCTACATTATTGTTTTGCAATGATGTTTTTCTGAAACCATACTGATGGTATTGCACAACTAGGTTTTGCTTGGTAAGCTGGCTGAAACCTGGCCAGCAAGGACTAAATGGACAATTCAGCAGCTGGTGCATGATTATGGTGAAGTTACATTTAGGATATCACAAAGAAGCCCGAAGAAGATAATAATGAAACTGAAAGACTATGTTTCTTACATGGAACTCCAGCATGACGAAGACCCTCTCTATATATTCGATGATAAGGTAATCATCACTTCATTTCATTTACTACTAAAGTGATAAAAAGAAAAGAAACTTAGTTCAGAAAATTGTTACAGTTTGGAGAAACAACACCAGCACTATTGGAAGATTACAGAGTCCCTCATTTATTTCAAGATGACCTTTTTGGTGTCTTGGATTATGAACAAAGACCTGCTTTCAGATGGCTTATTATTGGACCAGAAAGATCAGGTGCCTCTTGGCATGTTGATCCAGGATTAACCAGTGCGTGGAATACTCTTCTTTGTGGCCGAAAAAGGTTGGATCATGTGTTATATATATGTGTGCGTATTTACTTGATAGTGTACTCAAGCTGTGGTATTCACCATGTGATTGTAAATTTGAAAGCTACTAGTAGCAGTTAAATAACCCAAATGATAAGTGCCACACATCAGGTGCATGGCACTCCGGCCCTGATGTTTTTCGATGGCAATTCCAGTCACGCAAGGATGGCAAATTCCAGTGACCCACGGCAAGTTTCTGTCAAAAATAAACTGAAGCACGAAAGTTGCCATGCTTGGCAACTAAAGTTGCCATCCTCGTGTCACTAAACTTCCCATAAAAAACGTTCCTAGTTGCCATGTGCTCGTACTTGACATGTGGCACTTATCAGGATCCTTAAATAAATGTTCACAGATCTTGTGCAAAATTTCTTGCCTATAGGCTCTTTAAGGCCATTGCAGTGCTTCTATTTTGATGCAGTTTGTGGTCGCTGTTCTGTGTGTTGCTTATTTTATAATCTGATGTGAAGAAACAGTTGTGCAGAAATAATCAGCCAATTGGGCGTGTTGAATTAACGATAGACAAATTTAGTCAGGATGTCCATAGTTAATGTCTTGGGAGTGAGAGAGAATCATGCGGGAATCTTACGCATATTCATATATGTTGAACAGAGACAGAAGATAGCCGTGGGCAGTAGAAAGATGTGATTCAACTTGAGTGCATGCTTTGTATTTTTATTGAAACTTGAAAATCATAACCCTATACTGTGAACGGTGCGAGGATGTGCTATACAAATACAACCTAAACTTGTACTCCTCTTGACCTGTTAAAGCTGATTGTCCCATGTTGTACAATGCTGAAAATTTGGAAGGGGCGAGAATTTGTGTTTCCAGTAATGATATGCACCTTTTTTCATAGATGGGCACTGTACCCTCCAGGAAGAGTGCCTGGTGGTGTCACGGTACATGTAAGTGATGAGGATGGTGATGTTGACATTGAGACTCCAACGTCCTTGCAGGTAATTAACTTATTACTGTTTTTGCTTTTCTCCAAACTTTACCCCCATACCATTTCACATTATTTTGATCGTTTGCAGTGGTGGCTTGATATCTATCCTCATCTTGCTGAACACGAGAAACCACTGGAATGCACACAATTACCAGGAGAGACCATATTTGTTCCTAGTGGATGGTGGCATTGTGTTCTAAACCTAGAGACTACTGTTGCAGTTACACAAAACTTTGTCAATCAATCAAATTTTGAGCATGTATGTCTAGATATGGCACCTGGTCACTGTCACAAAGGAGTTTGTCGTGCTGGCTTACTTGCTGTTCCGGGAAAATCTGTTAGAGATATTGAAAATCATCCACCTGGAACAATGAGTACATGGAACCACAATGACATGACTCGTGCAGAAAAAAGACTGAAAGGTTCAGGGTCTGAAAGAGCTTCAAACAGTGCAAATCAGTGTGCTTCATTTGAGTTCTCAGACGTTCATGAAAGTTTGGAGAACCAAGTTTTCTCGTACGATATAGGTTTCTTATCCCAATTTCTTGAGAAGGAAAAAGATCACTATACTTCTGTCTGGAGTCCTACTAATCCAATTGGCCAGAGAGAAGCAAGAGAATGGCTGCGAAGGCTATGGGTTCTTAAGCCTGAACTGAGAGGACTAATATGGAAGGTTATCTTTGTTCCATCACTTACATAAATTTTACTTTGTCAATTTTTATATGAAATACCATGTGGTTTATATATCTGTTTCTTGATAATGTTCTGTTCCTTGTACCAATATATCTGTTTCTGTAGGGTGCATGCCTAGCAATAAGTGTGGACAAATGGTATGCATGCTTAGAGGAAATAAGTGCATGCCATAGTTTGCCACCACCGTCAGAGGATGAGAAGCTTCCTGTTGGCACAGGTAGCAACCCAGTAAGTATACAATTACTTGTCGATAAAAATTCTGGCGTGTTAGTATCATGTAATCCGTGTTGGTTCGAAATACTTACTCGACGTGTTAGGGTTATCTCTCACAGAAATTGATTAGTGTAGAATATCCTGGTTTACTTGTTACTGCATCTGTGGTTTCAGCCTGGCAAGGTTGGTTCCAACTTTAGAAGATATACATACTTGCTCACTGCTATGCGCCGATGCCAAGACATTAAACATATCTGAGATTCTAAGATACTCCTATGATGCCAGTTAGTGTCATATTGCACTGCATATACACTCATTGTTGCATGGTATGTGAATATAACCTGTACCACAATTTTTCAGGTCTTCATTGTTTCTGACAATGTGATTAAAATCTATGCTGAAGGAGGCCTGGGTTATTCTGCCCATGGTTTAGGCACAGAGGTAATGTTGCATTGGTTCTGCAACTTAATAAAATTGAATGCAACACTCAAAATATTGATCACTTTCCTGACGCAGCTTGAGTTCTATGATCTTCTGCGAAAAGTTGGCTCGCCTTTGATCAACCACATCCCTGAGATCATTGCAAGTGGATTTCTTGTGTACGAAGATGGCGTCTACAGAACAGTCCCATGGGATGGAAAAGGAATGCCAGATGTTTTGGCTAAATACTATCCTCTGGAGCTTTCTTATGCAAACAGCTGTTTTCCTCTTGGATTATGGAGCAAACAACAGTTTGGAATGGATAGTTCCACTGAATGTTCAAATAAACCTATTTGGCCTTACATGGTTACCAGAAAATGCAAAGGGGATATCTTTGCTCGTGTGTAAGTTTTATTCATTTCTCAAGTGAAAATGGGAGTAATTACTTAATTGATTATGTACATACGTGCTTACTGTGCTCTTCATTTTTCTTAGCCGTGATACATTGTCCAAGGCTGACCTTTTGAATCTTGCATCATCCTTGGGAGTTCAAATGCGAAATATCCATTTATTACCCCTTCCACATGGGGGACCATTACCCAAACCTGAAGACAATAATGTGAGAGACAGTGATCCACCTGAATGGAAACAAGTAATTTCTACTCTAAACGGAAGAAAGAATAATATAAAGAAGCACCTAGCTAACTGGTAAGTGAAAATCTTCTAAAGCAGGTTTGTTTGGCTAGTTTTTATGAGTTTTACTAAAACAGGACATTTTGTTGCTCAGTTTTATTTTATCCAATAAATGTGGGTCTGCAAGTTAATTTTGTGTCCACAGACCACAATCGATGTAAAGTGATTAAGAAGATATTGTCAAATTATAGAATGGTTCACTTGCAACTTAAAATCCTCTACTAAAGTGATTGAGTTAGAAAAAAATTGTAGAGGCAGGCATCCAATAAATAACCATTACATTATTTATTAATTTTAACAATTCTTGTTTTGACGGAATTTCTTTAAAATGATTTTTTGACAGAATTATTTTAACATTTCAACATTAGCAAAATATAAGTAGCAATGACTATGCATTGATTTGGTATTGAGTTGTTTTAGCCAAAATGCTACAAGCCTACCATAATATTATATTGATATAAAATTCCATACGCTGCCTTATACCTCAGCATTGTTTACATATTTGTGAAGGGGGGGTACTGTCCCAACAGTTTTAATTGAGAAGGCTGAAGAATATCTCCCTGCTGATATGAGCTCTCTAATCAAGTTTGTTAAGGTACTTTTTCAATTTCGTTTTCTTCATATGCATCTGGGGTCAAACTTTGTGTTTTTTTTTTTTGCGGGTGTCGAACTTTGTGTTTAATGGTATGATTGGACAATCAGGATGACGATGGTGACTCAGTGTACACATTCCCTTGTTGGATACATTCAGATATTATGGACGATAACATTCTTACTCAGAGGTCCCTCACTGATGCCAAAAGCACCGGTGACAGAGATCTGGAGAATCTGGATGCAATTAATATAATTGATTTCAGTGATCTGTCCATTGGTAAGCAGCCAGTTCACTTTGTTCCCTGGAAATCTGACAACATTTAACGAAATACTTTGCGTAATAATGGCATCTGAAACCGAAGATGGGATAACTATATCTGTAAAAATGCTTAAATTGAGCTGCTCATATCTACCAGTCTGCACTGTGAAAACTTCTGTTAGATTGTAAAAACAAAGTTTATATTTATTTGATCTTAATTTGATTGAGACCAAAAACTGTTTGTCGTAACAGGGGATCCTCTATGCGACTTGATTCCACTGCACCTGGATGTTTTTCGTGGCGATATTGATCTTCTCAGGGAGTACCTAAGAAGCTACCAGCTTCCTTTCCTGAGAGGGAAATCAAACAATGATATCTACAAGTCAGTGCGAAATTCGAAGTTCAGCACTGCATCATATCGCGCGATGTAAGTGCATACATACATAAATAAATCAGAGCAGCCAACATTATCCGTGTTTTATCCTTCCCTGCGCTCTATCTCGGAATGATCAGTGATCCTTGTTGGTTCATCATTCAGTCGGTCTCCCAAGGGAGGGAGAAACATGTTTGGCTCTGATGCGCGGTGCTCTTACATTACAGGTGCTACTGCCTGCTGCACGAGGACAATGTGTTAGCGGCTATATTTGGGCTGTGGAAGGAGCTGAGAAGTGCAACGTCATGGGAGGAGGTCGAGCACTTGGTCTGGGATGACCTCAACCGATACCAGCAATCGTCGCCTACACTCTATTCTCTAGCTAGCAGACTCGTCACGACTAACGCTCAGAAGAAATAACGTGTGCTGCTCCGTTACTCCCTTCGACATATTGCCCAGCTTCGTTCGTTTAAGAGCAAAGAAACAATAAGGGGCAAAAAAAAAGTTGACTCTTGTGTGTAGCAGCTTTTTTTTCCCTTTCATTTTCTTTTCTTTTGGGAGAGAGCAGCTTTGCCGTTGAATGGATCATGAAGCGTGCAGTTGTACCACATAGTAGTGTGACACGTTGGGTATTTGTAAGGAATGCCACATTTGTTGTACGCACCCAACACACAGCATAACTTGTTTCCATGGACTTTTTTATCTCCCAAGAGTCACATGAAAACATGTTTATTATTTGTTGAACCATCCTCACCGCCATTGGCTCTTTATCTTCTGGTGAAAATAAATACGAGCTATTACTATATTGTACTCCCTCCGTTATTAGTCTTTGTAGTCATTCCACTATGGACCACATACGGATGTATATAGATACATTTTAGAGTGTAGATTCACTCACTTTGCTCCGTATGTAGTCCATAGTGAAATCTCTATAAAGACTTACATTTAGGAACGGAGGGAGTATGTATATGTACCATGGCAGAGAAACATACTCACTCCGTCTCATATTATAAGATGTTACAAGATCACTGATGGCACGCGTTGCCGTGCCCGTCTATTTTGTGCAATACATGATAGGAATTTCTGTAAATATATTCACATGTGAAATATATTATACTTATACAGACATAATCAACAAAAATCTCATATATATGCCCCGTAAAAAAGCAAGGCTCACATATACAAATTGACTTGGTATGACAACACACACAATGATGTATGTAGTAAATACAACCAGTCAATACTGCCAGGAAGGATAATGAAGCAAAAATAAACATGCAACACATAGGATTTTTTTGTCTTCTTACTAAGAATGCGTTTCCTGTTATTTTTCACGAAACTTCACACATGAGTAATTGGGCATCCAGGTTTGATATCCCCAAATTCTTTTTTTTATTTCCCCGATTTGTTTTTTGGATTTAATACTCATATAGGGGTGGGGCACCCAAGAAATCATCTTCCGTTATTACAACCAATATGTGAGTATACCGGTTATAATAACATCTTATATTATGAGAGTAATAAATTTTGCAATGCACGTATAGGTGATATAGGAATAATTTTGTTCTCAAAAAAACTAAGTACTTTTCTTTTTGTAATTGTCGTGTGCGCTTTGAGAGGAATTTTTACAACCATTTCAAATTTTTATTGCATTGTAGTTTTTTGGTTGCTCACATGATAACTATTTATGATGGCAAGTTCACATGTGTTCCCATATCAAATTTGCCATGATTTTTATTAGGAAAACAACAAAATTTTGCTAAATTGCCATGTGTCCAGTACAATTATTCTACAATTGCTATTATCACAATAGCATTTTTCTTAATTCACCATGTGACCATGCTTCAATTTTTTTAAGTTGCCGTATGACATATTTTTGTACAAATATATAGACTTGCCACATTCAATGAGATTTTTCTCCTAGCTTTAATTTCTAAGCCATGACAAATTTGCATTGCTGGACCATGGCTAGTTTTACATCCATGGAAAATTACTTGCCCGGCCCATCGATAGTTTTACATCCATTGCAAATTTCAGCTCCATGGTAAAAAAATTAGAGACATGTCAGTTTGTTTGCTGCTCAGACAACAATTTTTTTAAAGCAATGGACAAACTCTCTTGTTTTTCCTAACTATGCATGCATGTACATATGAAATCATGGATATGTGGCAATTTATTACTTAGAAGCATGGCAACTTTTGTTTGTTACATTTGTGTCTATTTTTAATCCTATAGGCATGTTAACTGCCTATATATGTGAATTGTCCTGATTTTTTTTAAATCCATGGCTATGTTGTAGTAGTCTATTTTTTTAAAGGATGGCGGCCTTTTTATTATTTAGCTAAATAACTCGTGTGTAAAATATTATCCCCTCTGGTCCATACTAGTTTTTTTGTGGGGAACTTCAAAGAGCTTTATTAAGGAAAGGCATTCGCTGGGCAGTCAGCCAACAGGCTGCTAACCAGGAAGCTAGGGGTAGAATCCAGCCAACTTTCAGTCGTAGTAAGCGTACATGCACGCTTAGCACACAAATGTGCTTGACCGTTAGCGGCTCTAAGTACATGAGAAATATGAAATGACAAAAAGCTAGCAGAGAGCTCTCTAATTTCTAACAAGATTGGTGCTACTACCGAACGATCGATGTAGCTAGAGTTCCGGAGGTTAACTGCCTCAAGACAGTCGGTTTCCAGTCGCATGTGCGTGTAGCCGCGAAGCATCGTGAAGATGACGCCCTCACGCAAGGAGAGCACTTCAGCAATGAATGGATCCGTAACCCCTAGATGGGGTTTGCACCATGCGCCCAGGAATATCGAGGAAGAGCGGGCTACTCCCCCCACGCTGGCGTTGCCAGCATCGCGGTGGATCGCCGCGTCCATGTTGATCTTGACACATTCATCTTCAGGGGGCCGCCAACCATGACCCGAAAGTGGTATGAAGCTCTGTCGGGGAATGTCCAGTAGTGACAGGTCTTCGCGAATGCATCTAACCGAGGCCACTTGATCAATGATCTCCTGGTCATGTGTCCTCCTATTGTGAGACATCCAGATAGCCCACATGACGGTGATGATTGTTGCACGATCCTTTTCTGAGAATTGGATATCACAAAGGATATCACGTGCTCAGGTGCTAGGATGGAGCCGAGGCAGGTTAATCTCGAAGAGCAATCTCGCCTCCTCCCAGAAGCGCTTTGCATGAGAGCAATGAACAAGCGCATGCAATAAGTCCTCGTCCATGGCAAGGCACAACTTACATAGTCTTGTGTCTTTGATATGACGGTGCTGTAGGGTAGATTCATCCGGAATGATCCCTCTGATTACCCTCCACCAGAACACTCTACTTTTGGGACCACTTTGAGCTTCCAAAGGCGACTCCACATCTGTTCTTCATCCAATGATGGCCCCGCTACCTGCCCTTCTTCTAGAGCTAAACGCTCGTTCTGATTCACTAGAGCTCGGTAGGCTGTTTTAACAAAGTAGATGCCGGATCTCTCATGTGCCCAAGCAAGAAAATCCACACCGCCACCTTGACGGAGAGGGATATTTAGAATTGCCTCCGTATCAGGTGCAATGAAAGTTGCTCGGATAAGATCGCGTTTCCAGGTCCAATTCTTCGAGTCGATTAGATCGCTGACAAAGTTGACCGTGGTTGATGGTGGCCTAAACAACGGCCTCATCGAGATGGTCGATGGGATCCATCGGTCCTCCCATTGCGCTTGACGAGGCCAGCATTGAGAGCCGCGCGTCCAGCAATGATGGCCCTCCAGATAGCTGATGCAGATTTTGGCGATGGAGCTTGCATGAAATCACAATCCGGGAAGTATCTTCCCTTCATTACTCTGGTACACAGAGCGTCAGGGTTTGTTAGGAACCTCCAGCCGTGCTTCCCAAGGAGCGCTAAATTAAACTGTCGTAGGTCCTGGAAGCCCATCCCCCCCTTGATTTTTGGTGTAGCAAGTTTGTCCCAAGAAATCCAGTGAAGAGATCGTCGATCCATAGAACTTCCCCACCATAATTTGGCCATGTTCGAGGTTAGATTCTTGCACACTTTTTTTGTCAGAAGAAAACAGGACATGTTGAAGGTTGAGATAGCTTGCACAATTGATTTGATCAACGTTTCCCTACTTGCACATGCAAATAACCGTTCAAACCAGCCCTGCATCTTCCCTCTCGCCCGGTCGCCAATGTGCTCAAAAGTTCCACTTGTGATTCTTCCAATGGCAGTGGGCAAACCAAGATACCGTTCAGAAAAGGCTTCTGACTGAACGTTCAAGAGTTGTTTCAGACTTCCTCTTAAGGCCGCGGGAGTGTTAGGGCTAAAGTAGATGGCACTTTTCGCTCTATTAACACATTGGCCGGATGCTTCACCATAGATTCTGAGGATGTCGTTCAAACGTGCCGCACTTTCCATACTAGTTGTCGCTCAAAAGGATGTATGTAGCATTAAAATATGTCTAAATACATCTATTTGAGCGACAAGTAATATGAATTGGGAGGAATTAGCTTTTTTAAAAGCACGGTATCTTATGGTGCTCAAATTAAACTTTTTGGACCATTTTCTTAACACTTTTTTGGGCCATTTCGTTTTACTTGGCACATCCTATTATTTACTTTCTCTGTCCCTGTCTAGATATATTCGTATCTAGATAAATCTAAGACAAGTAATTTGAGACTAAGGTAATGTTAGCCGGTAGATTTTGTCGTGAGATTATCCCATCTTGCTCCCATCTCCCCCGACTTAACCCTCCCGCACCGCCACCCCACGAGGCGGCCGAGGAGGACTCGCCGATCTCCTCCGCTAGGCCCCCTTCTCCTCCCTACCCCTCCCTCGCCGCTGCCAGAAGGTGCGCCCGGGCGAAGTGATAGGTGGGAACCCGATGAGCGAGTTCACGCCCGAGGGTGGCCTGATCTTCACATCGTAGGATCAAATCTGGAGGGATAACTAGCTGCAAGCCGGGATAACTAACTTTATACCTGTCAAGGTTGGATGCAACCCGTACATTGGGGATGGTTGACCGAAGCTACAAGACCCGCTGTATGAACAATCGCAGAACCACAAACCGGGACTAACCCACACAAAAGGGTCGGAACCATAGAGCACGAATTAGGGGGAACCAGAGGCTCCTTCTCGTGAATCCGGATGAGCTCACAAGAGCAAAGGTAGCAAGGATCTCTCGGATTTCTCTAGCAGTCTTGCTGCATAAACTTGTAGCTGAATGGTTTGACAAAAGGGTTTTTAGATGATGGGGGAGTGATACGTCTCCGTTGTATCTACTTTTCCAAACACTTTTGCCCTTGTTTTGGACTCTAACTTGCATGATTTGAATGGAACTAACCCGGACTGACGTTGTTTTCAGCAGAATTGCCATGGTGTTATTTTTGTGCAGAAACAAAAGTTCTCGGAATGACCTGAAACTTCACGGAGATTATTTTTGGAATTAATAAAAAGTACCGGCGAAAGAATCAAGGCTAGGAGGCCCACACCCTGTTCATGAGGGTGGGAGGCGCGCCTGCCCCCCCTGGGCGCGCCCCCTGCCTCGTGGCCCCCCTGGAGCTCCACCGACCTCAACTCCAACTCTATATATTCGTGTTCGGGGAGAAAAAAAATCAGAGAAAGGATTCATCGCGTTTTACGATACGGAGCCGTCGCCAAGCCCTAATCTCTCTCGGGAGGGCTGATCTGGAGTCCGTTCGGGGCTTCGGAGAGGGGAATCTGTCGCCATCATCATCATCAACCATCCTCCATCACCAATTTCATGATGCTCACCGCCGTGCGTGAGTAATTCCATCGTAGGCTTGCTGGACGGTGATGGGTTGGATGAGATTTATCATGTAATCGAGTTAGTTTTGTCAGGGTTTGATCCCTAGTATCCACTATGTTCTGATATTGATGTTGCTATGACTTTGCTATGCTTAATGCTTGTCACTAGGGCCCGAGTGCTATGATTTCATATCTGAACCTACTATGTTTTCATGAATATATGTGAGTTCTTGATCCTATCTTGCAAGTCTATAGTCACCTACTATGTGTTATGATCCGGCAACCATGAAGTGACAATAATCGGGACCACTCCCGGTGATGACCATAGTTTGAGAAGTTCATGTATTCACTATGTGTTAATGCTTTGGTCCGATACTCTACTAAAAGGAGGCCTTAATATCCCTTAGTTTCCATTAGGACACCGCTGCCACGGGAGGGTAGGACAAAAGATGTCATGCAAGTTCTTTTCCATAAGCACATATGACTATATTCGGAATACATGCCTACATTATATTGATGAATTGGAGCTAGTTCTGTGTCACCCTATGTTATGACTGTTACATGATGAACCGCATCCGGCATAATTATCCATCACCGATCCAATGCCTACGAGCTTTTCACATATTGTTCTTCGCTTATTTACTTTTCGGTTGCTACTGTTACAATCACTACAAAACTATCACTGTTACTTTTGCCACCGTTACCGTTACTTCCATACTACTTTGCTACTAAATACTTTGCTGCAGATACTAAGTTATCCAGGTGTGGTTGAATTGACAACTCAACTGCTAATACTTGAGAATATTCTTTGGCTCCCCTTGTGTCGAATCAATAAATTTGGGCTGTATACTCTACCCTCGAAAACTGTTGCGATCCCCTATACTTGTGGGTTATCAAGACTATTTTACAAGCCCGTTCTTGGAGCATAGCTCTATTCTTTGAGTCACTTGGGATTTATATCTGCTGGTCACTATGAAGAACTTGAAAGATGAGAAAATAAAAATTTATCCCTCAACTACGAGGGGAGGTAAGGACTGCCATCTAGCTCTGCACTTGATTCACCTTCTATTTTGAGTAAGCTTGCGACACCTAAACCTGCTTCTGCTATTAATTCTGATATGTCACATGTTATTGATGATGCCACTTCTGCTATGCATGATACTTATGATGAAACTACTTCTATGCTTGATCCTACTGTGCCACTTGGTGAATTTCTTGATGAACAACTTGCTAGGGCTAGAGAGAGTGAAATTATTGAAACTGATAATATCGATGAAAGTGATTATGAAGATTCTCCCCCTAGATATGAATTGCCCGTTGTGCCTGAGGGCTATGTTATGGATGAAGAAACTGCTAGAGACTTTCTTACTTGCAATGATAGAAGTGATCTTAAGAAATTATTAGCCAAGTTGAAACAAAAATCCCTGAATGCTATAATGAAATATGATCCTGCTTATGCTACTTCACCTATCTTTGTTACTGATAAGGATTATGAATTCTCAGTTGATCCTGAGATAATTAATTTGGTTGAATCTGATCCTTTTTATGGCTATGAATCTGAAACTGTCATGGCACATCTTACTAAATTAAATGATATAGCCACCCTGTTTACTAATGATGAGAAAACTCGCTACTATTATATCCTTAAATTATTTCCGTTCTCATTAAAGGGTGATGCTAAGACATTGTTTAATTCTCTTGATCCTGGTTGTGTGCGTAGTCCCCAGGATATGATTTATTACTTCTCTGCTAAATATTTCCCCGCTCATAAGAAACAAGCTGCTTTAAGGGAAATATATAATTTTGTGCAAATTGAAGAAGAGAGTCTCCCACAAGCTTGGGGGAGGCTTCTCCAATTACTTAATGCTTTGCCTGGTCATCCTCTCAAGAAAAATGAAATACTTGATATCTTTTATAATGGACTAACCGATGCTTCCAGAGACCACCTGGATAGTTGCGTTGGTTGTGTTTTCAGGGAAAGAGCTGCTGATCCAGCTGAAATTCTATTGAATAATATGTTGACCAATGAAAATAATTGGACACTTCCTGAACCAACTCCTAAGCCAACTCTGAAGAAAAGGGGTGTTCTATTTCTCAGTCCTAAAGATATGCAAGAGGCAAAGAAATCTATGAAAGAAAAAGGTATTAAAGCTGAAGATGTAAAGAATTTACCTCCTGTTGAAGAAATACATGGTCTTCATTTACCGTCTGTTGAAGAAATACATTGTCTTGATAACCCAACACAGGTAGTAAAGGTAAATTCTCTCTATAGATTTGATTAAGGTGATATTCCTCGTTATAAGTCTGCTAACCAATGCTTAGATGAGTTTGATAATTTTATTGTCAAACAAGAAAACTTCAATGCTTATGTTGGTAGAGAATTAAAACGCAATGCTTCTATGATTGAACACTTGAGTGATTATATGTCTAGAGTTAAAGGTGAACTTAAACTCATTAGTAAACATGCTTCTATGGTCACCACTCAATTAGAACAAGTACTTAAAGCTCAGAATGATCTGCTCAATGAATTAAATAGTAAGAATAATGACTTTGTTGTTAGAGTTGCAACTAGAGGGGGTAAAGTGACTCAGGAACCTTTGTATCCTGAGGGCCACCCTAAGAGAATTGAGCAGGATTCTCAGAGAAATAATTTAGATGCACCTAGTCCTTCTAAAAAGAAGAAAAAGAAAAATGATAGGACTTTGCATGCTTCTAGCGAACCTGTTATAGACACACCTGAGAATCCAAACGATATTTCTATTTCTGATGCTGAAACACAACCTGGCAATGAACACGAACCTAATGATAATGTTAATGGTGATGTTCATGTTGATGCTCCACCTAGTAATAACAATGATGTAGAAATTGAACCTGATGTTGATCTTGATAACCCACAATCAAAGAATCAACGTTATGATAACAGAGACTTTGTTGCTAGGAAGCACGGTAAAGAAAAAGAACCATGGGTTCAGAAACCCATGCCCTTTCCTCCTAAACCATCCAAGAAAAAGGATGATGAGGATTTTGAGCGCTTTGCTGAAATGATTAGACCTATCTTTTTGCGTATGCGTTTGACTAATATGCTTAAAATGAATCCTTATGCTAAGTATATGAAGGATATTGTTACAAATAAAAGAAAGATACCGGAAGCTGAAATTTCCACCATGCTTGCTAATTATACTTTTAAAGGGGGAATACCTAAGAAACTAGGAAATCCAGGAGTACCAACTATACCATGCTCCATTAAAAGAAACTATGTTAGAACTGCTTTATGTGATCTTGGAGCCGGTGTTAGTGTTATGCCTGTCTCTTTATATCGTAGACTTGATTTGAATAAGCTAACACCTACTGAAATATCTTTGCAAATGGCCGATAAATCAACTGCTATACCTGTCAGTATTTGTGAGGATGTGCCTGTTGTGGTTGCAAACGTTACTATTTTAACAGACTTTGTTATTCTTGATATTCCCGAGGACGATAGTATGCCTATTATTCTTGGAAGACCCTTTTTGAATACTGCAGGGGTTGTTATTGATTGCAACAAGGGCAATGTCACTTTTCATGTTAATGGAAATGAGCATACGGTACACTTTCCGGGGAAACAACCTCAAGTCCACAGTATCAATTCTATTGGAAAAATTCCATCGATTATTTTTGGAGGTTTTGAATTTCCTCTTCCTACTATCAAAAAGAGATATGATATTCTTATTGTTGGGGATGTGCATATCCCCGTCGAGGTAACATAGTGTTATTCGAAATTTCTCCGGTTCCATGTTATTCAAAATGAGTTTGTTAACAAGACTTGATCAACCTTGTTAGTGGATTCCTTTTGATGAGCATGAGATGGATGAAGTTAGAAAGCACAACCTTCTATACCCTCCTTTTACTTTCTGTTATTTAGATTAAATAAAGCAAAATTAGTATTTTCTGTCTGTTTTTTGAATTATCCGTGCAATAAAAATACCCCGAAAATAAAAGTTCTCCAAATGCCCCGAAAATGAAATATGTTTTTTTCTAGAATATTTGAGAATATCTGGCACTGAGAACACAGCAGGGGAGCAAGCACCTGGCCACGAGGGTCCAGGGCGCGCCCCTGCCTCGTGGGCCCATGGTGGCTCCCCTCCACTTATTCCTGCAACCACATACTCCTTCTTCCTCCCAAAAAAATCACCAACCAGCTCAAGCACGAGTTCTAGCTCATTTTGCTGCGATTTTTTATCTCCTTGCTCAAAGCACCTCTCACAAAAATGCTTTGGGGGATTGTTCCTTGGTATGTGACTCCTCCAATGGTCCAATTAGTTTTTGTTCTAGTGCTTTATTCATTGCAAATTTTTGCTGCCTAGGTGACCATGTTCTTGAGCTTGCATGTCAAATTTATATGGTTCCAAGTAGTTCTAATGCATGATATAGTCTCTAGGCACTTGTGGGGGTAGTTGCTATCAATTTTATTAAGTTTGGTTCACTTTTATTTGAAGTTACTAAAAATTTCAGAAATTTTTAGAAAATGATGAAGAGATTTTTGAGGGGTTCTTCGAGCCGAAGCTCGAAGGATAAGCAAAGTGAAGAAGAAGAAAGGCCCAAATATAATCTCCCTCGCACCGCGGAGGTCCGGCCGTGTGAATGGCCTTGTGATGATTTCTTGAGAGCAGCCGGGATTTATGATGATTTTTATGAGTTGGCTGATAATGCAGGCCTCACCGACTTCCTCCGCGACCAACGCGAATAGTATCTCTTACTCACTAATATCTTTGTGCAAAATTTTCATTTCTATGCTAGGAGGTCACCACCTTCGGTGGATTTTTATTTATATGATGAGTATAAGGAGATGCCCCTCTCTGAATTTTGTGAGGTTTGCAAATTGCCCTTTTTGGGTAACATAGAGGAACCACATCGTGACGATGTGGAGGGGTTTATTGATACAATTGTTGTAGGGGAAACTAGGAAGGTTTCAGATGCAAGAATTACTAGCATACATTTTCCTGTCCTACGTTACTTGGAAGGTTTCAGATGCAAGAATTACTAGCATACATTTTCCTGTCCTACGTTACTTTGCAATATTTGCTAGTAGATGCTTAATTGGTCGTGGAAACTGTGGGAACCTTAGTGCCCCAGATATTGTTATTTTGTGCCAAGCTCTATTTCGTGATGACACATTTAGTATTGGCGCTATTGCTGCAAGGCGGTTAAATCTTAACCATACTAAGGGCCCCATCTTGGGAGGCATTTTCGCCTCGCGCCTTGCTGCATACTACAACATACCTATTAGGCATTATGAGAAAGAATAAAAGTTGTTGCCTACTATTTTTCTAGACTACAAGAGTATGGTTGCACATGATTTCCTTGTTAAGAACAAGAAAAGGGAGCTTAACTATAGACTATTATTTGATAAAATTCACCCTGAGATTATTACTTTGCCTGCTCCTTCCTTGTTTGAATTATCTGCAGGCCAGTACCTTGTTCCGTCGGAGGCTATTCACGCCTATCGAAACCCCACACCAACTACAGAGCCAGATCCGGAACCACAGTTTGTTCCTCCACGACAGTCTGTTTACCAGTGGGATTCGGAGGAGATTGCCAACCAGTGGCAACCCGAGGCTCCTTCTCAGTACGACCCCAACTATAACTTTGATCCATGGGCATAGTCCAACTTAGGCCAAAAGCCTAAGCTTGGGGGAGTACGTATTTCTCACCGACATTACATTTATGTTCACACACTCATGCTAGTTTTCGGTGTTCATAATTTTTCATTGTAATATCCATGTTAGTTTATTTTCCTTTTTATGCTTTCTTCTTGTGTGTTTGATAAACCTTAAGAAAACAAAAAAAATTAGGTTTAGCTTTTAGCTAGTTTACTTTCTTGCGTGTAGTAACAATTAAAAAGAAACCCCAAAAATATTTCATGTTCTTCTTTTGCTTGTTGGGAGCTTTCCCGTGTAAATAGTTTTATTTCTTTTCTTTTATTTGGGGGTCAGGAAAGAAGACCATAATGAAAATGTTAAAGTGGCTCTTATATGCATTATTGTTGATTTAACCAAGAGCCCATATTGCCTTGTCTCCTCCTGTTTATTAAATGCTTGCAGATTCCGGCTTAGTCCAATGCACGTGCACTATTATTATTATACACATCGTTCGGTTGTGCAAGTGAAAGGCAATAATGACGATATATGATGGACTGATTGAGATGAGAGAAGCTGGTTTGAAATCGACCTCTCTTGTTTTTGTAAATATGATTAGTTCATCGTTCCTGATTCAGCCTATTATGAATAAACATGTTTGCAATGACAATTAGAGATTATAGTTGCTTATGCCATGTGATACGTCTCCAACATATCTATAATTTTTTATTGTTCCATGCTATATTATATTCTGTTTTGGACATTATCGGTCTTTATTATACACTTTTATATTATTTTTGGGACTAACCTATTAACCGGAGGCCCAGCCTGAATTGCTGTTTTTGCCTATTTGAGTTTCAGAAAAAAGAATATCAAACGAAGTCCAAACGGAATGAAACCTTCGGGAACGTGATTTTCGGAACGAACATGATCCAGAGGACTTGGACCATACGTCAAGACATCAACCAGGAAGGCACGAGGTAGGGGGGCACGCCTACCCCCTGGGCGCGCCCTCCACCCTCATGGGCCCCACGTTGCTCCACCGACGTACTTCTTCCTCCTATATATACCTACGTACCCCCAAACTACCAGATATGGAGCCAAAACCTAATTCCACCGCCGCAACCTTCATGCCGTGAGATCCCATCTTGGGGCCTTTTAGGAGCTCACGAGGGGGCATCGATCACGGAGGGCTTCTACATCAACACCATAGCCTCTCCGATGATGTGTGAGTAGTTTACCTCGCACCTTCGGGTCCATAGTTATTAGCTAGATGGCTTCTTCTCTCTTTTGGATCTCAATACAATGTTCTCCCCTCTCTCGTGGAGATCTATTCGATGTAATCTTCTTTTGCGGTGTGTTTGTTGAGACCGATGAATTGTGGGTTTATGATCAAGTTTATCTATGAACAATATTTGAATCTTTTCTGAATTCTTTTATGTATGATTGGTTATCTTTGCAAGTCTCTTCGAATTATCAGTTTGGTTTGGCCTACTAGATTGGTTTTTCTTGCAATAGGAGAAGTGCTTAGCTTTGGGTTCAATCTTGCGGTGTCCTTTCCCAAAGTGATGAGGGGCAAAGGCACGTATTGTATTGTTGCCATCGAGGATAACAAGATGGGGTTTATATCATATTGCATGAGTTTATCCCTCTACATCATATCATCTTACTTAAAGCGTTACTCTGTTCTTATGAACTTAATACTCTAGATGCATGTTGGATAGCGGTCGATGTGTGGAGTAATAGTAGTAGATGCAGGTAGGAGTCAGTCTACTTGTCTCGGACGTGATGCCTATATACATGATCATACCTAGATATTCTCATAATTATGCTCAATTCTGTCAATTGCTCAATAGTAATTTGTTCAACCACCGTAATACTTATGCTCTCGAGAGAAGCCACTAGTGAAACCTATGGCCCCCGGGTCTATTTTCCATCATATTAATCTTCCAACACTTAGCTATTTTTATTGTCGTTTATTTTACTTTGCATCTTTATTTACTCTTTATCATAAAAATACCAAAAATATTATCTTATCAAATCTATGAGATCTCACTCTCGTAAGTGACCGTGAAGGGATTGACAACACCTTTATTGCGTTGGTTGTGAGGATTTATTTGTTTGTGTAGGTGCTCAAGAGGTAGCAAGAAGGATTTCTGGCGCCGTTGTCGGGGAGTCTACACAAAATTCAACATACCAAGTACCCATCACAAACTCTTATCCCTCGCATTACATTATTTGCCATTTGCCTCTCATTTTCCTCTCCCCCACGTCACCTTTGCCGTTTTATTCGCCCTTCTTCCGTTTGATCTTTTGTTTGCTTGTGTTACCATGTACCTTCTTTTTGCTTGCATCTTCGCTTGCTAAAAGTTTATGGATCCTCATCCACTTGCTAATCTCTTTAAGAGATCCAATTATGATGAACCTATTGCTAGTGAGTTGAGTACACTAGATTATCTTTATGAGGTTTTGCTTGAAATTCGTGAATCTGAAAATTGTGATAAAGTACTTTATGAATCGATTCATGATAGATCTTTGAATAAAAAGCATGATTGCAATGATTTTTCTATAAATTCTCTTGATGTCAATTGTGCTAATAATATGCAAAACCCTAAGCTTGGGGATGCTAGTTTTTCTATGTCTACTACTTGTTGCAATGATCATGATTGGGGTGATTCTTCTTATGATCCTGAAAATTTATTTAAGCCCCATGATGAATATGAGATTGATAATAGTGTTTGAAATAATATTGGAAGTGGGTTTGGAAGAGTGTCAACTTTAGATCCCACATATTTGGAGAATATTCAATCTTATGGTATTTTTGATAAAAGTGGGTTTCGAGAGGTCATGACTTTAGTTAATGTTAATCCCACTATTTCGGAAGAGTGTCAACTTTGCATGCATGTGGATCACGAAGAGAATATGTTATGTGATAGCTATATTGTTGAATTTGCTTATGATCCTACATGTAATTATTATGAGAGAGGAAAATATGGTTGTAGAAATTTTCATGTTACTAAATTACCTCTCGTTATGTTGAGATTGCTATTGTTTCTTTCCGCCTCCTTGCATATGCTAGTTTTTGCTTGCCTTGATAATTTGTTTGCCTATAAGATGCCTATGCATAGGAAGTATGTTAGACTTAGATGTGATTTTCACATGTTTTATGATGCTCTCTTTGTGCTTCAATTCTTGTCTCTCTTGTGAGCATCATTGAAATCTCAATGCCTAGTGCTACCTCTTGAGCACTGCGTTGGATTTCCCCGAAGAGGAGAGGATGATGCAGCAAAGTAGCGTAAGTATTTCCCTCAGTTTTTGAGAACCAAGGTATCAATCCAGTAGGAGGCCACGCGCGAGTCCCTCGTACCGACACAAAACAAATAGCTCGACACAACCAACGCGATTAGGGGTTGTCAATCCCTTCACGATCACTTACGAGAGTGAGATCTGATAGAGATGATAGATAATATTTTTGGTATTTTTGATATAAATATGCAAGGTTAAATAAAAGGCAAAGTAAAAAAGCAAAGCAATAATAAAGTGATTGGAGATTGATATGATGAGAATAGACCCGGGGGCCATAGATTTCACTAGTGGCTTCTCTCAAGAGCATAAGTATTCTACGGTGGGTGAACAAATTACTGTTGAGCAATTGACAAAATTGAGCATAGTTATGAGAGTATCTAGGTATGGTCATGTATATAGGCATCACGTCCGAGACAATTAGACCGACTCCTACCTACATCTACTACTATTACTCCACTCATCGACCGCTATCCAGCATGCATCTAGAGTATTAAGTTCAAGAAAATAGAGTAATGCCTTAAGCAAGATGACATGATGTAGAGGAATAAATACATGCAATATGATAAATACCCCATCTTTTTATCCTCGATGGCAACAATACAATATGTGCCTTGCTGCCCCTACTGTCACTGGGAAAGGACACCGCAAGATTGAACCCAAAGCTAAGCACTTCTCCCATTGCAAGAAAAACCAATCTAGTAGGCCAAACCAAACTGATAATTCGAAGAGACTTGCAAAGATAACCAATCATACATAAAAGAATTCAGAGAAGATTCAAATATTGCTCATAGATAATCTTGATCATAAACCGACAATTCATCGGTCTCAACAAACACACCGCAAAAATAAGATTACGTCGAATAGATCTCCACGAGAGAGGGGGAGAACATTGTATTGAGATCCAAAAAGAGAGAAGAAGCCATCTAGCTACTAACTATGGACCCGAAGGTCTGAGGTAAACTACTCACACTTCATCGGAGGGGCTATGGTGATGATGTAGAAGCCCTCTGTGGTGGATTTCCTTCAAATGAGTTCAAACAGGCCCCAATATGGGATCTCGTGGGTGCAGTAAGGTTGCGGCAAAGAAATTAGGTTTTGGCTCCGTGTCGATCGCTTGGGGTGCGAGGTATATATAGGAGGAAGGAGTACGTAGGTGGAGCAAAGGGGGGCCCACGAGGCAGGGGGGTGCCCTCCACCCTCGTGACCGCCTCCCTCCTTTCTCGACGGAGGGTCCAAGTCTCCTGGATCATATCTGTTGAGAAAATCACGTTCCCGAAGGTTTCATTCCGTTTGGACTCCATTTGATATTCCGTTTCTTCGAAACACTAAAATAGGCAAAAAAAAACAGCAATTCTGGGTTGGGCCTCCGGTTAATAGGTTAGTCCCAAAAGTAATATAAAATGGAAAATAAAGCACAATATGGTCCAAAACAGTAGATAATATAGCATGGAGTAATAAAAAATTATAGATACGTTGGAGACGTATCACCTAGCTAAAAGGCTTTAAAGAAAAGCGCTTGTTGGGAGGCAATCTAATTTTATTTTAGTTTTTTGCTTTTTGCTTATGTTTAGGAATAAATATTTGATCTAGCCTATGGTTAGATTTTTTTTATGTTTTAATTAGTGTTTGTGCCAAGTTTAACCTATAGGAACTTCTTGGATGTTAGTTATTTGATCTTGCTGAAAATTTCAGAAACTTTCTGTTTATGAAAACAATTGTTAAACATCACCAGAACGTGATAAAATATTGATTCCAATTGCAGAAGATCAATAAACAAATTGTGTAGGTCGTCCTATTTTGTCTGAATTTTTGGAGTTACAAAAGTTTGCGTTAGTTACAGATTACTACAGACTGTTCTGTTTTTGACAGATTCTGTTTTTCGTGTGTTGTTTGCTTATTTTGATGAATCTATGGCTAGTAAAATAGTTTATAAACCATAGAGACGTTGGAATACAGTAGGTTTAACACCAATATAAATAAATAATGAGTTCATTACAGTACCTTGAAGTGGTGTTTTGTTTTCTTTCGCTAACGGAGCTCAAGAGATTTTCTGCTGAGTTTTGTGTTGTGAAGTTTTCAAGTTTTGGGTGAAAGATTTGATGGATTATGGAACAAGGAGTGGAAAGAGCCTAAGCTTGGGGATGCCCAAGGCACCCCAAGATAATCTAAGGACACCTAAAATCCAAAGCTTGGGGATGCCCCGGAAGGCATCCCCTCTTTCGTCTACTTCCATCGGTAACTTTACTTGGAGCTATATTTTTATTCACCACATGCTGTGTGTTTTTCTTGGAGCGTCTTGTGTTATTTGAGTCTTTTCTTTTTAGTTTACCACAATCATCCTTGCTGTACACACCTTTTGAGAGAGTCACACTTGATTCGGAAATTGTTAGAATACTCAATGTGCTTCACTTATATCTTTTAGAGCACGGTGGTGGATTTGTTTTATAGAAACTATTGATCTCTCATGCTTCACTTATATTATTTTGAGAGTCTTAAAATAGCATGGCAATTTTCTTTAATTATAATATCATGAGAAATTTGATGCTTGATAATTGTTTTGAGATATAAAGGTGGTAATATCATAGTTGTGCTAATTGAGTAATTGTGGAATTGAAAAATACTTTTGTTGGAGTTTGTGATTCCCGTAGCATGCACGTATGGTGAACCGTTATGTAATGAAGTCAGAGCATGAGGTATTTATTGATTGTCATCCTTTGTGTGGCGGTCGGGATCGCGCGATGGTTAACTCCTACCAACCCTTCCCCTAGGAGCATGCGTAGTAGTACTTTGCTTCGATGGCTCATAAATTTTTGCAATAAGTATATGAGTTCTTTATGACTAGTGTGAGTCCATGGATTATACGCACACTTACCTTTCCGCAATTTTCTAGCCTCTTCGGTACTGTACATTTCCCTTTCTCACCTTGAGAGTTGGTGCAAACTTCGCCGGTGCGTCCAAACCCCGTGATACGATACGCTCTATCACACATCGTGACGCCCCCAATTCAATCATACACTAATCATGCACGCAAATGTGTACGATCAAGATCAAGGACTCACGGGAAGATATCACAACACAACTCTAAAACATAACTAAGTCATACAAGCATCATAATACAAGCCAGGGGCCTCGAGGGCTCGAATACAAGTGCTCGATCATAGACGAAGTCAGCGGAAGCAACAATATCTGAGTACGGACATAAGTTAAACAAGTTTGCCTTAAGAAGGCTAGCACAAACTGGGATACAGATCGAAGAGGCGCAGGCCTCCCGCACGGATCCTCCTAAACTACTCCCGGTCGCCGTTAGCGGGCTGCACGTAGTAGTAGGCACCTCCGGTGTAGTAGGAGTCGTCGTCAACGGTGGCGTCTGGATCCTGGGCTCCATCGTTTGGTCGCAGCAATCGGGTAAAGGAAAGGGGAAAAGGGGGAACAAAGCAACCGTGAGTACTCATCCAAAGTACTCGCAAGCAAGGAGCTACACTACATATGCATGGGTATATGTGTAAAGGGCCATATCAGTGGACTGAACTGCAAAATGCCAGAATAAGAGGGGGTAACTAATCATGTCGAAGACTACGCTTCTGGCAGCCTCCGTCTTGCAGCATGTAGAAGAGAATAGACTGAAGTCCTCCAAGTAGCATCGCATAGCATAATCCTACCCGGCGATCCCCTCCTCGATGCCCTGTTAGAGAGCGATCACCGGGTTGTATCTGGCACTTGGAAGGGTGTGTTTTATTAAGTATCCGGTTCTAGTTGTCATAAGGTCAAGGTACAACCCCAAGCCATCCTGTTACCGAAGGTCACGACTATTCGAATAGATTAACTTCCCTGCAGGGGTGCACCACATAACCCAACACGCTTGATCCCATTTGGCCGGACACACTTTCCTGGGTCATGCCCGGCCTCGGAAGATCAACACGTCGCAGGCCTACCTAGGCACAACAGAGAGGTCAGCACGCCGGTCTAAACCTAAGCGCACAGGGGTCTGGGCCCATCGCCCTTAGCACACCTGCACGTTACGAGGGTGGCCGGAAGCAGACCTAGCAACCTCTAGTACAACGGAAGTCACGTTACGCGGTCCAATCTGGCGCGCGCCGCTCAGTCGCTGACGGCACGAAGTGCTTCGGCTGATATCACGATGTTGAGTGCCCATAACTGTTCCCGCATAGTTGGTTAGTGCGTATAGGCCAGTAGCCAGACTCGGATCAAATACCAAGAACTCGTTATGCGTGTTATTTTGAAATAACCGCGAACGCCGACAGGGCCAGGCCCACCTCTTACCTAGGTAGTCTCAACCTGCCCTGTCGCTCCGCCACAAAGATCCACCCAGAGGGCCGTCGGGACAAAGGTCCTTTCAGCCCCCAATCCGTGAATCACTCGCGGGTACTCCTCGAGCCGACCCGACTTTAGTCACCACATGTATCATGTATAAAGTATAGTATATACTCATGATCACCTCCCGAGTGATCACGTCCGATAGTATAGCACAGCAGACGGACAAGAATGTAGGGCCACTGATGGAAAACTAGCATCCTATACTAAGCATGCAGGATTGCAGGTAAAGGTAACAACAGTAGTAACAAGGACAGGCTATGCATCAGGATAGGATAAACGGAAAGCAGCAACATGCTACACTACTCTATTGCAAGCAGTATAGAAGAGAATAGGCGATATCTGGTGATCAAGGGGGGGGGGCTTCCCTGGTTGCTCTGGCAAGAGAGAGGGGTCATCAACTTCGTAGTCGTACTGGGCAGCAGCGGCGTCGGTCTCGGTGTCTAGCGAGAGAAGAGGGGGAAGAAACAATAAATATTTAAGCAAACAGATGCATAGCGATGCATGACATGACAAGTATCGGTGCTAGGGGTGCCCTAACGCGGTAAGAGGTGATACCGGGGAAGGGGGGAAACATCCAGGAAAGTATCCCTGGTGTTTCGCGTTTTCGGGCAGAGGAGCCGGAGGGGGAAAAGTTGCGAGTTGGATATGTTAGGGGTGTGTGACGGACGAACAGGCTGCGTATCCGGGTTCGTCTCGTCGTTCTGAGCAACTTTCATGTACAAATTATTTTCATCCGACATACGGTTTATTTTCTATGAATTATTAAAGTTTTTAAATCATTTTGGAAAAACAGAATTAATTTAAATAGAAAACAGGGTTATGACATCAGCATGATGTCAGCAGTCAACAGGGCTGTTGACTGGATCAAACTTACATGTGGGGTCGTTCTGTCATAGACCTAACTAAATTACCAGTTTTAATTAACTAAATTAGGTAGTTAGGCTAATTTAAACAGAGTTAATTAAGTTGATTTATTGATTTGCTAATTAATTGATTGATTAATTTTATTTGTTATTAAAATTCGTTCTTAGGGGGTGGGCCCCTGTGGTCAGTGGCACAAGGCCACACCCTGGCTATGGCACACACACACAGGGGGCCATCTATGGCCATGGTGTGGCTGGGAGAGACTGGTCGCCCGGAGGCCGGCCCGAGCGAGGGCGGAGGCGGCGCGCGGCAGCGGCGGTGGCGGGCTGGCGCAGGCGGCCAACAGCGCACGGAGGCGCAACAGATGGGGAGGTCGGCCGCACGGGCCGCCATGCGCGCTGCTGGGGGCGGCACTGCACCGTCTGACGAACGAAGAGAGGGGGGTGGAGGAAGCGTGCTCACGGGGCCCTGTAGTTGTGCTAAAAATGAGCTCGGGAGGCGCCGGAGCTCGGGGTCGCGATGGTCGATGAAGAGGACGGAGACGGCGCGATGTAGCCCTGGGAAGGAGGAGAGCCGTCAGGCAGGGGGTTCTCGAAGCGGCGGGCGGCGTCGGGAGCACCGCGGGGTCGAGCCCCCGATCTGGATCGATGGGGGAGGGAGAGCGAGCGACGTGGGGAGCGGGGAACGAGGGGGAGTGCGGGATTCAGGAGCGAGGGAAGTGGGGATCGAGCGTGGGGGGGGGGGGGGTCTCCCCTGGCGGCGCTGAAGGGAGAGGGAGGTGGGGATTTAGGGTTTCGGGGGTGTAGTGGGGATATAGGCCTGGGAGGGTAGTGGGCTGGCCGGCCGACTAGTTGGGCCAAGGCCCCGCGGGAGAGGGGGGTTATTCCTTTTTTTGCTTGTTTCTTTTTTCTTTTCTTTTATTTACTACTTTCTGTTTTTATTTTAGTCACACTTTATTTTAGTTCTTTATAAAATATGACCATAGCTCCTAAAACAAGGTTTCAGAACAATCCTCTACCATAAAAAGTTTGGTGGTCAAATAAACTAGTTTAATATTTGCTTATTATTTAAAATCATTTAAATAATTGTTTTGCTACGGTTTTATTCATTTTAGAGTATTTAGTCATTTCATAAAAGTGTGGTTTCTCCACCATAATTACCTATGCATCATTTAACACAACCCGAACATTTTAGTTTTAATGTTTGAAAACTTTTACCGTTTGGTTTGTTTTTGAATTTGAATTTGAATCGGTTTCGAACTAACGCGAGATTAGCAACGGTAATCGTAGTGACGTGGCATCATTAGCGTAGGTTTACTGTAGCATAATTATCCGGGCGTCACACACATAAACCTCCTTATATCTTCCTCAAAACAGCCACCATACCTACCTATTATGGCATTTCCATAGCCATTCCAAGACATATTGCCATGCAACTTTCCACCGTTTCCGTTTATCATGACACGCTCCATCATTGTAATATTGCTTTGCATGATCATGTAGTTGACATTGTATTTGTGGCAAAGCCACCATTCATAATTCTTTCATACATGTCGCTCTTGATTCATTGCATATCCCGGTACACCGCCGGAGGCATTCCCATAGAGTTATATTTTGTTCTAAGTATTGAGTTGTAATTCATGAGTAGTAAGTAAATAAAAGTGTGATGATCATCATTATTAGAGCATTGCCCCAAGTGAGGAAAGGATGATGGAGACTATAATTCCCCCACAAGTCGGGATGAGACTCCGGACTACATAAAAAAAAGAGGCCATAAAAAAAGAGAAAAGGCCCAAATAAAAAAATGAGAGAAAAAGAGAGAAGGGACAATGTTACTACCCTTTTACCACACTTGTGCTTCAAAGTAGCACCTTGATCTTCATGATAGAGAGTCTCTCATTTTGTCACTTTCATATACCAGTGGGAAATTTCATTATAGAACTTGGCTTGTATATTCCAATGATGGGCTTCCTCAAATTCCCGAGGTCTTCGTGAGCAAGAAAGTTGGATGCACACCCACTTAGTTTCTTTTGTTTGAGCTTTCATACACTTATAGCTCTAGTGCATCCGTTGCATGGCAATCCCTACTCCTTGCATTGACATCAATTGCTGGGCATCTCCATAGCCCGTTGATTAGCCTCGTTGATGTAAGACTTTCCTTTTTTTGTCTTCCCACACAACCCCTACCATTACACCTTATTCCACCATAGTGCTATATCCATGGCTTGCGCTCATGTATTGCGTAAGAGTTGAAAAGGCTGAAGCGCTTTAAAAAGTATGAACCAATTGCTTGGCTAAAACCGGGGTTGTACATGATATGAATATTTTGTGTGGGGAAGATGGAGCATAGCCAGACTATATGATTTTGTAGGGATAACTTGCTTTGGCTATGTTATTTTGATAAGACATAATTGCTTGGTTAGCATGCTTGAAGTATTATTGTTTTTATGTCAACATTAAACTTTTATCTTGAATCATATTAAAACTGAACATTCGTGCCACAATAAGAAGAATTACATTAAAATTATGCTAAGTAGCATTCCACATTAAAAAAATCTGTTTTTATCATTTACCTACTCGAGGACGAGCATGAATTAAGCTTGGGGATGCTTGATACGTCTCCAACGTATCTATAATTTTTGATTGTTCCATGCTATATTATATTCTGTTTTGGACATTATCGGGCTTTATTATACACTTTTATATTCTTTTCGGGACTAACCTATTAACCGGAGGCCCAGCCCAGAATTGCTTTTTTTTTGCCTATTTCAGAGTTTCGCAGAAAAAGAATATCAAACAGAGTCCAAACGGAATGAAACCTTTGGGAACGTGATTTTCGGAACGAACGTGATCCAGAGGACTTGGACCCTACGTCAAGACATCAACCAGGAAGGCATGAGGTAGGGGCGCGCCTACCCCCCTGGGCGCGCCCTCCACCCTCGTGGGCCCCATGTTGCTCCACCGATGTACTTCTAGCTCCTATATATACCTCGCACCCCAAACTACGGACACGGAGCCAAAACCTAATTCCACCGCCGCAACCTTCATGCACCGTGAGATCCCATCTTGGGGCCTTTTTGAGCTCACGGAAGGGCATCGATCATGGAGGGCTTCTACATCAACACCATAGCCTCTCCGATGATGTGTGAGTAGTCTACCTCAGACCTTGGTCCATAGTTATTAGCTAGATGGCTTCTTCTCTCTTTTGGATCTCAATACAATGTTCTCCCCCTCTCGTGGAGATCTATTCGATGTAATCTTCTTTTGCGGTGTGTTTGTTGAGACGATGAATTGTGGGTTTATGATCAAGTTTATCTATGAACAATATTTGAATCTTTTCCGAATTCTTTTATGTATGATTGGTTATCTTTGCAAGCCTCTTCGAATTATCAGTTTGGTTTGGCCTACTAGATTGATCTTTCTTGCAATATGAGAAGTGCTTAGCTTTGGGTTCAATCTTGCGGTGTCCTTTCCAGTGTGATGAGGGGCAGCAAGGCACGTGTTGTATTGTTGCCATCGAGGATAACAAGATGGGGTTTATATCATATTGCATGAGTTTATCCCTCTACATCATGTCATCTTACTTAAAGTGTTACTCTGTTCTTATGAACTTAATACTCTAGATGCATGTTGGATAGCGGTCGATGTGTGGAGTAATAGTAGTAGATGCAGGCAGGAGTCGGTCTACTTGTCTCGGACGTGATGCTGCTACCTCTTGAGCACTGTGTTGGATTTCCTCGAAGAGGAAAGGGTGATGCAGCAGAGTAGAGTAAGTATTTCCCTCAGTTTTTGAGAACCAAGGTATCAATCCAGTAGGAGGCTATGCGCGAGTCCCTCGTACCCACACAAAACAAATAGCTCAACGCAACCAACACGATTAGGGGTTGTCAAGCCCTTCACGGTCACTTACGAGAGTGAGATCTGATAGAGATGATAGATAATATTTTTGGTATTTTTGGCATAAAGAGGCAAAGTAATAAAAAGGTAATGTAAAAAGCAAAGCAATAATAAAGTGATAGGAGATTGATATGATGAGTATAGATCCGGGGGCCATAGATTTCACTAGTGGCTTCTCTCAAGAGCATAAGTATTTTACGGAGGGTGAACAAATTACTGTTGAGCAATTGATAGAATTGAGCATAGTTATGAGAATATCTAGGTATGATCATGTATATAGGCATCACGTTCGAGACAAGTAGACCGACTCCCTGCTGCATCTACTACTATTACTCCACTCATCGACCGCTATCCAAAGATGCATCTAGAGTATTAAGTTCAAGAAAACAGAGTAACGCCTTAAGCAAGATGAAATGATGTAGAGGAATAAATTCATGCAATATGATAAATACCCCATCTTGTTATCCTCGATGGCAACAATACAATATGTGCCTTGCTGCCCCTACTGTCACTAGGAAAGGACACCGCAAGATTGAACCCAAAGCTAAGCACTTCTCCCATTGCAAGAAAAACCAATCTAGTAGGCCAAACCAAACTGATAATTCGTAGAGACTTGCAAAGATAACCAATCATACATTAAAGAATTCAGAGAAGATTCAAATATTGTTCATAGATAAACTTGATCATAAACCTACAATTCATCGGTCTCAACAAACACACCGCAAAAAGAAGATTACATCGAATAGATCTCCACGAGAGAGCGGGAGAACATTGTATTGAGATCCAAAAAGAGAGAAGAAGCCATCTAGCTACTAACTATGGACCCAAAGGTCTGAGGTAAACTACTCACACTTCATCCGAGGGGCTATGGTGATGATGTAGAAGCCCTCTGTGGTGGATTCCCCTTCCGGGGAACTCCGGAACAGGCCCCAAGATGGGATCTCGTGGGTACAGAAGGTTGCGGCGGTGGAATTAGGTTTTTGGCTCCGTCTCTAATCGTTTGGGGGTACGTAGGTATATATAGGAGGAAGGAGTACGTCGGTGGAGCTTCGGGGGGCCCACGAGGCAGGGGGCGCGCCCTAGGGGGGCGCCCTCCACCCTCATGGCCGCCTCCCTCCTTTCTTGGCGGAGGGTCCAAGTCTCTCACTAGTAGAAAAGGGGCCTATTGACCCGGTTGGTGAGGGCCTTTAGTCCCGGTTCATGAACCGGGACTAAAGGGTCGATTAATACTACTGTTTTTAGTCCCGTTCAATCTGTAACCGGGACCGATGGGCCTCCATGTGGCTGTCTTGTTGAGCCCGGGAGGAGGCCTTTGGTCCCGGTTGGTAGCACCAACCGGGACCAATAGTCATCCACGCGTCAAGATTTCGTGGCTGGGGTTTTGTTTTTTTAAAGGGGGGTTGGGGGTTTTGGGGGTTAATTTAGGTGTTTCATATATTGTGTTAGCTAGCTAATTAATAGAGAGAAGTGTCCTCTCTTTTGTCCGTGCTTGGTCGACGCTTCGTACTATACATACGATAGAGAGGACTAGCTAGACACGCTATCTAGCTAGTAAGCAAGCGAAGGAAGCAGAAGATCGTCATGAACATATATGCATACAGAGGAAGTGATATCGACCACCTCTCCTTCTTCGAGATTGGTCGAACAACAAGTTCTCGTATATCTATCCGACACTACCGCTACATATATACAATAATTATATTTTACAAAATAATCTCCTAACATACGGACGCGTGGTCCACATAGTATTCTCCGTCTTCAGCGATCACGTGGTCAAGAAAGAATGCCGCCAATTCCTCTTGAATTGCTTTCAGCGATCTGGTGCTAGTAGTTCATCCCGCATCCAAACATCTAATTTTAAGAAGGGGTCAATACATATATATATATATATATATATATATATATATATATATATATATATATATATATATATATATATATATATATATATGAATGAATGAAACTCAACACAAATGATGGTAATAAAATAAAATTGTGAATATTGTTATTTACGCACTTCATATTGTTTGTCGAGTAGCCCGCTCACGTGTCGTGTGGCGGATGGACTCGCAAATGTAGTATCCACAAAATCATTCCCTTGTTCCTGCCACAACCACTTTACAAGAAATAGAGGTCAACCAAACTGATAATTAGCAAGCATGTTAAATGGTATTGATGAAACTAGCGCTTGAATCACTAGGAGATGCGTGGAATATGCTACTATAGTACTTACTTTGGTGTCTAAATTGCAGCTTCTTTGGCAGTCCGGAGCTTTTTGGTGAATTTTCTCCAAACCCTGCCATACAAAGAAAACAATTACTTGATATCAGAAATGAACAAAGTTGTTGATATGGTGGATAATGATCGATTTAACTTACTTCTCGAGCATTTCAGTCATGTCCGCATACTCCTTGGGATCTTTTCGTTTGGAGTCTAAGATGCTTACTACTCCTGCTCAAGCTTAATCTCTAGGAGAATATAGTGGTACTCTGCGCATTTATGCATAACTCATCAATATTACATTACTATAACCTGGACTAATAAGGAAACCGAATATGCCACAAGACAAGAACACTCACTTGAAGTTGTAAGGAAAGAGTATTATATCCTTGTGTTCATTTATTACCAACGATTGTAGCAAGTTGGCCTCGATATTTTGGCATGAAATTCAACCTCGCTTGCATCTATGAGATATGTGTTAATGAACCCAATGGAACCCACTTGTCTTTTCTTCAATTCGGCGATCTTCAATCTGCATAATATAGTGAGGATAATTATAAATACATGCAATGAAAGAGCTGAGTTATATAGAGAGACTTAATGATGAAGTAGTACTACTTACAGACAGTAGCAGGTGACCGTTGCTTTATTGAGGGCCAATTGATTGAAAAACTGATAGAACTCCTCAAGTGGAATAGGCAACAGTTCAATTCCGACGAGGTCATGCTCCTTTTTAACTCTCACATACAAAGTACTCCTCCCCTCAGACTCTCTGCAGGTTTTCATGTACCAATCATGCAATCTTCGCGGGGCCTCGAGCGCTCGGAAGGGTGCTGGCACAGTGAGGAGCTTGGGCAGGGGAAGGCATCCATGGGGATCGGGAGGAGCTCGGGCGCAGATAGAGAGCGTTGGGCTCCAGATCGATGCGAGGAAGGGGCGGCCTTGGGGGCTGGTTGTAGGAGGGAGGTGGTTGACTAGTTGGATCGATGGAGGGATTGGGTGGATCGGGATGGATCCCGAGGAAGGAGAGGAGTGGATGACTGGCGGCGGCGCGATGGGACAAGGGGCTAGATTTTAGGGTTGCTACCTAGGGGATTGGTCTATATATATAGCACTGGATTTTGGTTAGGGGCTACTTCGTCCCTCTGATCAAAAACAGACGGTCGGGAAAAATAGGCTAGGGAGAGCCCAACAAAGAAAACGGTGATGTTTTGTAGACGTTTGGGGATGATCCGGACACAACGGTAACGACTGCCCGGGTCGGGTTCGGGGGAGTTTCGGACGCGCGCGCGAGGGGGTTTGAGAGAGGTCGACGAAGGCAAGAGGGCTTGACAAAAGATAAACGGAGACAAAGAGAGAAACGGCAACTACAAATGACTACGAGTTTTATGAAAACATGCAGATGCAATGCACATGATGCGATGAGATGAAATGCAAGACATGAACAAAATGCAAAACAAAAGACAAAACCCCAACCACGAAGGAAATAAAATAACACATCTCCGGAAAAGGCAAGAGTTGGAGTTACGAATATGGAAAGTTGTATCCGGGGCGTTACAGCGGGGTAGCTTTGGGGGAAGCTTCGGCAGGTCGTTTGCTGCGATCTGCTGCTTCTCGTTCCTCTTCTCGTTCCTCTAGCCCCATTACCCTTTCGTGCAGCGCCTGCATTTGGCTCTGCTCCAGTTTCTTCCTCCTCTCATGGGTTTTGTAACCCCCTGCGTCCGGAAATCCAGCCTTCCACGAAATGGAGCCTGGCGTGCCTCGTGTCCGTCCAGGGTGCTCAGGATTCTCGAGGGCCATTGTGAGCTCGTCCTTCTCCTTGTCTGGAACGAACTTCCCTTGTTGCGTCGCTTCGATATATTGCTTTAGCCTCTTGACTGGTATGTCCAATATCGTCCGTCCAAATGCACTTCCACGATCTGGGGTCCAAGATTCCGCCACAGATCAAGAACCAAGTCCGCAATGGTCTCAGCGGTTCATTGTCTCTGGTTCGATCCCTTTATCAAGCAGATCATTCTCAGCCTTGGCCCACTTAGGCGGGCTATGAGGTAGCCACCGACCCGTGCGATGGTGAAGCTTCTTCTTCGCAGCATTTTTCTTGTTTGTCGCCGACATCTTTTTACTCTTTTCCGATGTCCTGTGGGCCACAAATGCGGGCCACCATCTCGATCTTCTCATATTTGCCCTTGAATTCTGGTGTCTCTTTTTATCGACAAACTTATTCAGGTCTTTCTTCCTATTCCTGAATAGGTCTGCCATCTTCTTAAGAGCAAAATACTTGATTAATGGCTCTATAACTGGCTTCTCCGGTTCATCCTCTGGCGGTAGGGTGAAATTTGACTTCAGCTCACCCAAAGATCATTTTTCGCAGATCATTGACATAAGACACCTCAGGGTCTTCGTTCTTAGGCTTATACCATTGCTGGATGCTGATCGGGATCTTGTCCCTAACCAGAACCCCGCACTGAGCAACAAAAGCCTGCTTTGTCCGGATGGGTTCAATCGGTTGGCCGTCGTGCGCGATTTCTATGATCTCAAACCTTTCATCCGAGCTCAACTTTTTCTTCGGGCCTCGTCTCTTTACCGAAGTTGTGCTCGATCCGGAGGGCTAGAAAAAGGAAGAAAGAGGAGAGTTAATTAATATGTGTACATACCAAAACAATGAATGCATCAATTAGCTAGTCAGCACAAGCTTAACTAATATATATACCTGACCGGACTCAGTTCGGTGATCACCGGAGCAGTCCTCACGGTCTACTTCTTCACCCTCTCCTTCTTCCACCGGCATTGGGTCATCGGAGCCATCATAATCATAGCCAGCTGCTTCTTCACCCTCTCCTTCCAGACCATCGGTGTCGTTGAGATGCATCAACGAGCTGAGGGCATCACTTCCTTCTGCGATTATGTCCCTCAACAACGCTTCTTGTGCTTTGTCTCGGGGCGGGGTGTCCATAGTTTCTACAAATATTTACAACATGGCAATTATTATTCAAACATGACAGATATGGATATATTAGTGGCAAATGTAGAACTAGCTAGCTAATCACAATAAGGAATCATATTAATTAGTGGCCTCGACGCTGCTTCTCTAGGGTTTCGGGTGGCCTCGACAATGCTTCAAGGGTTAGGGGGTGGCCTCGAGAACGCTTCAAGGAGGGGGTAATATCGACCCCCCCCCCCACGTGTTGAAGCTATCGGGAGGTGGTCGGCGTTGAACACTACATCTATGTCCCACAAGTGGCGTGGGCATCGGCGCTTGTGATGGGTAGAGGGTCGTGGATCGCCCGGCGGTCGAGGTCAAGGGTCGAGGATCGCCGAGGGTGGGAGGTTGCCTAGTGTCAAAGTTCAACAAAACCATGTCTTCATCATTAGGTAATGTGGTGCATGATGGTGCAAGCTCTCCAAAGTTATTTTGGAGCGAGTCCTAGATAGGATAATTAAGCTTTTTGGTACAAAGTTCAGCAAGAACCTTCCAATATCGTTATTTGGAAGGCCTTTGCTGAAATTGCACAAAAGGCAAATTATCCTATCTCGACTCCATTCCGTAAATAACTTTGAGGACTTCGTACCATCATGCCATGGTTACTTCCGCTAATGATGAAGCCATGGATTTCTTCAATACTTTGACACTAGGAAACCTCTCGACCCTCGAACCTCGATGACCTCGAACCTCGACCCTAGACGACCTCGAACCTCGACCTCGATCCTCGACCCTAGCTAGAACCCTCGAACCCTCGACCCTGAAACCCTTCACCCTTGACCCCTTAATGACCCTCGACCCTCTACCCTAGTTCCCGACCCTCGACCCCTCGGCGATCCTCGACACCCTCGTTCCCGAAAAAAAAGAGGAGAAAAAAAAGGAGAAGAAGCTCCTCTATTCCTTCTTCTTCTCCTCTCTTTTTTCTTCTTCTTTCTCTTCTTCCTCTCCTCGTCTTCTCCTTCTTCTTCTCCTTCTTTCTCTACTTATTTTCCTTTTCCTTATTTTACTTTTTCCTCTCCACTAACATAAAATGCACTATCCTAAAATGCAACAAACATAAAATGCACAAAATCGATCAACTAACCTAAAAATCTATCGGAGAGGGGGTATATCTACTAGCAACTTAAAAATAATAATACATATATGAAAAATGCATATATGAAAAAAAACATCATCATATCATCAACAGAAAAAATAGTATTTTTTTCTAAAAATCTATCGGAGAGGGGGTATATCGACCCCCCTCATGTATCCACATACATACATCTATACATACATATATACTTACATATATGTATAAATTTTTGCATATATAAAGTTTTTCTAAAATCTAACTTTTGCATATATGAACATATATACACAGAGAACATATACATATATACACAGGACATATACATAAAATGCACAAAAAATAAGTGGAAAGGGCGCCATGGTCGGGACCAAAGCGGCGGCGTGTGGTCGGGCGACGGCGACGGGTTGGGGAAGGCGGCGGCAGCACGGCGACGGGTTGAGGAACAGGTGGCCTTGGCGACGGCGACGGGTCGAGGCGGCGCGCTAGGCGGCGGCGGCGGGTCGGGGCGGCGGGCGGCGAGGCGCGATGATGGTGTCGGTGCAGATGGCTCGGCGGCGGCGGCGAGGTGGACCAACTGACGGCGTCGGGCAGGGCTCGGGCGGCGGCGACGAGGAGCGTAAGCGTCGGGCGAGAAGAAAGATGGATTTTGGCGAAAACTGCTAAGTGATGTATATATAGCAAGAGATTGGTCCTGTTCGTGGCACAAACCGACTAATGCCCTTTAGTCCCGTTGGTGCCGCCAACCGACCAAAGGCCTCTTTTCAAAGAGCCCAAAGGGCGGGAAGCGGCGACCTTTGGTCGGTTGGTGGCACCAACCGACTAGTAAGCATTAGTCCCGGTCGTAGCACCAACCGGACTAATGCACTTAACCGGTTGGTGCCACCAACCGACCAAAGCGGCCTTTGGTCGGTTGGTGGCACCAACCGACTAAAGGGGGCATTAGTCTCGGTCGAGCACCAACCGGGACTAATGCACTTTTTAGCCCGGTTGGTGCCACCAACCGGGACCAAAGGTCTGGCTGCCCGAACCCAAATATTTAGTCCCACCTCTCTAGTTGAGAGGAGCCGCACTTGTTTATAAGGTGCGGTGCGCCTTCCTCTCGAGCTCCTCTCTAAGCGAGCTTTGGGCCTAACACTGCAATCATGCTGTGGGCCTCTTGGGCCTCCTGCGGGCCTGAATCTCGCCCATGGTAGGGTTTCTAGTCGTATTCAGCCGTGGGGCCCCGATGGGTGGCACTTTTTTTTTTTTTATTTGTTGCTTTATTTAGTTTATTTTGTTTCTATTTACAACAAAATACTTAATATTTATTTATTTATTCCAGTTTTTTGTTTTGTTTTCTGCATTATTTATTTTCTTTTGATTTTTGCTTTATTTTTAATTCTTTTTGCTTTTAGTTTTAGAAAAATTATAAACTTTCTCGTTAGTGCCATGAGTTTCAAATTTGAAAACACTTTTTTTGTTTTCTTTGTTGCTTTATTCATTTTATTTTGTTTCTACTTACAACAAAATACTTATTGTTGCTATTTTATTTTTTTTCCAGTTTTTTTGTTTTGTTTTCTGCATTATTTATTTTCTTTTGTTTTTTGCTTTATTTTTAATTCTTTTTGCTTTTAGTTTTAGAAAATTATAAACTTTCTGTTAGTGCCATTAGTTTTCAAATTTGAAAACACTTTTTTTCTTTGTTGCTTTATTCATTTTATTTTGTTTCTACTTACAACAAAATACTTATTGTTGCTATTTTTATTTTTATTTCCAGTTTTTTGTTTTGTTTTCTGCATTATTTATTTTCTTTTGGTTTTTGCTTTATTTTTAATTCTTTTTGCTTTTAGGTCTGCAAAATTATAAACTTTCTGTTAGTGCCATTAGTTTTAGACTTTCTATTTGTGCCATTAGTTTTCAAATTTGAATAGTTAAAATTTAAATTCTTTGAAATTCATAGTTTTCAAATGAACTTTGAAAAAGTTGGCATAGCATGTGCATGTACAAAACGGACAATGGTATCATACTCGTCTGTTACAAAGTTGGCATGGTATCATCATAATAGTTGTGGGAGAAAGTCTTCATTTTTTCTTCACTTGTGTCATTTGCTTATTGCTTGTAGTAACCATGGATAATCTTCATCGTTTATCGGGATGCTTGGGTCAGCCTTGACTTTGAAGGAGGAATTTCATGAAACTTTTCATACTCTTGAGACATGTCTGCTTTGCCTCCACTCCTGTGGATGTCCCTTTTCATGAAAGAACTATGTGGCGCTTTGGCTCATCGTATGATGTATTCGCTTCCTTATCTTTTCTTTTCCTCGGTCCGTAGACATGTCCTTCACATAGATAACCTGTGCCACATCATTGGCTAGGACGAACGGTTCGTCAGTGTACCCAAGATTTTTCAGATCCATCTGTTGTCATTCCGTCATCGTGGGTCTACCTGCACCCGCCTCCCCGACAGATTGACCCACTTGCACTTAAACAAAGGGACCTTAAAATCTACCCCGTAGTCAAGTTCCCATATGTCTACTATGTAACCATAATATGTGTCCTTTCCCCGCCGGTTGCTACATCAAAGCGGACACCGCTGTTTTGGTTGGTGCTCTTTTGATCTTGGTCAATCGTGTAAAATGTATTCCCATTTATCTCAGATCCTTTCCAAATCATTACAATAAGATGGTCCCCGGACAACAAGTATAGCTCATCACAAACAGTCTTGTCACCTCCGAGACGTGTTTCCAACCAACTGCTGAAAGTCCCGATGTGTTCACATGTAATCCAGTCATCGACCGCCTCCGTGTGTTTGGAGCGCAGATCGTTCTTGTGTTCATCGACATACGGGTCACCAAGGTAGAGTTCTAGAAACTGTGTAGTGTGCTTGAGACCAAGAATATCCGTCCTGCATATTATTGAGTCCTTCCAAGCGTGCCTTTTCCAGCCACCACCCCTCATACAAATGATTTAGGGAGACCTGTCTTCTTAAGGCCAGGAATGAAGTCAACACAAAACCCGATGACATCCTCTCGCTTGATGGCCCATGGAGATGCTTCCTTCGGCCTAGCGCGTTACTTAACATATTTCTTTAGTACTCCCATGAACCTCTCAAAGGGGTACATATTGTGTAGAAATACGGGCCCCAGAATGACAATCTCATCGACTAGATGAACTAGGACGTGCGTCATGATATTGAAGAAGGATGGTGGGAACACCAGCTCGAAACTGACAAGACATTGCGCCACATCACTCCTTAGCGTTGGTACGATTTCTGGATCGAGGAATGCACATAGCTTCACAATGGCTAATCGGACGTTTTCCGGTAGAAGCCCCCTCAATGCAACCGGAAGCAGTTGCGTCATAATCACGTGGCAGTCATGAGACTTCAGATTCTAGAACTTTTTCTCTGGCATATTTATTATTCCCTTTATATTCGACGAGAAGCCACCGGGACCTTCATATCGAAAGGCATTCAAAGAAGATTTCTTTTTCTTCTTTCGTAAGAGCGTAGTGGCGGGACCTTCATATCGCTTCGGAGGCATGCCCTCTTTTTCGTGCAAGCGTTGCAGGTCCTCCGTGCCTCGTGTGTATCTTTTGTCTTCCCATACATGCCCAAGAAGCCTAGAAGGTTCACGCAAAGGTTCTTCGTCATGTGCATCACGTCGATCAAGAGCGGACCTCTAGGTCTTTCCAAAGAGGGTAGGTCCCAAAATATAGATTTCTTCTTCCACATGGGTGCGTGATTGTCGGCGTCATTCGAACAGTTAGTCCGCCGACCCTTTCCAAAGATTACGTGTAAATCGTTGACCATAGCAAGTACGTGATCACCGTGCGCATGGTGGGCTTCTTCCGTGATCTGCCTCGCCTTTGAAATGCTTGCCTTTCTTTCAACATTGATGGTTGGTCGGAAGAAATCGACGATGGCCTGTACACATTCTTCCCGCAGCTTCCCAAGTATATACTATCGGTGTCAAGTAAACAAGGCGTGCATCGTGGTATCCCTTGTTTGTCCGTCTCGAAAGGTTACCGAGAGCGGGCCAATCATTGATGGTCACGAACAGCAACGCCTTTAGCTGAAATTCCTCCTTTTCGTGCTCATCCCACATACGTACACCGTTTCCATTCCACAGCTGTAAAAGTTCTTCAACTAATGGCCTTAGGTACACATCAATGTCGTTGCCGGGTTGCTTAGGGCCTTGGATGAGAACTGGCATCATAATGAACTTCCGCTTCATGCACATCCAAGGAGGAAGGTTGTACATACATAGAGTCACGGGCCAGGTGCTGTGATTGCTGCTCTGCTCCCGAAAGGATTAATGCCATCCGCGCTTAAAGCAAACCATACGTTCCTTGGGTCCTTTGCAAACTCATCTCAAGACTTTCTCTCGATTTTTCTCCATCATGACCCGTCGGGGTGCTCTCAACTTCCCGCCTTTCTTACGGTCCTCACTGTGCCAACGCATCAACTTGGCATGCTCTCCGTTTACGAACAGACGTTTCAACCGTGGTATTATAGGAGCATACCACATCACCTTCGCAGAACCCTCTTCCCGGAGGCTCGCCAATCAACATCACCGTGGTCATCTCGTCTCGATCTTATACCGCAATGCACCGCATACCGGGCATGCATTCAGATCCTTGTATGCACCATGATAGAGGATGCAACATTAGGGCATGCATGTATCTTCTCCACCTCCAATCCTAGAGGGCATACGACCTTCTTTGCTGCGTATGTACTTGTCGGGCAATTCGTTATCCTTTGGAAGCTTCTTCTTCATTATTTTCAGAGCTTCTCAAATCCTTTATTAGGCACAAGATTCTCGCCTTCCATTGCAGCAATTCCAGTACGGTACCGAGCTTTGTGTTGCCATCTTCGCAATTGGGGTACAACCCTTTTTTGTGATCCTCTAACATGCGATCGAACTTCAGCTTCTCCTTTTGACTTTCGCATTGCGTCCTTGCATCGACAATGACCCAGCGGAGATCATCATCATCGGGCACATTGCCTGGTTCCTCTTGATCTTCAGCAGCTTCGCCCGTTGCAGCACCATCGGGCACATCGTCTGTTTCCTCTTGATGTTCAGTAGCATCACCGTATTCAGGGGGCACATAGTTGTCATCATACTCTTCTTCTTCGCCGTCTTCCATCATAACCCCTATTTATCCGTGCCTCGTCCAAACATTATAGTGTGGCATGAAACCCTTGTAAAGTAGGTGGGTGTGAAGGATTTTCCGGTCGAGTAAGACTTCAGATTCCCACATATAGGGCATGGACAACACATAAAACCATTCTGCTTGTTTGCCTCAGCCACTTCGAGAAAATCATGCACGCCTTAGTGTACTTTGGAGGTGTGTCATCACACGTACATCCATTGCCGGTTCATCTGCATGCATTATATATAATTAAGTGTGTGAAAAATCATTATAGAACATCATGAATAGATAATTAAGTGACCAAATTAATAGAAGTTCATCATCACATAAAACCAAAGTACATACATAGTTCTCATCTAACAACATAAAGCTCTGCGAGCATCTAAATTAATTAAACCATACATTGAAACTATGTAAAACATTTCAATGTGAAAACAAATGCGATCATAATCGCAACCAAGGTAACAACTGATCCAATGGCATAATGATACCAAGCCTCGGTATGAATGGCATATTTTCTAATCTTTCTAATCTTCAAGCGCATTGCATCCATCTTGATCTTGTGATCATCGATTTACATCCGCAACATGCAACTCCAATATCATCTTCTCCTCCTCAAGTTTTTTATTTTTCCTTCAAGAAATTGTTTTCTTCTTCAACTAAATTTAACCTCTCGACAATAGGGTCGGTTGGAATTTCCGGTTCAACAACCTCCTAGATAAATAAAATCTATGTCAGGTTGGTCGGCATAATTTTCATAAACAATAAATGAACCAATAGTTATGAAAAGATAATATATACCACATCCGAATCATAGACAGGACGAGGGCCGACGGGGACGGATACCAAAACCATCGCACTATATAAGATGCAATAATAAAAGTAAGAAAATAATACAAGTATCTATCTAAACATACAAGTAAGAATAATTTTCTTTCAGAAAGAAGATAAGAACAAGAGGCTCACCACGGTGGTCCGGCGATGAGATCGGCGTGGGTGATCGACGGCGATGAAGACCGGGACGGGGCGTGACGGACTGCTAAACCTAGATAAATATTGAGGAAAATGGAGCTTGGCGGTCGAGCTTGGAGAGGAGAAACCTTAAGTAGTGTGGCTCGGGCATTCCATCGAACACCTTGTGTGCATAGGAGGTGAGCTAGAGCACCACCAAGCCCTCTCCCCTCGGCCGAAAAAAAAGAGCAAAGTGCTCTGCTCTTGCACGAGGGGGGTATATAGGCACCACCATTAGCCCCTGTTGGTGGCATGAACCGGGACTAAAGGAAGCCTTTGGTCCCGTTCAAGCCACCAACCGGACCAATAGTGGTGGGCCAGAGCCAGGCCCATTGGTCCCGGTTCGTCCCACCAACCGGGACCAAAAGGTCCGGACGAACCGGGACCAATGGCCCACGTGGCCCGGCCGCCCCCCAGGCTCACGAACAAGGGTAAATAGCTCCATTGGTCCCGGTTCTGGATTGAACCGGGACTAATGGGCTGAACCGGCCTGGGCCATTGCCCCCTTTTCTACTAGTGCCTGGATCTTATCTGTTGAGAAAATCACGTTCCCGAAGGTTTCATTCCGTTTGGACTCCGTTTGATATTCCGTTTCTTCGAAACACTGAAATAGGCAAAAAAAACCAGCAATTCCGGGCTGGGCCTCCGGTAAATAGGTTAGTCCCAAAAGTAATATAAAAGTGGAAAATAAAGCCCAATATGGTCCAAAACAGTAGATAATATAGCATGGAGCAATCAAAAATTATAGATACGTTGGAGACGTATCAGGCATCCCCAAGCTTAATTCCTGCTCGTCCTCGAGTAGGTAAATGATAAAAAGAGAATTTTTGATGCGGAGTGCTACTTGGCATAATTTCAATGTAATTCTTCTTAATTGTGGTATGAATATTCAGATCCGAAAGATTCGAGACAAAAGTTCATATTGACATAAAAATAATAATACTTCAAGCATACTAACAAAGCAATTGTGTCTTCTCAAAATAACATGGCCAAAGAAAGTTATCCCTACAAAATCATATAGTCTGGCTATGCTCTATCTTCACCACACAAAGTATTTAAATCATGCACAACCCCGATGACAAGCCAAGCAATTGTTTCATACTTTTGACATTTTCAAAACTTTTTCAATCTTCACGAAATACATGAGCGTGAGCCATGGATATAGCACTATATGTGGAATAGAATGGTGGTTGTGGAGAAGAAAAAAAGAGGGGAAGATAGTATCACATCAACTAGGCGTATCAACGGGCTATGGAGATGCCCATCAATAGATATCAATGTGAGTGAGTAGGGATTGCCATGCAACGGGTGCACTAGAGCTATAAGTATATGAAAGCTCAACAAAAGAAACTAAGTGGGTGTGCATCCAACTCGCTTGCTCACGAAGACCTAGGGCATTTTGAGGAAGCCCATCATTGGAATATACAATCCAAGTTCTATAATGAAAAATTCCCACTAGTATATGAAAGTGACAAAATGAGAGACTCTCTATCATGAAGATCATGGTGTTACTTTGAAGCACAAGTGTGGTAAAAGGATAGTAACATTGTCCCTTCTCTTTTTTTCTCTCATTTTTTTATTTTTTTATTTGGGCCTTTTCTCTTTTTTTTATGGCCTATCTTTTTCTTTTTTTTTTCGTCCGGAGTCTCATCCCGACTTGTGGGGGAATCATAGTCTCCATCATCCTTTCCTCACTTGGGACAATGCTCTAAAAATGATGATCATCACACTTTACTTTTCTTACAACTCAACAATTACAACTCGATACTTAGAACAAAATATGACTCTATGTGAATGCCTCCGGCGGTGTATCGGGATATGCAATGAATCAAGAGTGACATGTATGAAAGAATTATGACCGGTGGCTTTGCCACAAATACGATGTCAACTACATGATCATGCTAGCAATATGACAATAATGGAGCGTGTCATAATAAACGGAACGGTGGAAAGTTGCATGGCAATATATCTCGGAATGGCTATGGAAATGCCATGATAGGTAGGTATGGTGGCTGTTTTGAGGAAGGTATATGGTGGATGTATGATACTGGCAAAAAGTGCGCGGTATTAGAGAGGCTAGCAATGGTGGAAGGATGGGAAAAGTGCGTATAATCCATGGACTCAACATTAGTCATAAAGAACTCATATACTTATTGCAAAAATCTAGAAGTTATCAGAGAAAAGTATTACGCGCATGCTCCTAGGGGGATAGATTGGTAGGAAAAGACCATCGCTCGTCCCCGACCGCCACTCATAAGGAAGACAATCAATAAATAAATCATGCTCCGACTTCATCACATAACGGTTCATCATACGTGCATGCTACGGGAATCACAAATTTTAACACAAGTATTTATCAAATTCACAACTACTCAACTAGCATGACTCTAATATCACCATCTTCATATCTCAAACCAATTATCAAGTATCAAACTTTTCTTAGTATTCAACGCACTCAAAAGAAAGTTTTACAAATCTTGAATACCAAGCATATTATTATTAAGCAAATTACCATGCTATTTAAGAATCTCAAAATAATCTAAGTGAAGCATGAGAGATCAATAGTTTCTTTAAAACAAATCCACCACCGTGCTCTAAAAGATAGAAGTGAAGCACTAGAGCAAAAACTATATAGCTCAAAAGATATAAGCGAAGCACATAGAGTATTCTATCAAATTCCAATTCATGTATGGCTCTCTCAAAAGGTGTGTAAAGCAAGGATGATTGCGGTAAACTAAAAAGCAAAGACTCAAATCATACAAGACGCTCCAAGCAAAACACATATCATGTGGTGAATAAAAATATAGCTCCAAGTAAAATTACCGATGGAAGTAGACGAAAGAGGGGATGCCTTCCGGGGCATCCCCAAGCTTTGACTTTTTGGTGTACTTGGATTATCTTGGGGGTGCCATGGGCATCCCCAAGCTTAGGCTCTTGCCACTCCTTGTTCCATAATCCATCAAAAGATTTCACCCAAAACTTGAAAACTTCACAACACAAAACTCAACAGAAATCTCGTGAGCTCTGTTAGCAAAAGAAAACAAAAGACCACTTCAAGGTACTGTAATGAACTCATTATTTATTTATATTGGTGTTAAACCTACTGTATTCCAACTTCTCTATGGTTTATAAACTATTTTACTAGCCATAGATTCATCAAAATAAGCAAACAACACACGAAAAACAGAATCTGTCAAAAACAGAACAGTCTGTAGTAATCTGTAACTAACGCACACTTCTGGAACTCCAAAAAATCAGCCAAAATAGGACGACCTAGGCAATTTGTATATTGATCCGAAGCAATTGGAATCACTATTTTATCACTTTCTGGTGAATTTTATTAATTGTTTTCGTGAACATAAAGTTTCTGGAAATTACAACAAGATCAAATAACTATCATCCAAGAAGATCCTATAGGTTTAACTTGGCACAAACACTAATTAAAAGATAAAACCACATCTAAACAGAAGAAGATGGATTATTTATTCCTAAACAGAAACAAAAAACAAAAAACTAAAATAAAATTAGGTTGCCTCCCAACAAGCGCTATCGTTTAACGCCCCTAGCTAGGCATAAAAGCAAGGATAGATCTAGGTATTGCCATCTTTGGTAGGCAATCTATAAGTGGCTCTCATAATAGATTCATATGGTAATTTTATTTTCTTTCTAGGGAAGTGTTCCATGCCTTTCTTTAATGGAAATTAGAATCTAATATTCCCTTCCTTCATATCAATAATTGCACCAATCGTTCTAAGGAAAGGTCTACCAAGAATAATAGGGCAAGAAGGATTGCAATCTATATCAAGAACGATAAAATCTACGGGCACATAATTCCTATCTGCAACAATAAGAACATCATTAATTCTTCCCATAGGTTTCTTAATAGTGGAATCCGCAAGATGCAAGTTTAGAGAGCAATCATCAATATCGCGGAAATCTAGCAAATCACACAAAGTTTTGGGAATAGTAGAGACACTAGCACCCAAATCACATAAAGCATAAAATTCATGATCCTTAATATTAATTTTAATAGTTGGTTCCCACTCGTCATAAAGTTTTCTAGGGATATAAACTTCCAACTCAAGTTTTTCTTCATAAGATTGCATCAAGGCATCAATGATATGTTTAGTAAACACTTTATTTTGACTATAAGCATGAGGAGAATTTAGCACGGATTGCAACAAGGAAATACAATCAATTAAAGAGCAACTTTCATAATTAAATTCCTTGAAATCCAAAATAGTGGGTTTAGCAACATCTAGGGTTTTATTCTTTTCACTCCCACTTTTATCAATTTCATCATCAAAATCTAAAAACTCCGAATTCTTGGAACGCCGTCTAGGTAAAGGTGGATCATATTCAGTTTCATCAAGATTCATATTGCAAAACAAAGATTTAATAGGAGACACATCAATAACTTTTATATCTTCATCTTGATTTTCATAGGAATTGGAAGAACACGCTTTAATAAAGGCATCTTTCGTAGCACGCATCCTAGCGGTTCTTTCCTTGCACTCATCAATGGAAATTCTCATGGCTTTGAGAGACTCATTGATATCATGCTTAGGAGGAACAGATCTAAGCTCAAGAGAAATTCTATCAACGTTCCTAGCCAATTCATCAACTTTAAGTAATTTCTCTTCAAACAAAGCATTAAAATTCTTTTGTGAATTCATAAACTCTTTAACACTATTCTCAAATTTAGAGGGCATCTTATTAAAATTTCCATAAGAGTTGTTGTAGGAATTTCCATAATTATTAGAAGGATTACTAGGATAAGGCCTAGGATTAAAATTCCCTATATGCTGTTGTTACCAAAATTATTCCTACCAACAAAATTCACATCCATAGATTCATTATTATTCTCAATCAAAGTAGATAAAGGCATATCATTAGGATCAGAAGAAACACTCTTAGTAGCAAATAATTTCATAAGTTCATCCATCTTTCCACTCAAAACATTAATTTCTTCTATCGCATGCACTTTTTTACTAGTAGATCTTTCAGTGTGCCATTGAGAATAATTAACCATAATATTATCTAGGAGTTTAGTAGCATCTCCTAAAGTGATTTCCATAAAAGTGCCTCCCGTGGCCGAATCTAAAAGATTTCTAGAAGCAAAATTCAATCCGGCATAATTTTTTTTGTATAATCATCCATAAATTCAAACCATGAGTAGGGCAATTACGTATCATTAATTTTATTCTCTCCCAAGCTTGTGCAAAATGTTCATGATCAAGTTGCTTAAAATTCATAATGTCATTTCTAAGAGAGATGATCTTAGCGGGAGGAAAATACTTAGAGATAAAAGCATCTTTGCACTTGTTCCAAGAATCAATACTATTTTTAGGCATGCATTTAAAACCAAGCTTTAGCACGATCTCTAAGCTTAAAAAGGAAATAGCTTCAATTTAACAATATCATTATCGACATCTTTCTTCTTTTGCATATCACATAAATCAACGAAGCCATTCAGATGAGTAGCGGCATCTTCACTAGGAAGGCCGGCGAATTGATCTTTCATAACAAGATTCAACAAAGCACTATTGATTTCACAAGATTCAGTATTGGTAAGAGGAGCAATCGGAGTGCTAAGGAAATCATTATTGTTGGTATTGGTAAAGTCACATAATTTGGTATTATCTTGAGCCATCGCGACAAACAAGCAATCCAACACACGAGCAAACAAGAAGCAAGCGAGAAAAAGGCAAACGGAGAAGAGAGGGCGAATAAAACGGCAAGGGTGAAGTGGGGGAGAGGAAAACGAGAGGCAAATGGCAAATAATGTAATGCGAGAGATAAGGAATTGTGATGGGTACTTGGTATGTTGACTTTTGTGTAGACTCCCCGGCAACGGCGCCAGAAATCTTCCTGCTACCTCTTGAGCACTGCGTTGGATTTCCTTGAAGAGGAAAAGGTGATGCAGCAGAGTAGAGTAAGTATTTCCCTCAGTTTTTGAGAACCAAGGTATCAATCCAGTAGGAGGCTACGCGCGAGTCCCTCGTACCTACACAAAACAAATATCTCAACACAATCAACGCGATTAGGGGTTGTCAAGCCCTTCACGGTCACTTACGAGAGTGAGATCTGATAGAGATGATAGATAATATTTTTGGTATTTTTGTGTAACGCCCCGGATTCGATGCGCCAGGTGTTTGCCAGTTATTCACCGTCGTTGCCATGTCATTTGCTTGCGTGTTGCACTTTGCCATGTCATCATATGCATTTTATATCATGTCATCATGTGCATTTCATTTTGCATACGTGTTCGTCTCATGCATCCGAGCATTTTCCCCGTTGTCCGTTTTGCAATCCGGCACTCCTATGCTCCCCGGCGCCCCCCTTTAGCTCTTTTCGTGTGCGTGTGTTAAACGTTCCTCTCAGCTACCCAATCATTTCCGTTTGTGGCCGGTTATCACCTCATAATTTCTGAGACGTTGTCCATAAGACCACAACAAGCTTATTCTTTTGAAGTGGAGTTTTGCATTTCTTCGTTCCTCTCAGCTACCCAATCATTTCCGTTTGTGGCCGGTTATCACCTCATAATTTCTGAGATGTTGTCCATAAGACCACAACAAGCTTATTCTTTTCGTTGTTGATTCTCTCAACAACTTCATTCAACCCTTCCTTCTAAGCTCATTTCATTCCACTCTTTTAATTCTTTCCGGAGGTTTTGTGTCATGTCTTCCTCAGGTGTCATTCCATCTTCTCAAGTTTAGATTCTATTCCTTTCATGTTCAGCCGGAGTGCTGCATAAATCGTTTCAGTATTATTCGTTTCTTTTCTCATTCTAACCACTCCGGTTAGAACGATTTGTTTCATAGTATCTGATTCAGTGAGCTTTCGATTCTCGTCATTCTCGTCGTTCGTCTCTTCTTCTCGAGTGCTTTCGATTCTTTGCTTCTTATCTTGAGTTCTTGTTTCACCTCATCCCTTTTTCCCTTCCGTCTCGGTCCTAAGATCTCGGGACGAGATCTCTTGTTAGTGGAGGAGTGTTGTAACGCCTCAATTCGATCGCGCCTGTGTTTGCCGCTTATTCGCCGTCGTTGCCATGTCATTTGCTTGCGTGTTGCACTTTGCCATGTCATCATATGCATTTATATCATGTCATCATGTGCATTTCATTTTGCATACGTGTTCGTCTCATGCATCCGAGCATTTTTCCCGTTGTCCGTTTTGCAATCCGGCACTCCTATGCTCCCCGGCGCCCCCCTTTAGCTCTTTTCGTGTGCGGGTGTTAAACGTTCTCGGAATGGACCGAGGTTTGTCAAGCGGCCTTGGTATAGCACCGGTAGACCGCCTGTCAAGTTTCGTGCCATTTGGAGGTCGTTTGATACTCCAACGGTTAACCGGGTAACCACAAAGCCCTCTTTGAGTTGCAGCCCAACACCCCTTCCAAAGTGGCCCAAAACCCAGCAAACTCCCCTCCATGCTCTCGGTCGTTCGATCACGATCGCGTGGCCGAAAACCGCTCCTCATTTGGACTCTCCTAGCTCCCTCTATCTATAAATATGTGCTCCCCTCCCGAAAATCGCGGTACAAACCCTAAAATCTTCCCCTCTCCGCGACGGACATGTCCGTCCGCTGCCGGACGCTTCGCCGCCGCCGCCCGCAGCCAATGGGAGGCTGCCACGTGGCCTCCCGCGCTTTCTCTCTCCTCCGCCGCCGCCTTCGCTGGGCCCGAGGCCGCCCGCCCGGGCGCAACTGGGCCGACGGCCGCCTCTGCCTCTCACCACACATTGCCGCCGCCGCCATTCTGTCACCGCGAAGCCGCCCTTCTTGCCGACGCCGACCGGCTCCCTCACTGACGCCGCCGATGGATCAGCCGCCATTGCCGTCGCCCGACCTGCCTCCCTGCCTTCTGCGCCCGTCCGCTTGCCCGCTCGCGCCGGCCGAAGCTCGCCCACGCCGCCAGCATGGCCTCCCTCGCCGAGCTCCTCGCCGAGAGCTCGCGGCCATTGCCGCCGCCGGATCTGGTCAGTGGACCAGATCCACCAATTCAATCAACCAAACGCGCTCCCCATCCTGGATCCGCCGTCCCCGCTTCTCTCCATCCCGAGTTGATTTTTCGCGAGGGTATATTTTCTCCAAGTCCCCGTTTCTGCAGTAATTTTCATGCATTTTCATCGCATCATAACTCTGCATCCGTAGCTCCGTTTCGTGCGTGTAATATGTCAAATTGATCGTCTCGACGAGTACATCATTTCATCTCATTGCATCATTTTCATTTGAGCTCATCTTGATGCCCTAAATGCTGTTCAAAGAGGGCTATGTGATGTTAGTTTCAGATTCTTATCAGAACATGCACTTTTGTCATTTTTGTCATGATTGATGTGTGCATCCTATGAACTTTGAGTCCTACATGTGTTTTGTAATATGCCATGCCATCTTTACAGGGGTGTATGCCATGTATTTTTGTGATCTATGTGGTGACTAGCACAAGCATGCAAACTAGGCTTCATGATGTTGCTGATTTCAGCCCTGTTTTGCTGATATTTTTATGCCTTGTAAACTTGATGCTACCGAGAGATCCATGCTTATTTTGAGATACTTCAGTAAGGATGTTTTGAACATATGGTTATGCTCTATCCATCCATGCCCTTGTTTGCAATTATGGAGTGCCATAGCTTGAGTCAATCGAGCTCTACTTTTGCTATAAAATGTTTCCTGGCAGGTTGTTTACATGTTATTCAATTTTGCCAAGGTTATTGTAGTTGATCCGTGTATGCTATGATGTTGTTCTTGCCATGTATAGCTTCTATGCCATGCCTTCTTACTGTTGGTTGCCTTGACATGCCATGTATTGCTCTGTGGTGAGTGGTTCAAGCTCACCAACATGCCTACTTATTGTTGTTCCTGCCATGTTTGAATCTGTCATATAACTTGCCATGTTTACATGGGTGCCATCATATTTTCTGATCCTTTTTGGCTCTTGGTCAGTAAGGGATTTTTGTTCTATGCATTTAGTAGATTCATTTCATGCCTCTGTTTGCCATGATAAGTTCCTGTAACTTGTTGTTTGATAGCTCTAAACATTGCAACCTGATGTTATTTTCTGCTAAGTCTGAAACTGTTATTATTTGCAATCTTGCCATGTCATTTTGAGCATGTTCTAGTGATTTATGGAGATAAGCTCAGTGTTCATGTTTTGTAATGCTTTACCTGTACATCATGCCCATGCCTTTTGTTTTCATATTGAGGTGCTGTAGCATATTGTTTTGATGCTTGCAATATGCCTAGTTGCTGTTTTGGACAGATTGTTGTTATGCCTTGTATAGAGTGTGTGTTGAACCGTTGCTCCGTTTTGAGTGTGCTCTATATGAAACTTGCTTAGAATTGCATGTAGTTTCATATTATCATGTTGCATCCTTGTTTTGAGGTGTTTGCTTGATGTTTGGATGCATGTTGCATCAATGCCATGTTTAACTTGTTTTGCTCATATCTTCTAGACCGTAGCTCCGAATTAAATGAACTTTATATGTAACTTGACTATAATTTCGTGTAGATCATCTTGGTGCATCTTAACTTGCTGTTTAACAACTTGAACATAAGGTTTATTCAGATCTGGACCAATTTCAAAATTTGCATATGAGGACTTACCGGAATTGTTATATGTTGTTTCCGGCCTCATTTAAACTTGCTTTGATGTGTTGATGTTGTTTGCATCATCTTTTGCCATGAGTAGCTTCATGTAGCCTTGTCATGCATCATACTTGGTTGAGCATCATGTCTTGTTCATGTGTGGTGTGTTTACTTTGTTGTGTGCTTCTTCTTGTTAGTTCCGTTTCGCTATGATCGTGAGGATTCGTTCGTCTCACGCTTGGTTCGCTTCATCCGCTCAATCTTCTTCATGGACTCGTTCTTCTTCCTTGCGGATTTCAGGCAAGATGACTGCTACCCTGGATCTCACTACTATCATTGCTATGCTAGTTGCTTCATTCTATCGCTATGCTGCGCTACCTATTACCTGCTTATCAAGCCATCCCAAATTGCCATGTCGCCTCTAACCTTTGACACCTTTCCTATGCAAACCGTTGTTTGGCTATGTTACCGCTTTGCTCAGCCCTCTTATAGCGTTGTTAGTTGCAGGTGAAGATGAAGTTTGTTCCTTGTTGAACATGGAGATGTTGTTCCTTGTTGGAACATGTTTACTTGTTGGGATATCACAATATATCTTATATTATTAATGCATCTATATACTCGGTAAAGGGTGGAAGGCTCGGCCTTATGCCCGTGTTTTGTTCCACTCTTGCCGCCCTAGTTTCCGTCATATAGGTATTATGTTCCCGGATTTTGCGTCCCTAACGCCGTCGGGTGATTTATGGGACCCCTTGACAGTTCGCTTTGAATAAGACTTTTCCAAAGAAGGCCCAACATTGGTTTTACCATTTGCCTCACCACCACCTACTTTTCCCTTGGGAGTCGCTCTCTCGAGGGTCATCTTTATTTAGCCCCCGGACCAGTGCTTCTCTAAGTGCTGGCCCGAACCGAGTAGATCATGGGCCCCTCGTGGCAACTCGAGGTCTGGTTTTACTCGTAGGATGTCTCATCCGTGTTGCCCGAGAACGAGATATGTGCAGCTCCTATCGGGATTGTCGGCGATCGGGCGGCTTTGCTGGTCTCGTTTTATTGTTGTCGAAATGTCTTGTAGCCGGATTCCGAGACTGATCGGGTCTTCCGGGAGAAGGAATATCCTTCGTTGATCGCGAGAGCTTATCATGGGCTAAGTTGGGACACCCTGCAGGTTTGAACTTTCAAAGCCGTGCCCGCGGTTATGTGGCGATGGGAATTTGTTAATATCCGGTTGTAGTAAACTTGAAGCAAACTCTTCTAAAATACACCAACCGTAGCGTAACCATGAGTGTCTCTTTTCGGGTTGATCGAGAGGAGAACACGGTTTCGGGTTATGTCCGACGTAAGTAGGAGTTCAGGATCACTTCTTGATCATTACTAGTTGACGACCGTTCCTTTGTTTCTCTTCTCGCCTCATTTGCGTATGTTAGCCACCATATCATGCTTAGTCGCTGCTGCAACCTCACCACCTTACCCCCTTCCTTTCCCATTTAAGCTTTGCTAGTCTTGATACCCATGGTAATGGGATTGCTGAGTCCTCGTGGCTCACAGATTACTACAACACCAGTTGCGTGTACAGGTTTGCGATGATCATGACGCGAGAGCGATGTTTGCTTGTATTGGAGTTCTTCTTCCGCTTCTTCTTTGATCGGGGATAGGTTCGTGTCGGCAGCTGGGCTAGCAGGTGGTGGATGTCGTTTGAGTTTCATTTATGTTTCATCCGTAGTCGGATGTTGATCTTGTATATGATGTTGATGTATTCTTGTGACATTTGTGCCTTATGTATGTATCCCCATCTATTATGCAATGTTGATGTAATGATATCCACCTTGCAAAAGCGTTTCAATATGCGGGTCTATCCTTGGTGGGACCGTCGAGTTCCTTTTGGATAGGGTCGCATATTGGGCGTGACATTTTGGCATAAAGATGCAAAGTAAAATAAAAAGGTAAAGTAAAAATCAAAGCAATAATAAAGTGATAGGAGATTGATATGATGAGAATAGACCCGGGGGCCATAGGTTTCACTAATGGCTTCTCTCAAGAGCATAAGTATTTTACGGTGGGTGAACAAATTACTGTTGAGCAATTGACAGAATTGAGCATAGTTATGAGAATATCTAGGTATGATCATGTATATAGGCATCACGTCCGAGACAACTAGACCGACTCCTGCCTGCATCTACTACTATTACTCCACTCATCGACCGCTATCCAGCATGCATCTAGAGTATTAAGTTCAAGAAAACAGAGTAACGCCTTAAGCAAAATGACATGATGTAGAGGAATAAATTCATGCAATATGATAAATACCCCATCTTGTTATCCTCGATGACAACAATACAATACATGCCTTGCTGCCCCTACTGTCACTAGGAAAGGACACCATAAGATTGAACCCAAAGCTAAGCACTTCTCCCATTGCAAGAAAAACCAATCTAGTAGGCCAAACCAAACTGATAATTCGAAGAGACTTGCAAAGATAACCAATCATACATAAAAGAATTCAGAGAAGATTCAAATATTGTTCATAGATAAACTTGATTATAAACCCACAATTCATCGGTCTCAACAAACACACCGCAAAAAGAAGATTACATCGAATAGATCTCCACGAGAGAGGGGAAGAACATTGTATTGAGATCCAAAAAGAGAGAAGAAGCCATCTAGCTACTAACTATGGACCCAAGGTCTGAGGTAAACTACTCACACTTCATCGGGGGCTATGGTGATGATGTAGAAGCCCTCCGGTGGATTCCCTTCCATGAGTTCTAACAGGCCCCAAGATGGGATCTCATGGAGTACAGAAGGTTGCGGTGGTGGAATTAGGTTTCTGGCTCTGTCTCCGATCATTTGGGGGTACGTAGGTATATATAGGAGGAAGGAGTATGTCGGTGGAGCTTCGGGGGGCCCACGAGGCAGGGGGGCGCGCCCTAGGGGGGGGTGCCCTCCACCCTCGTGGCCGCCTCCCTCCATTTTTGACGGAGGGTCCAAGTCTCCTGGATCCTATCTGTTGAGAAAATCACGTTCTCGAAGGTTTCATTCCGTTTGGACTCCGTTTGATATTCCGTTTCTTCGAAACACCGAAACAGGCAAAAAAACAGCAATTCTGGGCCCCAAAAGTAATATAAAAGTGGAAAATAAAGCCCAATATGGCCCAAAACAGTAGATAATATAGCATGGAGCAATCAAAAATTATAGATACGTTGGAGACATATCAGATGCCTATAGACATGACCATACCTAGATATTCTCATAACTATGCTCAATTTTGTCAATTGCTCAACAGTAATTTGTTCACCCACTGTAATATTTATGCTCTCGAGAGAAGCCACTAGTAAAACCTATGGCCCCTGGGTCTATTTTCCATCATATTAATCTTCCAACACTTAGCTATTTTATTACCATTTATTTTACTTTGCATCTTTATTTACTCTTTATCATAAAAATACCAAAAATATTATCTTATCATATCTATTAGATCTCACTCTCGTAAGTGACCGTGAAGGGATTGACAACCCCTTTATTGCGTTGGCTGCGAGGATTTATTTGTTTGTGTAGGTGCGAGGGACTCGTGCGTGGCCTCCTACTGGATTGATACCTTGGTTCTCAAAAACTTAGGGAAATACTTACGCTGCTTTACTGCATCACCCTTTCCTCTTCAAGGGAAAACCAACGCAGTGCTCAAGAGGTAGCACCATGCTTACTTAGCTAGTAGTTTATAATGGTTTACCTTGCATGCCAACATGCTATTAAAATGGTTGTGATGTGGTATAGTAGGGTGGTATCCTCCTTTGAACGATTCAAGTGACTTGACTTGGCACATGTTCACGCATGTAGTTGAAAAAAATCAACATAGCCTTCACGATAATTATGTTCATGGTGGATTATATCCTACTCATGCTTGCACTCAATGTTTATTAATTTTAATGCATGTTCATGACTGTTGTCGCTCTCTAGTTGGTCGCTTCCCAGTCTTTTTCTAGCCTTCACTTGTACTAAGCGGGAATACTACTTGTGCATCCAATCCCTTAAACCCCAAAGTTATTCCATATGAGTCCACTATACCTTCATATAAATGCAGTATCTACCTGTCGTTCCAAGTAAATTCGTATGTGCCAAACTCTAAACCTTCAAATGAAATTCTGTTTTGTATGCTCGAATAGCTCATGTATCAACTAGGGTTGTCTGTATCTTCCTTGCTAGGCGGGTTATTCTCAAGAGGAGTGGACTCTGCTCCTCACCCACGAGAAAATGGTTGGTCACCGGGATGCTCAGTCCCATGCTTTATGCAAATCAAATTGAAATAATTGCAAACAAAACTCCCCTGGGACTCTTGTTAATTGGAGGCACTCGTTGTTTCGATCAAGCCATGTATTGATGCTTGTTGGTGGAGGGGGAGTATAAACTTTACCATTCTGTTTGGGAACCGCCTATAATGTGTGTAGCATGGAAGATATCGCCATCTCTCGGTTGTTATGTTGACAATGAAAGTATGCCGCTCAAAATATTATTTATCTCTGCTTTAAAATCGAGCTCTAGCACCTCTACAAATCCCTGCTTCCCTCTGAGAAGGGCCTATCTATTTACTTTTATGTTGAGTCATCACCCTCTTATTTAAAAGCACCAACTGGAGAGCACCGTTGTCATTTGCATCCATTACTATTAATTTATATTGGGTATGACTATGACTGGATCTCTCTTACCATGAATTACAATGTTTAGTCAGTCCTTGATTTTTAAAGGTGCTCTCCATTTATGTTTTGCGGTCTCAGAAAGGGCTAGCGAGATACCATCTTGTTATATCATATTATAATTGCTTTGAGAAAGTGTTGTCATCCAAGATTTATTATTATTGCTCGCTAGTTGATTATGCCATTGACATGAGTAAACATGAGACCTAAGTGTTATTTTGAATATGGTTAGTCATAATCTTTGCTAAAAACTTGGATGCTGGCTTTACATATTTACAACAACAAGAGCAAACAGAGTTTGTAAAAGTTTTCTTTATCACTTTCAGTTTATCAACTGAATTGCTTGAGGACAATCAAAGGTTTAAGCTTGGGGGAGTTGATACATCTCCGTCGTATCTACTTTTCCAAACACTTTTGCCCTTGTTTTGGAATCTAAATTGCATGATTTGAATGGAACTAACCCGGACTGACGCTATTTTCAGCAGAATTGTCATGGTGTTATTTTTGTGCTGAAACAAACGTTCTCGGAATGACCTGAAACTTCACGGAGATTATTTTTGGAATTAATAAAAAATACCGGCGAAAGAATCAAGGCCAGGGGGCCCACACCCTATCCACGAGGATGGGAGGCGCGCCTACCCCCCTGGGCGCGCCCCCTGCCTCATGGGCCCCCTGGAGCTCCACCGACCTCAACTCCAACTCTATATATTCGTGTTCGGGGAGAAAAAAATCAGAGAAAAGGATTCATCGTGTTTTACGATACGGAGCCGCCGCCAAGCCCTAATCTCTCTCGGGAGGGCTGATATGGAGTCCATTCGGGGCTCCGGAGAAGGGAATCCGTCGCCATCGTCATCATCAACCATCCTTCATCACCAATTTCATGATGCTCACCGCCGTGCGTGAGTAATTCCATCATAGGCTTGCTGGACGGTGATGGGTTGGATGAGATTTATCATGTAATCGAGTTAGTTTTGTTAGGGTTTGATCCCTAGTATCCACTATGTTCTGAGATTGATGTTGCTATGACTTTGCTATGCTTAATGCTTGTCATTAGGGCCCGAGTGCCATGATTTCAGATCTGAACCTATTATGTTTTCATGAATATATGTGAGTTCTTGATCCTATCTTGCAAGTCTATAGTCACCTACTATGTGTTATGATCCGGCAACCCCGAAGTGACAATAATCGGGACCACTCCCGCTGATGACCATAGTTTGAGGAGTTCATGTATTCACTATGTGTTAATGCTTTGGTCCGGTACTCTATTAAAAGGAGGCATTAATATCCCTTAGTTTCCATTAGGACCCCGCTGCCATGGGAGGGTAGGACAAAAGATGTCATGCGAGTTCTTTTTCATAAGCACGTATGACTATATTCGGAATACATGCCTACATTACATTGATGAATTGGAGCTAGTTCTGTGTCACCCTGTGTTATGACTGTTACATGATGAACCGCATCCGGCATAATTCTCCATCACCGATCCAATGCCTACGAGCTTTTCACATATTGTTCTTCGCTTATTTACTTTTCCGTTACTCTCATTATAATCACTACAAAACTATCATCATTACTTTTGCCACTGCTATCAAGTATTTCCATACTACTTTGCTACTAAATACTTTGCTACAGATACTAAGTTATCCAGGTGGTGGCAACTCAACTGCTAATACTTGAGAATATTCTTTGCCTCCCTTGTGTCGAATCAATAAATTTGGGTTGAATACTCTACCCTCGAAAACTATTGCGATCCCCTATACTTGTGGGTTATCAGGGAGATGGGGTTTTATAGCAGGGACAACCCCCTTAGCTAGGTGTGAAAATGGTTTCAAAAGTAAGCATATTTGCATGGCTTCCTTGGGTGAATAAGCAGTCAACTTTGGAAGTTGTTGGAGAGCTCCTCGGAAATTCGCTAAGCCTTGACACCTTCCACGAGAATAGCTATAGCTTTTGACTCACAACTCCAAACTTGTTCCTCCAAATCGGTTGCTTCAAAAGCTCATAGGTTGTTGGATTTCTTCCATGTGATACCTAAGTTCAACCAACAACAATGGAGGTGAAAGCATAGTTGTGTCATCAAGGTTACAAGGTAAACTTAAGTTAGCGTTCACCTGGTCATGTGTTTGCTTGATTCGGCTTAGTAATTCTTTCCAACTAAATTGTGCACTTTCTGAAATGTCGTGTATGATGTACCCATGTGCTCATCATCCCCCTCCCTTGATGAAGAGTCGTCCTCGACTCTCTTTGATCTACAAAAGATAAGTAGAAGTGAAGTAGACAATATCCAATGAAAGAAATAGTGCAATCCTTATTTGTAGCTTTCACCTTAGAATTGTGTTGCATTTGATCATCTATTTGTTTGTCACAACTTAGAGTTTGTTCAGGGACGATTGGTGTTGTTTCAATGACCGAGATGTCCGCATCATCCCCCCTCTCTTGAAAAGGAGTCGTCCTCAACTCTACCTGGTCAGCACACAAAAGAAAGCAGGGCAATACCAAATCATAATGCAAAGGTATCATGACATAGAGAATTTTAGTTTTCAACTTTGCTATCTTATGCACGATGACAACATGATGCTTTGTTCGACTCAGGAGTTCCTTCCAACAAACATTTTCATGGAGCACAAATTTATAACCAACCATAACCATGTTCATATCACGAAGCCCAGCCGTTACCAGCAACGGCGAGGCCTCCGGGTTCTCTCACCCGCTAGGGGTCGGTGCGACTCGACGCTTCGGGCCAGGGCGTGGCATGGCGCGGGCTGGGCGCTATGGCGGAGATGCGAGAGGATGCAGCGTCGTTGCTCCTCTGCAGCTGGTGGCAGGCGCACCTAGGTGTCAGGGACGGCGGCGAGCGGTATGGCCGGATCTGGCCGCAAGCGGCAAGGGCCAAGGGTGGCATGGCCTGTGGGTGTCCCCCTGCCGTGGCCGTTGCTATTGGTGGTGGTGGCGCAGTAGCGCCTGCTGGAGTCCGGTTATCCGGTGGATGGTCGGTGGGCGTGCTTGGCTAGAATAAAGTTGGTTGGCCCTGCTGTTCCTCAAGCTCCAAAACGTCAATCCACACTTCATGCCGGCTTCTCGATCTGGACACCAACGGGTTCCAGTCTTCCTCTCGGAGATCTCAGCTTTTGGCGCATGGCGCCACTGGATATCTAGATCAGAATTGATCCGATCAGACATGCCCTCATATTCGGCCAGAGAAGCTACATGAGGGCGTGGCGTGAAGCTTCGCTGCCTTGTCGGTGCCATGGGACATGTCTAAGTATAGATTTCCACAGAGTTGATAGTGGTGAAGAAAATCGTTGTGACTGCGATGGGAGTCTGGTAATGTCGGAGGAGAGTTTTGGTTGCGATGAAGAATGGCAGCATAGGTTTTTCATGTGTGTCAGGTGTTGAGGGCTTGTAGCGGCAACCTTGGCAGGAGGGGACGGCAACACAGGTGGACAACATTTTCTGGTGGTGCTTCTCGAGCACCGAGCCGCGATTAGTGAAAGCCCAATGTCTGGCCTTCATTGGTTGTACCTGACAAATGGCCTTGCTGAAGGCATTGTTTTTGGGATCTCAGACTTTCTCCAGGGTGAAAACTCATATCCTTGATCGGGAGACGACAACACTTGTGCATTATTTCTTTTTTGGATGCGTCGCTTTTGGAGAACCTCTTTTGTGGTCCGGGAATTGTCTTTGGTGGTGGTTAGAGTGTTGCTGTTGTGAATGTTTCGTCACTGCGACGGGTCTTTGTTTTTATATTTCTCTCTTTTTTATTTTATTCTTAGATACGTGCATCCTTGATGTCTTTCAGTATCTTGTTAGTGCAGAGACCGGGTCGTATTGGTATCTTCACAATATTAATAGACTCCTTTTATAAAAATATTGTCATGAGGGGACCCCGTTGGGGGTATTCCTTCCAGCCAGCTAAACCATTCGCCTGATTACCCAGGGAATGATCGTTCGCTCGACCATCCCTTCTCAAACGTTTCCCTCCCTCCCTCCGTTTACACAGATACAATGTTTAAATATTTTAATATATGCCCCTAACAAAATATTTTTAATATAGAATGTATAGACAAGAATAAATAAACAAACACACTAAAATGTGCCTATATATGTTTAGTTAAAAAAAGTTAGATGTCTTATACTTCCTCCGTCCTGAATTATTTGTCATTGAAATGGATGAAAATGAATGTATCTAAAATTAAAATACATCTAGATACATCTATATCTTTGACAAGTATTTTCGGACGGAGGGAGTATTTGTGAACATAAAGAGTATATGAGTGAACCATTCGACTAAAAAAAATGAACCAATAGATTGGCCATAGATGACGTGGCAATTCAACCAACTTTTTTACCTTTCTCTCGCAAGTGCTTGTGGTCTTTGGGTCATAAGGACATCTTTAAAGCGGACCCTCAAACCTCCAAGCGTTTGTACCTAATTGTTCGGACACAGTTTGTCATCCAACGTCATCCCGCATCAGATCGTGGACCAGTCCAGATGTTCGTTTTCCCGCAAAGAATCAAGGGGATTTGCGGGAGTCGGGACCGCCTTCACGTAGGAATTCGACACCCCCCGCCCACACACAATCCCGCCTGGACCCCACGTCTCCATCCTCCTATCTTTCTCTGCATCCACTTCCTCACTCGCCGCCGCTGCCGCTCTACAACCCCCGCCGCCCTCCAAGCCCTTCTCAGTCCTCCGTGACCTCCACCGCTACACCCGATCGCCCTGCCGCTTGTCCTTCATCGCCGGCCCACACCTCTCATTCGTCCATCGCGCAGGTACTATCCGCCCTTACGGGGTCACCACCCGTATTAAATTTTTTTGTCCCTTCTTTGTAGCAAAGGATCTGGACATGGAGTACATACTTGAGGGAACCAACTGTAGCAAACACCAAGAGGCTCTTGAGAAGTGTTTTGGACCTCAGTACTTGAGGGAACCAGCTACCGTAGACACAAGATGCTCTTGGTAATGTCTGGAGTAAGAGAGTGGCCAGGTTTGCTCAGATCTATTTGCACTAGAGATGGAAGAACTATCCAAATGCTCTACAAGGGCAATATCAGGGCCATGCTAAGAAACTCATCATCATTCTTGAAGCAGTTGCATCACATGACCACTGGATTTGGCATGTTTTCTTTGGTATGTCCGACTCTCATAATGGCATCAATGTCCTGCATCGGTCTTCACTGTTTGCTAGGCTGATTGAAGAGCAGGCTCCCTCTTGCAACTATATTATCGATGGGCATCAGTAGAACATGGGCTATTATCTGGTTGACGATATCTATCCTCCGTGGGGTACATTCATTAAGAATGAACTAGAAAGGAGGAGCTTGCCCTTTAGGGGGTGGTTAGAAAAGTCTCACTTTGCCCAAAGACAAGAAGGAACTAGAAAAGATATGGAGAGGTCATTTTGAGTGCTCCAGGCCCGTCTTGCAGTTATTTGTGGACCTACTAAATAATGGGATCGGAAGACATTATGGAAGGTGATGACATGTTGTGTGACCATGCACAACATGATCGTTGAGGATGAGGGCGAAGATGCTGTGTAGGTCTGGAATTTGAGAACATGAGTAATCATATTTGACTTTCATATCATAATCCAGCCACGGTTGATGAGTTTGTTCAAATGCATCAACAAATTTGGCATCAAGCAACTCAAATAAGATTTGATTGAGCATCTATGGACGGTTAAAGGGAATAACTAGAATATATATATATGTGCTAGCTTTTTCTTGCGAGGAAATATATGTGCTAGTTGAATTCAAGCTTGAACTAATTTAATTTGAAAACTTAGTTGGATTGTAATATTACCTCCATCCCAAATTCTGGATGGAGGGAATATTTAAATTAGAAATATTGTTGCATTTGAATATTTTCAATCAACTAAATTTGATATGCTATTATTTTGAGCTTGCAGACTTAAAAAAATAGGCGGAAATTCTAAATAATAGGGTTGGATGGCCGACTCTCGCATCATTGTCCGCAGACTGGTCCGGACCAGCCCGCGAATGGATAGCGCGTCCATTTTGAGATTTAGCATTGAAGATGCCCTAAGACTGTCCATAGTGGGAGTAATTTCAACAGTAATATGAGATCCAACTCAACAAATTTACTTATGTGGCAATGATTTCATGAGGAAAGAGATGATTTGAGTAACATACTCTCTCCGTCCGAGAAAGCTTGTCCCAAGCTTATCACTCAAATGAATGTATCTAGCATAGATAGCATAGATACATTCATTTGAGGGACAAACTTTTTCGGACTGACGGAGGGAGTAATAAATGAAGTGTTGTACTATGACACCATACATACTCTGACGGAGGGAGTATGTTACTTCCCACTGTAGTAACATGCCACTGTGAGTAGTCTAAGGCTCTGTTTGTTTGGTGTGGATTTTAGAAGCAACATGAAAAATCTGTTGTGGAAAACAAATGTGAAAAATCGATGTGAAAAGATTTAGGTCATTTGACAAACTAGCGATACAATTTTTTCAGATTTTGGCCCGCAGCAAAATCAGATTTTGGAAAGCACGTCTGAGGCTGCTCTTTTGGTTCAGATTTTGGCAATGATTTAAAATCGGATTCTCACGGTTTGCTTCTGGAATCCGTCGATAAAAGCTGAACCAAACAGGGCCTAAGTCTAAGACTTTTTTTTGTTGCGAGAGTCTAAGTCTAACACTATTTTATTACTCCCACGTTTTTCTTACATTAAGACACGTCAACTAAACTTACCCCAATTGCACCCGTTTACCTTGACCCCTTTTGTCCTACACGCAACAAGCAATCAGAGTGAATGCGATGCGATGCACACATGCCGGCATGCTGTCCAGGTACATCGCCGCGCCGCGCCCCGCTATCCCGTCCGGTTACATCAACGGGCGGTGGACCGCAGAGAACAACCATTGCTTGAGTAGGACCGTCCGATCGTCCCTCCCGAATCCGGTCGTCGATACCGCGGAGAAGCGTACAGCCACTCCCCGCTTGCTGCCCACATCCTCGTCGGCTCGTCGCGCATCCCCACCGGCCTCCGCCTCCGCTTCGGCTCCTCCTGCTCCTCTCCCGCCGGACTCCGGCAGCGGCGCCTTCCCCGATCCAACTTCCAGCTTCAGCTGCCCAGCCATTTCCACCGCGTGCCGCGCAACCGTGGTCTCCCACCTGCCACCTCCGCAGCTGTGGCCACTGGCCGATGGTCGCCTGATTTGCCCCGCGCAGCGGTGAGCTACTCAGCTCAAAATCGCTACCATTGGTTCGCTTGTGTCCATGTCTCTATGATTGTTCTGACGGACCAACTGATCAATTGTAAGGAATCCTCGAATCCAATGGAGAAGTCGTCGTTCGCGTCGGCGAGCTCCGGCGAGCTCACCGCCGCCGTTTACGGAGCAGGGAGGCCGGTGAGGGTGATACCGCTGCGCCACCCACTGGATGCGGCTGTGCGGGAGGCGGCCGCCTCCTCCTCCCCGTCACCGTTGTCGGCGGCGATGGAGAGGGCGCGGGCGATGGGGCCGTGGGAGTGGGCGGAGGCGGCTCTTCCGTGCTTGGCGTGGATGCGGAGCTACAGATGGAAGGAGGACTTCCAGGCCGACCTCGCCGCCGGCATCACTGTCGGCGTCATGCTTGTGCCTCAGGTACCCTGTTACTCTGACCATTTGTGGTAGTAGATCTGTGTTTCTTTGACAGTATCGACTATTATTCAGAAAATGCTTCAGTAACCAAGTCAGTTGAGATTATATTACTTAAAAAATCCATTGGCCCCCGATCGAGCTTATTAATGTATTGGTTGTTTGAGTTCATCAAAAAAATACCTACTGGGTGCTCTCTTGCTTGCCTTGAAATAGGCTTGGTGACAGTTCATGCAAAAACTATTGTACATTTTTTTCTTACTAAAATGTTATTCTGTTGAAGCTTGGTCACTGTTAATTGTGAATACAGCTTAACTGAGCACAAGGTAGTGTTACTATAAGCAATTTGTGGATTTCATATATGAGTTGTTTGCAAACAACACTGTTACTAATTGGAGCCGTGCTTTTATGCGTGTTGAGTTGAAATATAATTTTATGCAAGGTTTTGAAGTTGTATTATTCCGACTACGGAATTGTAATCTGTAACGCTTACAGTAAGATGGGGAGGTTAACCACTATGGAGCTTACTTAAATTGCTACTGTAGTTGCTCACACCCATTGCGTTAGCACATTACAGAGTTTCAGTTTGTGTAACTTGGTTGGTATGTCTAGTCACCTACACCCATTGTTAGCACATTGCAGAACTACATTAGGAGCAATTAGGGTGATTTACCTGCTAGCAAAAACAGTATTTTCATGTCCTCTTTCCCGTGCGATCCTTCATGTAAGTTTGGCTTGTTAAGTTTCCGGTGTACCAGGGAAAAAGTGCTATATTTTGATTCGATGTGGTCTCTACAAATTTTGTTTATATTTGGCAATTATCTGTATATTTTGTTTGAACCGTTTATGTTAAAAACAATTGGTGGTATGTTGCAGAGATTTCTAGATTAGCTGAACCTACTGGTTCTCCATACTAACCTGTATAGAATAAGTGAGCACGTTATCTCAACTTATTCACATAGCTTGTTGTTTTCCCTAGTTTCTTACAAATTAGTAACAAAAATCCTGTTGACATGTGAACTGTTTTCGAGTTCTTACCCTCCGTCTGCTTTGCTTCTTTGTCTTAAGTTAGAGCGTAATCAACTTTGTGCTGTGTTGTAGGCAATGTCATATGCAAAGCTGGCTGGGCTTCACCCAATTTATGGGCTCTGTAAGTGTTTACGTCTAACAGTGCCTCTCTGTTTTTCCTTTTTTTCTTTCAAATGAGCGGCTAGTTAATCCAAATCATCTCTTTTTATTTGCATTGTGCTGAACAGACACAGGCTTTGTTCCACTATTTGTCTACGCGATTTTTGGGTCCTCACGACAATTAGCAGTAGGTCCAGTGGCACTTGTCTCTCTGCTAGTGTCCAATGTTCTTGGGGGTATAGTTAATTCATCTAGTGAGCTGTACACGGAATTAGCCATATTATTGGCATTCATGGTTGGAATACTGGAATGCTTGATGGCATTGCTAAGGTAATTCTGTTTACGAGGCAAGTTGGCGGTCCTGTTTATCCATTTTGGAGAAATTGAAATATTGAAGCATTAAATGTCGTCCTCCTTTAGAGAAGAAAATATGCAAACATGTATACAGATTTTTCGTTATACTCTTTCTTATTGTATTAGCAACATAACAATGCACATAGCTGAAATGTTAACATGCTAGCTGCATTATCTTTGTCTTCTGATACTATATCTTTGGCAGTGTTTTTTACCCAAGCGCTAAGTCTATGTTTGGATGGTGGTGAAAGTTTACCCTACCAATTTTTGGTCATGGCCAAGTTTTGGTGTTTGTTTCGATGGTTGCCAATGTCCCTTTGCTGACTCTAGTTCATTTTTCTTGCCAATGTTGACCAACTCATGGGCAAGCAAAAGCTTGGCCAAAATTTTGGCATGACAGTTTTCGGCTAAAAGCGAACACACCCTAGGTGTATATCCTTTTTTCTTTTCTTTTTGGCACAAGTGCACCTGAAGTCATGTGATTTTGCGAAAAGGGACATATCAATCTGTTAGGAGCTAGGGTTCTGCTGGTTCTAGGGCGGAGATTGTAGGGGAAAGATGGAGGAAGACGAGGTCGAGGGCGCGGCGGCCGGCGGTTGGGCGCCGTCCTTGCGTGGTGGAGAAGAGGCGACGGCGGCGCAAGAGGCGGCTAGGGTTAGGTCTCCCGGGTCCCTAAGGGAAGCCGAGCAAATACTGATTGCTTCTTGCTTGATTAGATTGATACATCTCCTCTCCTTATATAGAGAGGTTTACTTGACTCCTAAGCAAACGACCTTAATAACGATAAGATAATTGGGCTAAACCCCTAATAACAATAAGATAACTTGGGCCACAGCCCACTGAGCTAAACCCCTAATAAGCCGGTCATAACACTTCTCCCCGCCTGCACAAACAGCTCGTCCTCGAGCTGTAAGGCGGGGAAGCGCTTGCTGAACTCCTTGAGGTGATCAACCAACGTCAAACACCTCCGCGACAGCTGGGGCGGCCAGGCCGCCGAGCCCGGCAGCGACGGCGTCCTCCTCAATGTAGTCTGCCGCTCCTCCAAGTTGCCCTTCGCTGCGCAAAGGACCTCGATCTCATCCGCTGCGTCGGGGATCTTGGGCATGCGGTTTCCCCCACGGGCGGCGGGCATGCTGTTTTTCCCGCAGGCAACGACCTCAAAGTCTGCGACATCGGCGGTTGGGGGGGCGCACCCCTCCTCGTCATTCTCCATTGCAAGCCCTCCACTCTTCCCTGTGCGCTGGAAACCAACAGCCGTCCGGCAGGGAGAAGGCATGGTGTCACCGACAGCAGCGCACCGCGTAGCACCACTGCATTCCGCCACCGGCCGCCGTGAGGGCGCCTCTGCTGGTCACTCTTGCGACCACTTCCAGGTGGTCATACACATGCACTCCTTTTGTTCAGGTGGTGTCCATGGGATCCAGGTGGCTGTAACGTGCACGGCCGACGTGCGGATGTTGTCCACTTTTTGTTAAGGGGTCCAAATAAAGCGTCCCAGTCCATTTCAGGTTGAGAATAATAAAACAAGCCGAGATGTAAAAGGCTTGTTTTTAGGTGTTAGGTTTGTGTTGCGTCGAGTCATGGTTATAAGTTGGTTAGGCTGCAGCTCGAGGACAAGCTGCATGTCCAGGTGGGGTGTGGTGTTAGAGTACGTAATGGGCCTAATGGGCCCATTAGTCTTAGGGTTATTTAGAGATAAGGGTCGCTTGCTTAGGGGTCAAGTAAGCCTTGCTTGGGAGTCAAGTAAACCTCTCTATATAAAGAGAGGAGATGTATCAATCTAATCAAGCAAGAATTAAGAAGGAAATCCCTTCCCTCTTGCCCGGCCGTGGGCAAAAAGGCCCCCCGGCCGGCCCTCTCGCGCCCTCCTTCTAGCAGCGCCATAACATAATCCCTGTACTTACAAAAGCAAGCAAGCAACATTTTAGTGCTTACACTAATGTCAGTACACAGTATAAAAATAGACAAGTGCTGCATCATGGACTATTCACATGTGTGCTTGCTTTTACTAGTTTTGTGGAAAAGCAGACAATCGGACCTCAGAGTTTGCATATTATATGCACTATATCCATGAACTTATTTTGAATCTTTTTGGGATAGTGCATGGATTGCATCAGGTTCCCACTTCTTTTCTTACGGAAGTATCCAACCAGTGATCTAAGTGTGTATTCTTCTAGTTCTGTACAGAGGCATAAGTCATTTCAATAGAAAGGGAACACATCCTGGTTTTGGTAGAAGAAACCAAAATTGCTCATTGTGTACGATGGCCACTTAAGTCCTACTTTTATCAGTTGGTTGACTACAATGCTCAACTAGATGGACTAGCTGCATGTTTGTCTATCTCTTCAGGCTTAACTGTGATTCTGGGGAGATCTCATTGAGGCTGTGTAACCTGTTCATTGTTTTTCCTCTTTACAGACTTGGCTGGCTTATTCGTTTCATTAGCCATTCTGTAATATCTGGATTCACTACAGCTTCGGCCATCGTAATTGGTTTGTCCCAAATCAAGTATTTCTTGGGTTACAGTGTTACAAGAAGTAGCAAAATTATACCACTCATTGAGAGTATAATTGCTGGAATAGATCAGGTGGAATTTCTTTGTCCGTGTAAACTTATTTGTTACCTCCTTGTCAATTTCTATCTTTTGCCTGCCTTCTTTTAGATGCACACTGCTTAGACAAAGCATGTTACATTGGCTGGTGCTATACGCACATGGCTAGATAATCGTTTGATAAACTGAGTGTTCATGTGTGAGCATCACTTAGTTAGATAATGTTGATGGTGAAACGAAGATAGGCACACAATTTTATTTGCTTGTGATCGTACAACTTTGGCATAATATTTGTGTCTTGTTCTGTTAAGTACGTAACTTTCCTCCTGCCTGATCACATCAAAACTTGGATCTGCTTCTGTATGTAACACTATATCTAAGGATATCTGCTGCTATGTTGACAGTAAATTGGGTCACAGATGAAATCATGTACTCCCTCTGTAATCAAATATAAGAGTGATCTAAACATTCTTATATTTCTTTACGGAGGGATTGTTTTCTTATGTTTCACTATTCTTGCTTGACTTATCTTCCTATTAAACCTCTAATTACCAACTTAATAATGGAAACCAGATTCTTTGAACATTTAAAATAAGATCGCTTTCTTTTTGCTTGAACAGTCATTAAGTTTCAAGTTCTGCCTCATACAGATTAGGCTCCATAAATCAACCTCCATTAGGCACACTGCATACATTAAGGCTGCTTTTACCTTTCTTTCAGATAATGATTTTCTGGTATTGTATGTTTACATCGTCATTACATTAATAAAGCAGTGCCGCTTTGCAGTTCTCCTGGCCTCCATTTGTAATGGGATCAACGTTTCTTGTTATTCTTCTAACAATGAAAAAGCTAGTAAGTTTGTATTTCTATATTTGATCAAATTTCTTCTGTTGCAAAATGTTACCTAGGTTTATCGTTTTTATGACCTCTTAAATTCTTGCAGGGGAAAACGAATAAAAAATTACGTTTCCTGAGAGCTTCTGGTCCACTAACAGCTGTTGTTCTTGGAACATTGTTTGTGAAAATTTTCCGTCCAACTGCCATATCAGTGGTGAGTAAGCTCCATCTATTGTTTTGTCATGAATTATATGATGTTATGCAATACAGTAAAATAGCTGTGAAACCTGTACCTTGGTTTGCATTTTTTTCATTTGACATTTGTTTTGATGACTCATATGTGTTCTTTGAGGTTTTGGAGAGCTTTTGTGTGCATGTGTGTATCATTAAATGTTATGATTATAGATGACTCTTCAGACATTTTTGTAATAAGGTGTTCTGTGAAAATCCATGAAAATACTATATGAGTTGTGATATTTTCTGGGTATTTGTTTTTCATTTTGTAACTCAAATGTGCACCTAGGACAAATGTTTTTATTCATCCATTTAAAAGTTCTCAATGAGTCACCAGTGACAGACCGCCACAATCAACCCTTATGTTGATTACCTGATTGTCACTTTGGCAAATCACACATTTAATAGATATTTCTATTTTATCAAGTGAAATTTACTTGCATAACACATTATGCTAGAAAACTACATCGTTATCCTCTGTTTCTTGAGTGCCCAGGTAGGTGAAATACCGCAAGGCCTTCCCAGTTTCTCCATTCCTCGAGGATTTGAACATCTGATGTCCCTAATGCCAACTGCAATACTTATCACTGGTGTTGCCATTTTGGTAAAACATGTTGCTATCTTGTTTTTGTTTTTTTGTTTTACTTCTGTTAGTGGCCATTAAACATATGTAGTATATAATTTTAGGAGTCTGTTGGGATTGCTAAAGCGTTAGCTGCGAAGAATGGTTATGAGTTGGACTCAAACAAAGAGGTATGCTTCCATAAACCAATGACTAATTATTTGTTTTTGTTGGTACAAGCTGCTCACATTTGTTCATCAAATGCAGTCCTATTTGTGTTGTTATCTTGTGTAATTAATAATGGCTTCCATGCACAACATTCCTGTACACGTAATATATTTGCTCCTAGAAACTACTCCCTCCGTCCCAAAATTCTTGTCTTATATTTGTCTAAATACGGATGTATCAAGTCACATTTTAGTATTAGATACATCCATATATAGACAAATTTAAGACAAGAATTTTGAGACGGAGGGAGTAGTTGGTGATGATATTTCATTCTATAAGATTGTGAATATTGCGTAATGGATGCTGTATTGAGCCTCAAGGGCAAGTATAAACAGAGGTGTGAGACTTGGAGGGCCTAGAGATCGGCAACACGAGATAGCAAATCATATCCTACCGATTATAGAGATATTGTAATATTGTAATAATATAAGATGTTCACCTTGGGGTCACACCAACCATCTGATCTGTTGCCACCTCTAAACTGTGATGGGATTGTGCACCACCAGACCATCTACCAAACACTGTTTTGCCAAAAAAGAAACTCTTAACATGAATTTTGTGCAGATACACAGAGCAGCACCTCAATTCAATGAAGCAAATAATCTTGTCCTTGCTAGTAGTAGACTGTAAATCTTTCGATGCATAATTAAAGCCTTTAAGTTATATTTTTTTAAGCTCCTACTTATCATAAATTTTTAGTGATGACATCATTTGAGAAGAAATGAACAAGTTGATTTAGGTCCCTTCCTAGTTTCTATTCCAGTTATCTTGCACTTTCAAATCGGGATTTTTTTCTCTCAAAAACACAGGAGAGGTGCGCTTCATTTCATTTAGAGAGAAAAAAGTACAAAAAAAGGCAGGGGCAAAAAACAACCCCCCTCCCCCCCTTCCCCCTCTTAAGTGATAATGTTCCATCAAAGCATGAATGATACTGTTCCGTCAAAGCATGTTGTGTAAAACCGAGGTGATCGAGATGCCTGTTCTAGGTGGTCATACTAGGGAGTTTTAATTAGTGATTATTGTTTCCAGAGGACGGATGCCTCAGTCAGTTATTAAACAACTTTGAAGTGATGTGGGAATGATACACCATGGTTTGATTTTTCATGACAAGCTTAATTGTACAATTTCTACCTAACAAATCTAAACAGTTTTCTATAAATTAGTTGTCAAATATGGTAAAGTTTGACTGCATATTTTTCTAGGAGCTCATCTATCTTGGAATGTACTCCCTCCGTACGGTGAAGAGTGTACATTTGGCTTTAAAATTTGTCCATAAAAGAGTGTACTTCTATCTTCCTAATGCACTTTAAAGTAGAAAAAAATGTTTCTCTCTCATCACACGGTAATCAAGACCAATAACATTCTACACATGGTCTCCTTAATTTCTACTGAAAGATCGAGGATGTCGCCTAGAGGGGGGGGGGGGTGAATAGGCGTTTTAAAATAATTACGGTTTAGGCTTGAACAATGCGGAATAAACCTAACGTTAATTTGTCAAGCACAAAACCTACAACAACTAGGCTCACCTATGTGCACCAACAACTTATGCTAAGCAAGATAAGCAACTATGTGATAGCAAGATATATGACAAAGAACAATATGGCTATCACAAAGTAAAGTGCATAAGTAAAGGGGCTCGGGTAAGAGATAACCGAGGCACGCGGAGACGACGATGTATCCCGGTTCACACCCTTGCGGATGCTAATCTCCGCTTGGAGCGGTGTGGAGGCACAATGCTCCCAAGAAGCCACTAGGGCCACCAGAATCTCCTCACGCCCTCGACAATGCAAGATGCCGTGATTCCACTAAGGGACCCTTGAGGCGGTCACCAACCCGCATAAATGGCAACCCTTGGGGCGGTCACCAACCCAGACACTTTGGCAACCCTTGGGGCGGTCACCGAACCCGTCAAATTGCTCGGGCGATCTCCACAACCTAATTGGAGACCCGACGCTTGCCTTGAGCTTTACACCACAATGATTGAGCTCGAACACTACTAACTGCCTAGGGCGCCCAAGCACCCAAGAGGAACAAGCTCAAGGGCACCAAGCACCCAAGAGTAATAAGCTTCTCAACTTGTAACTTCCACGTATCACCGTGGAGAACTCAAACCGATGCACCAAATGCAATGGCAAGGGCACACGGAGTGCCCAAGTCCTTCTCTCTCAAATCCCACCAAAGCAACTAATGCTAGGAGGAAAATGAGAGGAAGAACAAGAAGGAGAACACCAAGAACTCCAAGAACTAGATCCAAGGGTTCCCTCACATAGAGGAGAAAGTGATTGGTGGAAATGTGGATCTAGATCTCCTCTCTTTTCCCCCAAAAACTAGCAAGAAACCATGGAGGGATTGAGAGATAGCAAGCTCGGAGAAGGTCAACAATGGGGAAGAACACGAGCTCGAAGGATAAGGTTCAATGGGAAGAAGACCCCTTTATAGGAGGGGAAAATCCAACCGTTACCCCAATCGAACAGCCCAAGACAGAGCGGTACTACATCTAGGGAAGGGCGGTATTACACGAGGGCGGTACTACCGCTCCTATCCAGTGTACTACTGCTACCAAGAGAAAGTCAAACATCGGCCCCAGAGCGGTACTACATGGGAGTAGAGCGGTATTATCGCCGAGCGGTACTACCGCTTCTCGCCGCCAAGCTAGTGCCGCAAAACCCGACACTAAAAACTTCGCTTGAGAATCGAGGCGAAGTAGCCTGCACACACAGCGGTACTACGGCCAAACTCCCAAGCGGTACTACTGTTGGAGAGCGGTACTACCGCTTGAGCGGTACTATCATTCGAGAGCGGTACTCATTGAGGAGCTTCAGCGGTACTACACCGAGGGTCACGCAGACTACCACTGGCACCAATCTTAAGCCACAACCACGAAGACAAAGAATACTCCAGAAAACCAGAACTGCCATAACTTCTTCATATGAGCTCCGAATTGAGCAAACTCAAGCTTGTTTGAAACAAGACGACGAGTAGCATCAAAACAGCGACTGGTTATAGGAAGAAGAGGCAGGAGAGGTATGCTTAGCAAACAAAGGAGTGAAACCTCCAACCGAGAAGAACCGGCATACCCTCCAACATCGAAAACATCATAGAATATGCAAGAGAACTCCGTTTTCGATGAACTCGAGCTTGTCATAAAAATGACCATAAGCTCCAAATCTCACAAGGAGAAGAACCAAACAAGAACCAATAAAGATGATGCAAGGATGCAATGGTTTGAGCTCTCTCTAACGATACGATCAAGCTACTCATCGAGAGCCCCCTTGATAGTACGGCAATCGATCCTATAACCCGGTCTCCCAACTACCATGAGACCGTAAAATAGAAAACCTATCAAGGGCAAACCTTTGCCTTGCACATGGTCCACTTGAGCTAGACGATGACGATCTTGACTCCTCAAGTTGGACCACCTTTCTTGATTGCATTGGCTCAAGAAGACTAGTTGATTGCTCCCCATACTCCACTATGGGTGAGCCACTCTTCAAGACATCTTCACAAGTCCATTGTCGCCACAATGGACGGCAAGCTTCAAGCACTTGATCTCTTCGTGATGCATCACTCGAACTTGCACACCGCAACCTAACCCCACAAAGAACTCTCACGAAGACCATGGGTTAGCACACAAAGCGTAATGGACAATGCTTACCATACCATGGGATCACTTGATCCTCTCGGTACATCTTCTACGCTTTGTGAGTTGATCAACTTGATTCACTCTTGACTTAGTCTTGATCAACCTTGAATCTTTCCAACTCTCTTCGCTTGGATGATGTCTTGAAGGTAAACATGAATGATCACACAATCTTCTTCTTCAAGACATGCTTGCAATAAGCTCAACACTCACATGACCAATCTTTGGATAATTCCTTAATAGCACCTTGGTCAACACATAAACTCCTTGAAACCAACACATGGACTTCAAGAAAAGCCTATGGACAAATCCTTCAAATATAACTCAATGCAACCATTAGTCCATAGAGAATGTCATCAATTACCAAAACCACACATGGGGGCACCGCATGTCCTTTCATCTACACACACTTAGCTCATTGGGGGTAGGAGAGAGATGGTGGCTTGCATCTTTCCAATGCATTTTTTACTCCACTTCATAATTTGTCCTAAAATTTCTATATGTACACTTCTCACCGGACGGAGGGAGTATGTAGTAGCAGTTTAGCATTGTTTTCGAGAAAACGCAAATGGCTTTTGCGTTTCATTGCATTGGAAAGAAAGGGGAATATACATCCTCCTAGGAGGTAGTTTTACACAGCCACGGGGGCCTCAGTGGACATCCCAGATGGTGGCAAACGACCCTGAGCCCTTGGGCTCCGCCTTTGCCCAACATCTGGTCTCGTCTTTGATTCTGTCTACAAGCTCATTGAGCGAAGGCCTCACATGGTCGAAAACACACGCGTTCCTATGCTTCCAAACCATCCACGGCACCAAGAGCGCCACAGATTTGAGTGCCTTGCGAAGCGCTGGCGGTGTGGATTCCTTAGCGCGCAGCCACCAATCCATGAGCGAGCCGTCGTGGTCGGGCGTCGGTGCCGGTAGGCGTAGCCAAGAAAGGACCTCGTGCCAAGTCTGCCTGGTGAATGGGCACGCAAGCATCAGGTGTCCAATCGTCTCCGGTTCCTGGTCGCACAGGAGGCACCGTGGGTGGTGTTGCAGGCCGCGGCGCGCGAGTCTCTCCGCGGTCCAGCAGCGATCTTGACATGCCAGCCAGTGGAAGAACTTCACCTTGGGCGGCGCCCAGCTCCTCCAGATGAGTTTCCAAGAATTGCAGCTCGTCGCGCCCTGGAAGGTTGCCCGGTAGCATGATTGGGCTGTGTAAACACCCTTGGTTGTCCATCTCCAGAGTAGCCTGTCTGGCTCATTGGACAGCTCGACATGCTGGACAAGGTGCCAGAGCTTTAGGTACTGACCAATCTCCGGGATGCCGAGCAGGCCATGGATGTCACGCGCCCATCTGTTGCCGGCGAGGGCCTCCGCCACCGTTGTGGACTTCCTGCGCTGTTTGGGGATGCACAGGATAAGCATGGGCGCGATCTCGTGGACGGATTGGCCGCCGAGCCAGTGGTCCTCCCAGAAAAGGGCTGTCCTGCCGTCGCCGATAGCCATGGTCGTGGAAGCGTAAAAGAGCGCTCGCTCCTCCGTCGTGAATTGCAGGTCCAGCCCCTGCCAAGCTCGATCCGAGTCCGTGCGCGCGAGCCATAGCCAGCGCAGCCGGAGCGCTAGTCCCGTGCGCTCGAGGTCTCGGACGCCGAGGCCACCATATTCGAGTGGACGGCAGACCCGGCGCCAGTTGACGTGGCAGTGACCACCGTGGGCGTCCGCGCGGCCGGCCCAAAGGAAACTTTTTGTTTACAAGAATATACAAAACAATTTATGCATCACATGTAGCAGTTTTCATTGTTTCTAACTATTACTCTCATTGTTAAAAATCAACTCTTCTGATGAAGTTTTCCTTCATTACAGTTATTTGGCCTTGGCTTATCAAATATATGCGGTTCATTCTTCTCTGCATATCCTGCTACAGGTAGAATATTAATCATAATGGATAATATCTGTGCTACTTCATTTATCTGCATTTCTACTCTATTCTTTACCTGAAAATCACGAAGCTTAGTTACTCACTAGGCTTTAGAAAGCTGATGATTATCAATGGATGTCCATGCAGGCTCCTTTTCTAGGTCTGCTGTGAATCATGAAAGTGGGGCAAAGACTGGATTATCAGGAATCATAATGGGCATAATAATTTGCAGTGCTCTCTTGTTTATGACACCATTATTTACTGATATACCTCAGGCAAGATTACCAGTGTGTTGTTTCTTTGGTAGCACTCCTTGAGTTTTTTTTTGTGGCATCATAAAACTCACTAAGTAACTAGTGTTGGATTGGTCAATGGAGTTCTCCATCTGGGCACCTTCTTTGCATATTGCTGTTCTGTATGCCTTTTTTCCGTTGAGGATATTCATCAGTATAGATTAAATGTAATGCATAGTTTCACTATATCTTCAGACCCTTGCTAACTGTATCTTGTAGAACCTATTTAATGCTAAAATTTTCTAAAATTTCCTGCTGGAATCAAACTGTTATTGTAAATTTAGGCAAAATTAAGCTTTCACAATACAAGCCTTATATCGGTGGTGTATATTTATTTCACAATTTGAGTTCCAAGTGTGAGTCGCAAAAACAAGAGGTCATGTTTGAGTTTAACATTTGCATTTTTTGTTTTTTAAACTATTAATGATATGAACAATATAGATTAGATATGATCCATCATATCACTAATCACTATACCTAAAGGCCCTTTATTAGTATAGCTTTTAGAACCTATTTGGAATGCTCATATTTTCCAAAATTTCCTGCTCGAAATGAACTGTTCTTGTAAAATTTTGGTAGAATTAAGCATGCAACATAAGCCTTGTATCTGTGGTGTATATTATTTCACAGTTTTACTTTTCTTGCAAAAAAGAAGAGATCAAGTTTGAGATATTTGCAGATTTACTAGATCAAATTTATATACATCAGGTGTATAAAAAGGTAACAAACAAATATTTGCAATTTATCGTGTTTAAGTTGAAACTCTTAAGAGTTAAGAGTCAAATTAATTGCACAATCTTGTTTCTTAAAATGTACCACTATGCAGAAATAGAATTTGTTAAGGTCCACTTTTTTAAAATGGACTAACAAAGTTTATTGGCAAACATGTCTTGAATTTTTTTCCAAATAAAATGTATACCTGTGCTTAACGAGATCTAAGTGCTATATGCTTCCTTACGTTTTCATCTCATTATTCCCAGTGTGCATTGGCTGCCATTGTGATTTCTGCTGTCACTGGCCTGGTAAGGACATCTAAATACTCATATTTGTACATACTGTCACCACTGTTTTTAATTATTTGTACTACATTGTCAGCAGGCAATCATTAATTGCCTGCTGTGCTGGCAATGTAGTACCTTTTCCCAATAAATAAAACTATGTTTATTTCTTTCCAAATTACAGCTTACTATTTCTGCTCTAGTTTGCCATCTCAGTTCTTTATTGATCCCTCTTTCTTCTAGCGGTCCATTTTTGTATTGATTTAAATTATTTCGAACCTAATTTCTCATGGATATTGGGACTGTATTTAGGTAGATTATGAAGAGGCCATCTTCCTGTGGGGTATTGATAAGAAGGATTTCTTTCTGTGGGCGATGACATTTACTACAACCTTAACTTTTGGCATTGAGATTGGTGTCCTTGTTGGGGTAAGTACATGGAAATTTTTCAGATTTAGTATGCAGAAGAATCATTTATTTGATGATAGTACTTTCCTTTGTAGGTCGGGTTTTCGCTGGCATTTGTGATCCATGAATCTGCAAATCCGCATATAGGTGAGTAATTGTACTACACTAGATATGATGAGCACTTACAATTTGCTTGATAACACATCATTATTTCTCGAAGTCAGCAACCACCCTTGTGTCTCACCGTGCTCTTCTATTGGACCTTTGATCTACTATTATTTCTTCACTGAAGAGTTTGGATGATCTTTGCCATTGTTTTTCAATTGTTGTTATGTCAAGGGTTTTAATTGCTTGGTTTGAGAGTCTGATCTGTAGTATATATTTAATATGTTTTATGGCCCATCTGCAGCTGTTTTGGGCCGTTTGCCTGGCACCACTGTGTACAGGAATACATTGCAGTACCCTGAGGCTTATACATACAACGGGATTGTTGTTGTCCGTGTTGATGCACCAATCTACTTTGCTAACATAAGTTACATAAAGGAAAGGTCAATCTCTTCATCTGTTTAAGTGCTTTGTTTCATTAAGATTCTTTGCTAGTCGATGTCAGTTTAACCAAAATTCTTTATCAGGTTGCGTGAGTATGAGCTCAAACTCCCAAATTCAAACCGTGGACCTGATGTTGGAAGGGTGTACTTTGTGATCCTCGAGATGTCCCGTAAGCCCTTTTTTTTCTGTTGCAATGTTTATATGGTGCAGACAACACTGCTGCCCGCAACTAATTATTTCATTTTCGTTTGAAAAAGAATCTCAATTGTACCTATCAGACTACCTACATGAGTGGATTAAATGATGGAATTTGTTTGGCATGCAGCTGTTACATACATCGACTCGAGCGCTGTTCAAGCTCTCAAGGACCTGCACCAAGAATACAAAGCACGCGACATCCAGGTTCTTACTCTCGGCAGTTCTTCTATTCGCTGGTTCAGTACTCCATGATTTTTTTCAGTAAAGATGCCTGTGTGGAGCTAGCATTTCAAACCCTTGGAGGCTTTTTGATTGATTGCAGATTGCTATAGCGAATCCTAACCGGCAGGTGCACCTATTGCTGTCAAGAGCGGGCATCATCGACATGATTGGGGCAGGGTGGTGTTTCGTCCGAGTGCACGACGCGGTGCAAGTATGCCTCCAGCATGTGCAGAGTTCATCGTCGAATGCCATTAAGTTATCCCCACAGGCGTCTGGGAACTTGACGGAGTCTCCCAAGGCGCAGCAGCGGTATGGCTTCCTGAGGAACCTCTGGAAAGCACAAGACGGTAATGGGAGCGCCGGTGACGAGGCCCAATCGTTGCTGCGCCAAAACCTTGTGTAGCCAATTGTCTCCCTCCCTCAGTGCAATCATGATGCATGCATTTGTATTTGTATTGTTGTATGCATGTAGATTGTGCAGGAAAAAAAATAAGGATGTAATTTTGTCAATCCCCCTTGTCTTGCTGTTAATAGAGTGGGAATTTAGGATTCTGTTGTAAAAATACAGTGTAGATACGTCAGTCATCTGTGTACGTAGCATCTCTTGTCCAGTGACCACTTATGTGTATAATAACAATGTAATCTGTATCACAACTTCACGGAGTAGCGATCTGGCTACCGTGAAGAATTGAGATTCTTGCAGAAGGAAAAAAAACCCGATCTGGCTGCTTCTGTTTCAGTTCTGTAGTCGATTCCTGTCCATATTATCTTTCGCAGGTTTTGGACAGTCAGAGTATGCTGGAGGCTGCGAAATAAGGCTGACCTTTGTTTTATGGTGAGGAGAGACAGATAACTGGGGGCAGTTGATGGCCGAGCATGTTTACCGAAAAAGGATTCCCCCGCTTTGTATTCCAAAACAACCAACACTGATACAGGATCGCTGGATGAACAACACAACAAGTTCAAAAGAAAAAGAAGAAGAAGCAAATGCCAACAACAGTAGCTCGATAGAGCACGGATGACCCGCCACCGCTACGCCCACCAGAGACAAACCGCTACAATCCGAGGCTTCGGACCACCGCGTACAAAACATCACCTCCAAGAAGGAAAGCGACGCCGACGACGCTGCTGCCCGGACATGTCCTAGGGTTTCCCCGGCACGCGGAGGGAGGTGGGGGATGGATATCACCGACACCCTCCAGGAAGGAATGGTGGCACCCGCAGTGTCACCGCATCGGGTCAAGACCGCAAGGATTTCCGTACTCAATCCCCACCGCCAACGGACCGGAGCCGACCAGCCAGCACCACCGCCCACCACCATGCGCCATCGCGGTTGCGCGTCACCCACGCCGCCATCTGCGAACACCAACACGAGGCCAAGAGGGCGGAGAAAGTGCCCCGCGGAGGAGAAGCGGCACCGGTCGAACGGGAGGGAACCACCTCCACCGCCGCCAGCGGAGGCCGAGCCTCCGGCGACCGTCGCAGTAGCTGTCCGGACGCAGCAGAGGGCATGCCAGCCACCGCCCGCCAGTTCAAACGGGCCCGCTAAGCCCCGCCACGCTGCAGAAGCGGCGATGGCGCCGCCAAAGACTGCCGCTAATCGCCTTTCCACCGCCTCCGGAAGCCACGGCAGACCCACCCGCCGCCCGCCCGAGCCAGATGGGGCCCGGCGGCCCAGATCTGATCGAAGCGGCGCCGCAGACCAACGCCGCCGCGTCTCCGCCGCCAACGGCGACGCCGCCATTCAAGTCCGCCCGCTTCGCGCAGAGCCCCGCCACCGCCGAAGCACTACCCGGTCACCCCGTCCGTAGCCGCGGACACCCGAGAAGGAAAAGCGAGGGGCCGCCGCCACAAGCATCACCAGGCCAGGCCCAGAAGGAGCGCCAGGCCCGGCAGAGAGGAAGGGAGGAAGAGGCGCAGGGGAGAAGGCTGGGCGGCAAGGGGCGGCGGGTTATGGGAGAGAGAGAGGGCCGAGCATGTTTTACAATTCTGATGGTTTGAAAAGAAAAGCACAGCCTTGGGCGTCTCTTAGACTGGTTGCTTTGTTATCACGCTTGTCCCTAACCTCGAGCTCTGTTAATGGCGGATGAGGGACAGAGAGAAATTTGTGAGCGTGTAACTCTGCTGTTTTTTCCTTATCTATTTTTCTGTTGGAAAACAAACTTGGCGTGGTGCTGCCACATATACCGGATCGTGCCATCTCCCACGATCATGAGCACACAGCGCACAGGCCTACATCTATGCCTCGGGGTCGCACAAGACCCCGTCCTCAGGACTAAGCTAACAAAAAGAGCTGAAAACAGCAAACTGCCAAAGCACTGCCATGGCAGCCGAAAACCTAACGAAAACGAGACTGGTATGTTACTATTGAATTCATGCTCCAGCCAACTCACCCAAAAGTCCGAACTATGAGAGAGGTACTCCAACACTTCCCCTCACGTCTATGCTTCTTTGGAGCTATATGACATGGGCAATGGAGGCGGTGGCAGGCCTCAGTTATTTATTACGCTTACTGGGTTTTGAACCCTGAACCTCTTGGTTGTAAGTTTATGCACCTAACCAGTCCGAACTGATGAAGAAAAGCAGGCAATATACTTCAACGCTCCCCTCACGTCTAGCCTTATTTAGCTCTTAGACGTGGGATTTATGTAGACCGCAAAATCTCCTTTTTAATACCGCGTTGGTAGGGTCTTGAAATTCTGGCTCAGATACCATATTAAAGTGCATACTCTAGCCAATGCAACCAAAAGACCGATCTATAGGAGAGGGCCGGATTTTTTTTTGAATTTTCACCGGGAGGGGGGGAGCCCCACCACCGAATATATTATGTAAGGGGAAAACCCCGAGAGTCGAGACAGAGAGAGAGAATTCAAAAGAAAGGACAAGGAAAGGAGACCCTAGCAAGGCAGCGAGCCATCATGCTAGACGTTCGGTTCTAAGGACAGCTAGCCAGACGTCGATATGGGAGCGATCCCCCTCCCGCAGTCTAGCACGCCACAGCACCGCATCGTCCCGACATGCCTTCAATGTAGCAGCCAGGGGCCACGGGTCTCCCCTGAAGACGACAGTGTTCCGACGCTTCCAGAGCCTCCAACAACAGAGGAGGACGAAGGAGGCAGGAGAGGCAACGCCAACAGCGGGCGAAGCGTCGAAAAGGTGCAGGGTCTCCACCGAAGCTCCAGCAGTCGAGAGCCCAACGCACTGCCAGAACTGAACCGCAAACGGGCATGCGAAGATCAAGTGATCGGCAGTTTCCAGCGCCTCTTCACAGCAGGGGCACCCCGCCTCCTCCGCCTCGATGATGGTTTTGCGAAGGAGCACATCCCTCGTATGGATGCGCGACATGGAGAGGAGCCAGCCGAAAAATTTGACGCGTGACGGGGCGCGGGACGTCTAGAGGAAGGACGCCGGAGCCGCCGCCACCCCGCCAAAGGCCACAAGGGCATACGCATCCTCAGCAGAGAAGCCCCCGCGGAGGTTCGCACACAACTTGGCGAGACGGGAGTCCGAACACCTCCTAGGTAGGCAAGCGTCCATCATTTGCTGAACAGCGACACACTCCACAGCGGCCAGCGGGGTTAGCCGCGGCACAAGCAGGGACCGCACACCCCGCCGGCGCACCATCCACACGGAGACCTCCACGCTGTCAGCATGGGAGAAGAGGGCAGGGAAGGCCACCCGGAGCACCCCACAGGCGAGCCACTCGTCGTGCCAGAACGAGGTCGCCCGCCCGTCCCCCACTTCAACACGCGTGAGTGCCCGGTAGACGGGAAGCAGCCCAAGGAGGGCCCCCCAGTGCTCACCCAAGAGGGGGGAGCGACCAGGGCTCAGGAGAGATCGTCCGTCCAGCAGGCCCCAAACCCAGCAGGCCCATCTTGACGGGACTCTGGAGTGAAGACGATGGAGAAGCTTGAGGAGAAGGCAGTCGTTCTGAGCCCCCAGATCGCGAACGCCCAGGCCCCCTTCGGCCTTAGCCCGGCAAACCCGGTCCCAGGCGACGAGGCACTGAGCCCCGGAGGCCCGCCCTGCCACGTTCCAAAGGAACGCACGCCGCAGCCCATCCAGCCTCGCCAGGACAGCCGGCGGGAGCCGCATGGCCGCCATGGCATAGGTGGGGAGGGAGTCCAGGACAGCGTTGACGAGGACCAGGCGCCCTGCGGGGGACAGAAGCCTAGCATGCCATCCCGCAAGATAGCGGTCCACCTTGGCCAGCATCGGCGCAAAGTCGTCGACCTTGAGCTTGTCGCTGGACAGCGGCAGGCCCAAATAGGTCTGCGGGAAGGCGCCAACGCTGCATCCGAACGTGGCAACCGCCGCCGCAAGCACCGCCGCGTCCACATGCATGGGGACAAGGGTGCTTTTTGAGAAGTTGATGACGAGCCCCGTAGCGGCGGCGAATTGGTCGAGGATGACGCGCAGCCTCGCCGCGCCCCCCACCTCAGTGCGCATGATGATCAAGGTGTCATCGGCATACTGGAGCACCACCGGTGGCTCCCCCTCACACAAGGGGTGTCGAAGAGCCCCGTCCGACCGAATCATGCGTTGCAGCACATCGGCCACCAGGAGGAAGAGGTAGGGGGAGATGGCATCCCCCTGCCTCAAGCCCTTGCGAACCACGAACCAACGCCCGGGGACCCCATTGAGAAGCACCGCCTGTTGGAAATATGCCCTAGAGGCAATAATAAAAGCATTATTATTATATTTCCTTGTTCATGATAATTGTCTTTTATTCATGCTATAATTGTATTATCCGGAAATCGTAATACATGTGTGAATACATAGACCACAATACGTCCCTAGTAAGCCTCTAGTTGACTAGCTCGTTGCTCAATAGATAGTCATGGTTTCCTGACTATGGACATTGGATGTCATTGATAACGGGATCACATCATTAGGAGAATGATGTGATGGACAAGACCCAATCCTAAGCATAGCACAAGATTGTGTAGTTCGTTTTGCTAGAGCTTTTTCAATGTTAAGTATCTCTTCCTTAGACCATGAGATCATGTAACTCCCGGATACCGTAAGAGTGCTTTGGGTGTACCAAACGTCACAACGTAACTGGGTGACTATAAAGGTGCACTACAGGTATCTCCGAAAGTGTCTGTTGGGTTGACACGGATCGAGACTGGGATTTGTCACTCCGTACACGGAGATGTATCATCGGGCCCACTCGGTAGTGCATCATCATAATGAGCTCAAAGTGACCAAGTGTCCGTCACGGATCATGCATTACGGTGCGAGTAAAGTGACTTGCCGAACGAGACTGAACGAGGTATTGGGATACCGACGATCGAGTCTCGCAAGTAACATACCGATCGACAAAGGGAATAGTATACGGGTTGCTTGAATCCTCGACATCGTGGTTCATCCGATGACATCATCGAGGAGCATGTGGGAGCCAACATGGGTATCCAGATCCCGCTGTTGGTTATTGACCGAGAGCGCCTCGGTCATGTCTCAGATGTCTCCCGAACCCGTAGGGTCTACACACTTAAGGTTCGATGACGCTAGGGTTATTAGGAAGACTTGTATGTGATTACCGAATGTTGTTCGAGTCCGGATGAGATCCCGACGTCACGAGGAGTTCGGAAGGGTCCGGAGGTAAAGATTTATATATGGGAAGTTGTCAAACGGACACCGGAAAGTTTCGGGCGTCTCAGTATTGTCTGGGGCCACCGGAAGGGTTCCGGAGGTCCACGGGAGGGGCCACCTCCGGGGGCCACTTGGCTGCGGTGGGAAGGAGCCAGCCTGGTGGGCTGGGCGCACCCCTTGGGCCCTTGCGCCTAGGGTTTGGGGAACCCTAGAGGGGCGCCCCTTGCTTGGGGGCAAGCCACCTCCTCAGCCGCCGCCCCTCTAGATTCCCATCTAGAGGGGCCGCCCCTGCCCCTTCCCCTATAAATAGAGGGGTGAGGGAGGCAGCCGCACCACAAGCCAAGGTGCAGCCCTCCTCCCCAACACCTCTCCTCCTCCGTTGTGTGCTCGGCGAAGCCCTGCCGAATCTGCTTCTCCACCATCATCGCGCCGTCGTGCTGCCGGTGGAGCTGTCTTCCTCAACCTCTCCTTCCTCCTTGCTGGATCAAGACGGAGGAGCGTCACCCGTACCGTACGTGTGTTGAACGCGGAGGTGCTGTCTGTTCAGCACTTGGTCATCGGTGATCTGAATCACATCGAGTACGACTCCATCATCACCGCTCCCTCGAACGCTTCCGTACGCGATCTACAAGTGGTATGTAGATGCAAACTCACTCCCTTGACTTGTTGCTTAGATGAACTCATAGATGGATCTTGGTGAAACCGTAGTAAATTTTTTAATTTTGTGCAACGTTCCCCAACAGTGGCATCATGAGCTAGGTCTATGCGTAGTTCTCTATTGCACGAGTAGAACACAATTTGGTTGTGGGCGTAGATCTTGTCAACTTGCTTGCCGCTACTAGTCTTATCTTGCTTCCGCGGTATTGTGGGATGAAGTGGCCCGGACCAACCTTACACGTACGCTTACGTGAGACCGGTTCCACCGACTAACATGCACTAGTTGCATAAGGTGGTGGCGGGTGTCTGCTCTCCACTTTAGTTGGAGCGGATTCGATGAAAAGGGTCCTTATGAAGGGTAAATAGAAGTTGACAAAATCACGTTGTGGTTATTCGTAGGTAAGAAAACGTTCTTGCTAGAACCCAATTGCAGCCACGTAAAGATGCAACAACAATTAGAGGACGCCTAACTTGTTTTTGCAGCAATTGTCATGTGATGTGATATGGCCAGAAGTTGTGATGAATGATGAATGATATATTGTGATGTATGAGATCATGTTCTTGTAATAGGAATCACGACTTGCATGTCGATGAGTATGACAACCGGCAGGAGCCATAGGAGTTGTCTTTATTTTTGTATGACCTGTGTGTCATTGAAGAACGCCATGTAAACTACTTTACTTTATTGCTAAACGCGTTAGTCATAGAAGTAGAAGTAGTCGTTGGCGTGACAACTTCATGAAGACACGATGATGGAGATCATGATGATGGAGATCATGGTGTCATGCCGGTGACAAGATGATCATGGAGCCCCGAAGATGAAGATCAAAGGAGCTATATGATATTGGCCATATCATGTCACTACTTTATATAATTGCATGTGATGTTTATTATGTTTTATGCATCTTGTTTACTTAGAACGACGGTAGTAAATAAGATGATCCTTACAACAATTTCAAGAAGTGTTCTCCCTAACGTGCACCGCTGCTAAAGTTCGTCTGTTTCAAGCACCACGTGATGATCGGGTGTGATAGATCCTTACGCTCACATACAACGGGTGTAAGACAGTTTTACACATGCAAAACACTTAGGGTTAACTTGACGAGCCTAGCATGTACAGACATGGCCTCGAACACGGAGACCGAAAGGTCGAACACGAGTCGTATAGAAGATACGATCAACATGAGAATGTTCACCGACGATGACTAGTCCGTCTCACGTGATGATCGGACACGGCCTAGTCGACTCGGATCATGTAACACTTAGATGACTAGAGGATGTCAAATCTGAGTGGGAGTTCATTCAATAATTTGATTAAGATGAACTTAATTATCATGAACTTAGTCTAAAACTTTTGCAAAATATGTCTTGTAGATCAAATGGCCAACGCCATGTCAACATGAACTTCAACGCTTCCTAGAGAAAACCAAGCTGAAAGATGATGGCAGCAACTATACGGACTGGGTCCGAACCCGAGGATCATCCTCATAGCTGCCAAGAAGGCATATGTCCTAGAAGCACCGTTAGGTGACCCACCTGCTCTCCCAGACCGCAAGACGATTTGAATGTTTGGCGGACACGCATCGATGATTACTCCCTCGCTCAAGTGCGGCATGCTTTACAGCTTAGAACCGGGGCTCCAAAAGCGCTTTTGAGCAACACGGAGCATATGAGATGTTCGAGGCTGAAACTAGTTTTCCAAGGTCATGCCCGGTCGAGAGATATGAAGTCTCCGACAAGTTCTATAGTTGTAAGATGGAGGAAAACAGTTCATCGGTGAGCACATACTCAAAATGTCAGGTTGCACAACCTTGTCCCACTGGAGATTAACCTCCTGACGAGGCGGTCATTGACAGAATCCTTCATCGCTCCCACCAAGCTACAAGAGCTTTGTGATGAACTATAATATGCAGGGGATGGTGAAGACCATTCTGAAGTATTTTCAATGTCAAGTCGGCAGAGGTCGAAATCAAGAAAGAACATCAAGTGTTGATGGTCAATAAGACCACTAAGTTCAAGAAGGGCAAGGGCAAGAAGAACTTCAAGAAGGACGGCAAAGATATTGCCGCACCCGGTAAGCCAGTTGCCGGGAAGAAGTCAAAGAATGGACCCAAGCCTGAGACTGAGTGCTTTTATTGCAAGGGGAAGGGTCACTGGAAGCGGAACTGCCCCAAATACTTAGCGGATAAGAAGGCCGGCAACACTAAAGGTATATTTGATATACATGTAATTGATGTGTACCTTACCGGAGACTCGTAGTAACTCTTGGGTATTTGATACCGTGCCATTGCTCATATTTGTAACTCACAGCAGGAGCTGTGGAATAAGCGGAGATCGGCGGGACGAGGTGACGATGCGCGTCGGGAATGGTTCCAGAGTCGATGTGATCGCCGTCGGCACGCTACCTCTACATTTACCTACGGGATTAGTTTTGAACCTTAATAATTGTTATTTGGTGCCAAGTTTGAGCATGAACATTGTATCTGGATCTCGTTTAATACGAGATAGCTACTCATTTAAATCCGAGAATAATGGTTGTTCTATTTATATGAGAGATATGTTTTATGGTCATGCCCCTATGGTCAACGGTTTATTCTTAATGAATCTCGAGCGTAATGTTACACATATTCATAGTGTGAATACCAAAAGATGTAAAGTTGATAACGATAGTCCCACATACTTGTGGCACTGCCGCCTTGGTCACGTTGGTGTCAAGCGCATGAAGAAGCTCCATGTTGATGGACTTTTGGAGTCTCTCGATTATGAATCATTTGACACATGCGAACCATGCCTCATGGGCAAGATGACCAAGACTCCGTTCTCCGGAACAATGGAGCGAGCAACCAACTTGTTGGAAATCATACATACCGATGTATGCGGTCCAATGAGCGTTGAGGCTCGCGGAGGATATCGTTATGTTCTCACTCTCACTGATGACTTGAGTAGATATGGGTATGTCTACTTAATGAAACACAAGTCCGAGACCTTTGAAAAGTTCAAGGAATTTCAGAATGAGGTAGAGAATCAACGTGACCGAAAGATAAAATTCCTACGATCGATCGTGGAGGAGAATACTTAAGTCACGAATTTGGTACACACTTAAGGAAATGTGGAATCGTTTCACAACTCACGCCGCCGAACACCTCAACAGAACGGTGTGTCCGAACGTCGTAATCGCACTCTATTAGATATGGTGCGGTCTATGATGTCTCTTACCGATTTACCGCTATCATTTTGGGGATACGCCTAGAGACAGCTACATTCACTTTAAATAGGGCACCGCCTAAATCCGCTGAGACGACACCGTATGAATTATGGTTTGGGAAGAAACCTAAGTGTCGCTTTCTAAAAGTTTGGGGATGCGATGCTTATGTCAAGAAACTTCAACCTGAAAAGCTCGAACCCAAGTCGAAAAATGCGTCTTCATAGGATACCCTAAGGAAACCATAGGGTATACCTTCTACTTAAGATCCGAGGGCAAGATCTTTGTTGCCAAGAACGGATCCTTTCGGAAAAGAGTTTCTCTCGAAAGAAGTAAGTGGGAGGAAAGTAGAACTCGATGAAGTACTACCTCTTGAACGGGAAAGTAGTGCAGCTCAGAAAATGCTCTGTGATGCCTACACCAACCAAGAGGAAAATAATGATGATGATCAAGGTACTTCGGATCAAGTTGCTACTGAACTCAGAGGTCCACTAGGACATGTTCCGCACTGAGTGGTACGCAACCCTGTCACGGAAATCATGTTGTTAGACAACGGTGAACCTTCGAACTATGAAGAAGCGATGGCGGGCCCAGATTCCAACAAATGGCTAGAAGCCATGAAATCCGAGATAGAATCCATGTATGAAAACAAAGTATGGACTTTGACTGACTTGCCCGATGATCGGCGAGCGATAGAAAACAAATGGATCTTTAAGAAGAAGACGGACGCGGATGGTAATGTCACCATCTATAAAGCTCAACTTGTCGCTAAGGGTTATCGGCAAGTTCAAGGGATTGACTACGATGAGACTTTCTCTCCGTGGCGAAGCTTAAGTTCGTCTCAATCATGTTAGCAATTGCCGCATACTATGATTATGAGATATGGCGATGGACGCCAAAACGGCATTCCTTAACGGTTATCTTAAGGAAGAGCTGTATATGATGCAGCCGGAAGGTTTTGTCGATCCTAAGAATGCTAACAAAGTATGCAAGCTCCAGCGATCCATTTATGGGCTGGTGCAAGCATCTCGGAGTTGGAACATTCGCTTTGATGAGATGATCAAAGCGTTTGGGTTTATGCAGACTTATGGAGAAGCCTGCGTTTACAAGAAAGTGAGTGGGAGCTCTGTAGCATTTCTCATATTATATGTAGATGACATACTTTTGATGGGAAATAATATAGAATTCTTGGACAACATTAAGGCCTACTTGAATAAGTGTTTTTCAATGAAGGACCTTGGAGAAGCTGCTTATATATTAGGCATCAAGATCTTTAGAGATAGATCGAGACGCCTCATAGGTCTTTCACAAAGCACATACCTTGATAAGATTTTGAAGAAGTTCAAAATGGATCAGTCCAAGAAAGGGTTCTTGCCAGTCTCAGAAGGTGTGAGATTGAGCTCAGCTCAATGCTCGACCACGGCAAAAGATAAAGAAGAGATGAGCGTCATCCCCTATGCTTCAGCCATAGGATCTATTATGTATGCCATGCTGTGTACCAGACCTGATGTAAACCTTGCCATAAGTTTAGTAGGAAGATACCAAAGTAATCCCGGCAAGGAACACTGGACAGCGGTCAAGAATATCCTAAAGTACCTGAAAAGGACAACGGACATGTTTCTCGTTTATGGAGGTGACGAAGAGCTCGTCGTAAAGGGTTACGTCGACGCTAGCTTCGACACACATCTGGATGACTCCAAGTCACAAACCGGATACGTGTATATGTTGAATGGTGGAGCAATGGCTGGTGCAGCTGCAAGCGAGCGTCGTGGCGGGATCTACATGTGAAGCGGAGTACATGGCAGCCTCGGAGGCAGCGCATGAAGCAATTTGGGTGAAGGAGTTCATCACCGACCTAGGAGTCATACCCAATGCGTCGGGGCCAATCAAACTCTTCTGTGACAACACTGGAGCTATTGCACTTGCCAAGGAGCCCAGGTTTCACAAGAAGACCAGCACATCAAGCGTCGCTTCAACTCCATCCGTGAAAATGTTCAGGATGGAGACATAGAAATTTGTAAAGTGCATACGGATCTGAATGTCGCAGATCCATTGACTAAACCTCTTCCGCGGGCAAAACATGATCAACACCAGAACTCTATGGGTGTTCGATTCATCACAATGTAACTAGATTATTGACTCTAGTGCAAGTGGGAGACTGTTGGAAATATGCCCTAGAGGCAATAATAAAATCATTATTATTATATTTCCTTGTTCATGATAATTGTCTTTTATTCATGCTATAATTGTATTATCCGGAAATCGTAATACATGTGTGAATACATAGACCACAATACGTCCCTAGTAAGCCTCTAGTTGACTAGCTCGTTGCTCAATAGATAGTCATGGTTTCCTGACTATGGACATTGGATGTCATTGATAACGGATCACATCATTAGGAGAATGATGTGATGGACAAGACCCAATCCTAAGCATAGCACAAGATCGTAGTTCGTTTTGCTAGAGCTTTTCAATGTTAAGTATCTCTTCCTTAGACCATGAGATCATGTAACTCCCGGATACCGTAAGAGTGCTTTGGGTGTACCAAACGTCACAACGTGAATCGGGTGACTATAAAGGTGCACTACGGTATCTCCGAAAGTGTCTCATTGGGTTGACACGGATCGAGATCGGATTTGTCACTCCGTATTACGGAGAGGTATCACTGGGCCCACTCAGTAGTGCATCATCATAATGAGCTCAAAGTGACCAAGTGTCCGTCACGGGATCATGCATTATGGTACGAGTAAAGTGACTTGCGGTAACGAGACCGAACGAGGTATTGGGATACCAAGATCGAGTCTCGCAAGTAACATACCGATCGACAAAGGGAATAGTATACGGGTTGCTTGAATCCTCGACATCGTGGTTCATCCGATGACATCATCGAGGAGCATGTGGAGCCAACATGGGTATCCAGATCCCGCTGTTGGTTATTGACCGAGAGCGCCTCGGTCATGTTCTCGCATGTCTCCGAACCCGTAGGGTCTACATGCTTAAGGTTCGGTGACGCTAGGGTTATTAGGAAGACTTGTATGTGATTACCGAATGTTGTCCGAGTCCGGATGAGATCCCGGACGTCACGAGGAGTTCGGAAGGGTCCGGAGGTAAAGATTCATATATGGGAAGTTGTCAAACGGACATCGGAAAGTTTCGGGGCGTACGGTATTGTACTGGGGCCACCGAAGGGTTCCGGAGGTCCACTGGAGGGGCCACCCCCCGGGGGCCACTTGGCTGCGGTGGGAAGGAGCCAGCCCCGGTGGGCTGGGCGCACCCCCCTTGGGCCCTTGCGCCTAGGGTTTGGGGGGAACCCTAGAGGGGGGCGCCCCCTTGCTTGGAGGGCAAGCCACCCCTCCCTGGCCGCCGCCCCCCCTCTAGATTCCCATCTAGAGGGGCCGGCCCCCTTGCCCCTTCCCCTATAAATAGAGGGGTGAGGGGAGGGCAGCCGCACCACAAGCCAAGGCGCAGCCCTCCCCTCCCCAACACCTCTCCTCCTCCGTTGTGTGCTCGGCGAAGCCCTGTCGGAATACTGCTTCTCCACCATCATCGCGCCGTCGTGCTGCCGGTGGAGCTGTCTTCCTCAACCTCTCCTTCCTCCTTGCTGGATCAAGACGGAGGAGACGCCACCCGCACTGCACGTGTGTTGAACGCGGAGGTGCTGTCCGCTCAGCACTTGGTCATCGGTGATCTGAATCACGCCGAGTACGACTCCATCATCACCGCTCCCTCGAACGCTTCCGTACGCGATCTACAAGTGGTATGTAGATGCAAACTCACTCCCTTGACTCGTTGCTTAGATGAACTCATAGATGGATCTTGGTGAAACCATAGGAAAAATTTTAATTTTCTGCAACGTTCCCCAACACCGCCGCCTTAGAGGACCGAAGGATGAGGTCCATCCAGTCGCACCAAGCTGCCGGAAACCCCCGCACCTCCATGATTCTGCGGAGGCTGGGCCAGGCAATAGAGTCGAAGGCTTTGGCGAAGTCGAGCTTGAACACTAGCGTCGGGGCCCCACGTTTGTGGCAGCACTGCACCAGCTCCGCCGCGTAGACGAAGTTCTCCGAGATACTATGCCCGGACAGGAAGCCGGACTGGTCTTCGTCGATGAGGTCGCCGATCTGCTGCTGGAGCCTCGTCGTCAGGCCCTTACAGAGAATCTTCACGTCCCCGTTCTGGAGGGAGACAGGACGGAAATCCCCGGGGGTCGGCACCCCCTCTTTTTTGGGAAGCAAGGCGATGAGGGCCCTGTTTATCCCGTCGAGGCGCGCGGAGCCGGAGTGGACGTCGTCGAAAAGGCGCTGCAGGTCGCCCGCGACAGCCGGCCAGGCAGCCTGGTAGAAAGCCGGGCCGAGCCCGTCCGGGCCGGGGACGCTAGTCCGGTCGAGAGCGAAGACAGCCTCCCGGATCTCGGCCCTGGAGAACGGCGCAACCAGCGGCGCACCGCTGATGACAGGCGCAGCAGCGTACAGCGCGGGCAAGTCGAACCCCCAGGAGGTATTAGGGGTTCGGCCCAGGAGGTTGGAGTAGAAACGCCGCAGGGCCGCCTCCTTAGCATTGTGGGCGACGAGCTCGCACCCATCCACGTCGAGCACCTGGATGGCATTCCCACGGAGCCGTTGGGATGCGCGGGCATGGAAGTAGCCGGTGTTCTCGTCGCCCTCCAGAACAGCCCGACACTTGCCCCGCTGCCGCCAAAAGGTGGCCTGGCGCGCGACCGAAGCCGCCAGAGCAAGCCGGGCGTCCCACCGCAGATCACACTCAGCAGGAGAGAGCCGCCGGTACTCCTCCAGGAAATCTAATAGGTCAATCAAGAACTTGCAATCGTTAGCGAAAACCGGAACAAATTTATGTTGTCGTTTCCATACCTTGGCAGCAGACCTGAGGCTTTTCTTCTGGCGCGCAAGACGGGAAGCGGCACAGGGAGAGGGAGGAACACGCGACCAGGACGGCAAAACCGAGGGAAGGAAACCAGGATCCAAAAGCCAAGCGTTCTCAAAGTAAAAACGCCCGGCAGAGGGGAGACGAGTCGAGGCTGCGATCACCAGGGGAAATGGTCGGAGGTGGCCCTGGGGCGCGAGGTGAGGGTCGAGTCCGGGGAGAGAGCATCCCAAGCCGTGTCAAAGAAGGCGCGGTCGAGCCTCGCGAGCGTCGGGGGGTCACGTTTATTAGACCAAGTGAACAGACGATCCATAAGGGGGAGTTCCAGCCAGGCCAGGGCGTTAATCATAGTGTTAAACGTTTGCGCGCGGCCGGCGTCGAACCGATCGTTGTTCTTTTCGCGAGGCAACCAGATGAGATTAAAGTCACCAACGATCAGCCTCGGCCCCTGGATGGAAGGCGAAAGGTCATGCATGTCGGCAACAAACCCTCCAGTAAGAGAGTGGTCGGCAGGGGCATAAACGTTAGTGATGGAGAAAGCGATGTCGGAGACCGTGGACACGAAAGAGGTGGTAAGGGAGAAACGCGACCTAGCGGAAGCAACGAGCCTGAGGCGACGGGGGTCCCAAGCCGTGATCACCCCACCACGCGTTCCGTCGGCGTCCTTAGCAAGGAACTCCGAGAGAGCCACGGGAAGGAAAGAACGAGCTTTGTGCCTGTCCAGGGTCGTGAGTTTGGATTCCTGGAGGCATGCAACAGCAGGGGCCGCAGCAGAGATAGAATCACGAACAAGACCGCACTTATCCGAATCCCCCAAGCCTTGCACATTCCAGAAAAGAAAGGACATAGTTTGAAAGCGACTAACCATGGGAACCAACGGGCACCCAAATAGAGAAACAAACGCACACACCACAACGGAAACAAGATACAATGCCACTCAAACTGGCGGGGCGAAGGGAAAGAGAAGACAGGGGCCTGGTACGAACCACACCTGCAACAACACACCCAGGGAGAGCACTAATCATGAAGAGTAGCCGGCACCGAGGAGGTCTTGATAGCAGCGGCAGCCCTCAGCCCCGCGACAGAACCCGAGGACAGCGACTGCACCACCGCATCAAGGACACGATCACGGGCAGCCTTGGCCTAGAGACGCGGCGAGCACCCGATCAACGCATCCTTGAGGGCGCGACGCTTCACCGCCTTGTCCGCAATCGGGACAAAGATACCGGTGTCCGCCCGGGCCAGACGCTCGCTACGGCGCTCACCCCCGGCGAGAACGGCTTGGGCAGCCAAGGGGGCGGTAGGAGCAGGAGCGGGGGCATCCAAACGGGGGGACCCACCCCCATGCAGCGCCATGCATGGCACGTCGTCGGGCGCGTCGCCAGCCAGGTCGACGATGCGCACCGAGGAGCCAGAGGCGGATGAGCCGGACAGGGCCAGAGTCCAGTCGCCGCTCCCCCCCGCTCCATCCAAGCCCCCACGGCGAGCGACAGAGCCGGGCAGAGGGGGAGCGCCAAGGACCCGGAGGATGGAGTCGAGGGCACCGTTGCCTCCCCCGCCACCGAAAAACCTGCCGACGGGGCGGAAGGCGGGGACAGCCGCATCGTCGTGGCGCGCGCGCCCGTCAGGCCTGTTGTGGGCGAAGGGAGGGGGAGGGAAGCAGAAGTACGTCACGTACTCGCCGTTGTCGTCGAAAGATCGTGCCATAGGCCAGACCACGGCCGGCTCGACGGAGATGGCGCGCGTCTGCCACGGCCCGCCCCACGGCCAGACGTCACACGGGATGTCCCGCGTACGTTCCAGGAGCACGACCACCCGGATCGTGGCTAGCTCGTGGCCAGAGAGGGCGCGGGGGTCGATCTCGAGGACGCGCCCGAAGCCGGAGAAGGCGGCGGGGATACAGTCAGTCGTAATGAACTCAGCGGGGAAGCCCGTAGCCGCCAGGAGGGCGCACTGACGAGCGCGCTGCGGCACCTGCCCATACAGCTCCTCCCTGTGGAGGTCGATGCGCGCGCCTTGATAGGGCAGGGGCTGGCTAGCGATAGCTTCCTCCCGGTCGGCCTAGGACGAGAAACGGAGGTAGCAGACGCCGACTGACGAAGGGACCGTGTCGAAGGAGAGGTGCCCTAGGTCACGAAGCATGGCAGCCTGGACCGCGGCCTTCGCGTTGATGAAGGCGTGGGGTGGTTCAATGGAGACCACGGCGAGGCGGAGCGCGGCCTCGATATCCCCGGCAGGCATGAAGACATCAATGGCGTCCGGGCGCTGCGACTCGCCCGCAACCGATCCCCCGCTGCCCGAGGAGACCTCGGTGCCGGAGGAGGAGAGGCGCGACGAGCTCCGCGACGAGGGCGCCCCCCGAGGCTGAAGCAGCTCCGGCGGCGGCGCAGGGGCCGCCAGGGCGACCACCACCGGCTGCGGGTGGCCCAGCTCCTCCTCCACGGACGGAGGGGACGGGGGAGGAGAGCGCACCACCCCGTCCAGCGAGATATCCCGAGGGGAGGGCGTGGGTGAGCGAGCCCGCGAGCTGGGCTCCCCAACATCAAGGCGCCTCGGAGCGATGTTGGACAGAGAGGAGGGACGCCGGGCCGTAGAAGGGTAGGGGGTTTGGCGGCGTGGAGGGGGCGGTGGCGGAGGCGGCGGAGGGGTGGAGCGCGGGGGAAACATGGCGGGACGCGGAGGGGCCATGGGGCAGGACTTGGACCGAGCACAGTGGCCGGAGCGACGGCAACGACGGCAGCGCACCGGATCCCGGCAGTCCTTCACGTAGTGAAGCGATGAGAGACAGCGGAAGCAACCGCGAAGGGAGAGGGGAGGAGAAGGGCGCGGTTTGGGGCGGAGGGGGGGCAGCTGGTGACAATAACGCGGCGCGGTAAGGGCTGCCACAGCCATCCCGGGGAGCGCAGCAATTGGGGGAGGTAGGTGGGTTAATTCCCGCGCGGGCCCCCACATTAAAAGCCCCGTCGCTGTCCGAGGCAGACGACGCGGCGTTGGCCGGCTCGAAAACCTCCTGGGCAGCGGCATCCTGAAACCCCGCTCCCTCACCCGCGGCAGCAGTAACTACCGCCAGCGACCCCGCAACAGGCCCAGGCAAATCGCGGGGCGAAACGTGGCTAACGATGGGACAAGGCAGGATGCGAGGGAGGAGAGACCTAGGAGGAGCCGAGCGCCCTACGGCCGAAAGGCTACGCCCACGCCCATGCGCCTTCACACGCGCCTTGAAGGCAGCAGGTGGGGGAGCGGCCACACGCCCCCCGAGGGCCAGCTCAGCCGCGGCATGCGCCTCCGCCACCGACAGGAACAGCCGGAGCTGCACCGCCGCGGGAGCCCCAACGCCGGCCTCGACCACGAACCGGGCCACTGCCTCGCAAGCCACCTGGACAGAGAAAACCAGGGGCTCGACACCTACGGCGACCAGGCGGGCTGGACGCGCACAGAAGAGAATGGAAACCAGAGTAGAAACGGAGACGGCGGAGAGATGGGCGGCCGGCAGCGGAACCGTGACCCACACAGTCCCGGGGCAGGGAGACGATCCACGCCGGAGTGGGGGAGCCACACCGGACCGAAGGGAAGAGAAGACACGATCCTGGAAGACCTTACCTGGACGCGGCACGACGCGGAAGGCTCTCCCTGTGTCACTGGCCTTCTTGCGGCCGCCGGAGCCATCAGGGCGACGACCAAGGGGCGGAGCGGGCGAGGGGGTGGCTGGGGAGGGGCTGGGGGGTGGTGGAGTGGCTGGGCGGGAAGGCGGGGGAAGGGCGGCGGCGGGATCGCCAGGGTCATCGCGGGTCATCGCAGGGCTTTTTCTCCAGCCGAGGGCCGGATATTATAGAGTGAATTCCATTTTTTACCCCTCATTTTAACATTTTTGTCACTAATTACCCCATTTAACAAATTTTCATCCAGATTACCCCATTTAGCAAAGGTCTTGCCAGTTTTTACCCCGGTAATTTTTTTGAGAGCGATCTACCAATTAACTCCGTGCCATCAGATTCCTCTTGCATTTTTTCCAATGCCCGAACCGGCCACTGGGTTGAGCAGCACCCGTTTTCTTTTACTCCTAGCTGGCAGGTGTACGTGTGCACCACATCGCGGGAAAGGGGAATACTTATCTTGAGCCGTCAAGTACGTTTAATTTTTTTTTGAAAGTTCCAGCAATCGCTGGCCATTTGTATTAGACGGTAGAGATATTTACAAGCGCCAACAGGTGGCAAGGACTGAAGAGGAAAGAAAGGAAAGAGAGAGACTCGAGAAAGGGGTTGATCAGTCGGGATCCCCCAATGCGTGCTGTAAGCACTTCACACCAGCAATTCTCCATTGCCCCAAGGTTGCCCTAATGATTTGGATCAAGCTGTTAACCAGAGAGATTTTCCTGTTGAAAACTCTCCTGTTTCTCTCCAGCCACACCTCCTAGACCACAATCATCATCAGCGCTTTCATGCCCTTACGGTATCTATCCTCCGCTCTCTTCATGTACTGCGCCGAGACCAGGCGGCCAGGTTGTAGGATCAAGAGCGCTGCAGCCCGTCCATGTACTGATACGTTTCCATATTTGCAGTGACACCGGTGCAAAAAGATGGATAGACGTCTCGGGGTTCCGACAGCACAGCTGGCAAAAATATTCATTTGGACAGTACGATTCAATTTTGCATTGTGAGTTGTGGTTCGTAAGTTTAATGTGATGATATTTTAGTTTTCTTCCTTGATGCAAAACATTGGAGGACGCATTTATTTTACGCTTTGGGAGATCATCAAACTAAAACATCACATTCTATTTTATAGGTCTGCCGTGCTATTGTCCAACATGTGTTTTTTTGTTGGGCTCCAATGATGTGTGTCCATTGAAAAATAGTACTACGAGTTATTAACATAATAGTACGGGATTTGTTTTGTTGTAATAGAAATGTATGTTTGGGCACTGAGCCTCTCTTGAGTAAAACACGATCTAGAAGGCTCTTAAAATTAAAAGGGGTAAAAACAGACAAGATTGTCACTAAATGGGGTAATTTGGATGAAAAATTGTTAAATGGGGTAACTATTGTCAAAAATGCTAAATTAGGGGGTAAAAACCGGAATTCACTCGATATTATACTCCAACAGTTACGCTAGATTACTTGCTAACAAATTCCCCCTAAGCTAGCTGTGACAACTTATTTGACATTGATCATACCAATGCGGGTCCGCAACTCCTGGAACCGAGTGCTTGTGAGAGATTTGGTGAGAATATCCGTGACCTGGTCACCTGTGGCGATGTAGGCTATGTTGATCTTCCCACCTTCAGTGCACTGAAGGATGATGTGATACCGCACTTCAGTGTGTTTGTTCCGGTCGTGAAGCATCGGGTTCTTGCACAGCTGAATTCTGGATTTGTTGTCGATGAAGATCGTGGCAACACCAACGTCCTTCTTGAGCATGTCGCTGTGAAACCTGCTTAGCCACACCACTTGGAATGTTGTAGTGGTTGCGTTGACGTACTCGGCCTCACATGAAGACAAGGCCACTATCTTCTGCTTCTGGGACTGCCAAGTGACCGGGCTGCCACCCAGGATGAACACACCGTCGAACGTGCTCTTTTGATCATCGATGTCTCCGACCATGTCCGAGTCAATGTAACCGACGAGCATCCCATCACCTTGGCTTGTATACCTTCACCCATACCTGCGTGCACCAGCAACATAGCGCAACAGGTGCTTGATGTGATTGTTAGAAGGGAATAGAGAGGGATTGGTGGAATCGATTATTTTTATTGCTTGAGCCTCGTGGGCATATCCTAGTCTATCTTGTATTTACTAACTAAACATAGTACTCAACACCCCCCGCAGTCACAACGGTAGCGATGCAGACGGTGAGACTGGAGAAGAATCTGAAGGCAGGCCGACGGACACCCCCCACAGTCATAACGGTCGATGCATCACGGAAGTCGTGGCTGGAGTGGAAATCGACGAGGTTGCTCAAACAAGGCGGTAGCCCTTTGTGCCGTTGTCGAGGTAGCCGAGAGCGTTGGGTGGTGTAGCCGTGGTCGAGGTAGCCGTGCGAAGAATGACGTGGTCGATGTCGAGTCGGGATGGCCGGTGTCGAGGAAGTCGCCGGGGAGCCGCGGGCACAAGGAGGCGCCGAGTTAGTCATGGGCGTAGTGGTGTCGAAATAGTGGTGCAGCGGGAAGAAAACGGTGTTGACGAGGCGTCGCACCAGGTTTGCCAAACTTGGGGACACATTGTAGATGAAGACACACATCGGTGTTGCCAGCACTGGGCATACGTAGACGACGAAGATAAAGTTGACGAAGCGCCGCACCAGGCTTGCCAGGCCCGGGGACACGTCATGGACGAAGGCACGCATCGGTGTTGCCAGCACCGGGCATGCGTAGATGAGGGACCTGCACAAGCTGTACGCCATGTCGATGAGTCAGAGGGGCCAACAGAGAAGCACTCAACGAAGGTTGTGGCACCAATCGGCACGGGGACGATGTCGCCAACAGTGGTCGGGGAAGATGACGGCGACGCTGATGACATGCTGGTGTTGGATGAAAACGAAGGGGGTGGACGGGTGACGGCGACGATGGCCGAAGAAGAGCGGCGGCGGCTAGGTTAGGAGTGCGGCGATGGTGCTCGAAGTAGGCGAGGAACCCTGACAGCGTGACGAAGACTAGTGCGGACGGTGGCGTTCCCGCGCCAAGGGAGGCGGCGCGGCGCATACGATGGGAAGTCGACGCGCGGGGGCGGCGGGGTGGACCGCGGGCGATGGAGCTACGGCTCGAAGGGGCGACGCAGCGGTGGCAGGCTAGTCGGGGTGACGGTGGGAAGACCTCGGGATGGCGGCATGGACCACAAGCCGCGGCGTTACGGCTCGAAGGGGTGGCGCAGCGGTGGCGCGCGAGTTGGTGCAGCCGCGGGGACGACCTTGGGCGGGGCAGGGACCGCATGCCGCGGCGGGAGCGTCGTGCGGGTCGGCGCAACCTGCGGGAAGACCTCGGGCGGCGACACAACGGTCCAAAGGGACGACACGGCGGCAACCTGTGGCTCGATTGACGGTAGGCACGTGCTCAGGGGCGTGCTTGGCGAAGACAGACGCGTGCTACCTCTTGAGCTTGCGTTGGATTTCCCCGAAGAGGAGAGGATGATGCAGCAGAGTAGCGTAAGTATTTCCCTCTGTTTTTGAGAACCAAGGTATCAATCCATTAGGAGGCCACGCGCAAGTCCCTCGCACCTACAAAAACAATATCTCAATGCAACCAACGCGATTAGGGGTTGTCAATCCCTTCACGGTCACTTACGGGAGTGAGATCTGATAGGTAATATTTTTGGTATTTTTGATATAAAGATGCAAAGTAAAATAAAAAGCAAAGCAATAATAAAGTGATGGAAGATTGATATGATGAGAATGGAACCGGGGGCCATAGGTTTCACTAGTGGCTTCTCTCAAGAGCATAAGTATTCTACGGTGGGTGAACAAATTACTGTTGAGCAATTGACAGGATTGAGCATAGTTATGAGAATATCTAGGTATGATCATGTATATAGGCATCACGTCCGAGACAAGTAGACCGACTCTTGCCTGCATCTACTACTATTACTCCACTCATCGACCGCTATCCAGCATGCATCTAGAGTATTAAGTTCAAGAAAACAGAGTAACGCCTTAAGCAAGATGACATGATGTAGAGGGATAGATTCATGCAATATGATAAAAACCCCATCTTGTTATCCTCGATGGCAACAATACAATACGTGCCTTGCTGCCCCTACTGTCACTGGGAAAGGACACCGCAAGATTGAACCCAAAGCTAAGCACCTCTCCCATTGCAAGAAAAACCAATCTAGCTGGCCAAAGTAAACTGACATTTCGAAGAGACTTGCAAAGATAACCAATCATACATAAAATAATTCAGAGAAGATTCAAATATTGTTCATAGATAATCTTGATCATAAACCCACAATTCATCGTTCTCAACAAACACACCGCAAAAAGAAGATTACATCGAATAGATCTCCACGGGAGAGGGGGAGAACATTGTATTGAGATTCAAAAAGAGAGAAGAAGCCATCTAGCTACTAACTATGGACCCGAAGGTCTGAGGTAAACTACTCACATTTCATCGGCGGGGCTATGATGTTGATGTAGAAGCCCTGCGTGGTGGATTCCCCTTCTAGTGGAGCTCCGGAACAGGCCCCAAGATGGGATCTCGTGGATACAGAAAGTTGCGGCGGTGGAATTAGGGTTTTGGCTCCGTATCTGATCGTTTGGGGGTACGTAGGTATATATAGGAGGAAGGAGTACGCCGTGGAGCAAAGGGGGCCCACGAGGCAGGGGGCGCGCCCTCCACCCTCGTGGCCACCTCCCTCCTTTCTTGACGGAGGGTCCAAGTCTCCTGGATCATATCTGTTGAGAAAATCACGTTCCCGAATGTTTCATTCCGTTTGGACTCCGTTTGATATTCCGTTTCTTGAAAACACTGAAATAGGCAAAAACAACAATTCTGGGCTGGGCCTCCGGTTAATAGGTTAGTCCCAAAAATAATATAAAAGTGGAAAATAAAGCCCAATATGATCCAAAATAGTAGATAATATAGCATGGAGCAATCAAAAATTATAGATACGTTGGAGACGTATCAGGCATCCCCAAGCTTAATTCCTGCTCGTCCTTGAGTAGGTAAATGATAAAAAGAGAATTTTTGATGCGGAATGCTACTTGGCATAATTTCAATGCAATTCTTCTTAATTGTGATATGAACATTCAGATCCGAAAGATTCAAGACAAAAGTTCATATTGACATAAGAGTGATAATACTTCAAGCATACTAACTAAGAAATTATGTCTTCTCAAAATAACATGGCCAAAGAAAGTTCATCCCTACAAAATCATATAGTTTAGTCATGCTCCATTTTCGTCACACAAGAATGCTCTCATCATGCACAACCCCGATGACAAGCCAAGCAATTGTTTCATACTTTAGTAATCTCAAACCTATAAACTTTCACGCAATATATGAGTGCGAGCCATGGACATAGCATTATGGGTGGAATAGAATATAATGATGGGGGTTATGTGGAGAAGACAAAAAAGGAGAAGGTCTCACATCAACAAGGCTAATCAACGGGCTATGGAGATGCCCATCAATTGATGTTAATGCAAGGAGCAGGGATTGCCATGCAACGGATGCACTAGAGCTATAAATGTATGAAAGCTCAACAAAAGAAACTAAGTGGGTGTGCATCCAACTTGCTTGCTCACGAAGACCTAGGGCACTCGAGGAGGCCCATTGTTGGAATATACAAGCCAAGTTCTATAATGAAAAATTCCCACTAGTATGTGGAAGTGACAAAACAGAGACTCTCTATATGAAGAACATGGTGCTACTTTGAAGCACAAGTGCGGAAAAGGATAGTAACATTGCCCCTTCTCTCCTTTTCTCTCATTTTTTTAGTGGGCACTTTGGCCTCTTTTTTTTGTGGGCTCTTTAGCCTATTTTTTTATTTGACCTCACATGGGACAATGCTCTAATAATGATGATCATCACACTTCTATTTATTCACAACTCAATATTACAACTCGATACTAGAACATAATATGACTCTATATGAATGCCTCCGGCGGTGTACCGGGATATGCAATGAATCAATGAGTGACATGTACGAAAGAATTATGAAAGGTGGATTTGCCACAAATACTATGTCAACTACATGATCATGCTAGCAATATGACAATGATGAATGTGTCATGATAAACAGGATGGTGGAAAGTTGCATGGCAATATATCTTATAATGACTATGGAAATGCCATAATAGGTAGGTATGGTGGCTGTTTTGAGGAAGATATAAGGAGGTTTATATGTGAAAGAGCGTATCATATCACGGGGTTTGGATGCACCGGCGAAGTTTGCACCAACTCTCAATGTGAGAAAGGGCAATGCACGGTACCAAAGAGGCTAGCAATGATGGAAGGGTGAGAGTGCGTATAATCCATGGACTCAACATTAGTCATAAAGAACTCACATACTTATTGCAAAAATCTACAAGCCATCAGAAACCAAAGCACTACGCGCATGCTCCTAGGGGGATAGATTGGTAGGAAAAGACCATCGCTCGTCCCCGACCGCCACTCATAAGGAGGACAATCAAATAACACCTCATGTTTCAAATTTGTCACATAATGTTTACCATACGTGCATGCTACGGGACTTGCAAACTTCAACACAATCATTTCTCAAATTCACAACTACTCAACTAGCACGACTTTGATATTATGACCTCCATATCTCAAAACAATTATCAAGCATCAAACTTTTCTTAGTATTCAACGCACTCATAAGAAAGTTTTTACTATATTTTTTTATGCCTAGCATATTAGGATTTTAAGCAAATTACCATGCTATTTAAGACTCTCAAAATAATCTAAGTGAAGCATGAGAGATCAAAAGTTTCTTTAAAACAAATCCACCATCGTGCTCTAAAAGATATAAGTGAAGTACTAGAGCAAAACTATAAAGATCAAAAGATATAAGTGAAGCACAGTGAGTATTCTATCAAATTCCAATTCATGTATGACTCTCTCAAAAGGTGTGTACAAAAAGGATGATTATGGTAAACTAAAAAGCAAAGACTCAAATCATACAAGACGCTCCAAGCAAAACACATATCATGTGGTGAATAAAAATATAGCTCCAAGTAAAGTTACCGATGGAAGTAGACGAAAGAGGGGATGCCTTCCGGGGCATCCCCAAGCTTTGACTTTTTGGTGTCCTTGGATATTCTTGGGGGTGCCATGGGCATCCCCAAGCTTAGGCTCTTGCCACTCCTTGTTCCATAATCCATCAAAAAAATTCACCCAAAACTTGAAAACTTCACAACACAAAACTCAACAGAAATCTCGTGAGCTCCGTTAGCGAAAGAAAACAAAAGACCACTTTAAGGTACTGTAATGAACTCATTCTTTATTTATATTGGTGTTTAACCTACTGTATTCCAACTTCTCTATGGTTTATAAACTATTTTACTAGCCATAGATTCATCAAAATAAGCAAACAACACACAATATACAGAATCTTTCAAAGACAGAACAGTCTGTAGCAATATGTAACTAACACAAACTTCTGGAACTCCAAAAATTCGGCCAAAATAGTACGACCTAGGCAATTTTTTTATTGATCAGCATAAATTGGAATCAGTATTTTATCATGTTCTGATGATTTTTAATAATTGTTTTCATGAACAGAAAGTTTCTGGAAATTACAGCAAGATCAAATAACTATCATCCAAGAAGATCCTATAGGTTCAACTTGGCACAAACACTAATTAAAGCATAAAAACAAATCTAACCAGAGGCTAGAACAAATATTTATTTCTGAACATAAACAAAAGCAAAAACAAAAAATAAAATTGGGTTGCCTCCCAACAAGCGCTATCGTTTAACGCCCCTAGCTAGGCATAAAAGCAAGGATAGATCTAGGTATTGCCTTCTTTGGTTTTCAATTTTTTAGCGGAATCAAGCTCAAATACGGGAGGTTCTTTACGTTTCCCTTCATACTCTAAAATTTTTAGATCTAAAGAATCCAACCGCTTATTGCAAAGAGTGATCAACATATTCATGCGGTGAATATTCCCGCTAATGTTCTTAAGAGGTTCAAGAGACTTTTGTAAATTCTTAGTAACTTCGCAGAATTTTTCAAGAACTTGTGTCTCTTCCTGGGTAGGATGAGGCCCCTTTTGTTGAGGTAGTCTTCCCACTATACCTTCTATAATTTCAAGCGCAATATGGGGATCAATTTCAATAAAATTACCCTTGGCAACGCAATCCAAAAGTTGTCTATGCGACATATTTAACCCAACATAGAAATTGCGAAGCAGAATTCTCAGATTTACTTCAAAGGTACAATTACGATACGAATCCATTATTATTAACCATGCATCTTTTAAGTTTTCTCCTTGTCTTTGTTTGAAGTGGAAAACTTCAAACTCAGGGGACGACGGAGTGGGTAAGGGACTAGCCATGGCGACAAGCAAGCGAGGAAAAGGCAAACGGAAAAGAGAGGGCAAATAAAACGGCAAGGGTGAAGTGGGGGAGAGGAAAATGAGAGGTAAATGGCAAATAATGTAATGCGGGAGATAAGGAATTATGATGGGTACTTGGTATGTTGACTTTTGCGTAGACTCCTCGGCAACGGCGCCAGAAATTCTTCTTGCTACCTCTTGAGCTTGCGTTGGATTTCCCCGAAGAGGAGAGGATGATGCAGCAGAGTAGCGTAAGTATTTACCTCAGTTTTTGAGAACCAAGGTATCAATCCAGTAGGAGGCCATGCGCAAGTCCCTCGCACCTACAAAAACAATATCTCAATGCAACCAACCCGATTAGGGTTGTCAATCCCTTCACGGTCACTTACGGGAGTGAGATCTGATAGGTAATATTTTTTGGTATTTTTGATATAAAGATGCAAAGTAAAATAAAAAGCAAAGCAATAACAAAGTGATGGAAGATTGATATGATGAGAATGGACCCGGGGGCCCACTAGTGGCTTCTCTCAAGAGCATAAGTATTCTACGGTGGGTGAACAAATTACTGTTGATCAATTGACAGGATTGAGCATAGTTATGAGAATATCTAGGTATGATCATGTATATAGGCATCACGTCCGAGACAAGTAGACCGACTCCTGCCTGCATCTACTACTATTACTCCACTCATCGACCGCTATCCAAAGATGCATCTAGAGTATTAAGTTCAAGAAAACAGAGTAACGCCTTAAGCAAGATGACATGATGTAGAGGGATAGATTCATGCAATATGATAAAAACCCCATCTTGTTATCCTCGATGGCAACAATACAATACGTGCCTTGCTGCCCCTACTGTCACTGGGAAAGGACACCGCAAGATTGAACCCAAAGCTAAGCACCTCTCCCATTGCAAGAAAAACCAATCTAGCTGGCCAAAGTAAACTGACATTTCGAAGAGACTTGCAAAGATAACCAATCATACATAAAAGAATTCAGAGAAGATTCAAATATTGTTCATAGATAATCTTGATCATAAACCCACAATTCATCGTTCTCAACAAACACACCGCAAAAAGAAGATTACATCGAATAGATCTCCACGGGAGAGGGGGAGAACATTGTATTGAGATTCAAAAAGAGGAAGAAGCCATCTAGCTACTAACTATGGACTCGAAGGTCTGAGGTAAACTAATCACATTTCATCGGCGGGGCTATGATGTTGATGTAGAAGCCCTCCGTGGTGGATTCCCCTTCCAGCGGAGCTCCGGAACAGGCCCCAAGATGGGATCTCGTGGATACAGAAAGTTGCGGCGGTGGAATTAGGGTTTTGGCTCCGTATCGATCGCTTGGGGTGCGTGGTATATATAGGAGGAAGGAGTACGTCGTGGAGCAAAGGGGGCCCACGAGGCAGGGGGCGCGCCCTCCACCCTCGTGGCCACCTCCCTCCTTTCTTGACAGAGGGTCCAAGTCTCCTGGATCATATCTGTTGAGAAAATCACGTTCCCGAACGTTTAATTCCGTTTGGACTCCGTTTGATATTCCGTTTCTTCCAAACACTGAAATAGGCAAAAAAAAAACAACAATTCTGGGCTGGGCCTCCGGTTAATAGGTTAGTCCCAAAAATAATATAAAAGTGGAAAATCAAGCCCAATATGGTCCAAAACAGTAGATAATATAGCATGGAGCAATCAAAAATTATAGATACGTTGGAGACGTATCAACGCGTGATCGGTTGATCAGACCGACGACGGTGTTGTACGCGCCATGGCGGGGACGACGTGCAGATCAGAGTCGATGGCGACGTTGTTGGTGATGTGCCGAGCTATGCCGACGAAGATGGACCGGTAATGGAGACCACGCAGATGAGCGGCCGACAACGTCGCACGAAGGCGTTCCTTGGGCGGTGAGTAAGAACGTCGAACCCAACAAGGAGCAGAAGGAAGTGACAAGTGGTTTTCAGCAAGGTATTTTCTGCAAGCACTGAAATTGTCGATAACAGGTAGTTTGAGAGCAAGATAGTTTGTAACGAGCAAGTAACGGTAACGGTAAATAAAGTGCAGCAAGGTAGCCCAATCCTTTTGTGGCAAACGACAGACCAAAACAGTTTCTTATAATAGGCAAAGCGTTCTTGAGGCTACACGGGAATTTCATCTAGTCACTTTCATCATGTTGGTTTGATTTGTGTTTGCTACTTTGATAATTTGATATGTGGGTGGACCGGTGCTTGGGTGCTGTTATTACATCAACAAACCTGATATGTTCATTTTGCGTCATGTTTTTCTACTGTTATTTATATTGTTTTTATGTATAATAATGCTTTTTGTAGTAATTCTAATGCCCTTTCTCTCATAATATGCAAGGTTCACACAAAGAGGGAGAATACCGACAGTTGGAATTCTAGAACTGAAAAACCTACATTAGGCTACCTATTCTGCACAACTCCAAATAAGCTGAGACTTCACGGAGAATTTTTAAGGAATATATAAGAATTATTGGAGCAAATAAGTACCGAGGGGGCCCACCAGGTGGGCACAACCCACCTAGGCGCGCCAGGGAGCCAGGCGCGCCCTAGTGAGTTGTGCCCTCCTCGGCCCACCTTCGATGCCCCTCTTCTGTTATATAAGTCATTTTGACCTAGAAAAAAAATCAGGAGAGGACTTTCAGGATGAAGTGCCGCCGTCTTGAGGCGGAACTTGGCAGGAGCACTTTTGCCCTCCAGTGGAACTTCCCTCCCGGAGGGGGAAATCATCGTCATCATCATCACCAATAACTCTCCCACCTTGGGGAGGGAAATCTCCATCAACATCTTCAACAACACCATCTCCTCTCAAATCCTAGTTCATCTCTTGTGTTCAATATTTGTACCGAAACTTAGATTGGTGCTCATGGGTGACTAGTAGTGTTGATTACATCTTGTAGTTGATTACTATATGGTTTATTTGGTGAAAGATTTATGTTCAGATCCACTATGTTATTTAATACCCCTCTGATCTTGAGCATGATTATCATTTGTGAGTAGTTACTTTTGTTCTTGAGGTCACGGGAGAAATCTTGTTGCAAGTAATCATGTGAACTTGATATGTGTTCGATATTTTGATGGTATGTATGTTGTGATTCCCTTAGTGGTGTCATGTGAATGTCGACTACATGGCACTTCACCATATTTGGGCCTAAGGGAATGCACTGTGGAGTAGTTATTAGATGATGGGTTGCGAGAGTGACATAAGCTTAAACCCTAGTTTATGCGCTATTCCGTAAGGCACTGATTTGGATCCAAACGTTTAATGCTATGATGAGATTTATTCTTAATACTTTTCTCGTAGTTGCAGATGCTTGCGAGGTGGTTAATCATAAGTCAGAGGCTTATTCAAGTAAGAACAACACCTAAGCACTGGTCCACCCACATATCGAATTATCAAAGTAGCAAACACAAATCAATCCAACATGTTGAAAGTGACTAGATGAAATTCCCGTGTACCCTCAAGAACGCTTTGCCTATTATAAGAAATCGTTTTGGTCTGTCCTTTGCCACAAAAGGATTGGGATACCTTGCTGCACTTTATTTGCCGATACCGTTACTTGCTCGTTACAAATTATCTTGCTATCAAACTACCTGTTATCGACAATTTCAGTGCTTGCAGAAAATACCTTGCTGAAAACCACTTGTCATTTCCTTCTACTCCTTTTTGGGTTCGACACTCTTACTTATCGAAAGTAGTACAATTGATCCCCTATACTTGTGGGTCATCAAAGCTTTTTTCTGGCGCCGTTGCCGGGGAGTGAAGCGCTCTTGGTAAGTGGAAATCGGTAAGGAAAAATTATTACTACGTGCTGAAATTTATTGTCACTTGTTACTAAGGAGAACAATCTTTGGAGGGGTTTGTTCGGGGTATCTTCTCCTCGGTCGGAACCACGGTTAGTTACCCCTCAACCTACTGCACCTACTGAAAATATTGGTTATGAAATTCCTTCGGGTATGATAGAACAACTGCTAGCTAATCCTTATGCAGGAGATGGAACCGAACATCCTGATATGCACTTGATATATGTGGATGATATTTGTGGTTTATTTAAGCTTGCAGGTTTACCCGGAGATGAAGCTAAGAAGAAGGTTTTCCCTTTATCTTTGAAGGGAAAATCATTGTCATGGTATAGGCTATGCGATGATATTGGATCTTGGAATTGGAACCGATTGAAATTGGAATTTCACCAAAAAAATTATCCTATTCATCTACTTCATCGTGATCGGAATTATATATATAATTTTTGGCCTCATGAAGGAGAAAGTATTGCTCTAGCTTGGGGGAGGCTTAAGTCAATGTTATATTCATGCCCCAATCATGAGCTCTCAAGAGAAATTATTATTCAGAATTTTTATGCTCGGCTTTCTCGTGATGATCAATCCATGCTTGATACTTCTTGTAGTGGTTCCTTTATGAAGAAGACTATTGACTTCCGGTGGGATCTTTTAGAAAGAATTAAACACAAATCTTAAGATTGGTAACTCGATGAAGGTAAAGAGTCAGGTATTAAGCTTAAGTATGATTGTGTTAAATATTTTATGAATACCGATGCTTTTCAAAAGTTTAGCACTAAGTATGGACTTGACTCTGAGATAGTAGCCTCCTTTTGTGAATCATTTGCTACTTATGTTGATCTCCCTAAGGAGAAGTGGTTTAAATATCACCCACCTCTTAAATAAGAAATTAAAGAACTGGTAATAGCTAAAGATGAAACTATTATCTATAATGTTGATCCATTGTTCCTACTGCTTATATTGGAAAACCACATTTCCTTGTAAGGATAAAGGAACATGCTAAAGTTTCAACTATGGTAAAAAAAGTTATATTAGAACTTCCAAACCTGCTGAACAAATCAAAGTAGGACCTAGTGTTGCTATGGTTAAAGATCTCCTGGTTGAAAATATAGATGGGCATGTTATTTACTTCTGTGATGAAGCTGTTAGAATTGCCAAACCCGATGAAAAAGATAAACATAAACCTGTTGTTGGCATGCCTGTTGTCTCAGTTAAAATAGGAGATTAGTGTTATCATGGTTTATGCGACATAGGTGCTAGCGTGAGTGCTATTCCTTTTACCTTATATCAAGAAATTATGAATGATATAGCACCCGCTGAAATAGAAGACATAGATGTTACTATTAAACTTGCTAATAGAGACACCATCACACCACTTGGGATTGTTAGAGATGTTGAAGTCTTGTGTGGGAAGATAAAATATCCTACTGATTTTTTGGTTCTTGGTTCCCCACAAGATGACTTTTGTCCCATTATCTTTGGTAGACCTTTCTTGAACTCCGTCAATGCTAAAATAGATTGTGCGAAACAAACTGTAGGTGTAAGTTTTGGTGATGAGTCTCATGAGTTTATTTTTTCTAAGTTTAGTAGAAAGCATCATAAGAAAGAATTGCTTAGTAAGGATGAAATAATTGGTCTTGCTTCTATTGTCGTGCCTCCTACTGATCCACTAGAACAATATTTGCTAGACCATGAAAATGATATGCATCTGCATGAAAGAAATGAAATGGATAAAATTTTCTTTGAAGAACGTCCTCTGCTTAAACACAATTTGCCTATTGAAACTCTAGGAGGTCCTCCTCCACCTAAATGTGATCCTGTGTTTGAATTAAAACGATTACCATACACTTTGAAATATGCTTATCTTGAGGAGAAAAAGATATATCCTGTTATTATTAGTGCTAACCTTTAGAACACGAAGAAAAAAGATTATTAAAGGTTTTGAAGAAGCACCGAGCTGCTATTGGATATACTCTTGATGATTTAAAGCGCATTAGTCCCACTCTCTATCAGCATAAAATTAATATGGAACCTGATGCTAAACTCGTTGTTGATCACCAATGACATTTAAATCCTAAAATGAAAGAAGTGGTAAGAACTAAAATATTGAAGCTTCTTGAAGCAGGTATAATCTACCCTATAGCTGATAGTAGATGGGTAAGTCCTGTTCATTGTGTCCCCAAGAAGGGAGATATTACTGTTGTTCCTAATAATAAAAATGAAATCATTCCACAAAGAATTGTTACTGGCTACAGAATGGTAATTGATTTTAGAAAATTAAATAAAGCAACTAGAAAAGATCATTACCCTCTGCCTTTTATTGATCAAATGCTAGAAAGACTATCTAAGCACACACACTTATGTTTCCTTGATGGATATTCTGGTTTTTCTCAAATACCTGTCTCACAACCTGATCAAGAAAAAACCACCTTTACTTGTCCTTTTGGAAATTATGCTTATAGACGTATGGCTTTTGGTTTATGTAATGCACCTGCTACCTTTCAAAGATGTATGACTGCTATATTCTCTGATTTTTGTGAAAATATTGTTGAGGTTTTCATGGATGATTTTTCCATTTACGAAACTTCTTTTGATGATTGCTTAAGCAACCTTGATCGAGTTTTGCAGAGATGCAAGCAGACTAATCTTGTTTTGAATTGGGAGAAGTGCCACTTTATGGTTAATGAAGGTATTGTCTTGGGACATAAAATTTTTGAACGAGGTATTGAGGTGGATAAAGCTAAAGTTGACGCAATTGAGAAAATGCCATGTCCCAAAGATATCAAAGGTATTCATAGTTTCCTCGGTCATGCTGGTTTCTATAGGAGATTTATTAAAGACTTCTCTAAAATTTCTAGGCCTCTTACAAATCTTTTACAAATGGATGTTCCATTTGTTTTTGATGATGATTATGTAGAAAACACTTAATAAAACCTTAATTTCTGCACCTATTGTTCAACCACCTGATTGGAACTTGCCCTTTAAAATTATGTGTGATGCTAGTGATTATGTTATTGGTGCTGTTCTAGGACAAAGAGTTGATAAGAAGTTAAATGTTAACCATTATGGTAGTAAAACTCTAGACAGTTCCCAACGAAATTATGCTACTACTGAGAAAGAATTTTTAGCAGTGGTGTTTGCTTGGGATAAATTTAGATCTTACAATGTTGATTCTAAAGTGGTTGTTCACACCGATCATGCTGCTATAAAATATCTTATGGAAAAGAAAGATGCTAAACCTAGACTTATTAGGTGGGTATTTTGCTACAAGAATTTGACTTACATATCACTGATAGAAAAGGAGCTGAGAACCCCGTGGGTGATAACTTGTCTAGGTTAGAAAATATTCTTGATGACCCACAACCTATTAACGATAGTTTTCCCGATGAACAATTAGCTGAAATAAATGTTTCTCATAACACTCCTTGGTTTGCTAACTATGCTAATTACATTGTTGCTAAATATATACCACCTAGTTTCACATACCAACAAAAGAAAAAAAATCTTCTATGATTTAAGACATTAGTTTTGGGATGACCCACATATTTATAAAGAAGAAGTAGATGGTATCATTAGACGTTGTGCACCTGAGCATGAACAGGGACAAATCCTATGGAAATGTCACTCCGAGGCTTATGGAGGACATCATGTGAGAGATAGAACTGCTCACAACATATTGCAATCTGGTTTTTATTGGCCCACTCTCTTCAAGGATGCCCGTAAGTTTGTTTTATCTTGTGATGAATGTCAAAGAATTGGAAATATTGGTAAGCATCAAGAAATGCCTATGAATTATTTACTTGCTGCTGAACCATTTGATGTTTGGGATTTTGATTACATGGCACCTTTTCCTTCCTTTAATGGGTATACTCATATTTTGGTTGTTGTTGATTATGTTACTAAGTGGGTAGAAGCTATTCCAACTAGTAGTGCTGATCACAACACCTCTATTAAAATGCTTAAGGAAGTTATTTTCCCAAGGTTTGGAGTCCCTAGATACTTAATGACAGATGATGGTTCACACTTTATTCATGGTGCTTTCCGTAAAATGCTTGCTAAGGGAGGTCAGTAAATGGGACAAGCCCCGCGCCAAGACCCCGCTCTCGCTAGGGTTCCTCCCTTAGTGAAAGCACAAGTGCTCCCTGGGTGATTTTGGTAATTAATGTCAACATATCTCTTGTTGGACTAATGCTTTCATCTAGTATGTTTCAGATAAGTTCAACAATGGAGTGGCATGGACTAGAGGATGTGGAACCCCTTCAAGATGTTAAGGACAAAGGATTGGCTCAAGCTCAAAGCTCAGGACTCTACATTTTTCATTTTAGTGATCCAAGATCACATTGAGTCCGTAGGAAAGCCAATAGTATTAAGAGGGGGTGAGGTGTTTCTTAATGACTTGCTTGCTCAAAGTGCTTAGTGATATGCTCCAAAACCCTCAACCACTTTCTCACATCCACATATGTCCCAAACCCAAAGTCAAACTCGGCCCCACCGAAATCTTCTATCCGGCGCCACCGAGTTCACTTGACATAGCCACTGCCAGAAACCCTAATCAATTCGATCTCACCGATGGGATCTCGGTCTCACCGAGATTGCAATGCAAACTCTCTGTTTCCCCTTCGTAACATTTCGGTCTAACCGAGATGAGCGAATCGGTCCCACCGAGTTTGCCTGACCAACTCTCTGTTTGTCTATTACCAAAATTGGTCCCACCGAGTTTGTGTAATCGGTCTCACCGAGATTACGTTATGCCCTAACCCTAATGGAATCGGTCCCACCGAGTTGACATGTCGGTCCCACCGAAAATCCTAACGTTCACATTTTGAACTAAATCGGTTTGACCGAGTTTTATAATTCAGTCCCACCGAGTTTGGTGATTTGTGTGTAAAAGTTAGATTTTGTGTGGAGGCTATATATACCCCTTCACCTACTCTTCATTCGTAAAGAGAGTGTCGGAGTAATGGGCCACGGGTAGGCAGACCCGAGCCCCTGGACCTTTCAAAACATCGGGGCAGACTGCGCCCCTCAAGACCCCAAGACAAAGAGCCGCCTTTAGAGAGTCGGCGACAGAGTCGCCGACTGCCCCTCTAGGCCGAGTCCCAGAGACGGCCTCAGGACAAGCCGACTCCAAGCCGGCGACCTCCAATAAAGCCGGCTACGGGGAGTCGGCCCGCGACTCCAACCACCTCCTGCCTGAGCGACTACGAGCGGGATGGGATAAAGTCACCTCGCGCCCATCCCCGCCCGCCATAAAGGGCAGGTATGGCCCAGAGTGCCGATCGACGGAGATCTCCGTCCGTCATGCATCAAGTTGCCACGCAGGCCTCGACATCAGCCCCGTGGGCGATCCTCGCACCCATGATGGCCTGTCAGACGACCCAAAGACGGCGGGATTCACCGTCGGGCGGGAGTACCAAGACGGCGAGAGCGCCTAAAGACGGACCCGCTGGAGTCGGCCTCCGGAGTCGGCCGACCCTCCCACGGGCTCCATGCGCCATTAACTGACAAGACAGGAATGGCAATAGGATCGCCGCCAAAGCGGCGGCATCAAGGCCATGACCCCATGACCAAGCTCGCGCCATTAGAAGCACGGCTATAGTAATCCGCAGTCGGCAAGACTACCACAAGCGACGGACAAGGGCTGACGGCCCCATGCTGGGCCGTCGGCGGGGCCCACTAGTCGGCGGGCCCCAGAAGTCGGCGAAGAAGACAACGACTTAAGAGACTGACGGCTTGGACCCGCACCTAGCCGGATTACCGTTATACCCCCCGGGGTAGGCCTATATAAACCCCCCGGGGCACCCATGCAAAGGGTTGGAACCTAGTAGTTTTAGACACACACATAGAGGGAGAGAAGAGCTAGCCGTGCCCTTCTCCTTCCTCACCCCGAACAGCTCAAGGAGCATCTTGTACTCACTTTGCCATAGTGATCATGCGGAGACCCAGCAGAGCAGCAGAGGGGTGTTATCTCCTCGAGAGCCCCGAAGCCGGGTAAGATTCGCCGACGCATGTCTTCGCCTCATCCTGCTTCGAGCACCGCGACGCTTCTACTCGCCTCCATGATAAGCCATCCTTTCGCATATGTCGCACCCAACCCCCGACATTTGGCGCCCACCGTGGGGCCTGGTGCACCGTCGTCCGGAGACCTGCTCTGGACGGGAACCCTCTTCCTCCCTGGCGAGCGCAGCCAGCCCGACACGCCAGGCGGAGTCTGCGCCGACGCGCTGCATGGCGCTGAGGTCGCCTTCGAGGATTTATGACTCTGCAGAGTTTGTACTAAAATTACCCACAGCCAACGGATTTCCTAGTCCTGAAGGACTAGTTCCGTTTATGGTATTTCGGAAGAAACACAGCTAACCAGTACACACCCATCCCACCTCACGATGCCAGGAATCACCCTAGACATCGTCCAAGAAAAACTCTTTTGAGACGGGGAGATCACAATCTCGAATAGCATGGGATCAAATTTATATTCGCGCGCTCTAAGGGGTGCCCCCCTCTCGGTCCCAACCGGAAACACCCATGCTCCCTGACCGGATGACTGGCTTTAATCCAGGCCATGGAACCATCATCACGGCCTCTCCATTTGGTGTGTACCAGAAAGCGGTTTGCAACTTACTAAGCCATATCCCTTGCGGAAAACATGTGGTAGTACGGGAAGGAAATGGATGGGAACCGAATCGATACAAAGTTGACATCAAGTCAAATAGTATGGCATGAGACCGCATGCTACAACACTGCCATCTTACCCATCCTCATGCCAATACATGGCCATGCACATTCACATCCAACACGTATGGATTATCGAACTCACTTGCCTCAACTTTGCATGAAAATAACATTCATCGGTATGCTCACAAACATGCCATGAAACTACTTAATGCAAACCTGCCAGAACACTCATCATATCAAAAGTTCAAACATGCTTGCCTGGTTCAGAGTAGTCGGAGCCTAGCTCGGTGAAGTTCATGTTCCGTCACACCTCCTTCGGTATCTACGGTATAAAGAAAACATACGCGCTAACATAAATACCATGAGGTGCACAAAATTACTCCAAATACTTTTCAAATAAATCTGATAAAAACTAGACAAAATTTCAAAGAGGACAGAAAAGAATCAATCAAAATAATCTTCTGCTTAAAAGTTATTAGTGTTTTAGTCTAGGACCTTCGTAATGAAACGAAACTTCCTGTGGTTTTTTTATAAAAAGAAAAAAACGCTTCAGCCTCGAATACGCCACCCAGTGGGAAGACGATTTTGCCCAAAGGCATTTCCGAAAACGATTCAAAAGAGGAAAAGCGACGGGAGGACCCACCCGCCGGGTTTGAAAACAAAGCGTAGATTTGGCGCCGAGGGTCGCGGTGATCGCCGGCGGCGATCTACGGCGAGGCAGGAGGATCGGAGGTTACCAACGTGCTCACCGTGTCCTTCCGCACCGTGGGTGGTGGAGTTGGTCGCCGATGAGCACCACGTTGACGGCGGTCTCAACTCCGCGACGGTGGTTCGGGCGTTGATGGATCTCGCCGAGGAGGGCTGCAAGGATCGAATTGAGGTGGGGTTAGAGCACTAGGTGTAAGAGAAGGCTACGAACGAGGTTTGGGCGCCGGAGATGGCCTCACCGCAGTGAATCCAAGTGGAGGCCGAGGCGGAACAAAGTGGCTGGAGTCGGGGAAGGAGAGCTCCTCGTGGCCCTTCCAGGGACTTGGCGGGGTCTGGAGGGGTAGAGGAGGTGCGGGGCGAGAGCAAGCTCGGGTGTTATATATAGCCGCCTGAGGCGGTTGCCGAGAACGGGTTCTCCGCGAGGTGATTACGGCGCGCTGTGGTTGCACGGAGGGTTCAGAGGTTGAGCGTCGTCGTGGGTGTTCCTCGGTTCCGCTTAGGTGCTAACCACGCCGGGATTTGGTTGCTTAGGGGAGCTCGACGGAACGGGCAGCGCCCGCCCGCGGCGGGAGGAGCGCTCAGGCGTGCCGCGCCACGGCGATGGTGCTGCATGCATGCGCTGGTGAGGAAATGGCCACGCGGAGCCACCAGGGGGTTTGGGCGGCGCCGAACGGCGTTATGCCGCCGTTCTGTTCCCGGTCGGCCGCTACGGTGGTTCGGCCACCGCGAGACACGTTGGCGCAGGCGGGCCAGGGTGCCACCGACGCCAGGAACACGCCAAGCATGCGTGTGAGGCTCCGGACAAGCAAGCTAGGCCGTGAGCAACGTGCCAAGTGCACTGTGATCATGTGACTGAATTCTGACGAAGATTGACACTGAAACTCTGAACTTAACTGAAGATGCACAGAAATAGTGCATGCAAGGTGTTCGACAGAATGATCTAGGCATGTAGGGATTTTTCCTTGAGTTGGTTTTTGGTGGAGGGGCCTCTCATTGCATCTAGAGGCTGCCTGAATATTTGTGGAATTTTGGAGTAGTGTAGATATGAATTTCACCAAATTTGGCAAATCTGGTCCAAACTTGCAGAGACTATAATTTGAAATTTTTGAACAGAGAGGAGTGGATCTTGATAGTTCTAGGTTGTGGGTACCAAGGACTATCCAAGGAGTTGGTTTGAGGTCAAAATTAAATGCATTAAGGTACTTGCTTTGCAAATTACCTAGGCTCAAAATAATAGATGTAAAAGATTTGGGAGAGAATTAATTGAAATAAAAATTCAGAAGAGGGTTGAACTAGTAGAGACAGAATGTTTGGATTGCCCAAGGTGGAAGGAGACATATTTGGGAAAATTTTACCATGTGGTGTATGGCCAAACCATAAATGATCTCAAATATGGGAGAGAAAGAAAAACTCCTAGAGTTTCTTTTTGAAAGTAAAATAAACTTCAAAGATTTTTCTTGAATCCTTGAGAAGAGAGAAATCAGAGGAAAAATTTAAAAACCAAACACCAGAGTTGAAGGAGATGCAAATGTAAAATATTTGCCAGAGGGAAAAAGCTTTCGATAGAGATTTTTTTTGGAAGGGTTTTGGTGACCTCCTTCAAATCCAACAAAATTTTGAAGAAAACCAAAGGAAAATTTTTGGAGTGTCACAACACCTACCCCCTTAGGAAAAATCTCGTCCTCGAGATTCCAGTTGATCCTCAAATAATTGTGGGTGCTCCGCTCAAGGAAATCCTCTCTTTCCCAAGTGGCTTCACTCTCGGTGTGGTTGCTCCAATCGAACTTTGAAGAACTTGATGGTTTTCTCGTCGGGTTCTCCTTTCCGACTCTTCCAAGATTTTTATCGGATGCTCTCGATATGTAAGGTCTGTTGCACGCCAATGTTTTTATGGGGTACCTGTTTCTGGGGTTGCTCACGCACTTCCTCAATTGGGAGACGTGGAATACGTCGTGGATGTCGGATAATTCTTCTGTAAGTCTAGCTGGTAGGCCACCGTGCTCTTCGTGCTACTATGCGAAAGGTCCGATGAATCTTGGTGCTAGCTTCCTTTAATCTTGAATCGGTGCAGGCCTCTCATGGGGGATACTCAGAGGTACACAAATTCACCGGTTCAAAATGGACTCCATGATGCTTCGATCGTAATAACTCTTTTGTCGACTTTGGGCGGTCTTGAGTCGGTCCTAATTACCTTGACTTTATCTTCACCTCTTTGAGCAGGTCTGGGCCAAGATATGACTGCCTTCGCTTTCCGACCAATTTAGCGGGTACGACATCTTCGTCTGCATGAGCTTCAAATGGTGACATTTGCAGGCTGGACTGATAGCTGTTGTTATATGCGAATTCTGCGTATGGTAAGCTCTCCTCCCAACTGGTCCCATAGGTGAGGACACATGCTCTTAGCATATCTTCTAGAATCTGGATTATTCGCCACCGCCCATCCGTCTGGGATGGTATGCGGTCTCAATGCCACTGAGTTCCCGTGAGCTTGTTGTAAGTGATCCCAAAACCGGAGACGAATTGAGTGCCTCTGTCCGAGATTGTTTTCTTTGGGACTCCATGTAGGCAAACGATACGGAGAGGTAGAGCCTAGCAAGCTTCGAGTGGTGTGTGTTGTCTTCACGGGATGAAGTGAGCTACTTTAGTCAGCCTATCGCTGATTACCCATATGGCATCATGTCCGAGTCGTGACCGAGGTAGTCCAATGATAAAATCCATTCCAATCTCGCCCCATTTCCACTGGTATTTTATTTGTTGCAATAGCCCGGCCGGTTTCGGTGCTCGCCTTGATGCGCTGACAAGAGTCACAACATGCAATAAACGTGGCTTTGTCTCTTTTTATACCATGCCACCAAAATGTTTCCTGAAGATCTTTGTACATTTTTGTTCCTCCAGGATGGATTGAATATGGAGCGGTGTGGCCTTCAGCCAGGATTTGCTGTTTAAGGTCATGTATATTTGGTACGCAAAGCCTGTTCCCGTACCACAATATTCCTTGCTCATCAATAATGAATTCTGAGGCCTTGCCCAACTTCATCTTCCGTTTTATGCCTTCAATGCTGGGGTGTCCACGTTGAGCCTCTTTAACCTTCTCTATTAGGGTAGGCTGTACTTCTAAGTTTGACACACTGCCTTCGGTGACCACCATCAGATTGAGCTTTGGGAATTCCTGCTGAATTCGGTCTTAAGTCCGCATGTCGTCGTTGTCCGGATGGGGTTCCACTTCGAGCATCTGCTACAACATTTGCTTTGACTGGGTGGTAGTGGATCCCAATATCATAATCCTTTACTAATTCCAACCAGCGTCGCTGCCAGAATTTAGTTCTGGTTGTGTGAAAATATACTTGAGGCTTTTGTGGTCCGTGTATATTTCACAACGATTACCAAGTAAAAGTGTCTCCATTCCTTGAGTGCATGAATAATCGCTGCTAATTCCAGTGTCATGAGTAGGATAATTTTCCTCATGCTTGCGGTTGTCCGAAACATATGCGATAACCTTGCCTTCTTGCATCAATACGCACCCGAGGCCCTTTCGAGATGCGCCACAAAATACCTCAAAATTTTTGTGTATATCCGCACAATTAGTATCGGTGCTGCGCCGCTTCTCTTCGCTCTTGGAAACTTTTCTCGCAAGCTTCCGTCCATTCAAACTTCCTGTCTTTCTTGAGTAGTTGCGTCATTGGCTTTGCTATGGTGGAGAATCCTTCAATAAATCTCCGTAGTATCCTGCCATACCGAAGAAACTTCAGACATCCGCCACGCTGGTCAAGGCGCTTCCAGCCAAGCACGGACTTGACTTTTTCCGGTCTCGGCGATACCTTCTTGAGTCAAGACGCGGCCCGTAAAACCTACTTGCTTTAGCCAAAATTCACACTTGCTGAATTTAGCGCATAACCGATGTTTCCTGAGTTCTCCTAGTACAATCCGGAGATGTTCAGCGTGTTCTTCCGGTGTTTTGGAGTATACCGAATATCATCGATAAATACCACAACAAACTTATCCATAAACTTCATGAATACTTTGTTCATGAGGTGAACAAAATATGCGGGGGCGTTTGTTAGTCCGAATGGCATCATGGTGAACTCGTACAATCCGTATCTGGAGGTGAAAGCGGTCTTGGGAATATCCTCTGAAAGTGCGTTATATCGACTAGAGGGGGGGTGAATAGGCGATTTTTATGAATTTTACAAATTCTTCACCGAGGAATTTGCCGTGAGGAAATTCCTTAGCTAAGAAATACATGCAGCGGAATAAGTACTCAAAGTAAGCATAACAGATTACAAGCATAGTCATCATGATGAAATGAAGACAATCACAGAGTACGTAAAGCGTAATCACAGGATAACACAAGATGAAGACAAACAGATCAAGAAATTGAACTGAGGAAATTGAGAAAGTCTTCACCAAAGTCTTCAAACACAGATATGACAAACACTCAACACAAGAATGAGGAAATGAAAGGGTTGAGGAAATAGAACCAGTTAGGTTGGTGAAGACAATGATTTGTAGACCAGTTCCAACTGCTGTCTCGGTTGTACGTCTGGTTGGAGCGGCCGAGTATTTAAACTCGAGGACACGCAGTCCCGGACACCCGATCATCGAAAGCACGCAGCTCAGACACCAAGTCCTCACCGTATTCTCCTTGAACTAAGGTCACGCAGACCTCGTCCAATCACTGTGGTAAGTCTTCAGCGACTTCCAAAACTTCACATACTTGGTCACTCGGCGATCCACAATTCCTCTTGATGTTCTAGACCGTGACGCCTAACCGTCTGGAAGAAGCACAGTCTTCAAAGGTAAAAGCGCCGGATCCACGCTGGATCAATTTCTTCTGATGCTCAATCACTTTGGGTTTGTTGGGGTTTGGTTTTGGGTTTTTCCTCACTTTGGGTTTTTCCTCACTTGATGATTTTCGCCAAAGTCCTCGGAGGATGGGTTGCTCTCAAATGACAAGTGTCAAGTTCTCTCGAGCAGCCAACCAACTAGTGGTTGTAGGGGCGGCTATTTATAGCCTCGAGCAGCCCGACATGATAAGACATAAATGCCCTTTAATGATATGACCGTTAGGTGGAGATATTTTGGGACAATGGCGCCAAGAAGACAAAGAACGGTCGGAAATTGGAATATCAAATTCCTCGTATTATCATGTTCTCATCAGTAGGCAATTCAGACCGGCGAATTCCTAACTCCTCGCCGAATAAATTCTCAAGGACTGTAAGAGCTTCGCTCACATCAAGAAATTGACTGAATCTGTATGAGATTTCCAAAGGCTTCACTCAAGGGATTGGTAGGTGAGGATTTTGAGTTGAGCATCAAATGGAAATTTCTCCTTAGTATTTCTCGACCCCTTTAACAAAGACGGTGTTTTATGACTCAAGAAAGAGAAAATGAAACTACGAAAACAAAAGTCTTCACGCTTCATATTCCTCAAGCTTAATATCAAGTCTTCGTAATCACACCAATTTCTTCACTTTCAAAGTCTTCGTAAAGTCTTCGTAATATCAAATTCTTCATTGAAGAAATTCATTTTAGGGTCGACTTTCTCTGTAAATATCAAACTCCTCATAGACTTATACACCTGTGTACACTCACAACGATTAGTTACTTAACCTATAAGTCTTCAATACACCAAAATCACTAAGGGCACTAGATGCACTTACAATCTCCCCTTTTGGTGATTGATGACAATCACAGGTTAAGTTTTCAACGGGATAAATATATGAAGTGTAAATACTGATAATGAGGATTTTGATTGCAAGATATAGAAGAACTCCCCCTGAAGATGTGCATAGTGAGGAAATTGCTTTTGAGGCAATGCACATTTGAAGAATTGAATCATGGAGATCTCCCCCTATATCTTGTAATACATACACGCATTTAACATATAATATGAAGAATTTGAAATGCATGATGAAATATGGTGCTTGATGATATGCAGAGCATGCAAAATAATGCATAAAGAGTATCAGAGCCCAATGCGTATGAGGAATTTGAAACTCTTTGAGTATCAGATCCCAAATCAATTTGAAGATTTTCACCGAGCTCAAGAGGATCAGAGCATAACAAGGATCAACGCATATCAACACTACTGTAATCAAAGCATAGAGCAAAAGCATAATGCATCAAAAGTATCAAAGCACCATCGGGTTTAAGATTACAACTCGATCCAATAAAAGGTTTCAGAAGAACGAGAGTTGTAACTTAATAAAATATAGTATATAGACAAAAACGAGACCCGCTTGAAGACTAACTCAAATTTCTCCCCCTTTGTCATCGAATGACCAAAAGGATCGAAACTGAGGACTAACGCTCTTGAAGAATTTCAAGTTGAAGTAGGACCAGCAGCAGTGTCTTCCAAATCTTCATTTTCATCAGTGTCACGAGATGAAGAATAGGAGCTGGCCACCAAGGAAGGAACTTTGACCTTCTTGAATTTCTTCTGGAGGAGGTGCGACCACCAAATTCTTCCTTGAGTCCCATTGATTGCAGTTCTTCTTCATTGTATACATGTGAAAGAACAGCCCAAAGCGCTTGAAGGTTTCATGAAGATAGTAGTGGTTTTTCTTCACCGCATTGTGAGTTGAGGTCATGTTGTAAAGAATAGTACCAAACCGACGCTTGACCCACTTGTGATTGCGATCAACCTTCCGATGAAGACCGAGGAGTAATTCACGATCACCATCACCACAGGTGCGCCTTGAGGATTTTGCTTAATCGAGGTATTTGTCACCGAGTCATGGGTGGCGAGTCATCATTGGTGGAGTAGGATGTCGCTTTGCTAAACTGTCCATCCAATGGACGAATGCCTTCATCTATCACAGCAGTAGCCTTTCCCTTTTCATCACCGAGGCAATTGGCCGCTTGAGGATTTCAATCGGGGCGGGTAGCTGCAGTGGTTCAAAGTGTCGCCTTGTAATTCAAAGAAGATCTTGACCGATGAATCTCATAATCCAAGGTGCATAAGGCTTCAGCTCAAAAGGTGACATGTCAATGTTAGCTAGAGTCCTCATGAAGAAATCATGGAAATTGACGGGAACGCCATGGATGATGTTGAAAAGCATATTCTTCATGATGCCAACGACTTCTTCATCATTCGAGTCGTGGCCCTTGATAGGACTCATAGTCTTCGACAAAATTCGATAGACTGTTCGAGGCACATAGAGCAATTCCTTGACGAGGAATTTGGTCCTTGAGCTTGCCTTGGTTTCAATGGCTTCATCAACACTTGCATATAGTGATTTGAAAGTTCCTTTCTTCATAGATGCGACGTGCACCGCCAATCGGAGGATCGAGTGGAAGGGCACGAAGCAATTCACTTGCCGGTGCCTTGTAGTGGGTGTTTTCGGTCATCCAATCCAAGACCCATGAAGTCACATCTTCAAAGATCTCCGTGATGTGCAGGGGTTGCATAGAATCAAGAATTAGCTCTTCATTCCAATCACAAATATCGCAAAAGTTGAGAAGACCTGCATCGTGAAGAACACTTAGAACGGGCTCAAAGCCCGGCAAAGGACTCCATATCCACATGAGGAATATGAGCATGATCAAGATTTTGTCCTTGTTGAAAAGCACCGAGGAATAGAAGTTTGCTTGACCGGCAGTCCGTAAGCGCCTCTTCCTAATCCGAGCAGTAATCATAAGGATTATATTCAAGAAGAACACATGCTCAAAGAAAGAAATCCTCAGCCTTGAACTTTTGTTTGGTTGAGAATGGATTCTTCTGCTTTGGCAGAGGGTGTCGACCATTGCATCACCACCTCCGAATCATAAGTTCAGGTTCTTCACTTGAGGAATTTCTTGATCCTCAACTTGTGCAGTCGAGGATTTTCAGCAGCAAGCAGCAGTTTCATCGGCGCTAGTGGCTGGAATTTCTTCATGCACAGGACTCGTGGGTTGATTTTCTTCAGTCTATTTGAACAATTGCATGCAGGGAGTGAGGAACTTGTTGAAGCGGGTGAAGAGCGGAGTATTGGGATGCTGACTTTCCCAAAAGTCATCATTGATTACCGGAGTGGTGCATCCAATATCCACATCTTCATTTTCAATTTCCTCAAGACCAGCTTGAGGAATTTCATGGTCCGATGAGGGAATGACCGGGGTTGAAGGGATTGCTTCCACTTCAATTTCTTCATCAATTTTCTCGATGAGCAGAGATTGATGTTCTTCATCGATCCGTTGGTACTTCATATTCTTCTCCAAACGGAACCACTTCCTTTGAAGGTATGGAGGAAATTGAATAGCATCAATCGGGTTTTCAACGGAGCTGGTCATTGGCTTCATTTTCTTCGCAGTCAAGAATCGACGCAGCTGATGCTTTTCTCTTCTTCACAGCAGCTCGCTCAAGAGCCTTGGTTTTCTTCACATCCGGCAGATGGAAGAATAGGAGTTGGAGTTGGCGCCGGAGGAGCCGAGGAATTTGGGGCAGTTTCTTCAGAGCAACTGATGCGCTTCCCTGTCTTGAGTAGTTTCTTCAGCGCACCACTAGTGGGTGCCCCGCGCTTTCTTCAACGGCTGGAATTTCTTCATCAGCCTCGAATCAGCATTTTCTTCAGCGAAGTTGAGCTTCAGCGTTGGTTGGCATTTTTTCACTAGGCTGAGCAGATGCTTCACTCGAGGATTTTCATGTTGTACAGTGCAGCAACACTTGTGAGATTCTTCACGATTGATTTAATCTGGTCTTGACAACTTGCCAATCAGCATAGTATGAGTCAAAGTCCTTGCCGAGGTTCTGAATTTCAGTTTGAGCTTGAAGAAGTTCCTCGTGTGTCATCTTGACAACATTTTTCTTCAAGAACCTCTCCTTCTTGTATTGAGCCTTCTTGATTTCCTTCGCCTTCTCGAACTTCCATTTTTCTTCAAAGAATGAAGTGAGTCAACATATGACTTTGACCAGGTGTCAAAGGAAGATCAGCAGAGGGGTATTGGGATCACAGTGCCAAAGATCGATGAAATCGAGGACTTTCTTCGGTCCAAAAGCAGTGGCACAGCTGTTCCTTTGGCTCTTGCGGCTCTAGCTTGACGGTCTCGATGATTTCTTCAAGTTCATCATCGATGCCTCATCATCGATGGCACGTGGACGACAAGCTGTTTCTTCCTTGGACTGGGCCGAGGACCACGCCCACTGTTGCTTTGTCTTCAGCAGTCCGGGCCGATGAAGAATTGAAAGCAGCCGAGGAATTTGCAGAGGTGCTCGAGGCAATTGAAAATCCAGCAGTCCTTTGACAAGTGGCTAGATGCACAGAACCAAGGTTTGGACGGAACAGCCGAGGACTTTGATGGAACAAAGCGGTGTGAGGAATTTGTCCGAGGAATTTGCCTTGAGGGAGCTGTTGAGGAACTTGGCCGTGAGGGCATGATGAAGAAGCACTTGGCTTATTGGCGACTTCTTTGCATCGATTTCTCGGCTTGGCCGAGACCTCAAGGCAGCAGCAGCGCGTAATCCTCATTGAATTTCTTCACCGCTTCCTTTGCTTGCTTAGCCAACTTTGCTTGGCGCTTAGCCCATTCCTCAGAAAGTCCTCACCGCGCTTGACGCTAGTGGGATCAGCTATTTGGCCTGGTGCCAAAGGAGCTCTTGGGCATGGAGGATTCAACGCTAATTTCTTCATGTACTTAGGTGTAACATAGCGGTATTCCTTCCATTCCCGTGCCCATCTCCGCTCAATTTTCTCAGATACGCACTCTTGCGTTGGTTTTTGCTTTCCTCATCCGGTGTGCAATAGTCAGATATATTTCCTCGTGGATTTCAATGCTGTCATGACCTCGTGTTTCTTTCTCCTTCATCGCTTCTTGCCATCAGCCATTTTCTTCGGTGAGGAAATTGAACAATTGAGTTCTCTCAAGAAGTGTGCAGTTTTTCTTCGAGGAACGCTGCAAATGAGTTAAGTTGATGAGAACCTAGGGATTCAGCAGCAGACATTTGTACCTGTGAATGAGTATAGGTGCGAGGAATTTGAAGAGGTCATATGCTTCTCGTGAGGGTTTTTCAAAAAGAACAAGTTTGAGGATTTTGACCAGATGAGCCTTGAAGAATTTCAATAAGCGTTTTTTATCTTAGGTTCCAGAGTTGTATAGATCAAGATCCACACAATTGAGGAATCTTGAAGAAAATCATTGCTTAGAGAAATGAGTCAAGAGATTTGAGGTGTTCATATGTGTGAGGAATTTGAAATAAACACCTTTGAAGAATTTGAAGAAAATTTGAGAATCAAAGCGAGTAAATAAAAGTAACTTTTAATTTACTCAAGTGAAGAACACGACGAACTGAGATGAACAGTTGAGAAGTTCGTCTGCTCAGATCTTCTCCGCCCTAACTTGGCAGAGGAAATCAGCTACGGCGACGGCGGAGTGAAGAAATTCCACGGTCGGCGCGAGTACGCCGGGCGAAGAGGTCAAGGCAAGGAAGCTTTTCCTCACCAGCGACGATGGAGAAGCGGCGCGCTTAGGGTTTCGAGGAGCTCGAGCGGGAGAGAGGTCGAGCGGAGTAAAAGAGTGAGGAAGGGAGAGAGGGTATTTATAGCCACGGTGAAAAACGGCTCGTCCAAGATTTAGGACTAACGTGCCTGACCGCTTCCCTTCTCACGACATGTGTCACCCACGACAAGGTAGTGGAGATCGTAAAGCGATCGTGGGTGGATATAATAATGCATCGTGGGATGCGGAACGGTTTGAGCGGTAAAATAGAAGTTTGGATAAGATTCGTTTTAAAAGTTCCGTTCGCAATTTCTTCAAATTGTCAAGGACTCAAAGAAGAATTTGAACGAGTTTCAAAGTAGAACGCACATGAAGAATTTGTGAATGGATTGGGTTGAGTATAGCATAGAGGGAAAGGGTCCCATCACATTCACTTAGCGTAAAAAGCGACTTGAAGAAATAGCCATAAGTGAATGTCAGAGAGGACATAAATCCATATATATATATAGCCAATGAAGAAAGACGACGGAAACAAAGAAGAATTTGCAAAGTTGAAGAATTTGAAAACTGAAGAATTTGAAAACTCAAGAATTTCAAAATCAAGAAAACTCAAATTGAAGATTTTCAACTTTGGTGGTGGCGTGACCCACAGATAAGAATGATGATTTTAGACACCGCGCATAATTGTCGAGGGTTCTGAGAATCAAATTCTTCATTAATTTCTTCACACTTAGAGTGTTATTCTTCATTGATTGAAGAAAACGCTTTTTCATGTGTTGCACATCTAAGTCATCAATTTTGCATAAGTGTTAGGATGTGTGTCCTTTTCAAAGAACGCTCAAGATTCTAAGATATTTAGCTCACACCGCAACTTGCTAAATCTCTTCTCATCCAAGGGCTTAGTGAAGATATCAGCTAGCTGTTCTTCGCCTTCACATGCTCGATGGAGATGTCGCCTTCAACACATGATCACGAAGAAAATGATGACGAATTTGAATGTGCTTTGTCTTCGAGTGCTGAACTGGTTGTGAGCAATCTTGATGGCACTCTCATTGTCACAATAGAGAGGCACATTCTTCACGTTGATGCCGTAGTCCTTGAGGGTTTGCTTCATCCATAGTAATTGAGCACAACACGAGCCAAAGCAATGTATTCAGCTTCAAGAAGGGATGGTGATACGTAGTTCTGCTTTCTTCGAGGACCAACAGCACCAAAGATCGTCCGAGGAAATGACAAGTACCAGATGTTGACTTGCGGTCCACACGATCACCAAAGATAGTCGAGTCGAAATATCCAATGAGATCAAAAGTAGAGCCCTTGGGGTACCATAATCCTAGTGTTGGTGTGTGAGCTAGATATCAAGAATATGCTTCACACCTTATGGTGTGATTCCTTCTGTAGCTTGAAATCGGGCACACATGCAAACACTAAGCATTATATCTGGCCTAGATGCACATAAGTACAATAAAGAACCAATCATGGAGCGGTATACCTTGTGATCAAGTCAATACCATTTTCATCAAGGCATAGATGGCCATTTGTGGGCATAGGAATTTTGACACCTTTGCAATCTTGCATGCCAATTTCTTCAGACATCTTTGAGGTATTTCTCCGAGATATGAATATGCCATTGTGTTGTTGATTAATTTGAAGACCTAAGAAGAATTTCAACTCTCCCATCATAGACATTTGATATTCTTCACTCATCATATAGGCAAATTCATCACTATAACGTTGGTCAAGACAGCCAAAGATAATATCATCAACATATATTTGGCACACAAACAGTTCACCATCATAAGATTTAGTAAAGAGAGTAGGGTCGAGTGAACCGGTGTGAAGCCATTCTTCACGAAGAATTCCTTCAATGTATCATACCATGCCCGAGGGCTTGCTTGAGGCCATAGAGGGCCTTATTTAGTCTCAAGACTTTGTCGATTCTTTGGATCTTCAAAACCAGGGGTTGAGCAACATATACTTCTTCCTCAAGCTTACCATTGAGGAATGCACTTTTCACATCCATTTGATATAAAGTGATATTGTGATGGTTAGCATAGGCGAGTAATATGCTAATAGACTCAAGTCTAGCAACAGTGCAAAAGTTTCATCAAATCAATTCCTTCAACTCTGCGTAGCCTTGAGCTACTAGTCGTGCCTTATTCCTCACCACAAGACCATTTTCATCTTGCTTGTTGCGGTAGATCCACTTTGTGCCAATGATATTATGTTTGCGAGGATCTGGACGTTTGACCAGTTCCTGACGTTGTTGAGCTCGAATCGATGTAATTCTTCTTGCATGGCCTGAATCCACTCCGCCCGAAATGCTTCATCTACCTTAGTGGGCTCTGTGATAGAGACAAAAGCATAGTGCCCACAAAAGTTAGATAAATGTGAAGCTTTTGAGCGAGTGAGAGGACCCGGCGCTTCAATGTCATCGATGATCTTGTCAACTTGCACTTCTTTTGCAACGCGAGGATGAGCTGGTTGTCTTCGAGGAATTTGATCATTTTCCTCAAAGACCATTTTCTTCAAATTATCTTCAGTGCATCACTCGACGTTCTTCACAGACAGAATGAATTCTTCAGCAGTTTCTTCAAGAGGAATGACATCCTCGCTTGCTTTGAACCTGATAGAATCCTCGGTGCTGGTTCGCCTAACACGTAAGGTAGGTGCTCTCTTTGCAGCCATTAGTTTCATCGAACCGCACATCTACAAAGGTCAACAATCTTGTGAAGTGCGATGTTGAAGACTCAGAGGTGTGCGAGTCCTTTCCGTAACCAAGCATAAAACCTCATGTGCTTTGGTGCAAATTTAGAGGTGTGGTGAGGATCTCTAATCCAGCATTTAGCAATCAAGACTTTGAAATAACTTACATTGGGTTTCTTGTCGGTGAGGAGTTCATAGGCAGTCTTCTTGAAGAATTTGTGAAGATATACTGTTGATGATGTGGCACGCAGGTCAATTGCTTCAATCCGAAACGACTAGGCGCTTTGTATTCATCAAGCATAGTGCGAGCCATCTCAACAAGAGTTCTGTCTTGCGCCCACGACGCCATTTTGCCGAGGAGTATAGGGAGCAGATAACTCATGAGTAATACCAAGTTCATCAAGATAATCATCAAGACCGAATTTTGAACTCAGTTCCATTGTCACTTCGATGTGCTTGATCTTCACACCAAAGTTGGTTGAAGCCCTCGAGGAAAATCGCTTGAAGATTTCCTGCACTTGATTTTTGTAAGTAACAATGTGTACCCATGTGTAACGAGAGTAATCATCAACAATAACAAAGCCATAAAGAGATGCTTCATTAGTGACAAATGAGTAATGATTGGGACCAAAGAGGTCCATGTGAAGCAATTCAAGGGACGAGTAGTGGTCATGATAGTCTTCACCGGATGCTTGGCCTTGGTCATTTTTCCAGCTTCACAGTTCGCATAAGTGATCCTTGAGGAATTTGACATTCTCAATGCCAATGACATGCTTCTTCTTCGCAAGCGCAGTAAATTCCTCATGCTCGTGACTAAGTCGCCGATGCCATAGCCAGCCTTCAAGCTTTTGCAAGTAGACACACGGCTGGTTGTGGTCCCGTGGAAAAATCAACAATATACAAGTCTCCTCTCCTAAAGCCTTCAAGACTTTGGAATTGTCACTTCCATAATCACAACACAACGATATTTGCCAAAGATAACAACCATATCAAGATCACAAAGCATTGAGATCGACATGAGGTTATATCCTAAAGACTCAACAAGCATGACTTTGTCCATGTGCATGTCCTTAGAGATAGCAACCTTACCAAGTCCCAATACCGACTTTTGCCTTTGTCAAGAAAGATGATATGCTTCAGATGTGACGGTGATAAGGAGCATCCATCAATAGATTCTTGTCACCAATCATGTGATTTGTACATCCACTATCGAGAACCCACTCGGTGGTTTTGGGTTGATCATCCTGCAGATGAATTAGTACAACTTACGATCTCATATACTTCATCGGTGAAGAATATGATATCAAGTTCATCGATGAATTTCATCACCAAGATTTAGATAAGCAAGATGAGGACGTGTGAAATGAAAGTTCATTTCATCATGATTAGCTCAAGGCCCTTTCGTGCATTTTGTCGTGCCCCAAAGAAATTCTTCAGACGTTAAGGCACGCCCGAGACCTGACCCTGCAGAAGAGATTAGTTCTTTTCTTCACCACCCACATCTCAAGGGGTGGCAAAGAGTTCATCATTCTGAAAGCACCATATGAGAATGGTGGCATAGAGGCCAAACCATTTCGCTTCACATAAGAGGGGTTAGGTAAGCATATGAATAAGCGGAGAAATTCTTCAGGACTTATGAACATATTGGTTTGAAGAATAATGCACATATTCATAGCCCTTAGCTCTACCTCTGTAAACAGAGTTGTTAGCACGATGATAATCATATGAGGACTTTGATCCTTTTGAGGAATTTGATCCACGTGAGGAATTTGGTCCATATGAGGACTTGGATCCATATGAAGAATTTGGTCCATATGAAGAATTTGATCTGGGGTTCCTTTTCTTCACTGGTGGTGTCATGAGGACATTCACCTGAAGACTTTCAAGACATTTCTTGGGAACCCAGATTTTCTTCATAGGGGGACCGTTCCTCGAGTTAGTGCCAACATATCTAGCAAATACTTCACCATTCTGATTTTTGAACAGTTTATAGTTTGAGTCAAATGACTCATCATCAGAATGAGGAAATTCACATGTAAAACCAGATAAGGTAGATGGATCAACTGGAGGTCCCTTTGCAGCAACCCATGAGGTTTTGGGATACTGCTCAAAGCTTCCAAAGACGCTCCATCAGCATTGAATTTCCTCTCAAAGGCAATACCTCTTTCCTAGGGTTCCCGTTGAGGATCTGCTTTTTAAGCACATCACAAAGAGTCTGATGCCCTTTGAGGCTTTTGTACATGCCTGTCATGTACAATTCCTTCAGCCCTGCATCGTCAGTGATACTAGCAATGTCCTCAGGTGAGGAATTAGTGATAGCAGAGGCAGGTGAAGAATTTGTAACAGTTGAAGCATTTGAACATTCAGTGAAGAATTAGCGATTCACGCTCAATGCACTTTAAGCATGGAGGAACAAATTCTTCTTGAGAAGCGCTGATTTGTTGAGCAAGTAATGAATCGCGCCCTTCAAGATCTTCATAACTCACTCTTAGCTTCTCAAGATCTTGCTTTTGAAGAAATTCATAAGAAAGTTTTCATGATCGATAAGAGAGTGTTATGATGACCTTGAAGGCTGTCAAGCCTAGACCGAACTTTCAAGATTTTCGCTAGGGCTTGAGTGCGATCCATTTCTTCACCTAACATATCATCACTCTTATCTAGCATGTTTTGAACCTTTTCAAAAGCCCTTTGTTGTTTTATAGCAATCTTAGCAAGTTTAGAGTAGCTGGGCTTGAGATCCTCATCGATTCATTTTCACTAGATTCGGAGGAGGTGTAATTGAGTACCTTGGCACCTTTTGCCATGAAGCAATAGGTGGGGCGTAGTCATCATTTTCCTCATCAGTTTGTTGGCGGAGTCATTTTCTTCATGTTGAAGATGGATTTGCTAACGTAAGCGATAGCAAGAGCCGACTAGCCACACCAGATTCGGATTCTTCTGACTCCTCCTCTTCCTCATTTTCCTCGATTCAGCTTCGAGTCCATTTCCTTGCCAATGAATGCCCGAGCCTTTTTGGAGCTGCTCTTCTTGTGAGAAGAAGGTTTTGAGGATTTTGATGATGAAGATTTTGATGATTTCTTCTTCTTCTTCACGCCATCGTAATCTGTAATCCTTGTGTTTCTTCTTTCTTAATTCCTTTTCCCATCGAGGACAATCTTGGATATAGTGACCAGGTTTCTTGCATTTGTGGCAAAGTCTTCGCTTATAGTCACTAGATGAGGAATCACCGCTTCTTGAGGATTTTCCAAACGACCACGCCTTGTGAATTTCTGAATTTCTTCACGAGCAAAGGCTAGCTCTCGCCAAATTCTTCAGATCTCCAAGGCTACTACCAGATTCTTCACTCTCGATTCAGATTCAGCCTTGGCCTTCGTGGCACGTGTTCTTCCATAGCCGTAACCATAGAGATCTCTTTCAGAGAAGTCGAACTCGTGAGTATTTAGCCTTCGAGGATATCAGCAGGATCAAGAGACTTGTAGTCAGCTCGTTCTTGTATCATCGCGCAGAGTGTCAAATGAGGAATCAAGTGATCTTAGTAATTTCTTCACCACCTCATGGTCGGTGATGTCGGTGGCACCCAAAGCTTGAAGCTCATTTGAGATGTCGGTGAGGCGATCAAGGTTTGTTGAACATTTTCGTTGTCGAGTCTTTTGAAGCGGTTGAAGAGATTCAAGAACATCAACTCGAGAGTCACGCTGAGTTGAAACACCTTCATTTACTTTGGACAGCCTGTCCCAAATGAGTTTGGCAGATTCCAAAGCACTCACTCTTCCATATTGGCCTTTGCTCGATGGCCACATATGATATTCTTCGCTTGAGAATCGAGTTGCTTGAATCTCTTCACATCAGCATCATTCGTAGAGGGTGTGACCGAGGAAACACCTTTGTCACAACATACCGTAGATCGTTGTCAATTGCTTCAAGATGCATTCGCATTTTGTTCTTCCAAAGAGGGGTAGTCCGTCCCATCGAAGGTAGGACACCCTGCAGAGACCTTGATCATACCTGCGGTCGACATAACTAAAACTCCGTGGTTAAACTAAAATCACACGTAACAAGGAGTACCTTGCTCGATACCAATTGAAAGTGCGTATATCGACTAGAGGGGGTGAATAGGCGATTTTATGAATTTACAAATTCTTCATCGAGGAATTTGCGGTGAGGAAATTCCTTAGCTAAGAAATACATGCAGCGGAATAAGTACTCGAAGTAAGCATAACAGATTACAAGCATAGTCATCATGATGAAATGAAGACAATCACAGAGTATAGAAAGCGAATCACAGATAACACAAGATGAAGACAAACAGATCAAGAAATTGAACTGAGGAAATTGAGAAAGTCTTCACCAAAGTCTTCAAACACAGATATGACAAACACTCAACACAAGAATGAGGAAATGAAAGGGTTGAGGAAATAGAACCAGTTAGGTTGGTGAAGACAATGATTTGGTAGACCAGTTCCAACTGCTGTCTCGGCTTGTACGTCTGTTGGAGCGGCCGAGTATTTAAACTCGAGGACACGCAGTCCGGACACCCGATCCGAAAGCACGCAGCTCAGACACCAAGTCCTCACCGATTCTCCTTGAACTAAGGTCACGCAGACTCGCCCAATCACTGTGGTAAGTCTTCAGCGACTTCCAAACCTTCACATACTTGGTCACTCGGCGATCCACAATTCCTCTTGATTCTCTAGACCGTGACGCCTAACCGTCTGGAAGAAGCACAGTCTTCAAAGGTAAAAGCGCCGGATCCACGCTGGATCAATTTCTTCATGATGCTCAATCACTTTGGGTTTGTTGGGGTTTGGTTTTGGGTTTTCCTCACTTTGGGTTTTTCCTCACTTGATGATTTTCGCCAAAGTCCTCGTGAGGATGGGTTGCTCTCAAATGACAAGTGTCAAGTTCTCTCGAGCAGCCAACCAACTAGTGGTTGTAGGGGCGGCTATTTATAGCCTCGGAGCAGCCCGACATGATAAGACATAAATGCCCTTTAATGATATGACCGTTAGGTGGAGATATTTTGGGACACATGCCAAGAAGACAAAGAACGGTCGGAAATTGAATATCAAATTCCTCGTATATCATGTTCTCATCAGTAGGCAATTCAAGACCGGCGAATTCCTAACTCCTCGCCGAATAAATTCTCAAAGACTGTAAGAGCTTGCCTCTCACATCAAGAAATTGACTGAATCAGTATGAGATTTCCAAAGGCTTCACTCAAGGGATTGGTAGGTGAGGATTTTGAGTTGAGCATCAAATGGAAATTTCTCCTTAGTATTTCCTCGACCCCTTTAACAAAGACGGTGTTTCCTATGACTCAAGAAAGAGAAAATGAAACTACGAAAACAAAAGTCTTCACGCTTCATATTCCTCAAGCGAATATCAAGTCTTCGAATCACACCAATTTCTTCACTTTCAAAGTCTTCGTAAAGTCTTCGAATATCAAATTCTTCATTGAAGAAATTCATTTTAGGGTCGACTTTCTCTCAGAATATCAAACTCCTCATAGACTTATAGACCTGTGTACACTCACAAACGCATTAGTTACTTAACCTATAAGTCTTCAATACACCAAAATCACTAAGGGGCACTAGATGCACTTACATCCTCGGTTCGTACTTTCAGTTGATGGTATCCCGATCTCAAGTCAATCTTTGAGAACACCTTGGCCTTAGCGAGTTGATCGAATAAATCATTTATTCGTGGCATCGGATATTTGTTCTTGATTGTGACCATGTTTAACGCTCGATAGTCTATGCACAATCTCAGTGTTCCATCCTTCTTTTTGGCAAATAAAATTGGTGAACCCCAAGGTGAGGAACTGGCTCGTATGTACCCTTTTTCCAACAGTTCCTTTATTTGCTTCTTCAGCTCCACCAATTCGGATGGTGCCATTCTGTATGGTTTCTTGTATATGGGAGCAGTTCCGGTGCTAGCTCTATGCTGAATTCAATCTCTCTCCGTGGCATGCCCGGTAGTTCTTCGGGAATACATCTGAAATTCACACACCATCGCACTTTGCTCAATTCAGAAATATCTACTTTGTTCAATCTCGGTTGCCGGGATATTTTTCTTTCCTTGGCTGAAACCTTTATGGTCTTCCCGTGGTGATGGGTGAGAATTACGGTCCTGTTGAAGCAGTCAATAAAACCTTTGTTGGTGGTTAACCAATCCATCCCTAAGATGACATCCAGCCCTTTATTTTTACGATAAGATTTGCGTGAAACTTCAACCCTTCAAACTCGATAACCACATCCTGGCAATAATTCTGGGTAACTTGCTTGATTCCCGGGGACTTGACGATCATAGATTTTCCCAAGGGAAGCATCGAAAAATTATTTTGCAAAGCAAAACTTTTTGAAACGAACGAGTGAGAAGCTCCAGAATCAAACAAAACCATGGCAGGTATTGTGTTGACAGGAAACGTACCGAGTATGATATCTGGGGCATTTTGTGCTTCCTCTTGGTCACGTGGTTCAGATGACCCTTCCGTGGTTGTTATTTGCTGAAATTGTTGCACTTTGGTGTCAATTATTGCCTCCGTTGTTCGGCTTTGGGGTCGAAGTTCTTGGCTTGGGGCACCGCTTGGCATAGTGCCCTTCTTCTCCACAAGCGTAATGTAAACGCCTGGGCGGTATGTGAACCCTTGTCCCTTGCGTGGAAATTCTTGATTGGGCGCCGACGCTTGTCGTGGGTTTAGGTGTCCAGTTTTTCTGAACATCTGCCTTGCTGCGGTGGTTGCGGTGTGTTTAGATCGGTCCTCTTCCGCTATGGAAATCTTCTAAGCTGCGCCTCTCATTTTCCAAGGTAATGGCCTTATCCACCAGCCGCCTTAAAATCTGGAAATGTGTGTACGACCAATTGACATTTAAGCCGGTGTCGTAATCGCCTAGGAATTTCTCCATCTTTTGTTTTCCGACATACGCCTCGTTAGCGAAGCGAGACAGCAGGGTGAACTGACTGTTGTATTCCGACACTGCCATTGTTCTTGCTTAAGGTCATCAAATTCTCTTTTTGATCTTCATAAGACTCTTAGGAATATGTGCCCCACGAAAACCTTCTTTGAATTCCTCCCATGATATATTATTTTCGCTAGGGTGCATGTGTAGGAAATTTTCCCACCACGATGCGGCTGCTCCAAAGAGATAGTGCGGGCATAAAGCACTTTCTCAAGGTCTGAACACTGGGCGATAATTAATTTTCTCTCCATGTCTCAAGCCAGTCCTCGGCTTCCAGAGGTTTGTCACAGTGAGAAAATGTTTGGGGACGCGCCTTCTGTAGCTCAGATAACTTGGATTGCTGCTGATACTGTCCGCGGTGATTTCCCATATTGATGACTTGGTTCAGTATTTCCTGATGCTGCTGCTGACTTTGTTCATAAAGACGACACATTTGGGAAAGTGCCGTTTCGCTGTCCTGTCGACTTGTCTGCCCCTGTGTGAAATTGTTGCCTGGGGTGTGCCATAATTTTCTCCGTCGGAGTTGGCATGGAGCGCGCCCAAGGACGTAGACATAATTTACTCGGGATATATTTTGAAACACTCATAAGAAAGTGAACGAAGTCGCAAAAATAAGTCCATAAATGCATAAGGATGGCAAATAAATTAAAAGCCCAAGATTTTTCAAGAAAACAAGTCGATTAAAGACGGAGAAGGACTGCTCATTACATATCTTACACGCAAGTAGTAATTACATAATACATCACTCAGTGATATGCGTACATAAATCCTGACATGTTATTTAGTCTAGTGCACTCCTCCAGATCCTACATGATGCGCAAACAAACTACTTCTCACAGCCTATTTACATACAAACATATCGTACAAGTCGGTACATCGCATGGCGGCTAAGCGTACTTAGTCGGAGGTGGTAAGGATTTCCCTTGGCCTGCCAAGGGTGAGGCGTAGAGAGGCTGGGGACTCAACCTCCTCTTCGGAGATAGGCTCCAGACGAGAGGTGCTGCGCGGAGTTGGTGGAGCAGGTGCCCTGTGTGGGACAACTCGAATCTGAGCGAGCACGAGGGGTGGAGCAGAACGAACCGGAGTAGGCGCAATGACATGGTTGAACTCCTCCGTGGTAGGCAGGCGACGAGTAGCGGTGCGAGCAGTAGGAGCGAACGATGCTGATGACGAGACGAAAGTCAGTGGCGGTGCAGCACGTAGGAGCTCCCTCCTGTTGGCGGCACAGCCATGGACTGAGTCCATGCGGCAGCTACAAAGTCGCCCACCAGGTTGTTGAAGGCTGCCTCCAAAGCCCGGAGATACTGGCGAGCATCTCAAAGCTTCGCCCCGCTTCTCCTCTCGGGGCAAGAGAACGCGTAGTGGCAGGTGTATGGCACGTGACATGGCAGGTAGCGGTAGCGATGAGTCTTCATTGAAGCCAGGATATCCTCGAGACGGCTATCGCCTCACGGGCTGCCATCTATAGCGCGCGCTTCTCTCGGGCATGGCTCTCCCCACGAACCGTAAAGCTCAACTCGCCCTCTCTTGAATTCCACCGCGCTTGGTGTATGGTTAGACGGTCATTGACCTTGTGCCGAGAGAGAGAAGATGGGCGACATCCGCCCCATCGCGACTTGGACGATGAAGGAGAGAAGCTTGACAAACCCATCGGGCATGTTGGCGAACATCTGCGACTCGCAATCGTTGTTGGCCATCTACAAAAGTAGGCAAAAATCCTGAGTAGTCAAATCATAAATTTATGCCGACCGTCGAAATTGACTACATTTGTAAAAATAATAAATAGCTATATTATGCTAATAACCGATTAGCGATCGCACCTAGTGGCTTCCTACAGTCAGCCTGGCTCTGGTACCAAACTTGTCACGACCGGATTTTCAATAAAAATATTTATTGAACAACCGACCCATGAAATCCAATATGAGGATAAATCCTCCATATCGGTAGACAAAACTTTGATACAAGAAGCCAGTAGCATTAGAACATTACAGGGGTCGGACTAAAGATGCCCAACCGATTATTACAACACGCCAATAATTATACATGATGGCGGATATGGCACAAGGTGTGGGGTGGAAATACTACTGACTTGAAGTATGCGTGGTTGGTGGAATAACACAGTGGGGTGGTTAATAAGTCTACTGCACTAGCGGCTCATTGAGCGTCGAGGTGAGGCTCGATGAATTTATTTGGGTAGCGGAAGCGGATATATCACAATGACTAATCCAGGGGTCGCACGAGATTGAATGGGATTCCTCTAGGCGTCGGACTCGCTATCGAACTCTTCATCCATGAGATCGCCTTCACAAGATCCGCCAAATCAATAAGCCGTGTGAGTACTATGAAAGTACTCGCAAGACAGTTCGGACAAAAGATATAACAAATGAAAGCATGAATGCGATATAGTTAATCTTAACAATGCTCAATTAAAGCAGTATAGAAAAATAATTAAATGGGAGTCGGCGGTAGTCCGCTTGAAACCCAAAGAGACAAACTCAAAACCGATCGGTGTCCGGCGACGCCAAGGGTGGATAAATAAGCAAATTATTGCCACAATGGAGGCCCGAGCGACACCTCATAAAGGGCTTATATTGAAATAAAATGCATGTGTGCCGCAATGGACGTCTCGAGCGACATCACGTAAAGGGCTTATAATAAAAATAAGTAACATCAATGCAGCAATCGGACGCCTAAGCGACATCACGGAAAGGGCTTATAATAAAATAAATAACAGCAATGTCATAATCGGACGTCTCGAGCGACATCACGTAAAGGGCTTATAATAAAAATAAATAACAGCAATATCATGATGGACGTCTGAGCGACATCACGTAAAGGGCTTATATAAAAAATAAATAACAGCACTGCCGCAGTCGGACGTCTGAGCGACATCACAGAAAGGGCTTTCATCACAAAGATATAGCACTCATAATAAATATTCAACTTATGAATATAAACGGGTTAGTCCATCCACAGAATAAACATTTAACCGGACTTAGCACTCATGTGATTCACCGAGTATCTGTCACCAAACCGACACTTGTCGATAAGATAATAGAGAACTTGGACATGGATAAGATGATTCGAGGATTTATGACTCGCAGATTTTGTACTAAAATTACCCACGGCCAACGGATTTCGTAGTCCTGAAGGACTAGTTCCGCTTATGGTATTTCGAAGAAACACAGCTAACCAAGACACACCCATCCTACCTCACGATGCCAGAATCACCCTAGACATCGCCCAAGAAAAACTTTTGAGACGGGACATCACAATCTCGAATAGCATGGGATCAAATTTATATTCACAGGCTCTAAGGGTGCCCCCTCTCGTCCCAACCGAAACACCCATGCCCCTGACCGATGACCGGCTTTAATCCAGGCCATGGAACCATCATCACGGTCTCTCCATTTGGTGTGTACCAGAAAGCGGTTTGCAACTTACTAAGCCATATCCTTATGGAAAACATGTGGTAGTACGGGAAGGAAATGGATGGGAACCGAATCGATACGGGTTGACACTCAAGTCAAATAGTATGGCATGAGACCGGCATGCTACAACACCGCCATCTTACCCATCCTCATGCCAACACATGGCCTTGCACATTCACGCCCAACACGTATGGATTATCGAACTCACTTGCCTCAACTTTGCATGAAAATAACATTCATCGGTATGCTCGTAAACATGCCATGAAACTACTTAATGCAAACCTGCCGTAACACTCATCATATCAAAAGTTCAAACATGCTTGCCTGGTTCGAGTAGTCGGAGCCTAGCTCGGTGAAGTTCATGGTTCCGCCACCTCCTTCGGTATCTATGGTGTAAAGAAAACATACGCGCTAACGTAAATACCGTGAGGTGCACAAACTCCAAATATTTTTCAAATAAATCTGATAAAAAACTAGACAAAATTTCAAAGAGGACATAAAAAGAATCAATCAAATAGTGTTTAAAAGTTATTAGTGTTTTAGTCCAGGGACCTTTCTGTAATGAAACAGAAACTTCCCAGGGTTTTCTTTATAAAAACAGAAAACGCTTCAGCCTCAAATACGCCACCAAAGGGGGAAGACGATTTTGCCCAAGGCGCTTCGTAAAACGATTCAAAAGAGGAAAAGCTGACGGGAGGACCCACCCGCCGGGTTTGAAAACGAAAGCAGAGATTTGGCACCGAGGGTCAGCGGTGATCGCCGGGCGCGATCTACGGCGAGGCAGGAGGATCGGAGGTTACCAACGTGCTCACCGTGTCCTTCCGCACCGTGGGTGGTGGAGTTGGTCGCCAAGAGCACCACGCTGACCGGGTCTCAACTCCGCGGACGGTGGTTCGGGCGTTGATGGATCTCGCCGAGGAGGGCTGCAAGGATCGAATTGAGGTGGGGGTTAGAGCACTAGGTGTAAGAGAAGGCTACGGACGAGGTTTGGCGCCGGAGATGGCCTCACCGCAGTTGAATCAAGGTGGAGGCCGAGGCGGAACGGCGGCCGGAGTCGGGAAGGAGAGCTCCTCGTGGCCCTTCCAGGACTTGGCGGGTCTGGAGGGGTAGAGGAGGTGTGGGGGCGAGAGCAAGCTCGGGTGTTATATATAGCCGCCTGAGGCGGTTGCCGAAACGGGTTCTCCGGCGAGGTGATTACGGCGGCGCTGTGGTTGCACGGGAGGGTTCAGAGGTTGAGCATCGCCGTGGGTGTTCCCTAGTTCCGCTTAGGTGCTAACTCCGCCGGATTTGGTTGCTTAGGGGAGCTCGACGGAACGGGCGGCGCGGGCCCGTCGGCGTGGGGCGCGCGCGTCAGGCGTGCCGCGCCACGGCGACGGTGCTGCATGCGTCAGGCCGGGCGAGAAATGGCCACGCTGAACCACCAGGGGTTTGGGCGGCGCCGAACGGCGTTATGCCGCCGCTCGTTTCCCGGCCGGCCGCCACGGTGGTTCGGCTGCCGCGAGACACGCCGACGCAGCGGCCAGGGTGCCACTGCCGTGAACGCGCCAAGCATGCGTGTGAGGCTCCGGACAAGCAAGCTAGGCCGTGAGCAACGTGCCAAGTGCACTGTGATCATGTGACTGAATTCGGATTAAGATTGACACCAAACTCGAACTTAATCAAGATGCATGTAAACAAAGGCATGCAAGGTGTTCGATGTAATGATCTAGGCATGTAGGGATTTTTCCTTGAGCTGGTTTTTGGTGGAAGGGCCTCTCATTGCATCTAGAGGCTGCCTGAATATTTGTGGAATTTTGGAGTAGTGTAGATATGAATTTCACCAAATTTGGCAAATCTGGTCCAAACTTGCAGAGACTATAATTTGAAATTTTGACCAGAGAGGAGTGGATCTTGATAGTTCTAGGTTGTGGGTACCAAGCACTATCCAAGGGAGTTGGTTTGAGGTCAAAATTAAATGCATTAAGGTACTTGCTTTGCAAATTACCTAGGCTCAAAATAATAGACAGAAAAGATTTGGGAGAGAATTAATTGAAGTAAAAATTCAGAAGAGGGTTGAACTAGTAGAGACAGAATGTTTGGATTGCCCAAGGTGGAAGGAGACATATTTGGGAATATTTTACCATGTGGTGTATGGCCAAACCATAAATGATCTCAAATATGGGAGAGAAAGAAAAACTCCTAGAGTTTCTTTTTGAAAGTAAAATAAACTTCAAAGATTTTTCTTGAATCCTTGAGAAGAGAGAAATCAGAGGAAAAATTTAAAAACCAAACACCAGAGTTGAAGGAGATGCAAAAGTAAAATATTTGCCAGAGGGAAAAAGCTTTTGATAGAGATTTTTTTTGGAAGGGTTTTGGTGACCTCCTTCAAATCCAACAAAATTTTGAAGAAAACCAAAGGAAAATTTTTGGAGTGTCACAACACCTACCCCCTTAGGAAAAATCTCGTCCCCGAGATTCCAGTTGATCCTCAAATAATTGTGGGTGCTCACGCACTTCCTCAATTGGGAAACGTGGAATACGTCGTGGATGTCGGATAATTCTTCGGGTAAGTCTAGCTGGTAGGCCACCGTGCCTCTTCGTGCTACTATGCGGAAAGGTCCGATGAATCTTGGTGCTAGCTTCCCTTTAATCTTGAATCGGTGCAGGCCTCTCATGGGGGATACTCATAGGTACACAAATTCACCGGGTTCAAAATGGACTCCATGATGCTTCTGATCGTAATAACTCTTTTGTCGACTTTGGGCGGTCTTGAGTCGGTCCTTAATTACCTTGACTTTATCTTCACCTCTTTGAGCAGGTCTGGGCCAAGATATGACTGCCTCCGGCTTCCGACCAATTTAGCGGGTACGACATCTTCGTCTGCATGAGCTTCAAATGGTGCCATTTGCAGTCTGGATCGATAGCTGTTGTTATATGCTAATTCTGCGTATGGTAAGCTCTCCTCCCAACTGGTCCCATATGTGAGGACACATGCTCTCAAAGATATCTTCTAGAATCTGGTTTACTCGCCACCGCCCATCTGCTCGGGATGGTATGCGGTATCAATGCCACCTGAGTTCCCAGAGCTTGTTGTAAGTGATCCCAAAACCGGAGACGAATTGAGTGCCTCTGTCCGAGATTATTTTCTTTGGGACTCCATGTAGGCAAACGATACGGAGAGGTAGAGCCTAGCAAGCTTCGAGTGGTGTGTGTTGTCTTCACGGGATGAAGTGAGCTACTTTAGTCAGCCTATCGCTGATTACCCATATGGCATCATGTCCGTGTCGTGACCGAGGTAGTCCAATGATAAAATCCATTCCAATCTCGCCCCATTTCCACTCGGTATTTTATTTGGTTGCAATAGCCCGCCGGTTTCGTGCTCGCCTTGATGCGCTGACAAGAGTCACAACATGCAATAAACGTGGCTATGTCTCTTTTATACCATGCCACCAAAATGTTTCTCAAGATCTTTGTACATTTTTGTTCCTCCGTGATGGATTGAATATGGAGCGTGTGGCCTTCAGCCAGGATTTGCTGTTTAAGGTCATGTATATTTGGTACGCAAAGCCTGCTCCCCGCACCACAATATTCCTTGCTCATCAATAATGAATTCGAGGCCTTGCCCAACTTCATCTTCCGCTTTATGCCTTCAATGTCGGGTGTCCACGCTGAGCCTCTTTAACCTTCTCTATCGTGGTAGGCTGTACTTTTAAGTTTGACACACCGCCTTCGGTGACCACCATCGATTGAGCTTTGCTAATTCCTGCTGGAATTGGTCTTAAGTCCGCATGCCGTCGTTGTCCGGACTGGGTTCCACTCGAGCATCTGCTACAACATTTGCTTTGCTCGGGTGGTAGTGGATCCCAACATCATAATCCTTTACTAATTCCAACCAGCGCCGCTGCCAGAATTTAGTTCTGTTGTGTGAAAATATACTTGAGGCTTTTGTGGTCCGTGTATATTTCTACAACGATTACTAAGTAAAAGTGTCTCCATTCCTTGAGTGCATGAATAATCGCTGCTAATTCCAGGTCATGAGTAGGATAATTTTCCTCATGCTTGCGAAGTTGTCTGGAAACATATGCGACAACCTTGCCTTCTTGCATCAATACGCACCCGAGGCCCTTTCGAGACGGGTCACAAAATACCTCAAAATTTTTGTGTATATCTGGAACAATTAGTACTGGTGCTGTCGTCGTGGTGATTACGGCGGCGCTGTGGTTGCACGGGAGGGTTCAGAGGTTGAGCGTCGTCGTGGGTGTTCCCTAGTTCCGTTTAGGTGCTAACTGCGTCGGGATTTGGTTGCTTAGGGGGAGCTCGACGGAACGGGGCGGCGCGGGCCCGTCGGCGGCAGGGAGCGCGCTCTGTGCGTGCCGCGCCATGGCGACGGTGCTGCATGCGTGCGCTGGTGAGGAAATGGCCACGCGGAGCCACCAGGGGGTTTGGGAGGCGCCGAACGGCGTTATGCCGCCGTTCTGTTCCCGGTAGGCCTCTACGGTGGTTCGGCCGCCGCGAGACACGCCGGCGCAGGCGGGCCAGGGTGCCACCGACGCCAGGAACGCGCCAAGCATGCGTGTGAGGCTCCGGACAAGCAAGCTAGGCCGTGAGCAACGTGCCAAGTGCACTGTGATCATGTGACTGAATTCGGCTAAGATTGACACCAAACTCGAACTTAATCAAGATGCATGTAAACAAAGGCATGCAAGGTGTTCGATGTAATGATCTAGGCATGTAGGGATTTTTCCTTGAGCTGGTTTTTGGTGGAAGGGCCTCTCATTGCATCTAGAGGCTGCCTGAATATTTGTGGAATTTTTGGAGTAGTGTAGATATGAATTTCACCAAATTTGGCAAATCTGGTCCAAACTTGCGAGACTATAATTTGAAATTTTTGAACAGAGAGGAGTGGATCTTGATAGTTCTAGGTTGTGGGTACCAAGCACTATCCAAGGGAGTTGGTTTGAGGTCAAAATTAAATGCATTAAGGTACTTGCTTTGCAAATTACCTAGGCTCAAAATAATAGACATAAAAGATTTGGGAGAGAATTAATTGAAATAAAAATTCAGAAGAGGGTTGAACTAGTAGAGACAGAATGTTTGGATTGCCCAAGGGGGAAGGAGACATATTTGGGAAGATTTTACCATGTGGTGTATGGCCAAACCATAAATGATCTCAAATATGGGAGAGAAAGAAAACTCCTAGAGTTTCTTTTTGAAAGTAAAATAAACTTCAAAGATTTTTCTTGAATCCTTGAGAAGAGTGAAATCAGAGGAAAAATTTAAAAACCAAACACCAGAGTTGAAGGAGATGCAAAAGTAAAATATTTGCCAGAGGGAAAAAGCTTTTGATAGAGATTTTTTTTGGAAGGGTTTTGGTGACCTCCTTCAAATCTAACAAAATTTTGAAGAAAACCGAAGGAAAAATTTTGGAGTGTCACATGGAGCGAGTCCAGCAGCTCCTCGACGCGGCCGCTGCGCAAGACGAAGCCGGCTGCCGCACGGAGGCGCCGCGACGACTACACGGCGACTTGCCTCCCCGCCGAGATCAAGGCGCAACGTCTCAGACGCTGACTGGCGGCGTCCGCAGAAGAAAAAACAAGGATCCGGCTGTCAGCCATAGCCGGATTCACATCTCCATCGAGCGCGACGAAGACGGCCGCCCGAGAGCAGTGGAGCGGCGGGACGACTATCGGCCTCCTCCTCCCCGCAGAGAAAGGCGAAGTCTCCCCGCCACCTGCCGAAAGCATCCGACTCGGCGACCGCCTTGGCCGCCTAGAGGAGTCGGAGAAACGATGCCCGCCACCGGATCGAGCGACTCCACCGATCCTCGGCGCTGGAAGAAGAAGACGAGTTGGGCCCGCCCTGTTTCGACCTCGTGATCCGAGACGAGCCCTTCCCTGCAGGATTCACGCCCCCGAGGCACACCTAAATACACCGCCCGTGAAGCCGAGGACCGCCCGGTGGACTACTCCACGTACCGTCGGATAGCGAACGGCAACAAGCGCGTGCTGTCGTAGCACGCCCCTCATGCCTGTGGCACGCCCGACATGGTTGAATAGCTTGAAGCCCCGCAGCATCAACAACTGGGTCGACTTAACCGAGGCCTTCGTCCGCAACTTCACGAGCACATACAAGCGACCTCCCAAGCCTCGCTACCTGTCCTTGTGTGTGCAAGGCCCCAGCGAGTCTACTCGCGACTACCTCACGCTACTGGGCGAGCTCCTAACTCCTGCGAAGGAGTGCATGAGGTGCAAGCAATCGAGTACTTTCACCGCCGGTGCGAGAAGGCACCTCCTCAAGCACAAGCTCCTTTGCGACGAGCCGAGACCTCGACGAGCCGCTGATCATAGCGCATAAGACGCCACACCGACTCCTCCATGAAGTCGGAGATCAAGTCGCGTAACCGCAAGGTGGCTCCTCATGCTCCTGTAACTCCAGTGGCGACGCCAATCGCAACAACAGCAGAATGATCGAAGCGCAAGGCCGCAATGGCTTCCAACAGCCGGCAGTGGCGGCGATCAAGACCAGCAGCCAGAGGGACAGCCTCCGCCAAGCGCGTAAAGGCGGTAAGTCCAACTGGTTGCCGCCTTCTTACGAAAGCACTACTCGACGGACCTCGCAAGTTCCACAGCCGCACGGCCGCCAAATTACACCACCCGGACGTGTCACCGCTCACCAGATCGCCAAAGGAGACGGCCTTGCCCTCCTCCGCCGCTTGGCCGCCGCCCCCCCCGCCCCAAAGAGTCGGTGTCGTCAGCGGTCGGCGCGAAGACAAGACGACTATCCGTAAGAGCATGGTGCCTACGTAGTGTTTACCAATGTGGTCGACGATCGCCGCAAGAAAGCGGCAGCAATAAAGAAGAAGTGAATGCGTAGCATCGATACTCTGCATTCATGCACCGGTCCGAGAAGCCCATCACCGAGCTGCGGCCGATCACCCGCAGGTGATGCGAATCCGGGCCCTATGCCCTGGTCTTGGGAGCCACCCTTGCCGCGGATAGGCGGGCCGCCGCTTCGCGAAAGTGCCGATAGACGGAGGCAGCATCATCAACATCCTGCATAAGGATACGATGGAGAAGCTAGGAATCAAGCAAAGACAGCTTCAAAGATAGTCGGACTGTGTTCCACGGAATTGTACCGCCTTTCCTGCCACCGATTGGCAAGATTCGATAGACGCCCTCTTTGGGGACAAGGATCACTTTCACGAGAGCCATCGGTTCAAGTGGTGGACCTCAAGCCCCTACCATGCTCGCTTGGCCGACCTGCTCGCCAAGTTCATGGCGGTCCCCACTATGCCTACTCAAGATTAAGATGCCGAGTACCAAGGATTCGACCGTGAGCCGCGACTACGTAAAGTCGTCCGCTGCAGGTAACTGAAAGTAGCCGCCGGCCGAGTCCCCGTGATCGCAGTGAGAAGCAACTCTGGATCGGGTTGTGGCAATGGCCGGCAAGCAGCCAGAGATATCACCCGACCCCAAGGAGTCAGAAGCTGAGGGCTCGTTCAAGCCGGCCAAAGAGACCAAGAAGATACCCTTGGACCCGGAGCACCCGGAGAGATACGCTATCGTAGCTGCCAACCTCGACAACAAATAGGAAGGCGAGCTCGTCGATTTCCTCCGTGAGAATCGGGACATCTTCGCATGGTCCCCCAAAGACATGCCAGGTGTACCAACGGAATTCGCCGAGCACGAGTTGCATGTCCGATCTGATGTGAAGCCCGTCAGGCAACCCTTGCGCCGCCTGTCAGAAGAGAGAAGAAGAGTTGTTGGGAGAAGAGATAGCCCGGCTCCTCGCAGCCGGTTTCATCATGGAAGTGTTCTTTCCAGAGTGGTTAGCGAACCCGGTCTTGGTACTAAAGAAGAACAAGCAGGGCGGATGTGTATTGACTACACAAGCCTCAACAAAGCCTGCCCCAAGGACCCGCTCGCTGCCAAGAATTGATCAGTGATAGACTCCACGTACCGGATGCGAGCTGTTGAGCTTCTTAGATGCATATTCAGGATATCACCATATCAAGCTGAACCCGCCGACAGATTGAAGACCGCCTTCATCACGCCGCTTGGAGCCTTCGCTGCGACCATGACGTTCGCTTGAGGAACGCCGGCGCCACCTTTCAGCGTTGCATGCAGAAGTGCCTCCTCAAGCAGCTTGGCAGAAACGCCCACGTTTACGTGGATGACGTGGTGGTGAAGACGGAGAAGCGAGGAACACTGTTGGAAGACCTCAATGTGACGCCCTCGATTCAATCGTACACTAATCATACACGCAAATGTGTACGATCAAGATCAAGGACTCACGGAAGATATCACAACACAACTCTAGACACAAATTAAAATAATACAAGCTTTATGTTACAAGCCAGGCCTCGAGGGCTCGAATACATAAGCTCGAATACACAAGAGTCGCGGAAGCAACAATATCCGAGTACGACATAAGTTAGACAAGTTGCCTTAAGAAGGCTAGCACAAAAGCAACATCGATCGAAAAGGCAAGGCCTCCCTCGAGCCTCCTAACTACTCCTGGTCGCCGATGGCCTCCACGAAGTAGTAGGTACCATCGGGTAGTAGTAGTCGCCGTGGTGTCGCTCGATCCTGGCTCTCCATCCGTTGCGACAACCGTAAAGAAGAAAGAAGGGGAAAAGGGAAGCAAAGCAACCGTGAGTACTCATCCAAAGTACTCGCAAGCAAGGATCTACACTACATATGCAACATTATCAAAGGAAGGCTGTATATGTGGACCGGGCTGCGTAAATGCCGTAATAGAGAGAAGGCCTAGTCCTATCGAAGACTAGCATCTTCCGAAACCACCATCTTGCAAAGAACCGGAAGGAGTAGAGTAGCATAAGTAAAGTAGTAGAAGTGTTATGAACCTCGGCCGAGATCCTTTCTCGACTCCTGCGAGAAAGGCATCCCGAGCCATACTATCCAGCTTATCATCACAATCAAATCCTCATCACCATCCAGCCTCATCACAAGTATCCAGTTCTAGTTGTATCGATCGATACAACTCCAAGTGTCCGCTATCAGTAGGACAAGCTATCGATAGATGTTTTCTTCCCTGCAGGGTGCACCAACTTACCCACCACGCCGCTTAACTCCGCCGACACACTTTCTGGGTCATGCCCGTCTCGCCAAACAATACACCGCAACCCGACCTAGGCTTAATAGAGAGGCCAGACGCCAGACTAAACCTATGCCCCTGGGGTCATGGGCCATCTCCCGAACTCCTGCAGACGCTATGAGGGCGGCCGTGAGCAGACCTAGCTACCCCTTCAACAAGGCAGCGCCACGCAGTCCAACCCGGTCGCGCCCGCTCGATCGCCGACGCCTATTAAGCTTCGCTGATGTATACTACGAGAACGCCCATACTATGCCCACGTGATGGTTAGTGCTATCGGGCGAGGCCCTCGGATCAAATATCCAAATCGTAGTGGATTAGGAACGCGGTAACAAGCGAGACTCACGAAAGATGTGACCCGCTGTTCGCCTCGAGGACTTGCGGCAAGGGCTAGGAATGCCCGCCACGCCAGAAATTATCTCGCGGGCACCCTCCGTGTCAACCCGACTCCACATCACTGCAATTAAGCTCGCACGGTACCCTCGTGGTCAACCCGCCTTTCCAAGTAACAATGGTAAAGTCCAAGTATCCGTGTGTCCAAACATCAAGTGGAAAACCCAAGGAATCACCCCGATGAATTCCACTAGATGTAATCATCAAGGTGAATGTAAGAGGAATCACCCTCGAAGTTCACACTTGAGGGGTTGCACGACGAGCCATATCGAAGTTGTTCAGCGGAATCACTCCGATGACCATGACCGAATAGCTACACTACGGGGTAACATCGGCGTCTTGATGAGGGCTCACCCCAGCACTCGATAGTAACCCAAAGAGTGTCGAACAACCAAGGGAAGGTGATGTGCGGTGTCGGGGTCTGGTCTTCGATCCCGTTGATCGGGTCTTCGATGATGAAGCAGGGGCAACAAGGACAAGGTGGGGGTCACTGATGGATCACTAACCAACCTATACTAAGCAGTTTAGGATAAGCAGGTAAGGTACAACAGCAGATACAAAAGCAGGCTATGCATTAGAATAGGAGCAAATAATAACATTAGCAAAATCTAATGCAAGCATGAGAGAATGGAATAGGCGATATCGGGATGATCAAAGGGGAGGCTTGCCTGGTTGCTCAGACAAGAAGATGGGGTCGTCAACACCGTAGTCGATCGGGTACCAAAGAAGAACATCGCCTCGGGTCTACCGGGAAGAAGAGGGGAAGAAACAAGAAATCGGAGCAAACAAAGCATCACGAAACATAATGAGGCAATACGCGGTGCTAGGTATGCCCTAACGCGGTAGGAGGTGATACCGACGAAGGGGGAATCATCCGGAAAGTATCCCGCGTTTAGCATTTTCAGGCGAGGAGCCGAGGGGAAAGTTGCGAGTTTGACATGTTAGGGGTGTGTGGCGGATTTAACGGGTTGCGATCCGGATTCGCCTCATCGCTCGAGCAACTTTCATGTACAATGTTTTTCATCCGAAGTTACGGATTATTATATATTAATTTTCAATGATTTAAACAATTTCTAGAATTTCGGATTTATATTAATTCAATTAAAAATGAATATACTCTTGTCACCTAGTGCTACCCTAGCATGTGAGTATGACAAGGGGCGATGGGGTTGGGCTGACCGGTCAAAGGTTGACTGGTCAACATATGAATAGTGTAAGCGGTCCCGCATGTCATTGACTTAGATCTTTTAATCTAATTTTAGCATATTAATCTAACAGTTGGTCCCGATGTCATTGACCGCCTTTTAACTAATGGGTTATTTAGTGTGAGGGCCACCGTCACAAAACCATAGGCTATTTAACTAACATATAAAGTAGCAGCCCTAAACTAATCTAATTAGTAGTACTAACTAATCTGGATAGGCCTCATACCGTAACACGCACACACGCACACCACACGTAACGCACTCACACATGCGCGCAGCATGGCCGCTCGTCCATGACCGCCATGGCCAACAACAGAGCAGCCGGCGGGAAGGCGAGGCCACGCTGCTGGACGGGCCCGCCTGGGCGCAGGGGCAGCGGCGACGATTAAGCGCCGGGGCGGCGCGACAAAGCGGCTAAGGCGGCGAAGCAAGTCTTGCGCGATTTATAGAAGCAAATAAGAGCAGGAGCGGCAGGGCAAGGAAGATGCAGCTAGCGACAAGATTAGTAGCGATTAGTAGTAGCACGCAACAACAACTAGGAGCAGCATGAGCAGCGGAACACGACTGTGAAGCTCAGCCTCCGCCATGGCGGCAAGAAACGAACACGGACGGAGCCTAACGGAGTGGATCAAGATGGGAACGAGGGAATTGGCCAAGGAGCTCACCGCGAACTCAGAGGTGCAAAGCAAGCTCGGGAAGGCTTGGAGGCGCAAATCAAGCGGCGATGAGCGGCGCATCGGAGGTAGAAGATGACTCGATCCAGCGATGCAAAGACGAGGGGCTCGAGCTGGTCCTCGCAGTGACGACGCGATGAAGGGGAGCCGGGGGAACAAGCTAATTTGGCGCGGGGACGACGTTGGCCACGCGGACGACAAGGCCGTGGCAGCAACGGCCAAGCGCAGCAAGGCAGCAGAGAAGAGGACGAGCGAGTGAGAGGGGGGAACGGGGCGAGGGTTTGTCCAGAGGCGCCGGGGTGCTCTTATCCATCGGGGGGGGGGGGGGTTCGACGGATGCTTGACACGGCATCAAACATCGGCGTGGACGGCGGGGGCGCATCCACCACGCCATGGCCTCCCTGCCTCTATACATAGGTTGGGGAAAAGGCCACTGTGGGCTTGGGCTGAGTGCACTGTGCACTTAGGCCCAATGGCACAGTAGGTGTCTAGGCCTTTTTCTATTTGTTTGTTTGTTTGTCTTCTCTTTTTATTTATTTTCTTTTCTGTTTTCTTTTAACTTCCAATCTATTTTAACTCTATTAAGATAAATAATTAGCGCCTAAATTAGTGTTGTAATTAAGCCTCTGCCATAAAAATCTTGACTTCCAAATAAAATAGTTTAGGATTTTATAAAATACAAAAGTCATTTATTTAATTATTTTAGCCACTATGTTAATTACTTTTGAGCATTAAAACATGTTTTAAAAATGTGGTTTTCTCTACCACTATTACTCATGAATTATTTGACACGTTTAGAGCATTTTAATTTTAATGTTTGGGAACTTTTATTGTTATACTTAAATTCAAATTTGAATTTGAATCGGTTTTGAACTAGCACGAGATTAACAACAGTAGCCGTGGTGACGTGGCATCATTAACGTGGGATTACTGTAGCTTAATTATCCGGGCGTCACAATTCTCTTCCACTACAAGAAATCTCGTCCCGAGATTTAAGAGGGGGACTAAGGGGAAAAGGTCTTGTTACGAAATAGCTAACGAATCTTCTCAGTCTTGGTTGCTCTTCTCGAAGAGGTCGATCCGTTACATTGGTGCCTTCAGTCCTCTGCTTCAACGCATCATGATGAAATTTTCGTCCTTTCTTCAGGATCTCCATCGTTCTTACGAAAGAATAAAGGGTGGTTATTCCGAAAGAACAGACCTCTACAAGGTTGACTACCTGTCGATAACATCGGGAAGGTGGCGAAAGTAACTCTCGAATTGAAACTGAAGAAAATATCGAGAGCAAGGTAAGAAGGTGCAATAAGAAGTTTCAAGTGGATAGGCAATCATTTGTTGCCTCATACGAAATGTGAAAGGGGTTCAGAGCAATGGGAATAAGTATTGCGTCTGATACCAGAATAGATCTCTAGGCAGGTGGCCCATGAATTACATATGAAGTCAAGCGCGAGGAATAACTTTGACAACAGGGTGTACAGGAGAGTCAGGTTTCGATCCTGTGAAACTATGGGTTATGGGCCCACCATGTGGGTTAAAAGTAGGAAGGGGGATGATGTCTTGCATGATCATCTAAGCAAGGCATGTCAGAGAATAACCTGTCAGTTATGTCGGCAACATCGGTACCAAGGGCGAGGGACGAAGAGAACCAATTCCTGTTGAAAATCGGAGTACCATAGACATGCTTTAGGATAGCATTGACATGGTCTTCAAGCAAAAGGTCAGACTCTGGATACACGAAGGATTCATCAGGAACAACTTATAGAATACGTCTTACCATTTCCTCTTGGAAGAATAGATAACCTTGCTAAAAAGGAAAACTATGGCAGGATAACTCAGACTTAAGATGCCTGAGAAGAAAGGTGCAACACAAATTGTTGAGATGACATTGTAAGATTCTCGGGAAATGAACTAGGGAGCGAGTTTCAACTCAAGAGTTCATCATTTAAACCAAAGAGAGGATGACGGGGTAGCTGATGGAGTCAGTAACAATCCTTGAGATTTCCCAAAAGGTGGATTTCCACAATTATGTGAACAAGGAGATAACATTTGTCAGATCAAATGGTATAATGATGTATGCTCGAGGAAAACATACACAATTAAACATTGGTTGAAAGGTGCACCCGAAATATGGGCTGGGTTGCACGACCAACATTGGAATGGTGATTCAATAATCAATAGCCTAAGAATGAACGGTCGACCATTAACTCCAAAGCAATATGGTTGCTAGAAGGGCGGAATCCAAACAGCACTGCTCACTTGTTGGTACCCCGGTTGGAATCAACACGAGGACCAAGAAAGAATGGTGATGGTGAGAAGTATCATTATAGCAAGAATTTCTTAAGAGGTGGAGCAATCCTCACAACATTCTTGACATCAAGGATGGTAATACTCATGAGATCATAACATAAGTTGGATAGCAAGGAACTCAAGGTACAACACAAAACTTAGAACAAGTTTGTGTTGGAGGGAAGGCAATAAAGTGGTCGATGACAACAAAAATCATCAAGGCAAGAATGGTATTTCTCATTATGAATTCAATGGATATCTTGGAAAAGCTCAGAATACCGATGATGATCACGACACATTTGTTGAGGGATTACGAGAAGATGTAATCGATTGGCGATAACATCAAGTCAAAGGGATGATGAAGCGAAAAGTTTTTGGAACCAAGGGTACGACACAAACTCGAAACCAAGCTTGTTGTTCAAGGCGAAATGATATGACGATGAGGATCGACGTAAGGTTAGTTCATCGTCGAAAATTGTGCTCCGAGAAGAAGGACCGGGTAGCACAGTTAAAATTAGCTCGATAATGAGCCGATCAGGCTAGGAATGACTTGAAGGATTAATAAATTTGTAATCAACAAAAATTACTTAGAGTTATGGAATCAGAGTACGGAATCGATTCACTTATCGATGTTCTTGGTTGACGACAACCCAGAACCCATGGAGTCACTATGACGGGGAATGATAAGTTCTACATCGTGTCCATGGGCATGAACACAAAGTTCAAGGTCGACTCCCACTTCTCCAATGCACAACCTTTCATTCACTTCTCGCGTTCAATGAAGTTGTAGTGTTGAAATTTTATCTGGCAAAATACCAGAAGAGTACGAGTCGTGAAAACTTTCGAGTTCACACATATTAAGGAAGGCATAGGTTCAACCCATCCGCGCATCTTAGAATCATATACCAGAATCTTTAGAAGTAATTAACTCAAGCTCGAAGGCAGAGCATGGTTGAGAAAGCAGAGGATACAATTTAACAAAGGCATTATGTATCGGAGAAGGACTCACAAGGTGATTAATTATGAAGGACACTGTCGGATATAATAATCCAACAGTGGATATGGCGATCCACAGTGGAGCTGAGGTGAGTATTGATACCCAAATAGAGGAAGAAAGAATGCGAATGGAACAGGTTATGGAATAATCTGAATAATTCAAAGCTTAAATGCAAAGGAATTATGATTTCCAAAACAAGGGATCAGAAGCAGACGTTCGGATCAAGGATGGATCAATTGAATATACCAGAGGCACAATCGACGACAGATAGTTTGGTCGAGAACCAGCTCATGTTCAAAATGACGTCTGAGCCGGAAAGATAATGCTAGGACTCAACTGATGATTGTGAACATTCACAACATATTGAATCAATGGACTCAAAAATGATGGTGACGAAGGATGCCAATATGATTACTATACTTATGGGATTAATCATAATGAAAGCAAACAAGAAATTCCAGAGCAATTTTCGGAATATCAAATGGTATTTCGAAGACTTCTGTGTAACACATGAACAACTGGGGGATGAGCGGATACTCAACAAGTGCGAGAATTAACCGGAGGGGTATTCAGGTGTCAATGAACAGCGAGGCAGTAAGCTCAAAGGATTATCGAAACAACGACGAGTGTTTCGGGGTATCTTGTAATAACAAGACCAACTGGGGATGAAGGTAAGAATAACAACTGCAAGTAGTTATCCATAAGGGTTTACGGTGGAAGGGGAATTGCAAACGCGATGAACACAAGTTCTCGAGTTAACAGCGGAGAGCATCTTCCGGGTCTTCTGGTGCAGCAGACGATCATCAGTAATAAGGGGCTCTTCGGTTGAAAGTGATAACGAGATCCTAATGTTAGATTTAGTAAAATTCATTTAACCCAAATAGAGGAGAGATCAGAGTCCCAGAGTAAAGGTCGAGGAGTAAAAGATCCTAATACCACCCAATGGCGACGTGGGCCCGTAAGACACACAGCCAATGTTAATAAAAGTTTTTCAGTGACTAGACTCAACTTCGCCAAGGAGTTGGAAAGGGGCTACCTACAGCAATGGCTCGATACCAACTTGTGACGCCTCGATTCAATCATACACTAATCATACACGCAAATGTGTACGATCAAGATCAAGGACTCACGGAAGATATCACAACACAACTCTAGACACAAATTAAAATAATACAAGCTTTATGTTACAAGCCGGGGCCTCGAGGGCTCGAATACATAAGCTCGAATACACAAGAGTCGTGAAGCAACAATATCTGAGTACGTACATAAGTTAGACAAGTTGCCTTAAGAAGGCTAGCACAAAAGCAACATCGATCGAAAAGGCAAGGCCTCCCGCCTGAGCCTCCTAACTACTCCCGTGGTCGCCGACGGCCTCCATGAAGTAGTAGGTACCCTCGGGTAGTAGTAGTCGCCGGTGGTGTCGCTCGATCCTGGTTCCTCCATCTGGTTGCGACAACCGTAAAGAAGAAAGAAGGGGGAAAAGGGGAAGCAAAGCAACCGTGAGTACTCCTCCAAAGTACTCGCAAGCAAGGATCTACTCTACATATGCAACATTATCAAAGGAAGGCTGTATATGTGGACTGGGCTGCAGAAATGCCAGAATAGAGAGAAGGCCTAGTCCTATCGAAGACTAGCATCTTCTGGAAACCACCATCTTGCAGCAACCGGAAGGAGTAGAGTAGCATAAGTAAACTAGTAGAAGTGTTATCAACCTCGGCCAGAGATCCTTTCTCGACTCCCTACGAGAAAGGCATCCCAGAGCCATACTATCCAGTTATCATCACAATCAAATCCTCATCACCATCCAGTTCTCATCACAAGTATCCAGTTCTAGTTGTATCGATCGATACAACTCCAAGTGTCCGCTATCAGAGGACAGGCTATCGATAGATGTTTTCTTCCCTGCAGGTGCACCAACTTACCCACCACGCCGCTTAACTCCGGCCGGACACACTTTCCTGGTCATGCCCGCCTCGCCAAACAATACACCGCAACCCGACCTAGGCTTAATAGAGAGGCCAGACGCCAGACTAAACCTATGCCCCGGGGTCATGGGCCATCTCCCGGAACTCCTCAAGACGCTATAGGGCGGCCGGTGAGCAGACCTAGCTACCCCTTCAACAAGGCAGCGCCACGCAGTCCAACCCGCGCCGCTCGGCCGACGCGTCTATTAAGCTTCGCTGATGTATACGACGCAGAACGCCCATACTATGCCCACGTGATGGTTAGTGCTATCGGCCGAGGCCCTCGGATCAAATATCCAAATCGTAGTGGATTAGGAACGCGCAGAACAAGCGAGACTCACGAAGATGTGACCCGTTGCCCGCCTCGAGGACTTGCGGCAAGGGCTAGGAATGCCCGCCACGCCTCGTAATTATCTCACGGGCACCCTCCAGGTCAACCCCACTCCACATCACTCGCAATTAAGCTCGCGCGGGTACCCCTCAGGGTCAACCCGTCTTTCCAAGTAACAGTGGTAAAGTCCAAGTATCCGTGTGTCCAAACATCAAGTGGAAAACCCAAGGAATCACCCCCGATGAATTCCACTAGATGTAATCATCAAGGTGAACGTAAGAGGAATCACCCTCGAAGTTCACACTTGAGGGGTTGCACGACAGAGCCATATCGGAAGTGGTTAAGGCGGAATCACCCTCGATGACCATGACCGAATAGCTACACTACAGGGTAACATCAGAAGTGCTGATGAGGGCTCACCCCCGGCACTCGATAGTAACCCAGTAGTGTCGAACAACTAAGGGGAAGGTGATGTGCGGTGTCGGGGTCTGGTCTTCGATCCCGTTGATCGGGTCTTCGATGATGAAGCAGGGGCAACAAGAACAAGGTGGGGGTCACTGATGGATCACTAACCAACCTATACTAAGCAGTTTAGGATAAGCAGGTAAGGTACAACAGCAGATACAAAAGCAGGCTATGCATCAGAATAGGAGCAAACAATAACATTAGCAAAATCTAATGCAAGCATGAGAGAATGGAATAGGCGATATCGGGATGATCAAAGGGGGCTTGCCTGGTTGCTCAGACAAGAAGATGGGGTCGTCAACACCGTAGTCGATCGGGGTACCAGCAGCAGCATCAGTCTCGGGGTCTACCGGGCAAGAAGAGGGGGAAGAAACAGTAAATACGGAGCAAACAAAGCATCACAAAACATAATGAGGCAATACGCGGTGCTAGGTATGCCCTAACGCGGTAGGAGGTGATACCGATGAAGGGGGGAATCATCCGGGAAAGTATCCCCGACGTTTCGCATTTTCGGGCAGAGGAGCCGGAGGGGGAAAGTTTCGAGTTTGACATGTTAGGGGTGTGTGGCGGACGAACGTGTTGCGTATCCGTTATCGTCTCGTCGTTCTGAGCAACTTTCATGTACAAAGTTTTTTCATCCGAGTTACGGATTATTATATATTAACTAGATGATGTCTTTCTTTTCTCTTCTAGGGCTTGTTGAGCTGTGCCCTCAGCATTAACCCTTGTGGATCCTGTTTGTGTGTGAACTTGGTGTGTGTGTACTTGCGTGTGTGTGAACCTTTGTGGATTGTTGGCTTGGGCATGTGCTTTATAATATAAAGCGGGGCGAAAGCCTTTTTCAGTATAGGTGTTTATTACCTAGGACAATAAGCTGTCAAAATTGCATGTCTTCCAAAAAATTACAATATGACGTGCTTTTGATAGTGTTAACATTTGCACTATTATAATCTAATAAGTATCCTTCTTATCCTGGTCAATGTCAATTACTCTTCCTAAATCTTTGTATGTACATTAGTCTGCCTTACTATTTAATTAATAAGCAACTTATCCATTAATTTATGGATAGTTTCTTTGTTTTCCTAGGCTGTAATTATCCATCATTATTCTATGACTGTAAAATGAAATGCATTTAAAAATAATACATGCGTAAAAATCTAAAAGTGCGTATGGTGGAAAAATCAATCTCCCTTGTAGCTGGCATGTCTTGCTTCTTCGTTTCTTGTTCCAACATGATGTCCACTTTGTCATCTATCAACTGCTTGGCATACTGCAAGATAAATCAGTGATGAAAAATAGAAAAGATAATAGTTATTTATTTTAATGAATTAAATGCATCTTTACCTCCTTGTCTTTATTGCTCAAGTACAACATCTCAAGCCAGGCATAAATGTTTCGTTAGATGACAGACATTGAGCATCTGAGTCTTCATCGTTAAGCAATGTATTTATGACTTTTACTTCAATGTGTTATCAGTAGATCAGAATAGATAGTGTTTCATACTTGAGTTCTTGAATTTTGGTTATGTCTAGATCCGTATGTATTCTTGTGTTACCTCTTGACTTTAGGCACAAACCCATCAACAATTAATCTAGTACATATTTTAGTTTTTGAAATTATTGGACTTGCCATTCAATGTTTGCACCATTGTTTTGGTCACTGTAAGACAGTTTGGTTTTGGATTACATATTCATTCAAATAATAAGCAAAAATTCCCATATCATAACTTTGGCTTCAGCCCAAAATGTTATGCCTAAAAATTTGATGCCGACCACAATGGAAGAAGTATAATTAAAATTGAAGACATTGGTATACACCGGCACTTACTATGGTTTTAGAAATTCAGTATCACGGTTTTTTTGTTATTTTTTGTTCTACATTCTTCATCTGGTTAAGTTGTTTGATGACATCTGTCATTTTGGTGATTAATTACCCATAGTTATAATGATTACATAAACCGAAATCTTATTTGTAACTGTAACATACCTGAGCATTGCTTACCTTTATAGCTTCTTGTTGTAGTATGTCCTTGGTATGAGATTCAAAGTAGTAATTTTGAAAAACTTCCAATAATCCTACATCTGTCAATTTTGTGATTAATTACCACATAGTTAGAATGATGGATTAGCCAAAAATCTGATTTACAACTATGACATACCTGAGCATTGCTTATCTTTTTAGGCTTGTTATTGTAGTATGTCCTTGGTAGCAAACTCTACTAATTAGGAAATATCTTCCGATGATACTTTTGATCCTTTCACCTCCTTTCTCTTAGTATTGTATGCAAAAATTAATCTAATATCATTGTTCAGTGGGCCATATTTTGTACCTTCCACAACCTTAATATTGCTAAATGGATAAAAAGATTTCTCAGTTATCCTTTGATCTATAAGTATTTATCCGATTTTTACGTATGGTAGCATGAGTTGTTTGGTCCTCTATCAAAATAACTAAAATATATACTTATCGACTATTGTTTGAAACCATAGAATAGTCTGCATTTAAAATTGTATAGAATAAACCTGCTCATCTATTAAGATCGCATCAAGACTCACATATCGATTGTTTTTGGAACAACAGAACAGTCTGCAATTAAATATGTATTGCATGAACCTGTTCATCCATCAAGATCACATCAAGGCTCATAAGTTCATCAGTTGTAGGATTGATTATATCCCATGTTCTTGTTACTTTCACTTAAAAATCCCAGTTTTGGTCTCTTGTTGAAGTCTCTCAGCTTCTTGTATTCCCAAATATTTTCACTTGGAAAGGATTAAAACGCACAGCTTCAAAAGGATTGAAAAAGTAGTTGTCAATTGATAACGTGCATATGAAGATTGTAGCTGAAAAAAGTGAGTTCATAGTAATAATAATTACTAAACATGTTGATTCAGGTAAGAAGGAAACTCAGACAGTTGGGTAGGACTTACGTAGAAATCGAGTTGCATGCCACTTCATAATTTGGGCTGGCTTCAAAATTTGCGGAGCGCGGAGTCCAAACATCTCGCGTCACAGAGTCTGTTGGCTTCAACTGTCTTGGTGGTGGCATCGTCGAGTCACGGCATCGTAGAATTGGTTGGATTCAATTTTCCTGGTCGTGTCGCTGAGTCGCAAGTTGCTGGACGTCTTAGATTTCCAGACTGAAGATGGGCGTGTTTGGCTGCTGGGTGTGGTCATCCGTCTATTTTTATGGATGAGTTCTGGCCGTGTCCTTATGGAGTCCTTGTATGTTTATATTTCCAATTAAACGCTATGTGCGAATAGTCTGATGGATGCGGCCAGCCGTGTATTTTTGGGGACGTGTCCGTATGCACTCTTGGCTTACCAAGTTACTAATGTGTCCTTGCGAGTTCCGATTAGGAATTGTACCCGACAATAGTTGGATATGTAACCTCTACTGTCCATATCTAATATTAGCTGTAGAGGTAATTTAAACTTTGTTTTTTTGTGAACCGGTGCTCCCTTTTATGACTCCATTGATGTACCTTATGCATGTGTGTATGCATATAGACGTGACAGTTCAATTTCCCAACACGTACATATTTAGTGTTACGTAAAATCTTTAAATCTGAGCCATTGTTATTCTGATCAAACGATGATAATAATATTAGTCTATGTGGATTAATGTCGTGTCTTATTTGTCTTTCGTTTTAATTATATAATAGATAGATAGATTTTCAATGATTTAAACAATTTCTAGAATTTCTGGATTTATATTAATTCGAATTAAAAACAGAATATACTCTTGTCACCTAGTGCTACCCTAGCATGTGAGTATGACAGTGGGGCCAGTGGGGTTGGGCTGACCCGGTCAAAGGTTGACTGGTCAACATATGAATAGTGTAAGCGGGTCCCACATGTCATGACTTAGATCTTTTAATCTAATTTTAGCATATTAATCTAACAGTTGGTCCCAGATGTCATTGACTGGCCTTTTAACTAATGGGTTATTTAGTGTGAGGGGCCACCTGTCACAAAACCATAGGCTATTTAATTAACATATAAAGTAGCAGCCCTAAACTAATCTAATTAGTAGTACTAACTAATCTGGATAGGCCTCATACCCAGAACACGCACGCACGCACACCAC